>JAAVUE010000086.1:0-595184 GCA_014898975.1 Fusarium nodosum | reverse complement strand
GAGGCTTGGGGGCCTTGGGCTGCTCGTAAGAAGGAGTCTTGGGAGTCTCAGGCTTCTTAGGCTTCTCATGGTGAGGCTTGGGAGCCTTGGGCTGGTTGTACTCGGGCTTCTTGGGAGTCTCGTGATGAGGCTTAGGAGCCTTGGGCTTCTCGTGGTGGGGCTTGGGAGCCTTGGGAGCCTCGTAAGAAGGCTTCTTGGGGGTCTCGGGCTTCTTGGGCTTCTCATGATGAGGCTTGGGAGCCTTGGGAGCCTCGTAAGAAGGCTTCTTGGGGGTCTCAGGCTTCTTGGGCTTTTCGTGATGGGGCTTGGGAGCCTTGGGCTGGTTGTACTCAGGCTTCTTAGGCTTCTCGTGGTGAGGCTTGGGGGCCTTGGGCTGTTCATAAGCGGGCTTCTTGGGCTTCTCGTGATGAGGCTTAGGAGCCTTTGGCTTCTCGTGGTGAGGAGGAGCGTAGTGCTTGGGCTTCTCGTGGTGAGGCTTCTTGGGCTTCTCGTGGTGGGGCTTGGGAGCCTTAGGCTGGTTGTACTCAGGCTTCTTAGGCTTCTCCTCCTTGGGAGCCTTGGGCTGCTCGTAGGAGGACTCGGGAGCCTCGTAGCTAGCGTAAGAGCGGACCTCCTTGCTGGCCTCAGCGACAGGAGCGGCCATGATGCCGGTGGCGAGAGTGAGAAGGGTGACAGCGGACAGCTTCATGTTGACTGATTTAGTTGAGAATGATTAAAAGAAAGTAAAGGAGTGGACTGTCTCTTGAAGAGTTGAGTAAAAGAGTGTGAATGAGTGACTGGATGACTGAGAGTGAAGAACAAAAGATTTAGAGGCGGAGGTTCATTTCTTTTATGTTTCTACAATTACTAGTATAAACAGTATCACAACTAACACAACTAGCTTCTGTTGAGATTCAACAAGGCGTGATCTGTATGGAAGATGGTGTTGTAATTTCGCTTGGCGCCTCATAGTGAAAGTCATAGCTCGCACCAGCACAGACTCATCTGTAGTCTATACGGAGTTGTCAACACACTTGACGTGATCAGGGGCCTCCAAGCTTAGGCTCAGGTGATTGGGTTATTCCATCATTTCGGTAGGACAAACCGCGCGGTAAAGCTCGGTAATGGACCATTGGCCCTAATTAAAGAAGCACGTTCGTATGACTGAACGGTGGCTTGACTACCCGAGATTTGGTGTCCTATATCATTGGTTGCTAATGGCAGTCTAGAACGCCTTTTTTTTTCCTCAGGAGCCTACCGATCCGGGCTCCACCGTTTGTTTGATCTGAATCTCGCATTGTCAATTGGCTTGGGAAACGATTCAACTGAGCTAAGCTTTTTAGTCTCCATGTCTTCTCCTTGCCGAAGATCACGAGATGAACACTAAGTCTGGGGTAGGCGAGATGGCGTAGACGCTGATTGGACATGTTGAGATACGGAGACGCTGCGGAGTTCGTATTGTCAGCGGTTAATTTTGAACTTGGCGCTATTCTCAGGTACTAGCGTTGAGAATAATTGAATGTACCCTGCAAGGCTTCAGGGGTAAAGTCCGTAAACAGCAGGTCGAGCAATCAGGGTTCATGAATTTGGACTATACGACCCAACAAAGGTTCCATATCCAGACTATCGATCCTATTCTTTAGTCCTAATTGTACAATAGGAGTAGTTGGCCTGTTGACTTACTCCAATCTGGGGTTGAGGCTAAGGAGGACTATTGGCAACGGCCAACTTTGTTTATTGGTTGGCGAAGAAGGTGTTCTGTGTTGATTTTGTATTTCTCACCCAATCACGACAACATGGACGACATGTATTTACCAGCTTGACAAAAAGACACAATTCCAAAATTCATGTTTCATTCATTACTTACATATGTTCTTAGCCGAGTATAACTTCACTACATCTTTGCTCATGAATAAAGATGTAAAGATGTAAAAACAAACAATTACCCTATACGAACTGCTTAAGCATTACCATGAACTCCTGAGTCGGGAGGCTGGTGCGCTCGGTTACGCCGTGGCGTCGACGATCGGAATAAGATTCACCGCCGTACTCCGTGATGTCTCGGAAATACAAGCTTAAAGACGTTCCGAAATGCTAAAACTCCATACTGTTGAGAAAACCCATGTGACAGATCTTCACTTGTCTCACATGAATAGCATGCCGATCACTTAAAAATAACAATATCCACTTCAAATCGATGTCTATTCTCAGATGATCTTCATCCCAATAACCTCTTGCCAAGCTCTTTTGATTGTTCTTTTCTCGCTTATATCACATGAGGCGGTATTTTACTGCTCTCCTCCTTCAACGCAACTCGTCTGCCTAAGCCATTATCCTTGGTGTAAATGAAGAATGAAGCTTACCCAACAATCCTCACGGAATCCCCCTTGCCACTGACTGGAGACGAGATCAGCAAGCCCTATTCTGTTTTGAAGATAGAACGCTTTTCTCGTATGATTTACATCGCGATTACCAACCACAACCCTAGTTGCCTCCGTTCTTCCGATGTTACGGTGTGGTTTTTGTTGAGTCATGGTAGACCAGCTTGGTCTTTTCGTAGTTTATGTTATCGATTTACGGTTTTCTTGTTGCCGTGTATCTCCTCCATCAGAACGCCCAGTTGGTCTACATAGTACCCGTACCTTTCGGTCATTGTGAGTGAATGAATAATATCCATATGCCTTGCTGCCCAGCCGCTAGCAGAAAACAAGCATCTGACCGTCAAGCCAATGCTCCGTGCCGTTTTACGTTATGGTCGTGAATAACCCGCAAAGGATCTAGCACAAGCAAGGTAACTGGCATCCAAGAGCAACCGGAAGCCAGAAAGGGAGAGATACTTCTAAGAGGTCAGAATTGAGATGATACCACTGATTTGCAACTGCCCGGAGGTAGCAGATAATTTAGATAACAGCAAGTAGGAGAGCCGTGTTAGATATATGGAGGGGCACGCCCGTAAGTAACGAGAGAACCAAATCGTCACTAAAGGCAAAAAGATAGAAGCGTATCGGGTGCAAAAACATACAACAGCGGGGATTCGCTGGTCGTCACCGACCCAACTACTAATCCGCCCCTTACCAGCTTGACTATGGGAGAGCGGACGGGATCCCGTATTTTCTGGTAGGTATGGTCGTATGTAGAAGATGTTGCTTTTAGTATGGCCTATATAGATCACTCTTATGTCGCTACATCAGATAGAATCTTTTGTGTCGTGTTTTAGTGGCCACAGTTGATTTGGTGGCACGTGACCTCACAGCATACCCTGAAGCTCAGTACATGCTGATGAAGCGTAGTCAGGGGTCCATTGTAGGAGTCATCTCTGAAAAATAAGATCTGGAGATTAGAATAGTTTTGATATGATCAGAAATTAGGAGATACACCGTCCTGAAGGACAACTCAGTTTTGACCTCTGAGTGAAATTCATCAAACAATCTATGACGAGTCTTACAAGGCACGGCAAATTCATTCCCCTCTCCTTTGTTCGTTGAAGTTTATGAACGTAACACTTCGCTGATAAATGAGTGGCTGGTAATGCTGATAAATTCCTGCTGACAGTAAGCCGCAGGTGCGGAGTTAGCATCGTTCAATGAAGATCATAAGCCCATGTACTCTTAGGCTTATGTAGTGCTGATGATACAACAGCTTCTCTATCCGCGCGCTTCGGATAATTAATCCAAAAATTGATCGATGAGATGTGATTTGGTTGATAAGCAAACCAGCGTTGCGAATTGGTGGCGGGCAACTATATAAAAAACCAAGCGTCTGAGTTCCCAATCGTTATCATTATCAGTTCAAAACACAACCCAATCATATCTCTTGTTCAATCCAACAATGTCAGCCAAATCGCCAGTTATTCTCATCCTCGGCTACGGAGCCAATGTCGGCCAGGCCGTCGCTAGCAAGTTCAGCTCTCAGGGTTATAGAGTCGCTGTTGCAGCGCGCTCTATCAAAGAAGCAGACAGCACCGATACACAGCTCAACATCCCGAGTGACTTTACCAAGACAGAGGATATTGTGAATGCCTTTGACAAAGTCAAGAAGGAGTTTGGTATTCCCAGTGTTGTTGTATACAATGGTAATAACCCCACGTCACAAGGCACTCACTTGCTTGGGTTCCGGTAGACTGACATCTCATGTAGCCAGTGCGGGAAACTTAAGCCCACCCAACGATCCTCTTGATTTACCTCTGAAAGACTTGGACTACAACATAGATCTCAACATCCGTAGCCCCTTCGTCGCCGCCCAGCAAGCAGTTGCAGGATTCGCACAGCTACCCGAGTCCGCGTCCCGCACGTTTATATACACGGGTAATATTCTTAATGTCGCCATGATTCCCGGGTTCCTGGCTCTCGGTGTTGGCAAGTCAGGTGGTGCATACATGATTTGGAGTGCTTCAGCAGCGTACAAAGATCGCGGTTACAAGTAAGACCTCTCAACATCTACTGCATAAAGCAATACGTGAGCTAACAAAAATCAAGGTTCTACTATGCTGATGAGCGCAAGGCCGATGGAGCAGCGATTTTTCGTGTCAATGGAGATGCGCACGCGGACATGTTCTGGAAGTTGAGCCAGGACAAAGAGCAGGGTGAGTGGCTGCAGAGTTTTGTCAAGGGAGAGGGATACAAGAAGTTTGACACTATCTATACACCTTTGAGCTAGATGCTAGATCGGCATCCGGTTGCATAGTAGCCTTATTTCTCGATAACTGTTGTAATAAAAGAAGGCGGGATTTGTTACCAACCGAACCAGCCAAGGATGGAGAGAAGCCAAGCCCTGCCCATGCGACAACATACCGAAAGTAGCCAAGTGGTATGATCACGAAAACCATAAAATCAAGCTTAAAGGTTGTACAAGAATTTTCCCTCACCAGTCTCCAGCCATATCATCATCCATCTCCACCACAAAGTCCAAATAAGCATAAAAATCATCATCTCCACCCGTCGATCTCTACAAGCAGCCAGCCACTCCCAACCACCGATTCAACACACGCGCTTCAACAAGTAAATTTCATTCGTTGGATTGCAAGTCTTGGCTACTAGCAGTGAAAAACGAATGACAAGCCGGCATCATTTTGTAAAGAAACCTCGTAGGCAGACTGGGAGACAGTAGCAAGAAGCAACTCTTGGCTTCAAGGCTTGGCGAGTGGAACAGATGACGTCGGCGTTAAACAGATACGTAGGAAGATGCAATGAAAAGAAAACGGCAGTGAGGCAGGCTGAAAGGCTGTTTTGGAATAAAAGCCCTTGGCTCGTCCGATAGCTGCTATGCTTCAACGCCCTTCAGTTTCTAGACTCTACAACGAGATACACACCTTTGTTTTCCCAGCAGAGATAAAATCTCGCAAGATGGCAGCCCTCCAGCAATATGACTGGATTCTAGCCATCACAACCATCGCCTTCTGCGGCTCATCCTTTGGAAATGGCGCCAACGACGTCGCAAACGCCTACGCCACCTCGGTGGCAGCTCGTTCCCTAACAATGCCCCAGGTCGGGTTTCTCAGCATGGTGACCGAGTTCATCGGCGCCGTCGCTTTGGGAGCCCGCGTGACAGGCACTATCAAGAACAACATTATTGACCTGGACCACTTCGTCCCCAGCCCGGGCGTCCTCATGCTCGTCATGGGCTGTACAGAAGTCGCATCGGCGTTTTGGCTGCTTCTTGCCACAAAGCTCGGCTTCCCGGTTTCAACGACACAGACTGTTGTTGGCGCTCTTGTGGGTTCGGGAATTGCTTCGCGGGCCAGTGTCTCGTGGGCGTGGACGGACGGTAGTGTCTCGCAGGTTGCGGCGTCCTGGGGCATAGCACCTCTGATATCTGCTGCCTTCTCCGCTATTCTCTTTGGAACACTCAAATTCTGCGTTCTGGAGAGGCAGAATTCATTTGAGAAGGCTTTGAGAGCCATTCCAGTGTATCTCGCTTTCACTGGCGCTGTTCTTGCCTTGTTTATT
The DNA here is from genome assembly GCA_014898975.1 of Fusarium nodosum. NCBI lineage: Eukaryota > Fungi > Ascomycota > Sordariomycetes > Hypocreales > Nectriaceae > Fusarium > Fusarium nodosum. Next base: position 589,260 of record JAAVUE010000086.1, on the reverse strand, counting down.
ACTGTTGAAGCACCTAGTGCCCCGTCTCTAGAGGAGCTTGGAGCTGGGACTGCTGTTGGTATTGTCCTTGGTTCTTTCTTTGGTATGCTACTTATCGCATATGTCTTTTTTGTTCCCTACTTCCACCGGGTAGTCGTCAAGAACGATTCGCGAGTCAGACCCTGGCATATTCCTCTTGGGCCTCTCCTCTACCGCGAAAACCCTCTATACTTCCCTGGCACAGGAGAATCGATTGTTCTTGACTATTATCAGTCCGCTCACGACGAAGCTGATACGCCCGGCGACGAAAAGCCTGCAAAGCCCGAGAAAGAGCAACAGCCGTCTCCAGGGTCCGAGCAGGGCAGCCAAGACACTCATCAAGACACTACTACCACAGCAGGGCCGGAGAACCTGACCGGACTTGAAGAACTGGAGCGTGGAGAGAATTCTGCTCTCCGTCGTCGCAAGAGAGTCCGTCACGTAGAGCCAGAGGAGCGATGGTTGGTTCCCGTGCAGCACCTTCCCGTCTATCATCCTCGTCGCGTTGTCAACCTTGTCAAGTATTTTCTTCTCCAAGGCGTTTCCCGCGACTGCGTCACACATGCTTCTCAAGCCCTTGCAGACATCCACAAGAAAGCGAAACGCTACGACAACCGCATCGAGCATCTCTGGACCTACGCCCAAGTCGCTTCGGCCATGATGATGTCCATTGCCCACGGTTCTAACGATGTAGCCAACGCCGTAGGACCTTGGGTAGCCGTCTACCAGACCTTCCGCACAGGCATAGTATCTGAAGACTCGGCGACACCAATTTGGATTCTCGTCATTGCTGGCTTTCTTCTGGGTGCTGGGTTCTGGTTCATGGGCCACCACATCATCAAAGCTCTTGGTAACAAGATCACTCAGCTTTCACCCACAAGAGGATACGCCATGGAACTAGGAGCTGCCATTACGGTTCTGCTGGCAAGTCGACTTGGATTACCTGTTTCCACGACCCAATGCCTGACTGGAGCTGTTGTTGGCGTCGCGCTGATGAACGGTGACGTTGGTGCTGTGAATTGGAAGCAACTGATTTGGATTTTTGGTGGTTGGATCCTGACTCTTCCTTGTGCTGGACTTCTTTCAGGGCTCCTTACGCTCATGGCACTCAATGCTCCTCAGTTCTGATTGAGAAGAGGGAAATAGGTAGAAAGATGTGTAGACTATGTGTGGAGTGAATGAATAATACGGTCTCGTAATGGCTCACTGTGCCTAGATTGGCCCGACAAGTACCTCTTTGATCCACATTGGAATACATCAATTTATGTTGCGTAACCAATGGCCATTTGCATATCAGAGTTTTACATATCTGCTCTGTATAACTGGTTCCCCTTCTCGGCTTCATCCGAATTAAGTTTAGTAGATCTCGGAGTAACAGCCGAAGACCGTCGGTCTTGGTTGACCGTTCCACCGGAACTTTACCAAAAACCCACTGATAGTTGCTAATAACTGACGTAGAACGACATTCAAAGAGGTTCCACTGAGGGGTAAACATTATTTCTTGAAGGCGCGCCCTTGCTTTGAAGCGACTTCGCCCTTTCTCGACAAGTCAACTCAGCTCTGTGCGGGGAACCTTATGTGGTATCGTAACCTTGTCAATTGAGATACATATGTCTTGTGTCTCGTTGGGTTGATTCAATTGGTATCTTACTGTCCTCCAGCACTCACCATGATCATCCTTCCATTGGCAGCTGCTGCTGTAGCAGTCGCCCTCTTCATCAAATATCTTCTAGATCCCTTCCTTTCTCCCCTCCGTCACGTCCCAGGCCCTAAACTATACGCCGCAACAAGATGGCGTCTGGCCTATGAAGATTGGAAAGGAACTCGCACCCGGACTATCAATGCTCTGCACAAAAAATACGGCCCTGTCGTACGCATCGCTCCCAACGAAATCTCTTTCAACAGCCTCTCAGCTCTGCGCACAATTTATGGCCCAGGAAGCCGGTTTGGTAGAACAAGCTTCTACCGCATGTTTGACGTCTACGGCGAGCAGAACTTGTTTACCTTTCACTCACCCAAAGATCATGGTGACAGAAAGAAGCTTTTGAGTCATGCCTACTCCAAGACGGCGGTGCTCCAACCAGCAACTGCGAGAATGATTGAGAGACAGGCCTGGCGGTACTTGAATCTCATTGATGCGGAGCCAGAAGGCGTCAGTGAGATTTTCAGTACTCTGCACTACTATAGTTTGGACAACATCACGGCTTTCGTGTATGGGAAATACGGTGCTACAGCTGCTGTGAGGGGATCCAAGATTCATCGCAACCTCATCTCTGATATCCTCCACCCGAGCCGACGACGGCTAAGTTGGTGTATCGTGCACGTGAAGGGATTCACTCAATGGCTTTATCGGCAATCGAGTTTCATGGGCGCGTTGGTGAAGCCCATTCTGCCCATGCAGCAACCTACGACATATACCGGCATTCGTGCATACGCGCTTTCTGCTTTCAAGCAGTTCCGTGCTGAGGCCGACGCGCAGGAGGTCAAGTTCACTGAGGGTGGGTTATTTTATCCTTTCAAAAAGGTTGACTTATTGACGATAGCAGATGAACACGTGTCTATTCTCGAACGTCTCTGGCAGTATCACGAGACTCAACGACCAGATGGAATGCGTGATTTACAAATGGCGTCTGAATGCGCTGACCACTTCCTCGCTGGAATCGACACAACAAGCGACACACTCATGTTCCTCGTGTGGTCCCTATCCCTACCCGGAAACGAGAAATTCCAAGAAAAGCTCCGTGAAGAAGTCCAAGGCATCTCAAATGACTCACTAAATAAGCAGGGAATTCCTAAAGCAGAAGTCGCCGACCGATGTGTCTATCTCCAAGCTGTCATCAAGGAGACACTTCGATTGTATGCGCCGTTGCCGAGTACAGAGCCTCGATCTACAGGTGATGATACCACTATTGATGGATATGATATCCCTAAGAACACAGTCGTCGGAATGTCTCCCTGGATTATGCATCGTAATGAAGAAGTGTTTGAGGACCCGTTGGTTTTCAACCCCGAAAGATGGCTTGGCGATAAAGCGAATGAGATGAATCGATGGTTCTGGGGATTCTCATCTGGAGGAAGGATGTGCATTGGCATGCAGTAAGTCGAACACTCCCTGGGCCTTACATATTGAGTGAATGAGTAAATGCTGATTGACGTGGATAGCCTCGCTATGGCAGAAATGACCGTTCTTGGTGCTGCTCTGTATCGAGAGTACAAGACGATGATTGCACCTGGTTTTGAGGACACGAGCCCTGCAATTACGGCACGAGTCGAAACTTTCTACGATGAAAGATTCCCTAAAGTCAAGGTATGTTTGTAGTAATCGGTACTGTTCAAGGAGTGATAGCTAATAGATGATAGGAATCTACTTGCTTGGTCAAATTCGAAAAGTTAAAGAAGTAAAATTGGAGAAGCTAGAGTCACAAATTTCCTAGCTGGGTGAGAGAAGAACATACTATTGTGTCGAGAAAATGAGCCGTAAATTTAGACATCTCGTATAGAGGTATCTAAGAATACATACACCACTGAAATCCTTACACCCTGTTCCCTGTAGATGCTTAATCTTTTGTTTCAGGCAGTCATGACTTTGTGAGTCAGCATGATAAGTGACAAACGCATCATTGGTCTCGCTTGTCGCGTCCTTTTCCCCACATCAGCTTTTATATCATTGTTATGTTCCACCAGATAAACGATGTTCCTGACCGACATTCACCACCATTTGTCACGATGAGGCGAAAAAACACATTTTACGAACGAATCCAATCACTCGTAATTACCTCCAGTCTTTTCTTACTACCGGTAGCTGCTGGTGATGAACCAACGCAATGGACTCTTGATGACCCTTGTCCAACTTCAATCAACGCTGTAGTCGGCGAATATGCCGAAGAGGAATCTCCATTCAGAACCTACGAACGTGTACATGAAGCACTGCAAATATGCCCTGGAGTTATCGAGTTGAATTTGACGACCAGGCATCTAGGCGGCTCCGGTATGGAAAACCGGCTGCCCTTTAAACTCGACGGCAGCGAACGATACTCCCCAACGCCACAGATCCTGTCCCTTACAGACTACCCATTTGATCATGATGAGTGGTCGTATTTGATGCCCAAAGAACGTCATCACTGGTCCGGCGAAAATGGGACCTGGCCAGTGTCCTCGTCGACCAACCCTGTCATTGCGTGGACTGTAGATACTTTCTACAGAGCCAGATGGCACTGGGAATGTCTACATGCGTTTGTGAGATATGTGTCTCTCCTACCGTGGTTGCCCTACAGAAATGAACGTATGTATCACGGGCATTCCAAAATGTGGTATTACCAAAGGTATACGCCAGTTGAGAGAAGATCCATGGAGAATGTTCAGCGCTGGCTTGAAGCCATGGACTTTTCTCACGTCCATACATTGACAATCGTGGAGCATGCTAGGACGCCAAAAGGAAAGGGCCTCTATCAAGACCTTCCCCGCGCACTCACCAGGCTCAAGTCACTACGGATCCAGGGCCAGTGGATGAAATATTTGGATGAATTTTATTTATGGAACGAACATCACTTCAGGCGTGTGGATGACCGGCTTCCCTTTATCACCAGCTTGGAGACGATACTGCCACCAGCACGGGATTTTATAACTGCATTGAGTTCACGGCTAGAGAGTCTCATTTGGACCAAGAGTGGACCTGTGCGAGACGAAGTCCTTGAGCCTGTTTTGAAGCATCATGGATCTTCACTCAAACATCTAGAGTGGACAAATACAGAATTGAAGCGGTCAAGCTTTTCAGTAGAGCAGGTACGGGGTTTGGGGAGATGGGCTCCAGGACTCACAAATTTGGCCATTAATTTCGACCGGGTTGATGGCTCGTGGCCATGGAAGCATCTCAAAGCTGTCGCTGAGAATTTACCCAAATTGGCCAACCTGACCATATACCTCAATATGTACGATGAGACGTCAAACTTTGAACTCGACCATGAGGAATTTCGACTAGCGAAGCCTCCTCTGACAAAAGAGGCTTCACTTGACATGTTCAGCGTTCTCAATCTTTTCAAGGCCGGTGACAAACTTCAAAACGTTGAGTTTAGGCAGGGAGATTGGGAGGGGTACGCTGGAGGATACAAAATGTGGGATGGGAAAAGGGTGTTGGAAGGACCGAGAACGTGGACAAAATGTGGCTTGGAGGTGCAGCGAGGAGTGATGAAGCCGACTTGTGAGGAGGGTCATAGGAACTAAGTCCATATCAGAAGGGATTCGCCGTAAAGTTTCACCTGTTGCTCATCATCCAGGTCCTCGTTGAGGTTCGTGATGGACTACCAAGTTATCAAGGGGAGTGATCTAGTCTAAGCCCCAGCTCTAATTCAGGCACACATTTCGAGCGGCAGAATAACTTTCATTGTACTTGCGACCTATCTGCACCTTAGTTATGGCCAGTTTACTGTATTTGGAATCATGGCGTTCAAAGATCAGCGATAACTCAAGCCTTTATATCTCACCTAGAATAGTGCCAATCTTAACGGCCTTCCCAAGAGTCGGGATGCGAGATGCGGGCACTTCAGCTCGATTTTCTTATGTCCGGATAGGGTTGTTGACACGTCAGCGTAATAGAAGCCCGGTTCCTGCTAAGCCTTCTTCTTTAACCATTTCAATAAACCTAATATAAAAGCATCATGAGTTCATGGTAAGCAAGGACCAGCACGCCCTATAGGGCGAGGGGGAAAACTCCGTCGCTTGTCTTCCACTAATCGCGCCACATCAAAATTCCGGGAACCTAAAGAGATTGCTCTACAAATCTACAAAGATTCCCAGGCTACCACAGTTGTGGGAAACCGCCCGTTTCGTGTTACCCCAATTTCCGTTTTCAGCGTACCTGAGTTCCCGTCTACTCATAGCGCGGCATATCACAAGCTTTGGGAGCCAATTGGTCGCCAGTATACACTTCCGATTCATCTAGATTACGATCTGGCATCTGACGAATGTCACTCATCTTCAGCCAAGATTCTTTCTAAGCTGCATCCAGTTAGTACTGCATTCCAAATGTCATATTTCCGGGACCGTATCCGGATCCAGAGCAGCGATGACGCTACGGCGAGGTATAGTAGTATCGCAGTCATTCAAGTCGACACTAATAACTATAGCCCTGTCAAGATCAGATTTCGATCTTGACCTTCATTCCTCTCCGCCTGGGATCAATCTTTTGTTTACAGTGTCTACTCACTCGCCCGACGTTTTTGAGGCGGGGAGATTTGAGCTACCGAACCTTGATTGTACCCTAGTGGAAGATCCCAGCTAATCAATGGTGCTTCTAACATCGACCGACAGATCTATGTTTTCTGATTTTTTGGAAATTAATTACAAGGCTTCGATTGCTGACGTTGACCTTTGTTGTGAAGTTAAATTAAGATAAGGTTGAAGGCTGACGCTGACGACTGATAAAGATCATTAGTACCTTGGCGTACACAATATCATCTGTATGCAGAGTCTTCCAGAATTGTTTTTCACTTCCTCCTACTGGTCATATTTCATTTCTTTCCACGTCGGCAGCTTTAACACAGCTGCTGCATAGATACAGCATTCACAATGAACATCACCGCCGAACAGGCCGCAAGGTCTCATGAGACCAAGTCAGATCTTATGATTGGTGTCTCGGTGGCGTTAATGGCTGTGGGGACCGTGTTGGTTGCTGTACGACTCTGGTGCAGAAGACTCATCCATTCAACTGGACGCGACGATATTTCTGCTGTACTTGCTTTGGTCAGTATCACAAAGTATGCTTTGCAATACTCGTGTATCTAACATTCAGTTCACAGGCCTTTTTGATAGCTAGCGGTACCTCGATCGCTGCTAGTACGTTAATCAATACTGATATATGTGACACAAACTAACAGCTTCAGTGACGAGATATGGCCTCGGACGGCACGATTGGACATTGTCCCTTGAACAAAGAGTTCTTTTCGGAAGAGTAAGAGACTTCCTCTCGATAATCAGCCAGGTTCTGACAATGCCTAGTCATTTTGGCTTTCCGTGCTATTCTACGTGGTGTCGATATACTTTTGCAAAATGACATTTTTGCTACAATACCTCCGCATCATGAATGTTTCACGCATGCGTTGGGTGTATATCGGCTCTATGGTATTCCTTTCTATATGGGCTTTGATACAGGTAGTGAGCATTTTCTTGTCCTGCATTCCGCTCGAGGCTTCCTGGGACCCGAGGATCAAGGGAAGGTGTTTCAAACACCAGACCCTGTTGTGGTACATCAACGGGATACTGCACATCGTCATCGACTTTGCAATTATCGCGATGCCTCTTCCTATCATTTGGAGATTGAAATTGCCCCTGTCGCAGAAGTTGTTGCTTTCTGGCATCTTTGGACTTGGTGTCTTGTAGGTTTTGCTACTCCAATTGTGTACGTCTAGCTAACATTACCAGTACCATTGCGATATCAATCCTTCGTCTGCAATGGCTCACGCCTGAGAAAGACTTCACATGGTGGAACATGACTGCAGCATCATGGTCTCTAGCGGAACTTGTCTCGGCTATCGCATGTTCCTGTCTCCCGACCTACAAACCTCTCCTCAACAAATTCAGGAGCTGCATCTCTCCTCTCAGAGATGGAGAAAGCACCTATACTCTACATGGCGTACCTTCCGAAGACTCGGGAAGAATCATGGTTGTGATATCGGAAGAGGCGCCGCACGAGAGCAGGCTATATATACCAAACAGTACCCACACATACGGGACGGAAACGAGCATCACGGCGTCAAGAGGTGTGTATGAAACTGAGAAAAAGATGAGAAAGTCTTCAAAGTCTAGTATAAGTAGGGGCGAACATATTGGCTAGCCAAGATAGAGTGCCGCCCTTGGAGTGCGTATATATATACCTTCATCTTTGACTCTTGAGATAACCTTAATACAAAAGCATCATGACTCCGATGCTACACATGACCTTGTTACCCTGCCATATAATAAGGTTAGTGCGTATACACACAGGGCCTTAATGACCAAGATACAAGAAAGATGCAATAGACATGGCTGTGTGTGACAAATCACTTTCACAAAGATGTATCAGTTTGAAATAAGAATGAGATCTTTCGAACACTGACAAATTCGTATGTGGCGGATCACGTGTAGTCTTTTTCGCCAACCCCCCTAGAAATACGTCAACAAAAGTATGAACTATATCGAAGGACCTGGTGTTTGCATCAAAGCCTGCATGGTAATCACCATAGCCCTGTGAACCGCCTCAATACTTCGACATCTGTCAAGTTCCACCTCCATAATCTGGATATGGTTCCCGAAGAACCACGTCGCAAATTCACAATTTGTATTCTCCAATGTATCTCTGACTTCTTCGATTGCGTTCTCGAGCCACGCCGCCTGCTGCCGTGCAAGTGAGATGAAGTGTCTACTGTTGTCGGTTGCTGTTTGGATTGTATAGTCGGTAATCTGTTGGTATTCGTTACGCGATTCCTCCTGCGCAGCCGGCGTAGACTGTGACGAATCTTCTTGATGTTGGGACATTTTGAGTGGCCTGATCGTAGAGTTAGCTCCTGTTTTCAAGTCCATACTTTTTCTGTGTCTTTTGCAAACCTTGTCGTAGAGGTGAGCTGTTGTGTTTGATGTAGTTGGGCAGTGGAAAATTAGGTAGTCTTTCCAGCGGAGAAGAAAGTACTGGGGTTTATAAAGAAATGAGACTACTCCATCTGTAACTTTCTACATAGACTGTCAGGAGTTTACTGAAGAATAAATTCAAGCGTTGATTCAGTCTAACTTCCAGTCGAGGCAACAACCTGGAACATAAATTTCGCGCCTAAAATTTACATAATGTATGTCACTATTCACAGACTAAAAACATTTGTACTTTTTCTTGATGTTAATTTGTGTGAGTTTTGATAGAGTTTATTGAAATCAGGGAATAGACAGACCACATCGCTCCATTTCGTCCTCAATGAAAAGCAAAATGTCAAGATAACCTTTCATGAAACTTACCTGATCAGCAGCTTTTCGTACAAGGTCATCGTACTCAACCTGCACCTCTTCTTTGTGGTCATCATCTCCTTCCCCAACGGTCTGTTTCAAATCCTTCTGCTTCTGATAGAGCTTTTCCAAGTTCTCGATACATTCGTCTCGTTGCTCAATGCAATATTTGTAGTGCTTTACCAATTCTGCCTTTTCTTCTTCAGTCCAGTCGTTGGCTGAAGGCTTGTTTGGCGCTTCGTTTGTCGACATTTTTGTTGATTCAGTTTCTAGGTTGTCAATTGTTTTGTTTCGAAGAATGAAGTAGGATGCAGAGTGTGGCCCCGGAAGGCTTATATGCAGCGAGACTTCATGTTCTGTCTGAGCTTTGTTCTATTAAAAGCACATGTGTTCTAGTGACACTAATATGTAAGCTCGTAACAAAGACGCGTTTTAACAATACAAAATTAGAGGATAAAGGTATGTGAAAGCTAACAGATGACCCTCCTTTGTTTTAACTATAATAGTGTGTCATCAGAGAACGATACATTGTTCATCAATTTTTACAAGAATGCAAACAATAACACCCATCAAGCGGAGAAGGTGAAAAGTGATATTGCTAGTAAATTACAAGACTCATCAAATGCCTAGACTTATAAATGTATCGCTCCAGACGCCTCGGAATTGATTCTGCTTCCTGAACACACACTTAAATGCCAATTCTTGGCCGTCTCATCATATTAATGCTCCAAGATCAAACACCGAACCTGTTCTCTTTATTCAACAAGTCCTCTTCTTTAATAGTATCCCAATTCTAAGCTTGTTAGTGCAACCACTTATAATGAATGACTGCTTCAACATACCTTGATCATCGACCAGACCACACCCATATCGCTTTGTACAGTCTCCTTTTCTCCAGTCGAACTTTCTTGTTGCGGCACTGTTCTGAGTGTATTGGAAGTGAAGTTGCCCTTATCCTGCCTCAGGTTTTGCTTCAAACAATTAAGATAGGCCTGAGTGGAGTCTCTTGTGACATCTGCGTCAACAGGCTCCTGACTCAGTTCTTGCATCTTCATGATTGAGAGCCATTTCGGAATGCTGTTCCATGTAAGAATATGTCCACCCGTCGCCATAGTTGGGATGGCCTGTCGCCGGAAGATAAAGTGTATCGTGCCAGAGGGCATATAGACTGTTTGTCCTGGTCGAAGAACCATATAGCGAGCTTTGCGTTTAACGGAATCTGGAATCGGATCTTTGTGAATATCGAGACGGTCTTGGGGCGTTTCGTGAGCAATCCAGCCAAAACCGAGTTCGCCTTGTTGTACAGTGATAAATGTTGCCAGGCCATGGCTATCAACATGCGCAGGAGTGTGGTTCCCGCCTTCGCTAAGTAATATAAATTTCAATGTCTTCTTGGTAACCAACCTCGTATTACATGGGGGAAAACAATGGAGGAGTGAGCAGTTTCGTGGGCTCAGGAATTCCGGATGAGGGACATCAGCAGTATTTTTGAGATCTAGAATATTCCAGCGTTGATCTGCAGGATAGCCGTGGAGTATCTTCTGCGTCACTTCGTGAACGGTTTTGCGACGTGTCATAGGCCCGGGTGTTGGTAGATCTAGGATGGTGACGCGTATCTTCTTATGCTCTGGCCAATACGCCAGATAGTTTTTGAAGAGTCCATCGATAGGTCGACCCCCCCATTGAAACTGTTGTTGGTCGCTCACCACTAAGATGTTGTCCGAGTCAACCAGTGTGGCCGCCTCTTTAGCGGAGCAGTAGATTGCCTCATCTTGGCTGGGAGGAGTAGCGCACTCGAGAATTGAGAGAGTTTCACGCGCCGCGGAGTGTCGATGTGTTTTTACGACGGGATTATCACGTAACCACGCGTCTGTTTCACGTATAACTTCGCGACGCCAATGGGTATCAGAAAGAGCCTGCAGAGAGGTTGCGCCAGCGGCGAGACAGAGAAACTTTGCCCATGCTCGGTCATCATCTGTCTCGGCGCGACCAGCAGTAATGAGAGATGTGACATTCTCTCGGTAAAGTTCACTTTCACGATTGAAGAAGTTGTGGAAGCGATTCCATTGATGAGGGATGTTTTGTCTTTGTTGTCTTTGGTGTTTTTCTTGTTGACTCAAGACGATGTCGCGGATGCGCCGGAGGGTAGCCAGCCTCTTCTCAGGGTTACGAGATAACTTTGAAGTAAGTTTCGAGAGGTCATCAGAAGTCATGTCGTCTAGGGAGACAGAGTGGGTTCATTGGCCGTCGCATCATGTGTCGATATCGAATCCAATAGTCGTTGTCGGGTCGATCCAGTTTTTAGCGCTGATATAGTTTGGAGATCCTAATGGAATGGAGACCATGAAAGACGACATTTGATTTGATGATGTAGATTTCTTTAAGTGGGCCTACTGAGCCACAGTAGCCACAGGAGAGTTGCCACATTCTCCCTGTGTCATGTCCATGTCCATGTCCACGCTCATGTTACCCTGTAGACAAAGAAGCTGCCAAAGTACCCTTTGTAATGACGACTACTCGGGGATTCACTCGCAGCTGACCGGCAAACCTGTATTTTGATTTATCCAAAGTAAGCTCTCGGTGAGAAGGTCGTGCTGTTGTCTGTATTTCTTCAGGACACGTCTCGACTCTTTGCATGCTGTCGATAGCCCTGCGTTTTTTGGGCAGTTGCATATCCGATAAGAAGAACGGGTGACTCCAACTACTTGGATACAGCATGACTTTACCGGCCCGTTCGGAGAGAAAGGGTCGTATCTGAGACTGAATCGGGTGCACAGGTCGGAACAGCAGTTTTCCCAAATGAGCATCCTGATCTCACAAGGTAGGCGAGAAAAAGGGTGGAAGGTTGTTGATGACATTGGGTCTAGATGGATAGCAGTGTGGTTAAGTTGAAAAAAAGAAGAAGTTACAAAGAGAAATGGAGATGGAAATGGAAGTGGGCGAGGTATTTATACACGACTAAATTAAGGGAAGTTTTAGACTTTAGTGTGAGACTCTAGAAATCGCCAAAAACCATTAAATAAGCGACTGAATGATTAAACTTGAAACAAAAAGGTTTGAGAAACCTGTAATAATAGCTGTTGCCCCGCCAGGGTACAATCTTATCAAAAAGAAGAATCAAGCTTTGGTGAATGTATTCAATGCTGTCAAGACGACACATTTATCAACAGGTGTAGAGTAAGTATCGATGAGGGTACCCTAAGTCCAAGACCAAATCACTGAGTAAGATGATGGGTGAAGTTAAGTTCCAGGGTTGGGTGAGGCTAGGGGCCTGCTTGTTGACTCCCTGCCACCAAGTTGGACTGTCCTACTGAGGCCAACGTTAATAACCTTAATCTAGGGCAGGGTAAAAAGATCATGTGTAAGCATCGGAGTCGTGATGCTTTTATATCAGGTTTATCGAAAAAGTTAAAGAAGAAGGAGGCCAACATTACCATCAAGTATACGGGGAGGGAGGATCGCGGATTGATGAGCGGGAGTATGCCGCTCTTTCCTCACAACTATAGAGTCAAGCAGGAGCACCCAAGTATCTGTAATGATTCTAACATGGCTTCGTCTTCTCCTCTCCTCTCTTTTCCTTTCTTCCGTTCATTCCCAACATCGCCAGAACTGATTACAATCCACACTAATCATCATCATCCATCGAATACTTCTCTTAGCCCATTATGACTAACGTCGGAGAGCCACCGTGTCCTCGTCCCGATGACCCAGAGTTCAAAAAGAAGTTCAAGGCTTACGCCATGTACCAGATCCAAAAGAAGCAACAGGAGACGCCAAGCCCCGAAATTGGCCAATTTGGATTCCCTCCTCTTGTGGTCCAACATCCCCCTCCGAAAACCGATGAAAGTAGTAGTGAAGGGACCGGATCATCGAAATCGACCACCGGATCACCGAAATCCACCACCGCAACTGACGACAAGGAACTTGATCCAGACAACCTCGAAAAGAGACTCTGCCAGAAAATCGATGATTCTTTTGCGTTTCTTGAGGACCGCCTCGATAAAGAGTTTCAACTCCTCCACCATATCATGATAGCCAGGTAGGCCGCCTATCTTGAACAAAAGACGTTTCGCTGACAAATTTCCGTACAGCTGGGAGGGTCCTGAGTAATTGGGAAGATATGGAATAGCGAAACGAGCTGAACAGCACAATTATTCATGAGACGAAGAACATGGATACGATGAGGGGGAGAGCATGGAGATAGCTGTCCTTCACCCGTCCAGGGCATAAGAGGTTATTTAGCTGGAACAGTATGTAATAATAACGACGGATACACAAAGTCACGTTTATCAATTCATACACCGATCGGCATCATGACTGCCAAACGTTTGCCTTGTTGAACCTCCAGCCATTGGCATGTGCTTGCGGACAGAAGATAGTTGGTGTGAATGATTGAATACATATGCTATGTTCTTCCAGGCCAAACTTGACCTATGTGAATCTTTACCGATATGTTCCCCGGGGTCGTGGTCACGTGGATCTCCAAAGCGGGCTGGAAAGCCTCAACCTCAATGTCGGTAGTAGTAGTATGAGTAGCGGGTTCACTTTTGTGAGTGGGCCACGGCTCGGTACCCGCGGGATTTTCAACTGCTGGATGGTGACTTATAAGACGGAAAATACCAAAATGAGAATGTTCTCTTATGGTTTAGTGCAGCTCTGGCTGGAGGTCTGTCACTTCTTGGAGCCGTCCGCCATTTAGCATTAGCAGAGAATTCCGTCCAGTAGGGTACATGATAAATGCAGCAAGTTCATACTCAAGCTACCTAGATGACCGGGGAGTGGAATTTCTTTGCATGAGAGTAAGATACAGCTCGACCTCTGAGATATTGGGGATACAAAAATGAAGAGATCAGCGGCTACCTTTAAATCAGCATTTACTGATCCATTAATTCTGGCACTGTTAAAATGCATGGCAACCAATCGGGACATGGACGGGAGCGATAGACAGATAAGAGATTAGATAAGAGATTCGGATCCAGAACAACCTCGGTTGATAGCGAGTAACATAGGAATCCAAGGTTGTGGCCTAAGAGCCCATCACCCGAAGCCAGAGTCATCAAGATATGTGTCAGTGTGATATCAGTTCGTTGAGCCAAACTCCCCAACAGTTCCGTCAAAACAAGACCCTGATCGCATTTGTTTCCAATCGTCTTAACTCCCCGTCGTCCCCGTCTTCCCGATGTCCCCGCAATTTGCCCCTTGTCCCCATACTCGGATTGTAAATCTAATGCCGAACCGTCTCCATCAGCCTCATAATAAGATACGCGTCTGCAGATTCTTCATCGATCCCCTGTATGCATGATTTATTTATATATATTATCAATCTATTAAGAACTTGTGAATTCCAGTACCAGTAACCCAAGGGCTTCTAATGAACTAAACCAAACATCAAAATGCCGTTTCTATCATCCCCCTCAACCGACTGCCCAACTATCCTTCAGCGCTCATCATTCCTTGAGGCTATCCAGAAGCATGAGCCAGCCTCACTTGCAGTACTGGAGAATGACTCAGGAGCAAGCTTCTCTTATGGCACTTTGCTCAAGAGCATCGCTCATGCCAAAGAACAGCTGTTGAGTAAGGCCGACAGAACGGATATTTCTGGTGAAAGAATTGCTTTCATGGTAGAAAGCGGTTATGAATATGTCGGTATGTGTAAATCTTTCATGTACCGCCATTGATCAGCATTAACGGAATCATAGTCACACTTTTGGCTATTCTTGCCTCCAATGCCATTGCTTTGCCATTGGCACCAGCTTTCCCCGCACCTGAGCTGCGATATATCCTCGAAAACAGCCAAGCTCTTGTTCTAATCTCATCCTCCAAATACGCATCTAAAGCAGAGGAGGTCATCAGCCAGGATTTGGCAAGCCCACCACTATTCTACCAACTCGATGGATCCGGCCACGCCACTGCGGAAGAGAAGCAAATCGAGCTTGGAGAGCTTGCAGATTCTCAGCAGGGCGGAATGATGCTCTTTACTTCTGGGACAACCGCCAGACCAAAGGGTGTGGTGCTCACACAAGCCAATCTCACCGCGCAGGCGTCGAGTCTTTTCGAAGCGTGGCGATACTCACCCAGCGATCGACTTTTGCACGTGTTGCCTCTTCACCACATCCACGGCACAGTCAATGCTCTTCTCACACCACTGCTGGCCGGAAGTAGCATCGAGTTCATGTTTCCGTTCAACGTGGACAAGGTCTGGAAGCGATTGACAGCGCCTTTCCAAGTAACGGCAGGCGAGGAGACACAGGTTCCTATCTCATTCTTTACCGCGGTGCCAACTATCTGGGCCCGTATGCTCAAGTCGTACGACACTTTGTCACCAGAAATGCAAAAAGCCGGCAAAGAAGCCATCTCCCCCAGAAACTTGCGTCTCAACTTTTCTGGATCAGCTGCGTTACCAAAGCCAATCCGCGATGGATGGATTCAACTTTCCGACGGTAATATTCTGCTCGAGCGTTATGGAATGACAGAAGTTGGAATGGCCCTGTCTTGTGGTCTTGCCGACGTTGACCGTGTAGACGGCTCTGTTGGCTGGCCTCTTCCCTCCGTTGAGGCGCGTCTAATGGAAACTGATGACGAGAGTGGCGCTCAAACTGTCGTTCAGCTAGGAGAGGAGATCGAATCTGTGACTGGAAAGGAACGCATCGGAGAGATCCAACTGCGTGGGCCCACCATCTTTACTGGCTACTGGCGCAACCCCGAAGCCACGGCCAAGGAGTTCACCACTGACGGATGGTTCAAGACTGGCGACATCGCCATCCGCAGAACTGTGCCAGGCTCTGGCAAGGGCGAGTCAGGTTCTTGGGCTCAAGGACCAGCATACTTTATCCAAGGGCGCCGAAGCGCCGACATCATCAAGACAGGTGGTGAGAAGGTGTCAGCCCTTGAAGTCGAACGAGAGATTCTGTCTCTGGACCAGATTGACGAGTGCGCTGTTGTTGGACTTCCTTCCGAGTCATGGGGTCAGAAGGTTGCTGCAGTGGTGGTCCTAAACCAGAAGAGTGAGGAGAGAATGACACTGCCACAATTACGAGCAGCTCTGAAGCCGAGAATCACAGCGTACAAGATTCCCCAGGACTTGGAGATTGTCGAGACGTTGCCGAGAAATGCCATGGGCAAAATTAATAAGAAGGAGTTGATCAACAGTGTATTTGGGCCAGTTGAGAAGATTCGGAGAAGAAGTATTGATCTGGGAGCCAGACGATAGGTTATCACAATTAGCAAGTATTGATATTGAACGTGGAGTGAATTTAAATTTTATATTCAACTTAAATCATGAATACTCTATTGGATTGTTTGTGTATGTATAGACACCTTATGATAACGAGTTAGAAACCTGCATTGTAGCAGACATGTATCGCGTGAGGGGATAATTGCCAAGATGTCAAAGTAGTAGCCGTGACGGGTTCGGAATCCTTCCCCGTCGTGATCCTTGCTCGGAACTCGGTCCGTCAAACGTTTGGGTAAAGGTCCCCTAGCCAAATCTTTGATTCATCGTCAAGGTAGCAGAAGCTTAGATTGTAATAGGACAAAAGGAGTCACTACTCCAGATGAAGAGGGTTGTTGGAATAACTAGGCTTTCAGTTAGACATACACCTTTAAAGATGGGCATATAAACTCAACTGTCATGTGAAATGCTTGCTACTGTAATCGATATTACCCCGACTGTTGCAGCTGTACCCCACACCATCATCGGATCACTGGCCTATTTTGGGGTGTTGATATGCATGTTGGTTCCTGTCAACGGGTGAACAGCCTCTTGGAATTTTCTCGTTGGTTCGCTAAGCAAACACGTTTCATAATGTGACTGTATTAAAGATAATGATCTGCTGTTCGCAGTCGATCATGTTTCCTGATTTCTACACTACTTTGTTTACCTTTATCCGCATTGTACAGCATTATGGCCGTCACTGAAGCAGATCCAGTCTTGCGTCCTGATGAACAGGTCTGTATTGGTGTTTCTAATATGAACTATGGCTAAATATCTTGAAGATTGGAGACGATGGTGACTCCACGCGAGGAAACGCACGCGGCAGAAACCTTTCTTTCCGTAAAGGAAAGCGGCTGACCGGATGTAGGAAGCCGCATCGTCAACTCAAAGCATCTCTAGTTCCATCTTGAGCTACCGAGAAGAAAACGGAAGAACATACCATCGATACAAGGAAGGAAGTTTGTTTGATCTCCAATGCCACCAAAATGCAAGATGCTAAAGCCTTCCCATAGAATATCATCTTCCCAATGATGAAGTTGAAAATGAGCGACTTGGTACGAGCATATATGTCATCAAATGCTTGCGATACAGTCTACTAATCTCTTTTAGACCTCCAGCATCACCTCTTCCTACTCACGTTTGGCGACAAACTTGGTCTGGCACCACCGGTCAAGCCCGACTCAAAGGTTAAGCGCGTCCTTGATCTTGGTACCGGGACAGGAATCTGGGCGATTGACTTTGCAGATGAGCACCCAGAGGCAGAGGTGAGTCCGATGGAGTCCTTGCATGGAAGTGTATACTGAAATATTAGGTTGTTGGAATTGATTTGTCCCCAATTCAGCCAGCCTTGTGAGTCACATGGATATTCGTTCGAAGTGACTGGCTGACATACTTACAGCGTCCCACCAAACGTGCGTTTCATCATCGATGACATTGATGAGGAATGGAACTACGCCGAGTCGTTCGATTACATTCACAGCAGAATGATGACTTTCAGTATCAAAGACTGGGAAGAATACATCCGCAAAATCTTCAAGTAAACCACCATTTCCAACCTTGGCAAAACATCCCTCTAATCCTAAACAGAGCCCTTGCACCAGGTGGCTACATCGAGATCCAAGAAACCAGCGGCAGCATCCTTTCCGATGATGGCACTCTCACCAAAACCCACGCTCTCACAAAATGGTTCACGCTTCTCAGCGAAGCCTTTGTCAAGCTTGGCGGCGCAGCTATCGAGTTTGACGGAATAAAAGCCATAATGGAAAAAGTCGGGTTTGTTGATATCGTGGACACACGATTTAAATGGCCCGTCAACCCTTGGCCGAAGGATAAGAAGTACAAAGAGTTGGGGACGTGGAACAATGCGAATTCGATGGATGCTATCGAGTCATTGACATTGGCACCGTTTTCGAGGGCGCATGGTTGGTCGAGGGATGAGGTGGAAATGTTCCTGGTGGATGTGAGGAAAGATTTTAACAGTCCTCAGATTCACGCATATAACCCAATGTAAGTGTGGCTTTTCGGGAGTTGATGGCATGTGCTGACCTTTATAGTTGTTGTATTTATGCGAGGAAGCCTGAGAGCTCCGACGCGTAGATTTGATCTCGGCATGTCTAGTTTAGTTTCTCTTGCTGAATATATTATTTCCCACCCAAAATGTTTCATTTGCATCAGTAAGAGTTGATTGCTTTACGTTGATGTTCACGAACTCGCTTTTGGTCATGGTGTTTCAGTTGTCAGGATAATCGCGAACGAGCATCACAAAATTGAGTGAATGAGATGTCCCTTGGAAACTCGAGAGCCCAAGGTCAAGACTGGAGAGAAGACCAATGGCCCTCGGTTGATTCGACCATTTCCATTTTGACGATAAAGAAATGAGCTAGCTATACAGGTCTTTGATGCCAAGATCTTGGTGGAACAAATAGATAGTGAAATATATCTTGCTTGACCATTCCGTTTCGGTGCTTAATCGTCCTACGCCGTTTTTCTGTAGCAAAATCAAGTCATGCGATTGGATCTTCAAATCTGTAGGATCAACTCTACAGGGGGGAGTGACCTACACATTCAAGGCGTGCCAGATTCACTAATGTAGGTAGTCCACTCACTAAGTCAAGAGCATACAGTTTTGCTCACCTGAACGAGAATAACGGCGACGTAGCACAGCCTTACTAGACCTGGATCAAAATTATGTGACTGGTTTGTACCTGTCAGTGATCAGCATGAATCGGATCCTACGATGACTCTGGTCTGGTCTAGTCTGGATCATTAGACTGGAGCGTCCATCCATGACTACCGATAATATTAGCTTCTGTTTTTCTTGCTTCTTCTGCCGGTGCCACTGCGAGTCCGTGCTAACTCTAGCGCCTCATTTATAACGCCCTCCGCCTTTTCTCCTTCTCTATCTCATCCTCATCATCATTGTCATCGTCACTATCTCTTCTTCACCCCTTCGCATCTTGCAATTTCTTTGTATTCAAGATGCGAGTGTCACAGCTCATCTGTATTCCGGCTCTAGCTGAGCTATGTGCTGCCACAGGCTATGCTCTTAATGTCTCTAATGATGCAGTACCACATCCATTCCCTTCCATTCGTACCGTCTCTAACAGCATGCAGTGCGCTGCTCTCGCAGAAGAATTTCCTTCCGACGTCGCTTACCTTAACACAACATCCTACATGCTAGCCAACAAATACTGGTCCCATCTTCAAGCAGAAGTGCATCCTCGTTGCTTCGTCACTCCCCGAACCACCAAAGATGTATCAAAGGTGATCAAGATTCTCACTTCTCTTGATGCGCATTTCTCAGTCAAGAGCGGCGGCCACACTGCTTTTGCAGGCGGCTCCAACGTCGCCGATGGCGTCACGGTCGATCTCCAGTATCTCAACAATATCACTGTTTCAAAAGATCGCGAGACTGTTTCTGTTGGACCCGGAAACCGATGGATCAACGTCTCCCAGGCTCTCGATCCGCTTAAACTCGCCGTCGTCGGCGGCCGTGTCGCCAATGTTGGTGTAGGCGGACTCATTCTTGGCGGTGGCATCTCGTACTTTTCAGGCTCCAAAGGCTGGGCTTGTGATAACGTGCGCAACTACGAAGTTGTCGTCGCATCTGGAGAGGTCGTCGATGCATCGCCAGATACCAACACTGATCTTTACTGGGCGCTGCGAGGAGGTGGCGGTTCCAACTTGGGTATCGTGACGCGCTTCGACTTGGCTTCTTTTGAACAGGGTGATTTGTGGTCTACTTCACTCATTCATCCAGGTGCTCTCAACACGACGATTATACCACATTTCCAGAATCTGACTGAGAATGGTCTGCCAGAGGATCCAGACGCGCACAGTTTCTTCGTCTTGACGTATCAACCGCTCTTCGGAGGCTACGCCGCGCTTACAAGTCTTTACCACTCTAGGATTCCCTCACCAGCGAAAAGTATACCTCCAGTTTTTTCATCACTCACGGATATTCCAGGAGCAGTCTCCAATGAGACAGTTGTAGCCAACATCTCTACGCATTCTAAATCCATCGACGTTCCCTACGGTTCGCGACAGACTTGGTGGGACGTCACGGTATCTGCAAAATCTGCCTCATTCTTTACAGATATCGTGCCTCTCTTCGAAGCACGCAATGCTAAGCTCTTTGAAGCAGCCAAAGGAAGCAGCGTCGTTCCTTTTCTCGTTTTCCAGCCTTTGTCAGTCAACATTCTCCAAGCCATGCAGAAGAATGGAGGTAACACATTTGGCCTCGATCCGGATGGGGGACCTTTGATGATTGTACAGCTTTCTACGACTTGGGAGGATCCTGAACTGGATGAGCTAGTGGAGGAAAGCTCACAGGAGTTTATCAGCACGGTCGAAAGTATGGCAGCGGAACGCGGTCTGAACAATGGGTTTGTATACATGAACTACGCAGGTAGTAAACAACAGGTGCAGAAACACTACAGCGGACAGAATCAGAAGAGGTTGAGGAAGGTCGTTGACGGGTGGGATCCTGAGGGAAAGTTGGCACGTCTTTGGGAAGGGTACTTCAAAGTCTGACCGTAGCAAGACCAGGTGGAACATTTCTATAGAGCCTGGATTCCCACTAAGGACCGGTGAATCACTCACGAGTAGTGAATAGACACGAATTTGACGACGATATTACCGTGCTAGTATCCACGCAGATGGTGCGGCTGATATGTACAAAGATGCGATATCCGCAATGACAGCCAATCAAAAATGAACCAGAATCTCGGATCAACGCTACCCGGCAAAGTATGCAGCTTACTTCGATACACGCTACTGTCGGCATGGACGTGTTCCGATGCTAACAAGGATACCAAGCCAATTTGATCAGCCTTCAAACAACTTACTCCTGAAGGTTAGCGGAAATTAGGCAATAACCGGGTTTAACAAGTCATCAGCTCTTTTGGCTAATCAGTTACCTGAGCCGTTCGTTTAATGCTGAGGCATCAGCCAAGACCGCTCCCTTACATAGAGCAGGGTATCTTACTAAGAGTTCAGTGTCCTCGTGAAGAAGTTGGTACCACCGCTCACAGAGATTCATGATGACAATTGTGCAGGCCAGACTTTATTGGCTCCGCGGTTAAGTGTTGAGTGAACAAACAGGACATGTAAGCCACCAACATTACGTAGCATAAGCTGCCAAGCATGATAATTAATTGTCTGAGGGGTTTTTACCGTATCCGGTGTAAACTTGCCAATTGAACATTTTATTCATCATCATTCGTATCGAAGCCTCGTGGCAGAATCACCATTCTGTTCTACGAACTCGGAAATAACATGTCCGACGACGAGCAGACCCACCAGGGTATCGCAATTGTACGCAGCTTGAGAGTGACGCATCTTGTCAGTGCTAACTAGTCTAGGACCCGAAAGTTGCAGGCGCGGATAATGAGTCTATAGATGATGCAGAAAGGTAAATAATGTGACTACCACGGCGACACACAAAACTAATGATATGGACATTAGCACCCGCTCGTCAACAGCGTCTGTTTCGTCAAGTATCTATGAGTATCGCAGGATTCAAGGCAGGACATATCAGAATTCTCATACAACAGATTACTGGTATTCCAAAACTAATCAAAACCTCATGTGACGATACTCATCTTAGCACAGGGCACCCAATGATGACAAACATGTCGAGGCATTCGACGTGGCGTGAGTCGTATATAGTCAGTTCTTGCGTGATAAAAACTGACAAGCACTCAGTCATGAATGGCTTACCATGATGCTCGACGACAAGCTTTACGTTCCGCCGATTGGAGAGAACCCTCAGGTAAGAGTACTCCTGATCAACAAGTATGCCTAGCTAACCTCATTCAGCGAATCCTCGACGTTGGAACAGGTACTGGTATCTGGGCAATGTTAGTAACTCTTGTTCATTGTAACCATCTACTGACTCGACTATAGCGACATGGCAGACAAGTTCCCTTCAGCAGAGGTCATCGGAGTTGACATCTCGCCGACCCAACCATCCTGGATCCCACCAAATGTCAAGTTCCAGATCGACGATGTGCAGCTTGATTGGACTTTTGAGCCCGACTCTTTTGATTTTATTCATATACGCTACATGCATGGTGCCTTTGACGATTGGCAGAAACTGTATCGTCAAATCTTCAAGGCTCTGAAGCCTGGTGGCTGGTTCCAGCACATTGAGCCTGACATTCATCTCAAATGTGAAAACCTAGATTCAATAGCCGAGAATGAGTAAGAGATCGTGTCTACTAATGATACGCCCAAAGTTTAAGATGGCTAATACTCCTTCAGAACCTTCAGGCAGTGGGCTCAACTATTCTACGACGCTGGTAACCGAGTTGGACGAACTTTCAACGTCACTAATGGAGTCATGCAGGACTCCGCCCGAGAAGCAGGTTTCGAAGACTTTGTCCATAAAGTGCTTACCATCCCGCTGGGTGAATGGCCAAAAGATGCTCGACGTAAGAGGCAAGGGCAGTTTGTTGGCTTGTACATGGATTTGAGTCTGGATGGCTTTGCGCTGTATCCAATAGGTCAGATCCTCGGCTGGAGTCGCGAAGAGGTCGAGGTTCTCGTGGCGAAAATGAGGGCTATCATTCGAAATCCGAAACATCTTGGCAGTGGCGATATGCAAGTCTACCAAGCCCCTTTTTCGAAGAAAGACACTAACTTGGTAATTTGTAGGCATTTGGTCTACGGCCGCAAGCCAATCCAGACCTAACAATTCTCGTTCGAAAGTGTTTCACTGCATCATGGAAGCTTAGATGGCTCGAGAAAGAATGATCTTGCATAACTCATACACAACATGACTATTAAAACTATATGAGCCTAGTATAGGCATGTATTAAAGGGGTATAGTGTGAACAAATGAACTTGGTGTGGAATCAGAAAGATTTGTTGCTGCAGCTTGGCCTACTGCTATCCCAACCTTCCTCCTCCACCACTTGCTGTGTAATGACTGTCTTGGCTGAGATTCCTGCCCCCTCGTAGATAGGAACAGTGTCCTCGCTTTCAGTTCCCTGGTTGCCTGCCCTTATACTCACACTAAAATTGGCGCTGTGTGGGGAGTTCAGAGCTTTATCATGTGTAGGCATTGGGATGTTTTCGTCGGTCAGAGTGCTTGTATCATCGAACATCTTGCTGCGCCGGTCTGTTCTTGTGCGAGGCACGTTTCCAACGTATAGACTGTTGCGTGGCTGGGTGTATCGAGAAGCACGATTGCTTCTGCCCGATGTGGAAGTGAACATTCGAGGTAGGAGTTTTGAAACCAAGGGCCGCAGAGTCGGTAGGCAGGCTGCTGTGATGGCAATTGTGATTTCGAGAAACGACCATATGGCAGCATCCACGTTGTCCCAGTTGGGATCTTCTGTAGAGGCGGCAGTCTTGAGTGTTCGGATTCGGTAGATAGAGATGAAGCATGTACTATTTCCGTTAGTGTGTGTCGATTTATAGATGGTGCTGTTGACCACTTACAAAAACCCAAGGCTAAAGATGGCAAAGAGCATCATCTTTTGCTTTCTTGGAAGGTTGAGACTCTTGATGACCGGGAGCGGCAAGCAGAATATGGTGATGTCTGTTGCTAGATTGTATCCGGCCATGATATACCATATCAGAAGAGGATCAAGGCATCTTCCAGGTAGGTCATGGTACCAGAACTTGGCGACGGGAACACAGATGAGGATGTTGAGAAAGGCGATGACAACCGTCCAAGCCACCATTAGAGCCGTTCCCCAAAACGTGATGAGTTGTATGGTTTGGATAGCGAAGACTCGACGGTATTGAAGTAATATTCCAATCTTGACAAGACATATTGCGATGTTGTAGATGACAATAGACGCGTAGAAGGACTGCCTATCATGTCAGCGATTTGCCTTTCTCGCAAAAATGGATGATGAGTGTCGAACCTTCATGTAAGGCACATATGCGCTTTCTGGTTGCTCCCATGTATGATATCCAAGACCAAATTTATTCTCTAGAGACAAGTCAGCAGTTGACCTATAGTATACTTTGAGACTGCATACCAAGACCAATGGTCACAGCGGCGCCGATGGCGAGTACCTGTGCTACCACCATCAAGCCATCATCCAACCCAAATGAATTAAGCACTTTTGCTCGTATGTAAGTCCGTAAGGACACAGTCGTGACGGATAATATAGAGAATGTTATGAGAATCGCTTGGATTTCGAGGGAGCGTGATGCAACGCCTTTGCTATCCATGTTTCTGGGCTCCATGCTTTTGGCTTTGTTATCGTTCCAGCGGAGATACATGTTTGTTGAGTGAAAGCCGTGCTTCAACGGCGTGTGAGATACGAATACCTCTTGAACCACTACTTAACAGGGACCTGGGGAAGTGAGGGGTATTGTACTGAGATGAGACAGAACCGAGACCTAAGCCCCGGGGCAGAGATCGACCGTATCGGAGTTACAGTACTGTAACATCGCAGTCTCGGTGTAGTCGAGCTGTACCCATCCACCGCACGTCGATCAACCCTGGCGGGCAATTTGACGGTCCATTACCCATCATTGAGTAATTTTCTCCGCCGTCGTTATAGTCGCAGCCGATCGTTGATGATGCCAATCAGGCCAATTCGTCTTGGGGACCTGCCGATCACTGCTGGATGTAGACTCGTTCGTTTGGACGCGAGCCCAATCAAGCATGGATCTCATCTGCCAGGTGCTTTATCTGGTATCACGTTGCGGGCAACGCCGCAGTCTGTGCTCGAGCGTTTTTTGCAGTCGTTGATTTATGCCGATCACAATGTACCTCGTGGTATGTGGGGAATGATATCTGGATGGATCAGGATGCGGTTACAGATGTGACTACTCTCAAGCGCACAATAGACGAAATGAGTAAGAGAGTGATGTCACCTTAGACAGAGTCTTGGGTTGTGACCTTTGTAGTTTCAAGCTTGGACTGTTGTTACAGCCTTACAAATGCCAAACCTTTCAATCAATGACCAACCCTCTCTAGTATTCACAAGGACCAACTCCACCTTGACATCAAATTGTGATCTCCCAATGGCTTCTTTATTTCCGTTGTGGCAACACATGTCTGTGGATTGCGGAATTTATACAACATACAAACCCCCTGCCATATGTACCCGCTGTAGCATGAACATGTTCATAGTGACATGGGAATCCCTTGTCAATAGTTTCCGGGGTTTCCGACGTGTGTCGAAATATTCCTTGTGAGCAACTGATACATCGCGATGGCGACATAGATCAATCCAGGGCGACATGTCCAACCGCTACTCATACAACACACAACAATTCCCACTATATTCCTGCTCCAAGTTTATTGCTGTCGCCCACCTTTCTTCACTCTTCCACACCGACTGACCGGTTGAGATGGGTACCACTACGAAGTACGGATACTTGGCATCAAACTAATTTAGTTAGTGCGTAGACTTGTCAAATGTAAGCAACAGGCGGGGTCAAATGAGGCCGTTTACTGTAGCCCTGGTCTGTCATGCTGTACCTTATTTGACAAGGCTTATACTAGGCACAACAGATGATCACTTAGTTCTTCGGCGCCTTAAAATCTGAAATGAGAAGCATTATATAACGACAGGGAGTGCCTTGCCAAACCTGCAACTCTGCGCTCATCAATCAGGTGGAAGGCTACCTACCAGTCACAAATTACTAGTATATCCTCTGAGCGACCACAGTTGTCACTATGGCACTAGTATAGGTTGAGGAACCAGGGTTCTTAGTGCTGTAACGTAGATACATCCAGTGCTTTTGCCCGTAACCTTTAGCTCACAGCTCCATTCAAGAGGTCCACTATGCTAATGTCATTTCAAAATGTCATTGTTCGTATTACTTGTTATCGGAATGTGGGCAACTGTTCGATTCAAAAGAGTAACCAGATGGATAAAAGCTTACACACATTTGTCGTTTTTAAATGTGCTCTAAAAGTCAACGTCAACTGAAGGGCATCCCATAAATGGCTGATCCAACAAAGGGTCCTCGACCGCATTCTCCGCAAATGACCAGTATCTCAAAGTAAATTGCAATGGTTCACTGGCTTTGACGTCACTTTTGTGGTGGAACTTACCTTTAGGGCCACGATCTACCACCACTGCCCCCTCGTGCCCTTTTGCCCCTTGGACGTGTCCTAAGAACTCTGTCCCCGAGTAGACCTCGATCACGACCTTTACAACTTGTCCAAGATCTTGTGCAGTCCGATCATTCGCTGGCATACAGCGGAAGCGCACCGGCTCTTCTTTCTTGACCTGGTAGCATTCTTGCAGCTGGGTCCTCTTGTACTTTTCTGTGGCAGGGACGTAGCCGACTGGGCAGTTGGCGTTTTCCTTCCAGACTTCGTAACTTTCCTGCTTCATGGGCTGAGGTATTTTGTTAGCCAGTGACTACTGATACCACCGGTATGTCTGTACACATGTAAGAGGAGACCTACCCGGAAACGCTTCTCTTCATCTTGCACCACCTTCCCACCGAGCTGGAACACCTGCGCGTTACTTTCTTGGAAACTACCCAAAGAAAGTGTCTTTCTGGGGCCTCTCCCCAAGATTTGCGCATAGATCAACTTGCCAGCTTTTGGGACATCTACTACTTCGTTGCCGAACCCATATTTCGTCGTTGAGATATCTCCCCCCTTGTAAAGATCTGCGAACATGATTCCGGCTAAAGTCGCACATCAATATTCAGTTGTCCCTCGATGATACGTGACGGACGACGTAACGCTTGCGGACATCATCAGCACCGGTATTGAATTCAAGGTATCTTCCGCTTTCTTTGTGATAACAGCGGATGTCTACTGCATCGCTGGATGCGCGTTCTTCGTATTTCGCCAGATTCTCAAAGACATGCTGCTGACCCTGCGCTACCTGAGAAATGATGTCTTCGATCGAAATGAAGTTATCTTGTTGTGTGGTATTAGCATCTGTACATAAAATTTGGGTACATGTTCACACCTTGACTACACGCCAGTTGTGGTATGATGAACTGGTTCTGCATCAGGCAGCAGGACTAGCAGCCATGTCAGTGACCTTGTAAGTATTGATATAGTCAATCACAACATACTTGTTGCAGAGAAGAGTGTCGCCTCTCTTGGCTTTTCAAGCCATGTAACCGTCGTATGTAGAAGTCGAAGACTCGTCCCGTCGCGTACTGTCTTCTCCATACCCACCCTTAACAGTACCTTCGCCGGCTGGTCCAGCGAAAGATGGTGCAGCCGTGATCTTAAGTCTCTTCGACTTCTCACCAACGCTGCTGCCTGTTACGGTCGTGGACTCTTGGGTTGAGTGCAGACGGCCACCCAACTGCACCTCGGTGGAAAAGAAACATCCTGGCAAGTAAAACTTTGTCAGCAACGGGGCATCTAGGGCTGCTTTAGACCGCTAGTAACGTACCAAACTTCTTGAAGCTCCCGGCATCCTCGCGAGTTTCGATAGTAGTTAGATCGTTCTTACATTCCTGGGTCAACTCCAGGTTATCGTTGCCGAGGCTGAGAGTGACGCGCGGAAACTATAGATCTAGATCAGCTAATGGTACTTCTTGGAAGAGTTTTGGTAGACTGGACTCACGTTGTAGGTGGTGATCATGTGATTGATCTCTTCCTGTCTTCGTACCTGGTTGCGCTCGCTGCTCTTGTATTCGTGACCACCGGTGATACTGGCACTCCATCCAAAAGCACCACCCCCTCTACTTGAGTTAGTAAATCCAATACTCTTGACACTTTTGAGTTTCGCAACAAACATGGCAACCTCGGACGAGTTCTTAGAGAGGGAGCTCTCAGCCATGGCCGTCATGACCGATGTCTTGTGCTCAGACACTTCGACATACGCGTCGTCTGTAACGATAAACCAAGGGATTCGGTACTTTTCCGTCTAAGGTCCTAGTGAGCGAAGCTTCTTTGTATCCTGAAGCCACTTACAGTTGCGTTGCCCTCCTTCTTTCCACTACCGTTCTTGTCGCCGTTTGTCTTGGAACCGTCTTCGGTAAAGTCGAAAATGGCGCGAGGTTTAAGTCGAAAGGCTACTTATGTTCAACTTTACTTTGATTCCAATTTGCACTTTTCAATCGCCTCTTACCAGGATACATAGCTCTCTCCACCGTGATGGGAAGATTGTATGCCCCTCGAAAATTGTGTTTCCGTGAAGCAAGGAATTAGTCTCCACCACGGAATTCCATTGTTCCTCCGTCATGTCAGCCGGATGGCTGATAGAGCTATTAGTGGCGATACACTTAATGTGGACTTGGTTGTCGCTCACATAATACTGTCGGTTCCAACTTCTGCCATGAAGTCCCGATGGCTGTAGGAGCCTTTGAGCATCTTGCGCTCAGCTTCGGGCAAGTTCTGCTTTCTGGACGAGTATGGGATATCAGAAACGAGTATCATTCTGTCAAGCATGGACATACCTTGAGATCGAACTCCATCTTCTGCTTAATGAATTCCTTGTCCTTACCATCCAGTCCCAAGTTGCGCTTAAGTGAGCGGAAGTAAATTTTAGTCGAAGTCTTTTCCTGTTTATCACCTTCCTTGACGTTAGCCACAATCTGTTTTGACTTGTCTTGCTCCTTCAACTTTATCTATGTTTGACTTCACAACAAAGCACCATGACTCCGACGCTTACACGTAACCTTTTTTGTTCTGCCCTAGAATAAGGTTACAGGCACAATATACTTGTCTTGCTCAGCTCCAGGCTCCTTTCCTTGGCTTGCGGCAAGATCCTTGTAGTCAACAATAGTGAGATTGTCTTTCAGCCAAAAGAGCGCTTGATTTTGCATAAAGACAAGTCAAATCAGCCCGCCCTTGCCAAGTATATCTATCTGATTCAAAGCTCGAGCTTGAAGTGTCCGACTCTATTAAATGCCCGCTACAGAGGTAGAAGGTTAGCAAGGTGGAGGCCAGCCAATACGATTGCACAACGGTGTCAAGTTTTTCAATACCTGGCAGACTTGACTTTTGCATGAGCCCTAAAAGAAAAGTAACAGTACCACTAGGCAAGTAAGTGGCCGCCATAGCTAGATATTATAAAGGTTAGCTTAATACGCCATATCTGGGTTATCGTCTAACGTCTAAATACCACTATAAACAGAAAGATATTAGGCAAAATAGATATAAATATTCTAGAAGGTACA
Organism: Fusarium nodosum; assembly: GCA_014898975.1. NCBI lineage: Eukaryota > Fungi > Ascomycota > Sordariomycetes > Hypocreales > Nectriaceae > Fusarium > Fusarium nodosum. The sequence continues at coordinate 559,988 of JAAVUE010000086.1, read as the reverse complement.
ATATATGAAGCAGTGCAGTGTTCGATGTGTTAATGAAAATGCCATCAATATCGCTGTTTCTATAACGATATCAGTCATCAACGAGTACAGTACTTAAAACGACGCCAATATCAAGAGTGTCCCTCAAAGACAGAGGAAATTATGGTTGGACAAAACAGCCGCCGCATTCCACCTCTGAGGTCTCGGCACGTCAGAAAAGTTAATTGACAACTCGTGGTCAGCCGTGTTGAGGTCGAGGCAAACTCTGGAAGATGGCCACGCTCGCTCAGACTCGGAGTTAGGTCATAAAACACAAGTTCGCCCAGGAGCTATCAAGAACGATTCATAGACGTTAAGCCCAAAATGTTCCTAGATACGCTTATTGATCGGGAATGATCGGGTATTCAGTACGCCACAAGACGGCCAGACTTGGGAAAGAAAGGTTAGCCGAGTAAGAAAAAGACGCAGAGTGTCCGATTGTTCAGATGGTTTTTGTAGTTACCAGATCTTATCTTTTTAGCACCTTGGCACCTGCGCACAAGACTTGTTAAGGCCTAGCTAGCATTCTTTTCGCCCGTTCTACTGGTAGAGTAGTGGAGTTGAACTCGAAGAAAAAAAATCACTTTGCTTCCTTATCCCCACTTGGTTCACAAGCTTGCAGTCTAGATCTGGTTACTACCGGGAGGTTTGGAAATAAGAGAAGAACGGCCCCGTTGTCGCGCATATGGCTATCGAGCTTGTTGCAGGGATCAACAAGAAACGGAGCCAACATTGAACCGTAGGTCCGGTTCAGTGACAGGGATGTTCGGGTAGATATTCAAGGTTATTGGATGGAAGGACGGCATGTCATGGTTCACAGCCAGGGTACTGTATCTCTGCCGTGTTGAAGAGTAGCATTGACGGATTTACGAGACCAGGTGTTTTTTGATCGTCAGACTTTTTTACTCAGTGTTGACACAGTATTTCTAACCCTAGAGATAAACAACTGCCGCGTCAATAAAGTCATCCATCGAACCCCCTACACGCAACAAGATCCTCCAAGGAAAGCTGAGCAGGGAAGAGTGGACAAGCACACTAGAACCAGAGGATTGTAAACTCATGATCCAAGTGGTCTGATGAGATGATCAAAACCGCCGATTGATTAGATAGAATTACCGCTAGCAATGCACCATGTGGGCAGAGAGGATGATATCTAAAAGATCTAATCTGATTCTGGAAACAATCTCCGGCCCAACCACCTAAATTGCCACCTGAGTTTTCTCTGCAAACAAAAATACCCAAGCAGTTAACTCGACCATCACAGTGCAGAATTGACTATGCAATTAATCCCACCTCGGGATCCCACAACCGGAAGGATTCAGAAGCCAGTCCCTCCATGGTTCGCCAGACCCTTGGCATTCTCAAGGATTGCCAAGACACACCTTGTCTATACTAACGCATGGAATATTTTTTTTTCGCCTCTGCTGATTGATAAAAAGATCGACAGTTCCTTTTCCCAACTCCTTTTGATCCCTCTTGATCCCTACTTCTTCCACGCAACATCCGCTGCCAAACACAACCATTGTAAATTATTTGTGCTTGGCTGCCAACATGAACCCCATCATGGTTGAATCACCTCACAGGGATGGCAGGTCTTCTGACGAGGAGAAGAACAATGTTATCCCTCAGACAGAAACTGCTGTTCGTCCTGAAGGCTCCGACTTTGAGTCTGAAGGTGAGTATCAGGAGGGTATTGAGCGCGTGCGCGCCATTACCTCGGTGTGGACCAAGAAGACCCTGATTAGCATGTTCTTGATGTAAGCTTATCCCCCTCACCTCATCTCTCTCAGCGCAGGGGAGGTGGTTGTAAAAATCGTATCTAATTTTGTTTAATCAGGTTGTATTTGATCTCCTTTGTCGACATGATTATGAATTATGTCGATTCGGCTCTCAATCCTTACATCACTTCCAGTTTCGGTGCTCATGGACTTCTCAACATTGGAAGTATCTTGGCCTCCATCATTGGCGCGTGCGCTCCTCTTCCCCTCGCCAAGGCCATCGATGTCTGGGGTCGAGTTGAAGGCTTTGCCTTCATGATGGTTGTTTGCCTTGTTGGCATGATCATGAAGGCCACTTGTACTACCGTCCAGATGTACATTGGCGCTCACATTCTCTACTGGGTCGGCCATATTGGTGTCATGTATGTTATTGGCGTCATGCTAGCTGATATGACTACCCTGACCAACCGTGCTTTCATCTATGGTATCAACACCACACCTCGTATTATCGCCACCTTTGCCAGTCCCGAGATCGCTACTGGTTTTTACGAAAAGCTCAACTTCCGCTGGGCTTTTGGAGCTTTCGCCATTATCATCGCTGCGTGCAGTATCCCTGCTATGGCTACCATGATCTACATGTTCCGCACTGCTACCAAGCAGGGCGTCATCTCAAGGCAGCGATCAAACCGCACATTTCTCCAGTCTCTCAAGTTCTACTTTATCGAGTTTGACATTATCGGGATCTTGCTTCTCTGTGCTTGTATCTCCTGCCTGCTTCTGCCCTACAGTCTGGCACCTTATGCCCCCAAGGTCTGGGCTACACCTTATATCATTGCCCTTGAGGTTCTCGGTGTCGTTCTGATCCCCATATTCTACGTCTGGGAAGCAAAGGTGGCGCCTGTTCAGTTCTTGCCCTTCAAGTACCTCAAGCAGGGAACTATCATCGGCTCATGCTTGCTTAACGCCATCATGTTTCTGTCCACCTTCAGCTGGAACGCCTATTTTGGCTCTTACCTCCAGGTCGTCAATAGGTTGAGCATCTCCAACGCCAACTACGTTCTCAACGCCTATTCCCTGACCTCTTCCGTCATTGCGCCTGGAGTCGGATGGTTCGTTGCCCGCACTGGTAACATCAAGTGGACTGCCATGGCTGGTGCTCCTATTATGCTTCTGGGTACTGCTCTGATCATCCCCTTCCGATACGAGAACACCAACGTCGGCCTTCTAGCCCTGACCCAGATTCTTGTCGGTTTCGGTGCTGGTGTTTTCTCCACCGTCGATCAAGTCGCTGTCATGGCCCCCGTCACTCACCAATACCTCGCCGTCACCAGTGCTCTTTCTGGTCTCTTTGGTGGTGTTGGTGCTGCTATCGGCTATGCCATTGCCGGTGCTTTCTGGAACAACGTCATGCCTGCCCAACTGCTCGAGCGTCTTCCTGAGTCTGCCAAGGCCAACGCCACCGTCATTTTTGGCAGTATTGAGGTCCAAAAGACCTTCGCTGACGGCTCACTTGAACGTGAGGCCATTATTGGCGCGTATGCTCACACTATGCGACTCATGGCCATTGTTGGCGTTGCTACCATGCCTCTATGCGTTCTCTCCATCATTGTCTGGAGGAACATCAACGTCCGAAAAGTGGAGGAGGAGAAGGGCAAGCAGACCAAGGGTATGGTCTTCTAACTGGAGACGTCGAGGAAAACAATATCTGATAAGCTCTGGATAAACCTTGAGCATATCTCAGCTGGTTCATCTAGGCGAACCTATATAAAACAAAAGTAATTTAGTCTAATGAAAACATTCTGTTGTTCAATTTCTCTCTTCTACCTATGATAAACACTTGGCAAGCTTTAGGTGGCTTGTTTTATCATCCTACGTACGACGTGCCGACAACCAGTCGAGGGAGAGTCCTTGTCTATTCGAGCGGTACTAGAATAGCTTCACCATGCTATCCTTCTCCGATTTTGCCGAAACGAGCCACGTCATCATCAGAGCTACCAGTAGCCTGGAATTGGGGTTAGGCGACATGTCATGTCCTAGGGAAGGGCGCTACTGCAGTAAGATGCATATTACTGTCACATATGAAGATCACGCTAAGAACAGATGAAACGGATGAAAAGGTGATGTAGAAGGTAAATCAATTCGCTTAATTCATGTCAAAATCATACTAGGTTATCCCATGCTCCTAAACCAGATCAAGCAATTTCCTTGGGCCTGTTCTCAATGTAGGAAACGTTGCCATGCGCGCTCATGGCCATCTCTTCCTTCTCGTTGTAAACAGCATCCTGCTCCTCAGCATCCTTGTTACCGAACAAACCGATCTTGTACCAGGGGAGATCGAAAAGTCGGTCCATGCTCTCAAGGGATCGACCAGCAGTTTCGGGCACAGAAATGATAACCCAGAGACCACCAACAACAAGGATAGCAGCGTATGTCCAGAAGGTTCCGTTAGGGTTGATGCCTCCCTCAGATGTAGACAGAAGCATGTTGGGTGTGGCACGGCTGCTACCGTACTGGCACAAGAAATGCAGTGTCATGGCGAACGAGGTAGCGAGAGCTCGGATACGGAGAGGGAAGAGCTCGGCTGTGAGGATGTAGGACATGGTGTTCCAACCAAGAGCCCAACCAATACCGGAGATGTAGATCATGGCCATAGCTCCACGAGCAGCAGCGGAAGAACCGGTAGGCTCAGGGACAGCTGTAAGGAATGCACCAACGTAGATCATAGCGAAAGCCTGGAGGGAAATACCGGCCATAAGAGCGCGCTTGCGACCGATAACATCGACCAGGAAGAGAGCACAGCTGATGGCGGACAGAAGCTTGACGATACCAAAGAGAGCAGTGACAAGAAGACCAGTCTCAGAGCCGTGGATACCGAGGAGTTCGAACAGATCGGGAGCGTACAGAGTGATAGAACCAGCACCAGACCACTGAGCCAGGACCTGGACCATGCTGGCAAGGTACAGACGGTACAGGTTGCTGCTGTTGAAGAAAAGCTCCTTGCAGGTACCGAGGAAAGAGGTGTTGACGCTCTCAAGCTCGTGCTCGTGGGAAGCTTGGATGGCGGTCATTTCGCGGACGATGTAATCGGAGTCGATGGGTTGTTGTCGCAAGCGAGCCATGACAGCAGTGGCCTTTTCGACTTGGCCCTTCTTAACAAGGAAGCGAGGAGATTCGTCAACGAAGAAGCTGAGAACGAAGATCAATCCGGCGAACATGAGATGAAGGCTGGTAGGGACGAGCCAGCGGGCGTGGGTATCGTCGCCCATGTGTCGAGAGCAGCCGTAGTTTGCGAAGTAGGCCAGAACGATACCTAGATAGACAAAGCCGGAGAAGACACAAGTGCAGAGACCGCGAACAGCTGATGGAGCAATTTCGGCAAGGTAGACAGGTCCCACGACTGCTGTCTGACCAACTCCTAGACCAGCGATGAAACGACCTGCGTAGATGGCACCGAGACTGCCACCGTTGACCATGAAGATGATGATTCCGATAATCCAAACTGTGCAGAGCTGGCGGGTAGCCCAGATACGACCGATCTTATCGCAGATCATGAAGGCACTGTAGAAACACAACAAGGTTAGCGCCAGTGTGGCATGACTCGGTGGCGTATTAGATTGGTACTTACATGAGGGCACCGCCGACACAACCGATTTGGACCATGGCAGAAACATTAGCCTTGATGTTGGCTTGCTCGACCTCTGAATAGTCCTTGAAGTGGATGTATTTCTGAAAGTCCTTGGACTTGAAGGCGCCTGAAATGAGACCCTCGTCAATTCCACGAGCGGCACCCATCAGACCAAATGCGAAGACGGCGAACCATAGTCGCCAGTTGAACACGCCTTGAGGCTCGTCGACATCTTTGAGTTTGAAGATGTTGACGGGCTTCTTCACTGGGCCTCCGGCCATATTGTCTCTTTGTCGAAGAAGTGGTTGAAGGAGAAGGGCAAAGAGTTTGAAGAGACGAGATGAAGATGAGACACAAAAGAACCTTGAAAGAGAAAAGTTTGGATGTTCCCTCTTTTAAGTATTGAATCTGGATCTGAATCTGAGCCTGGATCTTCTTCTGTCTGGGGAAGTTCGGGGTCAGGGTATCTTATAGAGAAAAGACAAGACCATCACCGTGCGGAGGGAGAGGGGGGGGCGAAGGTTTTAGTTCGTACCCCAAGGAATATGGGGTAAAGTAACTAGTTTACCCCATGGAGTACCGAGGGCAAGGAATACTGGAAACGGTTCGTGATGCAATGACAAAAAGCGTGATGGCTATCATGGTAGAGTTGGAGTTGTTGGTGCTTGCAATGGTCACCAGCAAAAGAAAAAACGGGGATGCTGCCTGTCGGTCTTCCCGGGGTGTTGTTGTTGTTGTTCCCGCGGGAGAAACAGGATGGGTCTGGTACATTGTTCCCCGTTTCTTTATTGTGTGGCGGTTTGGGTCTAGACGTTGAGTTAGTTCCCCGAAGGCACTCTAGAATGGATTGGTCTCCCGTTGTTTGAAGAGGCAAAGGGTACCAAGTCCACGGGACAGAACGGTTTGAAAGGCTGAGTCTAGAACTCATTGATCAACTGTCTCCCGTGTCCTGTCACTGTCAAAGATGAGAGCTTCACGTTGTCCCCCAGATTTTTGGCATGGTCCGTACTGCCTACAGCACGCATAACCCAATCTCCAGATCTAATAAACTTCCTCGTTAAACCTCGAAACCCCAGACTTCTCCACTTGTTCTCATCTGGCTTGGCCAGTCTTGGCCAAGTCTGGGCATACAGAAATGGCGCTTCGCCAAGACGGGTCCTAGATCGTCAACTCGACCCGTTTTTCTCGGCACAAACGGCACATAAGAACCCTCTTCTTCCCCCCCGTCAGGTTCCTTTTTTTGCTCAGTCACTCTCCCCGGGCTCACCTCGCGCCTCTTGCTTTGCGCTGCTGACATGACCCAGACCCAGAACTGGCCTGATCTTTTCTGACGGGAAGACGAGATGATGACCAATAGTTCCCGCGGATAACAACGCAACACAAACACTACTCGTGCAAATCATCCCGCGGACAGCAAAATATGCAAGAATTCCCTCATTCGGAGTCTCGGACACGGGAATCGTGCTCATTTTTGGAGAACGGGAGCGGACAACGTTACCCCAAATTCCCAGATACTCCGGTTTTCATGTCTTGAACCCGGTTATGGGACCCGGATCTTCAAAAATGATGAGGATTTTGCATCCACTGGGATATTGGACGAGGACGGTTTGTGTTATTATTAATAACCGCGTTAGTCACCACCGGAAATTCAGGAATTTTTTCGCGGGTTTCGGTGTTCTTTTGACAGAAATGGATTGTCGTCACCTCCAACGGCAACAACGTACAATTCGATTGCGGCTCTGCTATCTCAGCCAAGAGACGACAATGTGAGATCTGATATCTCCTGTTTTCTCCTGCCCAATTCATCCATCTACCCATCTATCTATCTCATACCGTGGGGGTAGCCTCTTTACGACAGACCGGCAACTCCCCTATCTCGGCCCGGTTCGAATACAAAACTAAGCGACTTTCCCTTTCACGCAACGTCTCGGCGAAACATTTGTTATTCTCCACCAATATTGCATTATATCCTCCCAACCGACGGTGTAATGTTCCAAACAGGCGACGAAATAACAGAGTTTTCAAGGTTGTAGCTACACCTACATGGACTTGCTTTGCCGTCGACAGTCCACTTTCCGCGGAAAGTACCCATGCTGGTGAGTTCTGATATATGCATTGTACGTGCGGTGGAAAAGGAAGTTCCTCGGTCTATTCTCCCGCATGCTGTAGATGATACGTCCGAGCGTATCAATGTTCCCAGCTCCTATCATTCCGACAATTGGGGCAAGAGTCTTTGCTGGTGTGGAATGAGTGAGTGATTGCATGCTTCATGTCAGACAAAACAACTTCTGAAGAGCTCAAGCGGTCCACGTGGACGATGCGAGCCACTCGTCCGTCAACTGCCGCGTGTCGATCAATTGGTCCCATCCACACCATGATCAGCTTGGGAGTTTAGTCCCCATCCGTACTGGGTAGAATACTGCAAGCGAATTGCTAAGAATGTAGACAATACCCCTATCAGGAGATTTTGAGCATAGCCGTATTTGAGCATGCCAGGCACCTGTCGCTTTATCTCAGCAAGACATAATAGAGTGCCTTCAAGTTAGTGAAGGTTCTTTGCCTATAGTCTGTGTAAACAGTCGTTGCTTTGATTGCTGCTCAGCAGTGAGAGACGTAGATTTGAAAGCGGATATTGTCCAAGACTCCAACGAGGAGCCATCTGCAGAAGTATAAGGACAGATATTTACTATTGGATATGAAATTTCTTTGATCGTTCAATATTCCAACTGATTCAATCCGAAACTTCTGTCAATTCGTATTCCACAGACAAAGCCCTCTGGATCTCTTCCTCCTGTGAACTCGCCTCTACTGTTTCCTCCAACTTCACCCTCTTCGCCGGGTCGCCGCCAACCTGCCTGCCCATATTGGTGTTTATAGGCAAACTAATCGTTCTTCCAAGCGGCGACCTAATTTCCAAGAACCTCACTGCACTCCCGCTAGCAGAGTCATGTGGTACCGCCGGCATCTGCGCAGCCATGTTTTCGATGCACGACATCTCGTAGTGGTGCCGTAACGCCAGCTTATCCACTTTTCGCGCAATATTGGCCTTTTTGCCGTGGAAATCGGTTATGACATCGTACGGTACAAAAGCTCGGATTTTGTAGGTATCGGGGTGAATCGAGATGAGACGGGCTTCGAAAAGCTGCCGAATATCGTTCATGAGAAGTATCCCGTTTTTTCCAGACCATGTTTCTGCCCATGCTTGAGCAAGTCTCTCATCATTGATCTCCACTTCAGCATCAGTGGCGGTCTTTTGGTCATGGCGGGGGTAAACATAAAAATGATGTTGAGGTACAATATGACAAGCATGAAGACCTGGCCCAGTCGACGGAATAATGCACCATGACTGGCCTTTTCCAGATATAGCACAACGATCAGCATGAATAAGGCAATCATGTCGAAACGTCTCTGTTGTTTCTCTCGCTTCTTCTGGCGATAGGTCCATGTTTAGCGGAACATGCAAGTTCTTGATGTCTTCCTGCTCGCCATCCGCCGTCGATGAAAACGAGTTGGATCTGCGCCGTTTCGGAGATTGAGAAGCTCTGAGGGTGGTTCTCGTAGGTCGAAAGGGCATTTTAGCATAGCGAGGGTCCAGTGATGGTTTGTCAAGAGGTATATAGCGATTATCCATTCGACGGGTTGGTCGGCTAATGTGTCGAGCACACTTGTCTAGCATTCTTTATCAGCGACTATAAAGAAGACGATTTAAGACACAATGCGAAAACGAACCTTTGAGATGATCTTGTAACGGTTTATCGTAGGAGATCTCACAGGGCTTATGAAGGATAACATGATATGTCACTATACGCTGAACTTTGGGCGATGATCCGGCAAGTCCGGGGACAGGAAGAGCCAGATCCTCATCGGCAACTAAGGAAGGGAGTTTCCTCTTTACATCATCAGGTGAATCCACCAACATGAAAGCCATAGTCTCCCAAGTGTCTTCCTCGCCGGGTATGTCAAAACAGAGACGCATCTCATCGATAACATCGCGAAATGTTATCAAATTACTCCCGGGAACTTGGTATAGGCCCGCAAAGTGGAAGTCATCATCGCCTGCGATTAGATGAACGTTCCATCCGTGAACGCGCATAGGAGGGGTTACAGATGTTGTCATGATGGGCTGGGTTGGACTCGACGCGTCTTGACTAAGACGACGCGATCATGGGTAGAGTAAAGGACGCGTAGAAGGATCTTTGAACGGGATACTGTTAACGGACTAGCGGTCTAGGCCATGTCTTTCTAATCTTATCGCCACGTGATGCTCTAGCTCATCGGTGTTTTTGCATTTTTCCTACTAAAACAGCTACTGGATGGAATAGAAAGCGGAGAATCCGAGTGTTTACTACGGTTCTTAGTTGTGTATATTGGATGACGCCTCTGAGATACCATAATCTTTTCTAACAAGATCTGCTTATTGTCGTCTTGGACTAATCCTTTACCGGTTCTCTGAATCTGCGTCATCGCTGTTCTGAGAGGCTACCCTAGACATTGATGCTGTTTGCCTGATAGGAAAAGGATTTACTCAAATTTAAGCTCTATTCTCCCAATACATATTTGGTAAACTGTTATCTTACTTTTCTGAACTATCTTGGAAACGGCGTGTCTTTCATTAGCATATTGTATCATTTGATACTGGTTTTGTCTTTCCGAAGTAATTGACGAAAGCCCCGTTGTCTGGTCATGGATACACGGATTGCATTTTAGCTGCTACAACTGAGATGGGCTATGTAAGATGATTACCAGACCATCCATCAGTATTCTTCGCATAAACTGATTCTTTATCTCCTACCCAACCATGCTCGACCTCTTGTAAAACGCGCGGTTGACACCCTTGTACCACCCAACAGACCAGCCAGCCATGTAGAGACTTGGATACCGTAGTAGGCACACAGAGATGCAGTTTTCTAGATAATAATTCATCCTTCGTTCCCTTACCAGATACTACTTATCGTTACAGTCTCTCATCCGTTATCCTACGGGACTTCGGAACTTCGGATTTCCATCATTACATCCGCGATCGGAGTGCCAAGTTCCTAGCTAAGAAACAAGCGTATCCTTGCGCCTCCATCGTCACTCTTGGCAAAAGATAAATTCGCGGGGTTGGACTCCAAAACATGATGCATGATTTGTCAATTCCCCAGCCCTTCCCCATATTTCGCGGAGAGTCTAATAAATGTTTAAGCTTAATGATAACAAACGGCTCAAACTAGCGACTAGACAGGAAGCTCAAAAACGCAAAAGGATAGGCGAACCTGATTGTCGGTTATTGACTCGGATTATCAGGCTTGTTGTCCGGGTACTTGACTCAATCATCTTGTCTATATAAACCCAACCGACATCATCGTCTTTCGTTTGCAGATCGCTGTGCTTCTCTAGTCATCATGCATTTCCTCACTGTTGCTACCCTTGTCGGGGGTGCGGCTGCACAGATCAAGTACGCGGATAATCAAGTTCCCTTTGTCAAGGAATCGCAGCAAGTTGCTTCAAACTTCCCCGATGTTGATGACGATTTGTACTCGCCCGCGTTCCTGGACCCTGATCATATACCCGAGGGCTTTGCCAATGGAACAGCCTCACCAAACCCGCAGCAGTCCCTAGAGCAGTTCCTCTGGAAACTCGCTTCAAAGAATGACTGGATGACGTACCACAACCCTACCTTCAAATCAGAAGAGGGCCGGTCTATTCCTTATGTTGTTCTGTCCTCATCCAAGTCACTCCTTCAAGAGACACCTGTTGCCAGCGGCAATGGCACGAACAAAGTCCGGGTCTGGCTCCAAGGTTAGTAGAATTGTCCTCTCAACTTGTAAAGATAACTGACAAATCCGGTCCAGGAGGAGTCCACGGAAACGAACCCGCGGGAGAGGAGGCTCTTCTTGCGTTGCTTGGAAAGATGGATGCTGAGCCTGAATGGACGGCCTCGATCCTTGAAAAGTTGGACATCATGGTTCTGCCACGATATAGCCCTGACGGATCAGCCTATTTCCAGCGATATCTGGCGACAAGCTTCGACCCCAACCGGGACCACACCAAGATGGCGTCTCAGCAAACCATTGACGTCAAGGCTTTGAACCTCAAGTTCAATGCCCACGTCCATCTCGACTGCCATGAAACCAACGCTGTTCGCCGATTGACCTACAACAACAAGACATACATCCCCTCGCAGGACGACCAATTCTCAGCTTTCAAGAACCCCAACGTTCACGAGGATATCCGCTCCCTTGCTGAGTCTCTCTTCGTACCAAAGGTTCAATCTGCGCTCAAGGACAAGAACTTTACAACTAGCGGCTACGTTGTTGCGTTCCAAGAGGAGGGTGAGGACATTCGTCTGCAAGACTTTGTTACGGATACGCGGGGTGAAGTTACAGTTTTCATGGGCCAAGGCCTCGCGTTTCTGTCCGAGACACGAGGCATCGGTATTGGAGATCAGTACTTCAAGCGTCGGACATCCGCTGGTCTGACTGCTGCTCTTGCCCTTGTGCAGACAGCAGCCGACAATGCAGAGCTGATCTATGACACCGTGGAAGCAGCCCGCGCTGACTTTATCACCAACGACCAAGAGATCGTTGTCCGCGACCAGCCTCGCTGGACAAATGCCACATGGACTTACATCGACACTGAGACTGGTGACCTTACCGAGGTGCCCGTTATTTTCGGCAACAACACTCCCCCTGCCAGTAACCTTACTCGTTCCAGGCCCGAAGCATACATCTTCAGCCGGGCGTGGTCCAGCGCCGCCAACAAGCTTCGTGCCGTCGGTCTGACCGTTAATGAACTTGCAGTGGATTTTGAGGGCGAAGTTGAAGCGTATAATATCACGGAAGCAACGCTCGCACCCCAGAAATACGAAGGCACCGTGCTTACGACTGTCAACACAGAGCTATTTACTAAGAAGATGAAATTCCCTGCCGGGTCATACTGGGTCAGCACCAGACAGCAGTATGCTGCCCAGGCCTTTGTCCGTCTTGAGCCTGAGAATCCTGACGGCTTTGCGACTTTCAACATCTTCCCTGTTAGCACGGGTGATGAGTACCAGGTTTATCGTATTCCTGCATGAGAAAGAAGATCTGAGATGGGGACTATGAAAGCGATGAGATGACGACCTTTTTTTCAATGTGCATAATTGATAGTGCTTATTAGACAATTTATGATGGCTGCTAGAGTACCAAGAACAGTGGACACAACAGCGACTTGCAGTGACTTTTGAAAGAGACCAATATCCTTATGAAGACTCTTGTAGTCCAACTCCCTGCATCTTGACGCCTTCAACAAAGTTGACAGGGGGAGTGTATGCCTTCCTACCATGTGCCACATAGGCGATGGCAGCAATCACAATGACGCCGAACCAGATTAGAGGCGCCCAATTTGCCGATGCAGTGTCAACAGGCAAAGTAAGAGGAAAACAGCAGAGAATGACGATGAACAAGCTGTACAGCACTGAGAAAGCATTGATAGCCAGCCCAAATCGCCCCAGACTCCATCGCGCATAGGGCAGCGTCTCACCTCTGATACGCTTAAGAAGAACGCAGCCGATGCTGAGAAGATACGTGGTCATAATACCAAGGGTCGAGAGAGATACGAGAACGGTAAAGGCAACGTCAGAGCCGATCTGAATCAGACTTAGGAGAGCGGCACCGATGGACATGAGATATACTGCATTGAATGGCATATGCCATTTCTTATCCCTAGCAACTCGTTAGAATTTCAAGTGAAGAACTGATGGAAGGAAACTTACATGTGGCCAATCCACTTTGAACCAGGAAGTCCCTGATCTCGGGCAAACGCCCACGTCTCACGTGCACAAGTCGCCAGTGTCGTGATGTTACCTAGATATACCAACAACCACAAGACAACATTGAAGAACAAATTCAAGCTCTGTGAACCCGTTCGATCAAAGAGCGTGATAAAAGGCCAGTCTGACTCAATGACGGGATCCAAAGGTCCGATGCAGAAAAGCATGGTGATGAGCATGATGAAGCCGAAAAAGACGTTACCCACGTACGACCACCATATAGCCCGAGGTACGATAATCGACGCATTTTTCACCTCCTCGGACAAATGTACGATACTGTCTGATCCGAAGCAGCACCACAGGACATAAATCTGAGAGGTAATGTATGCGAAACCCATGTTATCCCAGCCGCTCTGATCAGTGAACTGGAGAAAGATGTCACCCGCGGAATTCTTATCACAGAGAACCCAGAGAGGAATCATGACAGCGAAGAATCCAAGGATATGGCCGATCAGACTGGCTGTTTCGAGTTGCGGGAAGAAAGCTGTGCCCCAGGTGTTGAATGCGATGGTGATGAGGATGACAGCCCACATAATGAGTGCGATTTGCCACGGTGTGAATGCAAAATCAGGTTTTGTCACGTTGATGCAGGCTTGTACTTGTGAGGCGATTGTGTAGCAACTGCTTGCGAAACTGGCGAGCCAGCCAAGAGTAGTCATCCAGCCGGACGCATAGGACAGAATCTTTTGGTACTTTGGAGGTGAAAACTCGCTGACCCAGTCTTTTTTTTCTATCAGCCGAAGAATCCTCGAGAGGCGATAGAGAGCGACTCACGATATTGACCACCAGAAGTAGGCGCCATAGAAGCCATCTCGGCCAAACTCGCCACAACAGCAGAATACGCTGTGGTAGTCGTAACAAAGCACCAAAACACACCCGCATATCCTCCATTCGTGAAGCCAGGAGCCAGTGAAATCAGGACGAATTCCCATGTCGCCATGTAAATCGCTACGAAACCGATTGAAGACCAGAGCGAGAAAGTACGTTTGAATTGCTGCTTTTTGCCAAGCCGTTGCATGTCCAGATGGTCTTGCTGATCATTGCGGAAACCATCTTGTTCGTCGTCGCTAATCTGGGAGGGAAGAAGGGCATTATTCGCTTGTTTCGAGCTTGTGTGCGCGTCAACGGCAGTCGAAGGGTCCGTTGAGGATTTAGATGAAGAATCTGTCATCTTGGCGACTCGTACAATCGTTCTCAAAAAAGAAAGAACCGCGGGCGAAAAGTCAATTAGAAATAAGATACAAAAAGAAAGTTCCAAGGGAATGTGTTTTAAACCTATCTAACGGTGGCGATCTAAAGAAGCCCCGCCCATAATTAAACACTCACAAGCTAAGATACGTGAAACCCTTGGCTTCTTCACTGCGATAGGCTTGATAAAGTCCTCCTCGGTTTCGGGAAAATCCTCCGCAACGGCTGTGAAGCCTCTTTGAGTCGCTAGTTCGGTTGCAGCCGCATATTAGAAGACGGAGACTCTATTCTACCGGGCCCCGAAGGGTCCAGATTCAAGGGACGAGTGGACTCGGTGATACACGGCATTAATGCGTAGGCGGACCAGATCCTTCTGTGGTTCTGGTCCACTGGGCTGAGACGATGGAATGGGTGGGTGGTAAAAACAAATGGCCTGTAAACGACTGTAGTATGGGATAGCATAAACTCACCGACCATCTAATTTTGACCTGCGTGATCTGCACAGCACATATCTGATGCCCCAAGGGACGAATTAATGTCTATTTTATTGAAATCTAGTCTGGTCATCATTCACAGTGATTTAACATTCCCTATTACCGGAATCTTATTCCCAATAACCGCGCCTATCCTTCTTCGTATCATTACATTGCCTCTTCAAGACTGAAATCGTCCACCAGAATAGCCACAGTTGCCTCGGAAGGGCAGTATAACCACATACTAACCAGATCCATTTGGTACTTAGTTGCCACCACGCCCTCAACCTTTTTGTATCGACCAGGCGAGCCTTTGGGAATGGTATGCCTTTTGACAAGAGTCTTGCCTAGCTTTAAATCAATGTGACACCCTCCACTTCCTGACTTATAGGCAACCCAAGTCGACAAGGTGTATTGCTTAGATTTTTCAAGTCCTGCCACCCATTGTTCGATTGATGGCGCGCCGTCTTTCAGGACGGACATGTATCTGCGATCTGTTAGAGTGATTCATGCGATATATAGTGAGAAATATTTACAATGCTGTCGGTCCCGATTTGACAGGATAGTTATCTTTGAACTCGGCAACAGACTTTCCTTGGGAAGACCTCAAGACCCATGGCTGATAGAAGGAAACATCGGAAGAATCATCGAAGCCTGGGTTGCTAAGCAAGTTTATCGCGGTCGATTCAGGTTTTGGTGTGCGCGTGGAGGTCGCGGTAGTTTCCCTGGCAGGCGCAGCATCTGTCTTCCTCGTGCGCGTGGTCGTGACACTCCTTATCTCAGTCGTCGCTGTAGTTGACCTTTCCAATGTTGATGTGGTTCTTGTCGCAGCCAAAATGGTTGAAGAGAAATGGAGGTTGGAGGTGTTAATTATCGACACAGAGCCGATAGAAGTAGGCACAGCATCGCCTAATGCTGCAGAAGATACTGACCTGCAGGGGCTAGCATGGACCGCAGCAATGCCAAAGGCAAGGGCTACATTCAGAGAGTTCCAGATACCCATTTTTTACTACCTCTTCGAATTGAAGGTATATTGTAAATGAGATGGAATCTTGGGGAGAGCCACTTATTTATGACCAGGTTCTTTATATGAAACAAGGCGTCGAAGGGGCGAAACTAATTTAGATGCAACAAAGAAAAAGTCAGCTGAAGAAGCATAGCTCTAGTCCCGGTCTGTGCCTGAATTTACGAATGGATATTCTAATTTGGGCACTTTTTCAGGGCCTAGAAACAGTTACAAAGACGCTAACAACATCTGTGCTTTAGTGAAGACAAAGTATTGCACATTCATTTAAAACGCTTGCAAGCCACAGCTCACGCTGACGTCTGCGATGCAATGCGTAGTCAATATAATAGTATAGTACATTGAAAAAAGATTTCAATTATATTCTCGCTTATATCTATGTGCTTAAAGTAATCAACAGGACCAAGTTGTGTGTACAAAGAAGTAAAGTAGTAGTAAATACGCCGTCACCACTCAACCAGCAACTTATCGAATAAGTGCCATCCAGTCCTGGGTAACAAGGGAAAAGTTCTCGGTGGCAGGGCTAACCTTGACCGTCTTGCATCCTTTGGCCAGCTTGACGCCATTGAAGCGATCCGCAATCCAAGGCAGGTAGTCAGATTTAGCAGCGTGCAACACAGCACCGTGGTCAAGATCAGGATAAGATCTGTACTCGGCAGTAGACTCGGGAAACTCCTTGCAAGTCTCGT
Source organism: Fusarium nodosum (assembly GCA_014898975.1). Lineage (NCBI taxonomy): Eukaryota > Fungi > Ascomycota > Sordariomycetes > Hypocreales > Nectriaceae > Fusarium > Fusarium nodosum. The sequence goes on along the minus strand of JAAVUE010000086.1, from coordinate 543,461 downwards.
TGAAATCTTCCACAGCATACTCAGGATAGGTCAGAATATCGGCTTCACCTTGGATAACGAGCATGGGGGCAGCGAGCTTGTGGGGGCCAGCGCCGTTGAAACGCTTCTGCCAGTCGACAAAATCGGGGTGCTCAACCCAGCTGGTGTTTTTGTAGAGCTCCTTGACAGTAAGGTTTCCATACAGAGTACCCCCAGTTGCGAGACAGCCTTGGTCGGCGAGAGCGATGCGGCTCAGAACAATGTCTGTGGCGTAGTCCTCAACCTTGATGGAGGGATAGAGGCGAGACAATGACTGGAGGAAAAAGATGGATACAACATCTCCAGCTGGGCCATCCTTGGCGCGGCGGAAAGACTCGGGGATAAGCTTAATAGGTTGGAGCGCTGGGGCCATAGCTACAGCACCCAAGAATCCACCTGTAGCTTTTCCTTCTTGTGCCTCTCGCTCATCAGTGCGCCATGCAGTCATTCCACCCTCGCTGTGACCAACGACGACCCATTCCTTGGTGATCTTGTTGCCAAGGGCGGTGCGAGCGGCTTGAAGACCGAAACTGACATCTGCAGCATGGAGAGCACCAGCTTCGTACATGAAGCCCTGAGGAATATCACTGCCCTGGCCAGCATAATCAGGGGCAATGACGACGTATCCCTGGTTGACAAGAGTAAAGGGAGCCTGCCATTCGTAGTAGAGACCGCGGTGGTTGGTAGGCGCGCATTGTCGAGTTCCGCCCGCTGTTCCATGGGTCCAGACGATAGTGCGGAAAGGCTTGTCCTTTCCAAGAGGGTTAGAGTAAGGAGTCAGGACGAATCCGGTGGCCGGGATAGGCTTTCCATCGATATCCTCCGACATATAGAAAAATCGAGTCATGCTGACTCCGCCGGGGATAGTCCATCGTCTGGTAGCCTGGGCAGTTGGGATTTCCTCCCATTTGACGAGGTCGCCGGCGGAATAGTCTGAGATGTTGGCGGGGTTTGAGTAGAAGGGATCAGTCGAGATGTTCTGGTTGACCCAAAGGCTAGCCTCTCCGGCCAAAGCCTGGCGATAGCCGAGTTGACAGGTCATGTCACATCGATTGGGCTCATCTGCGTAGGCAAGAGGTTCCTGGTTGGCTGCGAGAGCACCAGAGATGAAAGCACTTATGAGAAGCTTGGGCAACATCTTGAAGAGTGTTAGACTTGAACAAAAGATTGTTGATGTTGAGTGAGAATCCATTTCAACAACAAGAGACTCAAGGCTATATATAAGTAATGACTTCAAGAAACTCAGATCGTTAATTGACCCAGCTGCGCCCCGCTCCAACTAACTACCGCGTATATTTTCCCTTTTCCCGGGGTCAGCCACGGATCACTGATGGAGTCAACTCCAACCGTCAACATACCCAACAACTACCCCATGGGGCAAGTGATCAGCTCCCGTAGTATTTCTCACCTCCCGATTGATCAGACCGTAACAAAAGAGTCCCACAAGCACCAGCCTCACTGCAGCCATAGCCACGTGCACGGATCGTAAATCAAGCATGGAATGTGTGTAAATCTATTTGTGGTTTAGCGTGTGGAATTATTGTCCTGTTTGCGTAAGGTCGGACGTTGTGCGAGGGTTCTCGATAACTCTATCCTAAGCAGATGTAACCTTGATGATGATGGGACAATGGGCCGCTGGTGATTAAGGTTTCGGGATCTTGACCATACCGAGATAGGCGTGACAAATGAGTAGGGATCATGAATTAAGTTTGTTTGTTATGATTAAGAAATTCTCAATAAGTATGATAAATGTTTCCCGTTCAGTTGCTGAATTTGTCAATAGCCTGATACCAGCTACTCTATTGTTGTGTCGGAACAAGTGTACATAAGTACAATCCACATTTACGCATCTTAGAGACAGACAACAAGATTTCAAAGTGAAGATAGAATAGTAGGAACCGTCGTAGATGTATTGAAAGAACGAAACATATGTGAGCCACTGATCCGGGTGCAACATGAAGGCTATGCCAATCTAAAAAAAACACTTTGGATTCATGCATGCGATGCAGGTACGTAATTCAAAGGTAACCTTCCGCATAAGGAAGCAGAGGGGCCTTGGTGGACCTTGCTTCATCATATGTGCTTCTCAAGAGAGAGATTTCCGCCAAGAAGCTCCAAGACAACATGGGACGGAATGAGATATGACCGTCACCACCGAAATAATGCCGAACGGACAGGATTTGGACTTTGTTTGTAATGAACTCACTGAGCACATCCGTAATCGAAACCGATACGATACTCACGCAAGTTAATCAGAAATAAGCATGGCAGGACGCAGAAGAGGTTCCAGCAAGCCGATGAATATGAATAGGTAAGGATGAAAGATATGAGAACTATGTTACCCCAGACACAGGCTTTTTCATAAATCAGAACAAGTCAACCGTCTTTTGGAGTGGATGGAAAGTAAAGATTTTCTGACGAAAGCCGAGATGAAAGCAACTCCAGATTGTCTAAGGTCAGATTCATTTTTGCGTCTAACGAGGTCGACACTGGGACAAACAAGGAGAATACAATTGAGAAGTTGAGAGTGGCATGGAGTAAGACGAATATGAGCGGAGATTCCATGGAAAAGCCCTTACCTGCGATGCTGCTCCAAGCACAAAGCAGCTAAAAGTCGATACCATTACAGCGATACAAGCTCCCGACATCTATGGCTATGTATCAAGCCTTGTGTAGCTGGTACCGTGTTAATGACTGCGGTGTACGTAGCTTTGGTATACATGAGACGGTTACCGGTACGAGGCAGAGGAGGAGGCTGTGGTCAATGGCACTTACATAACAATTACAAACGCAAAAGTAGGGGCCAAAGTATAATTGTTACAAGGTAATGTGTAAGCATTGGAGTCATGGTGCTTTTATATTAGGTTTATTGGAAAGGTTAATGAAGAAGGTCCTCCAGAAACGGTTAGTGTAGGGGTTATCGGGGCTGAGTGGTGATATATTGTGCCAAGAAAAGCTATCAGCATCTCGTTAAAAAGAGGATATTTGGTAGATTTTGTGTTTGTGGTTGTTTGTAAGAGGAAGAGAAAAAACTGGAAGGAAGTCAGCAATAGGAGGGATTATTATATTGTGCCTGTAACCATATTCTAGGGCAGGGCAAAAAAGGTTATGTGTAGGCGTCAAAGTCATGATGCTTTGTTGCGAAGTTAAATTAAGATAAGGTTAAAGGAAAAGAGGATATATCGTTCTCCCTGGGAGCATCTCTGCTGTCTCTAATCAAACATTCCATGGTGGAGTATGTTAAGTAGTCGACTAGGACCCTGAAATGGTGTTGGTATCGATCGCCCATGTATCAAAGAAGGCTTTCTCGAAACGTTGGGACTGACGGTTCCTAGTGAAACTCGAATAGACAAGTGAATTTAAGAGACTTATGAATTCTGGTGACTAGCTTCAAAAAGGAGAGGTTAAGGATATCTTGACATATCCCAGCTTCTCAAAATGCTAAAGAGTTTGTCAAGAAAGCCGTCTCTACAGATACACGCCATTTCTTTACCTTTTCCGTATGTTAACAGATATTGTCTTGGTGGTATCGGGTAGGGTGGTTCTTCACTGTACGAGCACAGCCTCCTCAGAGCCACACTTGTTTATCTAGAGTAGTTCAACTTTGTCTTATCTTATCTTTTACCCTAGTTTGACTGTAGAGTTTCTGAAGCGTGCCAGAAAACTCAAGATCCAAGGTTCAGGACTGAATTTTAAATAGTCTAAGAGCGAGTTTGAGCCATAATAGTAAGATTGGCAATCGCAGTAACGTAGACACAACTTAGCCTACTAGTCGTTCCTCACAGGTGCAAAAAAATCTACTCAATTGTCATGAAGATAATTTGACAGAGACATACCCTAGATGGCCCTGATGATACCATTCGGGCTTCCTTTACTTTCTTTTATTCAGTTGACTACTTGCATTGCCAGATTGCTACTCAACGCCCTGTGTTAAACGCTCCCAGGACAGTTAACGGGGTTTAAGTGTTCTTGAAAGAGACTACAAGAAAACACCAATACATTGGCTGAAAAACATATTTGACGTGGACATAGATGTGGATACAATCTGGTTCCAAGCACTGCAGCATGGAAAATTAGTTACTTGTCACAAGACCGGGAAAACTTGGTTGCATTCAAGATGCAGTTCATCCAGCCTGCCGGAACTGACGATCATATCTCATAGCCAAGGTCCGCTAATGCTAATGTGATAATCATTATAAATCATTACCCTTGTTCTACATGTCAGTCTTGTCGCTGTCGGCATGACCAGTAGTGATAGCAGGCAACAATAGTTCGCGGCACGGCCCTTGCTAGTGCCCAGAGTGACAGGATGCCGTCCTTGCATATCTAGTGCTTGAAGAGTCAGAACCGAGTCGATGGTACCGTAAGACTATAATCGCTCATGCCCGGGGTCTACAAGTCCTATGTTAGTTTGTTACTAGATCAGAGACAGATTTTGAACATGCCAGCTGAGATTCAGTCACTGGAAGGGGTTCTAGTAAGGATGCGGATCTCTCGGCGTCATCCAAACGAGGCTGACTTGGCAAATCATAGGTATTTAGTCCAGAAATCCTAGATTATGGGATGGAATACGATATCTTGTTGGTTGTTTGCTGGTGAGACACTCGCTTAGTCGCTCCATCAGGTGGAGTATCCGTAGGTGAAGCGCAAATGATGAACAGGGGGTTTTGATCATGGCTTGGAAACCATCCTTGTAAGTGATTGCAGATCCTGCACTCCGACCCACCTGTCACCTCCTAGTCGAACGAATCATCTACCAAGAAGCGAGTATTGAAGGAAACAGATGGCCGAGTGGCGCCAGTTTGTTTGGCCATCATCACGTCAACCAACAGGCCTCCCTTGATTGCGAGAAACAAAGAGATATGGTGTTCATGCCGGACCGATCGGGACATGTTCACTTCTTGCCAGGTGGCAGAGTGATTGGTGATCTGTCAGATCATAGCAGTTGCTAGTCATGGTGTCTCAGTTGTAGAATGGAGGCTGTGGTCAAGTGGATGAAAGGTAATCGTCACCTCAACATCAGAACATCCCTTGGATTCTTTTGATGGCGTGTTTACCCTCAGAATTGTTTCCCACATCATGATGTCCGTGCACAATAGTATCCAAGGCTGATAGAACGATTATGGCAACTCCCGTGTGTGGATGATACGACAAAGAAATACGCTATTGCTAATTGCATGGATCTAACGAACTCTAAGTGGATTACTATAAACCCTATTCGAGCCTAAACAAACAATCTCTGCGACCCCGATATGCCAATCACCAACTGGGCCATGCCCAATAGTCCTCCCAGTACTAGGAGGCCGCCAATAATGAAGACGATCAAGTAAATCAGCTCAAGGGGGCGTTGGAAAAACCAAAGCCTTCCCTCCGCTCGTCCACTATTTTCCTTGCCCTGTATCCTCCCATCAGGAACATACTTGAAATCAAGACTGGATCCACCCCCAAGCCCCTGGCTACTATGGATGATAGCATTATGTAAACCCTCCCTGCACAGCTGAACCATCTTGTCGTCAAAGGACGGGACCCATCTCTGCATCGTAGCCAAGCCCCAAACAAGCCAACAATGACCCTTGAAGCATGCGTACGCGTACCATCCCGGTCTGCCCATGCCAAGTTGATCGCAGATCTCATGGCCGTTAAGGACACGGCTGGCAGCTTGGATGAACCCGTCCGAGATGTTGATCGGGGGCAGGTCCTTGAGTGCTTGCACAAAGTTGTGTCCAATGACGACAGACGTTGGTGTCACGAAGAGCTCGTTGTAAGCTAAGCTCTCCATCACTGCCTTAGCTTGCTTGGCCGAGGTGTAGTATTCTTGCGGTGCGCCAATCACATGCGCTACATATCGCCAGAGCGCGATGTAATCCTCGACTTCTTGGGGGTCAGGCGTGATACCCATCTTCGGAAGCTGAAGCCAAGCATGGTTGCAGCTGAAAGTGGCTATGGCGTGGATGGAATCCAGAGTGTTGACTGGTATTCCGTGGGTTTCCTGGTCAAAGAATCGGCACTTGGATGCGGCAACCTTGAGGATCTGCTGTCTGACCATGGAGTGCAGCAGACGAACTCTGATGATCGAGCCGTGACCCGAGCCCCCTGGCTTGATGGACTCAAGGGAGTGTGTGACTTGGAGGACCATCTGAAAAGTCTCGAGGAGGCGTCTCCTGAGTACACGGGTGCTGAATCCGCCTGTCCGCGCAAGTACTTCTACCACACTGGTCGAAGCCGAGTTCTCGCCTACAAAGCCTTGAAAGGCGAAGCCAATCAGGTTTGCGAGGGCGTATCGGTAGAAGAAGCGCTGCCCTCTAGCGATCTGCTCCCAGTCAACCCAGGACGGAACGTGATGTGTTTCCTGCCAAAGCTGAGACAGATCTGCGTCTTGTTCGTGATATTGACTTAGTGTTTCGAACAAGTCTGCTCTGCTAACTTGGTGGCCTTCTTGTCTGAGTTGATCATGGATCTCTTGGATCTTTCTGACAGCTGAGGCACCGAGTTCATCACACTCGAAGCGCAGAGGATCTGTTTGGGACTTGGGGATGTGCTGGTCTGTCCAGGTGAAGGTGTGGTTTCCGATGGTGCAGACTCGGTCACCTTGAACAGGTTCTTTGAAGTAGTCCATTGTGGTGTAAGATGTTAGACAAAGCAAGTTTGATTTAGTGTAACAAGCGTCGATAACACAAGATGTTGAAGTGAGATCTGGATGTAGACTTGGAGCTTTACTGTGCCATCAACGTGCCTTTTATCCGCAACCTCTACTGCGTCACACAGAGAATTTCAGGCTAAACCTTTGATCCTCCTCATACACCTCCATCTCGATTCCAGTACCATTCAGAAGTGCATCAAGATAACCCTCTCTCCCTTTCCTTGCAGGGGTTGTGGGCAACCAAAATTCGCTAGCCACCATCCGGAACCCACAACCAGACCAAAGGGAGCTGAGCGGAGACACCTTGTTTTCTTGGCTGATGATTGTCACGAACTAAATCGACTAAACCTGAACTACTTCCGAGATGTCTGTGATATCTCTCCCAATAGCCTTGCAAAGAGTCCTGGTTGGGTATCACCAGACGGGATGACTTCTCCCTAGCTTGGTCAGCTTATACGTCACGTCGACCACACCCTCGAGGCCTTGTCAAGATGGAGGTTGCATAAAATGACGCACTATGAGCCCGAAAACAAACAAGCCATTCATATCTTTCCCATCTCTACCTGTCCTATATGTCAAGACATTGTGTCACTGTCAGCAGAGTAACAGAAAACTCTTACACAGCACTTGGCTCACACATCTCATCTTTACAATCCTCCCTCAAGGTCTAAATCATTAGCAACCATGCATGTGACAGCCACAACACAGAACAAGACTACGGTCGTACTGCCAGACCTGTTCAAAGGTTTCGTTGTTCAAGCTCCTCGTATCAACAAAGGCTACGAGGTAGTCAAACCAATCTCTGAACAATGGCTCTCGGAGTAAGATGAACTAAAGGAATTGTGTTGCAACTATACTGACACAGGTTAGAAAATGCCAGTTCTCTCCTCGGATGAAGAAAAGAGTCGAGTTCTGTGACTTTGCCCTATTTATCTCTATCACAGCTCCTGATGCACCTCATGATAAACTCAAGACAATGTGCGATTGGGGTAACTGGGTAAGGCCTCTCTTCTAATATCATAATTTGCACCGTGACTGACTCTCACTGTCTAGGTATTTCCTTTCGATGATTGTAGGTGATATTACTACTGGTTGGCTAAATAAACTGACAATCTATAGTGTTTGATGAAGGGTCATTGAAAAATGCTCAGAAACAGGCCCAATTTGTTGTTGATAGTCTCATGGCAGACATGCTTGGCAAGACGTTTACCAAAAAGAAGATTCGTGTGGTACAGGCTCATGACGATATTTTTAAAAGAGTATCCGAGGTAAGCACAGATATTTACTCTTTATATACTTCCTGCTAACTTGATATCGTGAAGGGCTCAACAGTCGGTACGAATGGATCTCATTCACTCTTGGTAGTTTTGGCTTACATATTACAGGTGCTCGGACAAGGTTCGCTCTCACCATGAGAGACTACACAGATGGAGTCATTCATCATGTCAAGAATTTTTCTTCCAACAGTATCCCCAGTATCGAAGAAATGCTTCGAATCAGGAGGCTATCTTCTGGTGTCACACCTTTGTATCATCTTGTCGAATTTGCCCATGATATTCAATTACCTGATGAGGTGTTTGAGAACCCCGTCATCCAAACGTTGGAACGCCTCGGTGTGGACTTTGTCTTACTGTAAGTTGAGCAAAGACTGTTTCAATGGTTGTCACTGACTGAAGAAACTTTGCAGGTCAAATGACATTCTTTCATATAGAAAAGAAGAGGTAGGACACAATTGTGGCTGCGATATGACTCATGTCTGACAGTGTATAGAATGATGATTGTCCCTTCAGCATGGTCGCCTCTTGCCGAATGGCTGGCCAATCTCCCCAAGAGGCATTTGACACCGTGGGCGCACTTCTAGAAGAGCGATACAAAGAATGGGAGACAGTCATAACGGATCTACCAAGCTGGGGACCAGAAATTGACGCTCAGGTGGCACGATATGTCGAGGGTATTCAGAACGTGGTCCAAGCCAATGTCACATGGAGGTACTGACTCCCTCTCTACGACTGCTAATACCCCCTTACTAACATGTGATAGCTTCCAATCGGGGAGGTACTTTGGGAAACAAGCCCAAGAAATTCGACGAACTCGGTTGGTTGACGTGATGATCAACCCACCGTATTTGCAGCAACAGCAACAGCAACGCCATGCAACCAACATGCAGCATTCGGGTCGGTGGTCAAAGAGTCTTTCGTCGTTGGTTCAGCATGTATCATGGTCTTTTCTTTTGAGTCTTGTGATCATCTGTTACTTTGCCGTGGTTATTCGGCATTGAGTGTATGCGTATGTAGATAGGGACGATCATCACGGGGATCTGACTGTGATCTAATTGTTGATTCAGATAGTGAGACAAGACAAGTAATTGATTTGACGAGCCGCAGACATTGGTGCCGACAAACCACCCAATCCAATGAATGTTGTGAGACAAGCTGGATTGAGAGACCGAGCTCTAGGCTTAGTGACTTTAGCTTGTTCGTGACCTGCTGTCAATCCACTTTAAGCACAAAGCCATCAAGTAAGATCGACCATACCCTTGCATTCGACAAGGATATCCCTGTGCCAAGCCGTCTGTTAGAAGGTGTTAGGTCAATTTTTGTTTCACTCAACCCACGGAACTGACCAGATATCGAGATAAATAATATTAGTCATTCACAAATCATATCGGAAATCTCTACTTTTGTGTCTCTACGCTTTGTCGTTTCGCATTTCCCTTTGGTTGGAAGGGGGGAGTCAGCATTGAGTGGAGTAATGTCGCACAGAACAGCTTAGCCAAGGCAGAGCGATACCACCTTATCTTCCAGGTGCTCACCCACTCACTAACTAACTCATGCAGGCGCGGGCAGGCAGGCAATGTTTTTTCGATCGGGGGGTCCATTGAATTCCCGAAAGCTTTCGGCGAGGATTTCGGCCGAAGCATTTCGGCCAACACCGACTTTTTAAAAGGGCATCCGAAAAAAAGAGACATGTTGATCAATCTGATAAAGACAGCGTGCTCAGCCCTAAATTTCTCCCTGGTTCTTCTTTCTTGTAGAACAGCTAGATCCTTTCTGAACATCCAGTTCTTCACACACGCGGTGTGACTCTTGTAGCCATCCCGAAACTCAAAAATGTACCAGCATCTCAACTCGGGGCCTTACCCCTCCCCATATTCACTGGTAAGCCCTGGTATCCTTGCAGTTTGACTTTCGACAGCACTAACCGTGCTTACAGCATCAATTGGAAACGCCTAACGACGTTCCACTGAATGATTGCGTCGCCAACTCACAATCTCAGCATATACTAGACGTTCTTCCTTCTAAACCAACCTTGGGTATGAAGTGTGCGCTCATCAAACTACTTCCATTTAGCTAACATATTCAGATGCTCTCATAGAATCATTCTTTAGCGACATCAACCATCACTACAGCATAATAAACCCATCCTCCTTCATACAGCAATATGTCAACTGGTCTACAAAGACAGAGCAAGAGCAGTACCAAGATTCTCAGCTGACAACGCTAATCTTGATGATTTGCGCTTCTGTCACGCAGCAGCTCCCGCAGGGTGATGCGACCCAACTATCCGAAAGCTCGTCTATGGATTATCACAATGCTGGTCAAAGAATTGCCATGACGGCACCCGCTGGACTGTACAGTTTGACAAAACTGCAATGGAAGGTACTATCAATCTGCTGGTTCCAGGGTGAAGCCAGGTTTATCGAGGCATGGCATACGATTGGCCTGGCTATACAAGAAGCCTACGAGTTAGGTAAGGTTACACCCACACGTCAATGGCTGTGATTAACCCTTGTTACTAGGATACCATGAAGCCCGACCTTGTACAGCAGAGTCGAGAACAGAGGCACAGATTGGACGACAAATCTGGCGAGTGTTGCATTGCTGGAACTGGTAAGCGATAACTAAGCCTTCCTATTAAGTTCACTGGTACTGACCTTGCCCAGGCAATTGTCTTTGACTCTGGGACGACCGATGATAATGAACGATATCGACTCGGACCCTGATGTGGAAGTCAATCCGATGACCGTACCACCCTCCCCAACACTCTCTACAATGCTACAATACCAGCTTGTCTGCTCGCTTTCCAAACGCTGGCACACGCCCCATCGTATCGACTCACCAGCCGAAATTCGCGCCCATAGTCAGATGGTTGAGAAATACATACAATCTTTACCACCTGTCTACAGAACAGACAACACTGACATGACCCACGACCAGAAATGGCCATGGCTCATAACACATCGTTACTACATCCAAGCCATGGCCTACTTCATGATTCTCCAACCATATAAAGCATATCTATCAAATCAATCCATTGACCCAATGCTACCAGATGTTCAGAAAGTGCAACAAGAAGCAATACAGTATTCTTTGAAGGCACTGAATGTAGCTGGGCAGTGGTCATCCCAGGCGCTAGATGGAGATGTGCAATTCCACCTTGTTGTACTTTGTCTTTTCGACACGGCAGCATTCTTGGGCACAACTTTAGCCAGGTACAATATGTTGCAAAAGGGAGATGTAGCGGTAGCAATTAACAATGCGGCCACGACATTGCAGCAGCTGGGGAGGATATCGCAGGGTGCAAAGACTTCGCATATCTTCCTTGGACGGATTCTCAAAGGAGCTGCAGATCGGACGAAATGAACTTTATGTAGATGATTAACGATAATGATACCACGTTTAATGAATATACAATCTCTGCTTCTGGATTTATAACAAGTAATAATGCGCAAAAGCGAAATTGCAGAAGCATAATGTTTTCTTACCTATTCAGTGACAGGGGCTGGCAATGGGAACGGATTTCACGCTGCACAGCCTCTCTGCTACGATTTTGCGTGTGACGGCAAGTGAGTCACCGGTAAAAAACAGACGCTGTTTGCTTCAGTGAATCATTATGCTATTGTTTGCTTTAGATGAGTGACCTTTATTGAGAGGATTTACTTATAAAATTAGCAATCACCGTCAATGGAGGAGGCTACCTATTCAAGTCTTCTTTTTCTTCTTTTTTCTTTTCTTTTCTGGTCTTCATTCATTCATTCTCTTTCTTACCGTACGTTTTCTTGAGCAATATTTCACTTCCTGCCATACGAGGTCATCGGTTACGCATCCGCCCCTATCTAACTCGGGATCCCATTCCATTAGTCGTCTTGTACGTCAAGATCAAGTCTCGTGGCAAGAGCAGTCAAGAGTAAGTCGGTCAGTCTACGTTAATATCTTGTCAAATCATTACTAACCACAGACAATGATAGTTCCAGCAAGATTAGTACCCTTTCAACACAGTCACAATGTTCAAGCAACGATCCCACGAGACCCATCATGACATGCATTGTCCGCAGATCACATCCAACCCGAACCAGTACACCATCGCCCTTCTCGGTGACAGCCTCTTCGAACGCTTCAAGACCACCGGTCGCAACCTCTCCATCAACAAAAATCCATCAGTCTTGAACCTAGGCGTTGGTGGCGACAAGGTCCTCAATGTGCAGTACCGGATCGATCAAGGCCTTTTGCGTCATCTCAAGAACCACCAGACCAGGTTGAAAACCATGTACATCCACATGGGGTGCAACAATCTGAAGAGCAATGGCCTCCGAAAGGCTGATGCGGACGCTTTCGCGTCTGTGATCAAGAACATCCAAGAGGCACTCCCGAATGTCGACATTGTCATTACTACCTTGTTCAAGCAACGTGGTCTGGCGGACCATGTCATTGACGAGGCGAATCAGATGCTTCGCGAAATCGCAGATCAACACTACACTGAGTTCTTGCCTTTTGGAGACAACCAGGAGGGCATGATGAGCAACGACAATGTTCATTTGAACGCAATGGGGTATGCCAAGTGGAACGAAGTTTTGGAGAAGGACATGGCAACTCGTTGAAGGAGCAGATTGGAATGAATCAAGGCACGACAAATGATGGTGAAGCATCTGGAATTGGAGATTCTGGGTATTTGTAAAAAGGCGAATACTCTATAAAGAGAAAGTCTGCCGCATCATCATTATGGTGGGTGTCTTAGCAAAGAAAGTGATCCAGACACCTTCCTAGCCCAGTAGAATACTAAAGTCTATTATGCATGAAAATCCTCATCAAGTGTAACCATGTTCAAGTCCATTGACTCAACTGCCGTCTCTCCTCCTCCAAATTCTTGACATTCGTGGCGATCATTGTTATTTGGTGCTTCTTGGTCGCAGCGTCCTGCTTGGCCTCCATTAAGATCCTGCTCCAATTCTGTACGCCCTCCCTCATTTGTTGGATGTCATCTTTCAAGATCCTCGTCGCATCGCCATCGCCTTCTTTTATCTCACAGCCTGTCATGCCTAGATCGCACGCATCCGCCAGACTCCGATGCAACGTGTCGAGATGCATGTTGCACACACGTTCATAGTTGAGGATGTTCTGTGCCGTGTAGGCGCGCTCTTGACTTAGCCGATCTAGCTCTGCATATTGTTCGCTGATGAGTTGATCGAGGAAGTGAAGTTGATGCGTGTTGTGTTCTTTGATGAGTGGCTTTGTCGCGGGCTTTTTTTCAAGAGCCTTTGGTTTCGTGGGGAATTGAGCAAGGATCGATGGGCGCAGCTTTAGACGGACGATAAGTTTGTCACCTTTGAGCCGCGGATTTGACAGTTTACGCGGTTTCTCGGGAGATCGAGTATCGTTTCGACGAGGTATCGCGCTGACCATCTCTTCTCTTTAATCTGGCTCAATTGACCAGGGCCTGTGTTATGTTGTGTTGCTCTTTCTATAGGCTAAAAGTGAGGCTGGTGACAATGGCAAAAACTCATGTTACGTGGCAAAAAATGAGGGGGTGCTGAGAGAATGTCTGACGCGTTTAAGCCGCGGGACAGAACCTGGAAAACGCGTTTGATAATTGGCGTGTGTTACTCGGTTAACAAGGTGGCTTCTTGGACGAACAATGTGTGGGATGATATAAAACGCGTGGTCTAGAGCTTGGATGTTGTAAGAGTCATGATGAAATTAACAAAAAAAGATAGGCTACAGTGGCAAAATAATCACTAGACATAGTAAGCAGTCACTACCCACACAACTAACTACGTACCCTGTAGTTGTCTCAGTTTCAGCGTCTAGTCTACGTTCATTGTCACGTCATGAACAAGAGAATCATATACAACACATTTGAAATTAAGCAGTTGATGACCGATCATATGTTCTTCTTGGTTTTATTGAATTGTTTAAACTGACATGGGGATCAGTCATCTTGGCTGTAGAACAATCCAACACTATGCATTACCTCAAAACTGTGTCCTACGGGCAACCAGCAGGAGCTTTTCCAAACCACCCACTGATCTCATCACCAATCCAAATTCTTAGCAGTGATACCAATGAGATCTTCGAGGGATAAATCATCAAGGAATATTCCACGGTACCAAAGTTCTTCCTGTACCTCTGAAATGGGTTTGTCTTGCATAAGCCTGACGATGTATCGCAATTCAATCTTGCTGATATCTGCGAACTTGGTGATGGGCAGTCCTCCCAACTGGCTAGCCAAAGACTGATTGGTAGTTTGGTTCTGTCGCGCCGGAGTATTGTCAGTGGCTTGCGCAGACAGACTGGTGTTGGGCTGTCCTGAAGACATGCTAGTTGACGGCTGGACACCTAACGTTTTCTCGTTCTGCATTTGGGGTCCTAGTGTCATGGCACTAATTCCCTCGGTCATTTCGTTCGGCGTTTGGGATTCCAGTATCATGGCATTGATTCCATTGGCCAATTCTTGATAGGGCCCTGCCTTGTCAGAGTTGGTTTTGGCCTGAGCCTTGTGGTTGTTTTGAACGCGAGGGTCCGAAGAAGAGTTTCCGTTTGACATGATGAGTGTTTTGTCGATAGCAAGTCGAAGAGATTGATAGTGAAACTGAAAAGCAATGGTGAGGGGATAGTAGTCCATTTTATAGGTTAAGATGTGGAACAGAATATAATTTGCAGTCCTGTCTTCAAATATAAGTTGACCTGTTCATGCAGATTTAAACCTTGATCGCAACAATAGGGTTGCGCACAACGACTGACTTTCTTCCAGGATGAAAACGCATAGGGACTTGTACATGAGAATAAGGGTGTATCATGAAACATGTTCTCGGCATTATATCCTGGTGAACAAAGGGAAGGGCGGCACGCTAAGGTAATGTTCACACGAAGGGATTATACCAAGGACAGAAACGAACAAGGTAATGCAATTCCTAATCACATCTAAATTGCCCTGGTCTTCTACCTGAACAGCACAGCCTTGACTGAACCGTTCACCACGTGATGTTCCTGACCTTCCGGAGGGGGTTTCATCCATGCATGAGCTGATTCGCCAACACAGCACCAAAAGCTGATGCTTCCATGAAACTGACCACTCATTACCTAACTATTTCAGGCAGGTCAAGATAACTTGATTCAGTCAGATATCACCCTGACGTCAGATATGATAAAGATCCATCTTTCAACGTGAAACAACCGAGATCAACAACTCTCATCCCATTATCCCAGACGTCCATCTTTACTCTATAATCGCGAAAGCGCATACTCGTCAAGATGGGCATGCCATACTCCAAACAAGTCCACGCAGCATTTGACCAAGTCACTCCACTTGTCGCCGCGGGATTTGAAGTCCTCAAAACTACAAAGAACATCGCCATTCTACTTGCCATCGTTCAAATTTTAGTCGCCATCGTGCTGACTTTGACTCTACTGGCAATACTCGCCCTGATATACTCTGTCAATCCAGACCTGGAAGCAGAGCGGCAGGCCCTTGTCACTCCATGTATGCAGTGGCTCGCGAGCTGGCTGATTGAGTATGGGAATGTTATTAGTTGGTTCTTAAAGGTTCTTATCGTGCTATGTACCGGTGGCCTGGGTGCTTTCATCTGGTATAATTCGACGCCAACGTTTCCTGTTACTGAGGGATCTGCACTTGAGGAAGGCGAAGGACAAAACGATGAAGAGCTAAGAGATGTAGAGAAGTTTGAGTAAGGCAGATGTGTCATTCGTACTTTCTGTTGTAGGTAGTGGTAGTACACTATCGATCGACTTCGGATTACTTGTCACATTATGAAGGGTACCTTGTGGGGACTACAACTTTCACTTTCCGTCACCATAGCAAATCAAGACTGTATATATGCAAGACAATTTATTGCTTCCCTACCATCAATTTACATTGCCGTATACTTACATTTCCCCCTTAACGCCGTATAAGACACCTTACCTTCCCAAAGCCTGGACACTACGAATCACTCCTACGAACCGGTACCTAACCAGCAGATACACAGCCCAACCCGCTCCCACCTCTCGGGTAAAGACTAGCTAGTTATCGCCCACACTGTGACCCTGGGGTTTCCATAGGCGTAACAAATCTTTCGCCACATTTGCGTGAAGAATTCACTGATTTCATCCACTGCCCATTGCTGGTTTCCAAAGGGTCCAGCGCATTCTCTCAGGAAACGATGTACTTCATCAAAGGCGACCTTTGCATCGTCGGGGGAGTTAGCATGGCTCCACTTGATAATTGTCGTTTGGTCGGGCCTCTCCATGTTTGGACGGAGGTGTAGTTCTTTGACGCCAGAGACGATGAGACCGTCCTCGGGCCAGTCAGGTTCGAGCCTCCACTTGATTAACCCATGTGCAAACATGGCAGGCTTGTACTGGTTCCCAGACTCTAGCTGGTTGATGAATTGTGGTTCGAGATCTCGGAAGAGAACAATAAGCTGGCCACTGCAAGCGACTTCGTAGAGACAGAGGGCCTGGGCTCGGACGTGAGAGACTTTTTCGCATTGCAGCTCGGTTCCATTCTGGTCAGTGAGGTAGAGCTTACCTTGAGCTAGTGTCCAAGATAGCGTGACATTCGTGGTGATAGTCTTGGTTTCGCCTAGTTGTAGGACGAAGGCGCCGATGTTGGATAGCAGATCTATGACAATTCCGGTCTTGGCACAGCGCGAAAAGCGATGACCTGCGCCATAAGCCACGTTGAAGTACTCAAAGTCGTACTGTCCTGGGTACTTGCGAGTCAAGCGATCAGCGACCTTCAGCGATGTAGCAGTGCAACGGCCGGCGTTGCCATTCCACGTAGCTTCGACATCAGTGTCAGCCGATTCGCAGACATCTAGGATATCTTCGTAGGTCAGATTCTTGAATGCACCCATTGGATCCCCAATGAGATCTTCAATGGACTTACCGGCAATCTGCATAAGGAGCTCAATCTGCTTGTACGACGTGAAAGGCCCGTCGTTGTATGCTTTTGTGAACTCCTCATTAGCGTGAGCCAGAAGATGGCGTAGAGTAGGCATGCTGACAAGTAGAGAGGGTTGCGATTGAAAAACGTAAAGGGCGATGACGATGAGTTCCTAGTGTAGTCAGCGTAAGATGGCGGAAGATTTGGGGAATGGTACAAAGACTGATGTTCAGAAGTTGTTTGGTGAGGAGAGAGACTGAAAGATCAGGGTGGCATAAGGGTGGGTATTTATATGAAGACGGAACAAGAAGGATCTTAAACATGTTATCAAACAATGGCATTGTGCCCTGGAACAGCAGATCAAAAACAAAAAGTCTCGTCGAGTGAAGCATGGAACAACCAGAGTTCTTTGTTGGCTGGCAGATTAGCACGAACCCACGGTTATTATCAACATTGAAGCTTGAACTCGAGAGAAAAGTAGTATAAGAAAATAGATTCGATCAAGTAAATCGTGTGCGTGGATTGACTTAGGCCCATAGAATATCAAGGCGTCTTTTCACATCTTGAAAATGCCAGATGCACACTAATCTTGGGGAAATGTCTAGATAATATTCGAGTAGCATCTGCCATTGATCAAATGAGGATATAATATTGCTAAAACTGCCCAAACCATATACTATCATCAGGCCTCATTCCAGACATGATACCTTTCCTCGAACACATCTCCCTTTCTTCAGAACCGAGCTTCCACTCTTTCATAACCTCAGGTCGCACCATCATCTGCATCACCATTCCAGATTCGGCATGCCATGTATTGTGACAATGAAAAGCCCAAAGACCAGGATTATCTAGCACAACCCGAATGACAGCCCATGCATACCCCTCCACGGTGACGACGTCTCGTCTCAGAGGGTTTTCCAAAAGATTGTGCTTCTCGAGATACTGTGGGAGCTCAGCAGGACTAGGTGGGTAACCGTCTCTCCCTTGTAAAAGTACGAAGAACTTGTGGCCGTGAAGATGAAAGGGGTGCGCGCCATCGTCGAAGTTGTTGATGGAAACGTCTATTGTCTGAATACCTGTTGTTTCCAGAACAAGCTCCTTGTTGCGATCGAACAGACGCTCATTGACGGTGATTGGTGACATCTTGGATGTTCTCTGAACACCGGAGTCCAGGAAACGATGTAGCGATGGACTGGTTATGTTTGGATGCCACGTCGAATCATTAAAGAAGCCTCTCGCTAAGCGCCAGTCACCAATTTCGAAGTTTGCCCTCAAAACGATGACTTCATCTGCTGGAGGTGGCGAGATAGCTTCGGTAGGTCGAAGAGCACTTGTGTTTAGATCACGACAAATGACCTCGATGGCATCTGACCATTTTTTGCTGGTAGGTTTCTCATCTGAAGAAGGTTTGCTCGGGTCTTGATACCGAATGACCGCTCTTGCTTCAGCCTCTAATCGCTCGTTCTCGTTCTTGAAACAGTGCGTCACCATCCGCGCTCTCATCCAAAAGGCGGATCCTGTGGTAACATTCGTTTCCAAGATGACACTATAACGTTGTGCCGGGAGAATGTTGAGTCGATGAAGCGATTCAGGATGTACATCCGTACCGTCGACTTCAGTAACGTAGAACGGATGCTCATCGAACTGAATTTGGAACTCGGCGAATGCGCCAGCGTTGATGATACGAAATCTGTGCCGTTGGCCAGCTTCCAGGTTGATGTTCGGCATGTCTCTATCAGTGCTGTTGCAATCCCAACCTTCAAAGTCTGAACAATCGCGAACACCTCGTCCATTGATAAGACCATTGTCTGGAACAGGTTCATTGTTCTCTTGATCCGGAGCAAGATACTCCATCAACAGCTCAGAGGTCAAGTTATGGTAGTGATCCTGCACCATGACAACTCGATCCGTCGCATAATCTATAATCTGAAGTTCGTGCTCCTTTTTCGAGTGGACGACCATTGGCCCAAGTAATCCATCAGACGCCTGCGCGCTGTGATGAGCATGATACCAATATGTCCCATGCTGCCCTTTGACGTCGAATTTGTAGGTAAATGTCGAGTTTGGTGCAATTGGGCATTGCGTTATACCAACAGTACCGTCCATAGCATTCGTCCCGTTCTGAAACATGCCGTGGAAATGGACCGCTGTTGCGTTGGGGGCGTCATTCTTGACGTGTACAATGATTGTATCCCCTTCATTGCATTCAACCAGCGGACCTGGAAATTGGTTGTTGATGAGCAACATGGGTCTGTAAACGCCATCCGGATTCAATATCGCTCCATTGATGGTCCAAAAATGCTCTCTGATTGTTGGAGATGCGTCAAAGTCCCATTTTCCAGACAAGATGTATTCCTTCGTGTCGCGAAGTTGCGGTATTGATGGAATATCCTCCTTGTATTCGATGCTGGTTGGTACCAGTGGTTTCTTTGGTTGAACATATTCTGAATGGGTCTCTTGATGGTGTGAAATTGATGTTTGCTGGTAGAAAACGAATGCAGTGAGCGCGAAGATTGAGACGACAGTTAGAAAAGGGACGACAAGCCTCGTCCACTTTCCTGCGCAGGTCTTATTCCTCGGAATGGCTGTGTCTAGCATTTCAGCTTCCCCATTCCATGAATCTGAAGACTCATTGTCATCTTTTCTGACCCATGCGGAAGTCGTCTCTCCCATCTTCACTCTGAAAATCCCATCAATGCAACGAGAATGTATTCACTCCAGAAAGTCAGGAACAGATCAAGTGAAACGAACACCAATACCCTCCTCACTCTGTTCAGCTAGCGTAAAACACCTAGCTCTAGCAACGCTTACAGTGGGAATTACAGGGGTCTTGTCACTGCTAGCTCAAGACCCGGATGAGTCGGCATAGAAATAGCATACGCATGAATGCAGATTGAGACAACACGTGCATAGGTTTACTCTCCAATTGGAAGTGGAATTGATTTGTAGCTCTCTATAGGTCCGATGAATTGAGGCAAAGTATACAAAAGAACCATTTCGGTTCACCGAAAGTGGAGGGACGAAAAGGCTACTCGGCACACTTTCCGAGCCCAAATCCCTGTGTTAGCTCTGACGAGGCCATTAATTATATCACAAGAGGATATAAAACTCGATATATCACGAAAACCAAGAGACAGACATTCGCTGAAACAACTCGATCTTCAAGCTCATTTCTTGACCAGCCATGTTGTTCCAAGCTACTGCCATCCTGACTCTTGCGAGTCTTGGTCTGGCTCATTCTCCTCACCACAAGGACGACAAAACAGGATGGGAGACAAAGTACACAGCCACAGGTACCGCTGAAGTCGCTGCCGCCGCTGCGACAGCCAAAACCAGTAGTCCTACCTCCAAAGTCAAGGGCAAAGCCTTTGATCGTATCGCCATTGTTTACTTTGAGAACGAGAATTACGAGAAGGCTTTTGGAGATCGTGAGCATCGACTAGCCCTAGTTTGAGAATACCTTAGCTAACAAATGCAGCGAACTTCTCTTGGTTTAGATCCAAGGGCGTCACTCTCTCCAATTACTTTGGCGTCACTCATCCATCAGAGCCAAACTACATGGCTGCTATCGCGGGTGATTATTTTGGCATGCAAAACGATGCGTTCAATCGTAATCCCCAAAATGTTTCAACCATCATCGACCTCCTTGAGCATCGAGGTATTTCCTGGGGTCTTTACCAAGAAGACCAGCCATACACTGGCTTTGAAGGTTTTGCATGGGTGAACCACAAGAATGGAAAGAATGACTACGTTCGCAAGCACAACCCTGCTATTCTCCATGATAGCGTAGCTACTTCTGAACAGCGACTTTCGCAGATCAAGAACCTTTCTCTTGTGGATACCGAGAGCTCTATGTTCCATCGGGATCTCAAGGAGAACAAGCTGCCTCAGTGGATGTTCATCACCCCTAACATGACTTCTGATGGGCATGATACTTCTGTTACTGTCGCTGGCAACTGGGCCCGCACATTTCTCGAGCCGCTCCTCAAGGACAAGCACTTCATGGACAACACTCTTGTTCTCATCACTTGGGATGAAAATGAATCCTACGCGCGCCAGAACCACATCCTCGGCATCCTTCTTGGCGATGCGGTTCCCAAGCACCTCGTTGGCACAACAGACAACAGCTTCTACAACCACTATTCTGAGATTGCCACCGTCGAGGCCAACTGGGGTCTCGACACACTCGGCCGTTGGGATGTGGGCGCCAATGTCTTTGAGCTTGTTGCGCGCAAGACGGGTGATAAGTTGAGGAAGTGGAAGTCAGACACGATGGATAAGTATTTCTGGAACCTTTCCTACGCAGGGCCTTTCAACACTGCTGGGGGAAACCAGCAGTACGTTGCGCCGAACTTGGACCTGAAGCATACTTTCTCAGGACGCAAGGTGTTTGGACATGTTAAGAAGGAGTGGAAGGGATCTGAGGCGCCCAGTTATTACAAGGATACCATTGAGGTTGACGATGGTCTAAACCCTCCCAAGGGTTATGAGCCTGTCAAGACCAAGTAAACAAGAGACAGCATGTATCAGTGAAGTGCACAACATAGAGACATCAGTACATAGTCTAGAACACATTTTCCAATCCAGGAGCAATTCAGTCGAGATCAAATTTTCGTACGATGACTTGTGCAGTATCGCGATAGTTTGCCAAGCACATATCGTAGATCGCCAAGTCTCACGTTAAAGGTACCGCGAGCTAGAGAACGAAATGCTTGCTCTATCGACTGGGTTATAGACAAAACACACACGATCAACAGTCGGGATAGACTGGCCACTCGTCTTCGCCATTCGTACTCCAGTACTTCGCTACGCGACCGCAACCAGACTAGGTATTTTACACCCAAGCTGAGCTGAGGCCTGACATTTTGCTCCTATGGACCTTCTCAATCCAGAGATCGGCATTGGTAGCAGGGGGGGACGAGCCCATGGATCGCGGCTCTTTTGTTAGCACTCGGTAGTGGCAATTTAGTGATTTGGCCACTAAGAATACGCCGTTGTCGCATGTGTGTCGGGAATTTAACAGGATAAATCACGCACGGAAATAACGGCACTGAGTCGGCAAAGGGTGCCGTAAGCTGTATGTACTTTACTGCCGACCCCCGGTACTAGAGAGTCTTTGGGGAAGGGTTTGAAGAACAAATAATGCTATCTCGGACACGTGCGACGTTGCAGCGAAGCTTTCGTTGACGCATCCGAGCCATCAGTTGACAATTGGTTACTTTCTATGCTTCTAGCTTTTACTCTTATCTACCAGTTCTTCTAAACTCAACACCACAACACAAATATCAAGTCAATCAAAATGCCAGACTTGAAACGGTTTCTCTCCGACTTCACACTTGGTTTCTCTGATGGACTAACAGTCCCCTTCGCCCTCACAGCAGGGCTGAGCTCCCTGGGCAAAGCAGACACAGTCATAACAGGCGGCTTAGCAGAGTTATGCGCTGGCAGTATTAGCATGGGAATTGGAGGATATCTCGCTGCACGCGATGAGTATCTCCCATGTCACTCGACTTTATCAGATGAAGAGGACCCGAGGAGTCACGGAGGCAGCGATGATGCAAGTGAGACTGATTGTATGGTTGAGCAGTCAGAGAAGATGCAAACAAGGTTGGATGATCTCGTTAGGCGCCATCTAGAGCCATTGGATCTACCTGCTTCAACAATGGCGACAATTCTTAATGGCGTACAACGGGAGCCAAAAGCCGCACGACATACCATATCAAAACTTGAAACATTCACGGACAACATATCACTTCCCAGCCCTTCACTCACATTTTCACCTATTACCACTGGCTTAACTATTTCACTTGGTTATGCAGTTGGAGGTGTCATCCCTCTTCTACCCTACTTCTTCGCCAGTACCGTAGGCATTGGACTACGCTTCAGTAGCATTCTGTGTTTGGTGGTCTTGTTCACTTTTGGAGCTGTCAAGAGATGGGTCTTGAGTTCAGATAGAGAGAACATCGCCTCGTGTCTCGTCGAGGGGTTACAGATGTTGGTGCTGGGGGCTGTAGCTGCTGGTGCAGCAGTTTTATGTGTTGCTTGGGTTGCTGATAGATAGGCTCGATACTTCTCGGAGCCATGAAGGTAATTGGGTACTTGATATGAAGTACTGAGAGATGAAATCTGATTCTGATTTATTACAGGCTGTTCCACTTTGTGACTTCCACATGCAAGCGATTCCTTCGTACGGAGAGGCTTGGGTTAAAACTAAAGTCTTGATTGGCCTAGGCAGAAGAGGTCCTCCCGTGAATCACATAGCAAAGACTATATCCGTCTCCAATGGTACGTGCAGTGAACATGCAAATCAGATAAACTGTCGATCTGGACTGATGATAAAATGTTATAAAGTTTACGATGTGGCAAAAGAGTATCTGTCTTCCAAGCTAAAATTGGCTGGGAACAAACGGATGGACAGCCCAGATATCCGTGGTGATAATCCGTAATGCAGCAACTGTACTGCAACAAAAACAGTTAGGTACTGTGGTCTAGTTGGTTATGACATCTCGTTAACACCGAGAAGGTCCCCGGTTCGAGCCCGGGCAGAACCTCATTTTTTGCGTGTTTCCGCCAGGATGGGCGCTTGCTTCATGAACTCGTCGAAGAGAATAGACTCTTTCCCCCCCTCTTCTTAATGCTGTTCATCTCATTTAGCTGTAATACTGGTTACCCCATATTAAAATGCTTTTTTTTAACACAACCAAGACATGTCTCAGGAGGTATAGCGTCGTGTCGGAAGACTCCCGACCCATTTAATCCAATCAGATTTCTTATTGATCTAAAAAAGCCAATCTATCCTGAATCGAGTCGATCAGTCTTTGACAATCGTCTTTTGTTCTTGTAACGGAACTAGAAAGCCCCGATGTTCCTCTGTTGAGGATCCAGTCTATCTCCGCCGCTGCCTCCATTAGCCCATTGATCCCCGTGAGAAGTTCCCGCGCTGTCGAATTGAGTAAATCTAATTTCGCAAGCGCCTTTGTTGTATCGACATATCCAAGTTGTGGTCGTTTTCCAGCTTTGGTAATCTTTTGTTCTTGTTGAGAGTGTGGAGAAGTCAAAGTGTTTGTTGGTGTATGGATAGTACCGGACATTCTTGCTCTGCGAAAAAGTCAGCCGCAAGTTCATGTGAGCGTGTGGATGTTGCAGGCTCACACTACAAAAAAGAATAAAATAAGACATGTCGCCTGCTTTGGCAGATCTGACCCAGGGCTGACCTTGGCAAGCGATTGAGAGTTGTTCGGCTTCTCAGCCGGTTGAAGTTCCGTCAGTTTTCGCTTCTTGCTCGAGCTTGCGCCAGCGACGACATCGAAAGAGGGCATTTCCCTCTTCCGACATGAGAGTGTAACGTGAGTTGTGACAGACACCATAGTTGATCCGATCTGTTTCTTTGGACCTACCAAACCTTACTTATAATCAGCATGGAAGATCCTGCTTTGCTAATCAGGGCTGAAAGTACAGCGCGTGTCGGGATCCTGCATAGCCAATGTGAAGATCGTGGAGAGAATCGCAAGTAGGGATGCCGATCAATATGGTCGGTCTTAAGCAAGCCATGTCGCAGTGGGTTAGTTCCCAACGGCAGGTCTCTAGCGGGCCGCACCTAGAGGAAATGTAATAATATCCAAAGCCTGGGGTTAATAGGCCATCGCATTGGTCAGTCTTGTCTTGTCCTGCTTCAACGGTTTCGATGAAACGTTTTGAGGCTGATTGCCATCAGAATTAGGTGCATGAAAGCTGACCACTCCCTGGATAGTTGCAGATCGTTGACCATGTGACTGATCAGGCGCCCACGCGATAGTTACTGTGATTGATCTTGGTGTGTTACACAAAATAGCAATACAGGATAATAATAATCTTTTTCTTTTTTTCGAGCAACATTTCCCACCAGTCTTTCAGGAAGGGCTGCTGCACTATTCTTTTACCGCGTATGCAGCCACGACACAGCTTCCCACTGCAATTTCGCCCCCTTCAGCTGTCATATTAGCGCTATCGAGATCAGTCAACTATCATTTCAGTATCGCTGTTATCAACATGAGACAGCCGGTATCGAGATCTTTGCAGAAGCAAGTATCACGACCCAATATTCTCATTCTAGACCAACGGTCAATTAACCAAACATTGCTCGCACAGGCTTTCACAAAGGCAGAGCCTTTCACCCAAGTCGTTGATGTTTGTTTGGTGGCAGAGTTTGGCCTGTCAGTGGCCGTTTGTAGGGTAAGACAGACAAATGGCCACCAAAACGGCCATCACCAAATCCCCGCTCAACAATCTGTGGCGAGCGAGACATATGGCCCTGCGCAAATGATACTGAGACAGACAGAATGGTTGGTTACACAGGGAGGTACAATTTTGAGGCCTGCTCACAACTCTGGCCGAAGTTTACAGCGGTTGACCGGGAAAGTACCGGTGAGTATCGGCAGGGATGCTCGGAAAGACAGTTTTCCGATGCAAGTACGCGAGCGATGGAATGAATGTTTTAGTAAATGAGGCTGGTGAGGCACAAGAACACCCTATATCGAGATTCTGGCGCACGAAGCTGAAGCAGGCATCTCGTTGATTCCAATCCGTTGAATGCATGGATCAGAGGGAACTCATTCGCCCAATCAATGTGACGTGAATATAATGCTATAAATTCGACACTCTTTTCCAATCCCCTTGTGATTAGGAACATGATCTAGAATTTCTAGCGGTGAGTGTTTTGACACTCTTGCCAAAACTGATAAAGATTCGACTTCATTGCGTGCTCGCACCATATAAACTGCCTCAATCTCATCTCCGCTACCTCCCAGTCATGGCTATAGCTAGTTGGATAGAAGCACCTGTACCGTAGCATCAGCGATGCTGCCTGCTTCCTGTTGAGCTGGCTCTTCGTAAGGCCACCTGCCACATGTAACAGCCAGAACGATATGTCGGGAGCAAACTTCCATGGCGACATGTGTTTTGTAAAATCTGCCATGCACTTCAATATTTCCGTGACACACTTTTCTGGCACGAAATGACCTGCCCAAAGACCTGTAGAGAGTCTGTACGTACAGAGATATGCCGCAAAAAGGCACGCTCTATAGATCAAGTCATCCTGGTTATGTGAGTATGCTCTCGTTGTCTGGCTCAGAAGATCCACGAGCCGGATCTCCAAATTGGCTTGGTTGTTGTAGAGTGGGTAGCCCTCGTCGTCTAAATCCTCCATCAGCGGCACTGGGGCGGTGATAGTATTAATATCCTTTTCGGAAAAGTGTGCCGATGATGTGTTTTGTCCGCGCATGCTGTCCACAAGCTGACACATCGCGTTGAGATCTTCGAATACGGCCAGCGCTGTCTTGGGCCAAATTCTAATGAATAGCTCGAGTCCGTCTGGCAAAACAAAGTAGCTTCTATACATGTTGTTTTCTCGTAAGCGATCAAAAACATTGTTGTTGTCCAACGGCAACAACCGAGGCGTACTTGTGGCCAGGGAACAAATGATGTCCTGCCAAAACAAAGCTCGTTGTATCTGTTGAACACGTTCGAGACTGTACCCGCTGGCCAAGATATCAGGCTGGGACATCATCTTTTGAAGCCCACGAATATGCGTAGCGACTGTGTTATGGATGGATTGTGTGTCCTGGACTCGGTACTCATAACTGATGAGCATCAAAATGGCTGTGATGATCTGTAGTGGGGGTACACCAGTACGAGAATGTGATAAGTCTAGCCTGAGAGACTCGAGCACCTGGCCACGGTGATACAAAGTCTCATAATTAGGCAGGGAATCGTTGGCCCCCAGCGCGAGGAGAAGAGATAGAGCATGGAACAGCGTTTTATTCGCGAAGAAAGACAATGGGGCATCTTTTACGTGGAAGCCTTGGAATAGTACCAAATTGGTTTGTTGGTCAATCCGAAACAATGGTTCACCTGCAGACTTGACCGATGCTACGCTGTATATTAGCTAAAGCATAATAAAACGAAAATGTCGATTCATATCCATACGATGTCTTAGAAGTTGTCGTAATCGCTCAGGGTTTTCACACAAGGTATCGAATGGGTCCAAAACACTGCACCCAAGAGCAGAATATGGACAGCTGAGCCAAGTGGGACAAGCCGTAGCAATAGTACCGCTGCCCAGACTAATAGCATCAATCAAGTTTCCATCGGCCAAATCAATGGTAGTTTCCGTATCATGACCGCACGTCTGCCTTTTCCTTTGTCTTGGGCTGCCACGTGCAACTCCGTCTTGTCTGATTCCTGTTCGAGGTTGACGGTGTCGAGCCTTATCCGAGAAGGATGAGCCCATAAGCTCGAACATGTTCGCTTTAATACTGAGCCATAGATCACGTACCACGTGCTGTGGAGACGAACGAGAGATGGGTTTACAAAGACATATGTAGATGCAAAATGAACAGAGAACACAAATATTACTTTGTGGGACTTACGCTAGCTTGGCTTACTAATCGTTCATCTGATCTATATAGGCGATCATCAAGCATACGGACAACCTACACGAAGACCTAAAAAAATTACATGAATGACTGGATTACTTACCTTCATCTCTATATGCTGGCCAGCAAGCGCTAGACTGTGTCAAATATACACACCTGTTGCTACCCTTGATGCGCGGTGGGCCCTTTGGGGATTGGAGGTCTGGGCAGAGAACAGATATCTCGATCGATCCCTGTACTAGGACAGTCTAGCACCTGCATTCTCTGAGCCAAGAGATGCAGACAAAGCTTATCAAGCTCGCCATGATTACGAGCCATGTCAGCTGGAAAGACGTAGCCGTAACGCTCAGTGTCATGGTCCTGATGCGATGCAAGGTCGTCATCAGAACCGAAGTCGACGAGGGGACCCTCGCGGAATCTGATCCTGGTAGTATTGTGTGACTCTGATAGACATCGCATACGTCGGTCATCTTAACCTCGAAGCTGTCAGGAATCTGAATCTGATCGAGATCGCACACGTCAGTCATCTCAACGTCCTGAATCTGGTCGACATCGAATACGTCAATCATGTCAACGTCGGGGATGTCACATATTTGATTGTCAATGCGTAGGTTCGCCATCTGAACTTCCAGGGCACTGGGTATTTGACTCTGATGGTAAGTGGGTAGCCAATCCATCCTATCCTCTATGGCGTTCGAATACTGGTTGCGTCTCATATCCGTGGTGTCTTGCTCACGATAGAAAGACATGGTGGAAAAGGTATGCGGAACTGATGCTATTAGACTTACCTGTTGCGATGATCCCGAGAGGAGTTTGACGAATAAAGCAGCCAAAGGGAGAGGACACAAGAGGATATTTTATATGCCAATAAAGGCTTTGTTTACTGCTCCTTTATGTGTGCATACTATCATTATTTCAACTTGTTCTTCGTGTATCTAATTGAACTCTGGAAACAAGTCAGTTGATACTAATGATCAACCACCCGAGACGAACACACTTAATCATCAACGATCATATCTGAACATTAACTATGAGTCCCCTTGTTTAGAAAATACCGATCAATAAACACCCTTTTAGCAAAATATGTCCGTACATACCTGTTCCTATATGCAAGCATGAAAATCGGACAAGGCGTGCGAACAATGAACTTGGCTCATACTGACCCTTCCCGGTTCCGGATGTAAAACTGGGAACCGAATCCTTGCCAAGGGTCTTATCACGACATTGTGGGTTCAGTTCTCAACGGCTGCCTTGAGCCGGCTTGGCGACTACAATCATGACAGATTCCTGATTTTGGTGTTGGGTATGAGGCAATTCATATCTCTTTCATTGTTTGCTCAACGTGTGGTCTGACTAGAAGATAGTCATTAGGCTTCCGCTTAGCCAAAAGATCACGAATCATCCATTACACAGGCTTGACTCTCGTGAAATGTAGAAAGGGTCCTGTGATGTGTGATGCAGTGGAGTACCGCTAACTAACCATAGATTTATGCTTGATAATTACGGAGACTTGAATACTTCTGATCAGGCCATACGGGGTCTTCGTCTAATAATTACTCCATTGAAACAAGGGATACACAGTCTTATTCGCCCCTCAGCACAACGTCTATTTCCCGTGGGAACACCTCTTGGCGAATCGGGGTACAGACATGCCACAAACCCCAACCCGCGGACTCCGCAGTTGGAGCACAAGTGGAGAAGCATCACATCCCGCGGGTAGAGAGAAAGAATAATTCTTTCATTTCTTACAGAAAGAAACTCCTAATGAGTATAAGATAGGCATGCTTGGCGCACGAAACTCACGCGATTCCCCAGAGACTCATCGGCCAAGTGTTTTCCCTGAGCTTAACTTTAACCTTTCATTGACATCCATTCTCAATGTATTGGCCACTGCTGAATAATTGTCTGCTAAGCGGGAATAATCCCTGTCTGCCCAGACGGGAATACAGATGAATACATACATATAACAGCTGAATACGCAGTGGTGGACACTTTATCGCTTGGCACGGGAAGGCTTTATCGTGTATGTCCGTGGCAACAGGTAAAATTCGGTCAAGTTCCAAGAGCCGGGAACATTTTATCGTCTCTTCTCAGCTTGATATATGGAGAACAATACTTGGCAATGCAACACGGTCATATTCCTGCACTTCTACAAGCGATGATGCGAAAACGCCGATGTGAAAAGACTTGGCAGAAATGATAAGCTTGGAATGACTCGGCAGATAGCGGGCGTCCGAGGCAAAGCAGAAAGAAAGTGTTTCTTCTCGTGATGTTGGACTTGGGAATGGTTTCACAATGCAATTCGAGGTCGTGATATACATATTTGATATGAGAAGAAGTTCGGAACATTTTTAAGCGGATAATGAGATTTAAACTTAGAACAAAGCATAGAATGAATGGGTAGTCTCAACAACTAAACTAAATCAGGTCATGCTCCCGAAGCGACTCAACAATGCGGCGTTTTTCCCGTCAAGAGCCTCACGCTGAGCCGCAGGCTAACAAAGAGCCTCACCACTTCGTACATACAAACATGGTATATTTTTTTTTGTATCCAAACATGGACAGTATCACCAACTTGACTGAAATTTGGAAAAAATGGCTGAATCCAAACGTACGGGTTTCTTGCCGATCTGTCAGAGACGATCCCCCAAGACTGAGACACATCGGCGAACCTCGCTTTATGGGGCCCCAGATTTCCGACCCTTCGTGCCTTCGCACCCCAGTTTTCGTTCCCAGGACCAAGAGAATTTTTGCGTTTTTCTTGATCCCCCGGACTCTTGGCTTCGGGGTCAGAAGCAGACAAAGTCAGTGTCCCCGGGGGTTTGACCGTCAACCTCCATGCGGGGTTTTAGACTAATTCTGTAAATATAAAACTTGCGTCCCATTTTCCTCATTCTCCCCCGTCTCTGCTCTGTCTCTCAGATCTGTCCCTTTTCTCATTCCTCTCTGTGCCCTTTTTGCTCTGAGTTGAGTCACTTCTACAAGCTCTTCCTCGTCTCAAGCATTTTCCAAGGGCAAACCCTCTCCCAAAACCCTTTGTTCCTCATTGTTTGGAGACCCGTTTTCTAATGGCCACTCCTAACGAGAAAGTTGGCAGCGATGCTATGAAGGACCCTCAGGTTCCTGCTACCCACGCTGCTACTGTTCCTGCAGACGTCAAGGCCGATGTCAAAGCCGACGATGCATCTGCCATCGAAAAGGAGCTAGCTTCCGTGGAGGAAGGCTACATGAAAGATGAAGGCCGTCTTCCCAGCCCTGAGGAGCAGATCGACGCCCTCGGCATTCCGAACTGGCGCGAGCTGGAGAAGAAGATCGTTAGACGTCTTGACATGACCCTCATGCCTTGCGTCTGGTGTCTTTACTTCTTCAACTACCTCGACAGAGCGTCCATTGGTCATGCGCGTCTGAGTTCCTTTGATGCTGATCTGGGCCTTGTCGGATCCAACTTCTCGTCTGCTGTCTCTATTCTTTCTCTCGGTTATGGTAAGTAACAGAACGTCAATCAGTAGCATTGAACTTTGCTAACCAGCTTCCAGTCCTTGGTCAGCTCCCCAGTAACATGATGATTACCAAGATCCGACCCAGTCTCTACCTCTGTCTCATGGCTATCGTCTGGTCTGGTGTCAGTGTCGCTACCGTTGGAGTTTCTTCTTACTCTGGTCTCATGGGTGTACGATTCGCTCTCGGTCTTGTCGAAGCTCCTCTTCTGCCCGGTGCCATTTACCTCCTTGGTTGCTGGTACACAAGAAAGGAGATTGCCTTCCGCATGGCCATCCTCTACTCCGCCCAGACAATCGCCTTCTGCTCTGCTGGTCTCATCGCTGCCGCCACCTATGCTACTCTCGAACAGGCTCACGGGCTTGCTGGCTGGCAATGGCTGTTCATCATCCTTGCCACTGCAGGTGCTGGCTCAGCTATGATCTGCATCTGGTTCATCCCTGACTACCCTACCTCCACAACCGGTAGCGCAATGTGGACCATGACCGAGGACATGCGAAAGGTTGCTGCTGCTCGTGTTATTGCTGACCGACCTTCTACATCCGAGGGTAAGACTGGTGCCTGGGAGGGCCTCAAGCTTGCCGTTCGCGACCCCAAGCTTTACATCCTTACGCTCATGAACATCACCATCTCTGCTGCCTACGGATTCTCCAACTTCTACCCTTCAATTGTTCGTGGTCTCGCTGCTGATTGGGGATACGGCCCCGTCATCGCTCTTGTCCTCACCGCGCCCCCTTACATCTTTGCTGCCATCGGTTCATACGTCAACGCTTGGCACTCCGACAAGGTCAAGGAGAGAGGTCTGCATTATGCCATCCCCGTCGCTGTTGCGTGTTGCGGTTTCATCATCTGTCTTGCCACCACTGATGCTCGAGCCCGTTACGGTGCCTCGTTCATCTACGTAGGTGGAATGTACATCGCCAACCCTCTTATCATGGGTTACGTCAGTGGTGCTTTGGCCAAGACCCCCGAGAAGCGTGCTGTTTCCGTCGCTCTTTGCAACCTGTTGTCCCAGATTGGTAACTTTACTGCTCCTTTCATGTTTGTCGCCAAGGAGGAGCCTCGCTACATCAGTGCTTTCATTGGTATGATGGCCTTTGGTCTTTCGTCCAGTGCTTGCGCCATTGTCCTCAAGATCTGGCTCACAAGGTCCAACAAGCGTCTCTTGCGCGAGGCCCAGCGCAACGGTACCGTTTACCAGCCTTATGCCACTTAAGAGTCTGGTTCAAGATTTATGCTATAAGAGACTAAGGAATTTGAATGAGGACGTTGGTACAAGAGGGGTCTGCTGGAATGGGACAAAGATCACTCGAACAAAGCGTTTGCTTTTATGAGAATGAATGGGATGGACATCGATTAGCTTCTGTAGTTTTCGTTTTATGAATAACCATCCTTTATTTGTTCTCACTTGTTGACCATGCTTTGTTGCTTCGTGAAACTATTCTCGAGGATGACACAATTCGATCCTGATCTGACGATTCAATGAACTTAGCTAAGAAGATGATCACACTCTTTATCGCTGTTGGCACTGTCGCGTACTCTCATACCTAATTACGCATACGTCTGTTGATCGACTTCAACACGATTCTATGCGAGATAGACAGTTCCACTCGACGATCTTTGCCTCGTACTCCTCAACCTTCGAAACTAACCCAATGGTGTCGTTTATACCCGTTCCCAAACCCCGGTCTAGGGTCTTCTTCCCCGCATTCAAAGTCATCCCATCATTCGTGGAGCTTTCTATCCTGGTATCATCTCATGATTGGTCTAAGCCAAAGACAGTAATCCGATTGGTACATCAACACACTTTATTTGTACTTTGTGACTTCGCATTACTATCTCGGGACATGGCATGTCTTACAAATGAGGGGAACCTAGCGTCTGTGTCACGTTTACAGCTTCGTGCTTGCTGCGGCCGAAGGAGTTGTTCTGTTTAGTAGAGACAGAAGGTCCTTGCATAAAAGCCCCTCCTCCCTCTCCTCCTCTGTTACGTTTTATTCTGCCTGCGTTTGCTCTCTACTTCTTCTCAGTTCCGGTTTCACAAGATGACATCAACACAATCGGTCAAGGCTGTCCGCTATCACGGTCAACAAGACATCCGTCTTGAATCCGTCCCCGTCAAACCTCTGGACCCCACTACCGTTCGCATTGCACCCAAATTTTGCGGAATCTGCGGTACGGACGTACACGAGTATCTCGGCGGGAATAACCTTATCCCCAAACCTGGCACCCCGCACGGCATCACAGGCGAGACATCACCTCTTACTCTGGGCCACGAATTCAGCGGTATCGTTGAAGAGGTTGGCAGCGAAGTCACGCGCCTTCAAAAAGGTGACCGCGTATGCGTGCAACCTATCATCTACGATAATGAGTGTCGCTCGTGCAAGCGTGGTCTTCAAAACTGCTGTGATAAGAACGGCTTCATCGGGTTGAGTGGCTGGGGAGGCGGATTGGCAGAATCAACTGTTGTGCCGCAAGATGCTGTCAAGAAGTTGCCGGATAATGTCTCCCTCGAAGTTGGTGCTTTAGTCGAGCCGCTTGCCGTTGGATGGCACGCTATCAAGATCTCACCATACGAAGAAGGCAACTCGGCTTTCGTTGTTGGCGGCGGACCGATTGGACTGGCTGTTGTGCAGGCCCTCATTGGACGAGGATGCAAGAACATCATGTTGAGCGAGGTCAGCTCCAAGAGACGCGAGTTTGCCAAGAAGTTTGGTGCACATCACGTATTTGATCCTACAAAGGACGATGTCGTGGCAAATGTGAAGAAGTTGACAGGAGGGTTGGGAGCAGATGTTGGTTTTGACGCTGCAGGCTCGCAACATGCTATCGATGTAGCATTCGATTGCTTGAAGGCTAGGGCAGTGTTGGTCAACATTGCTGTGTGGGAGAAGAGGGCACAGTTGAACATGAACCAGATTGTGTTCCGAGAGAGATCTTATGTTGGATGGTAAGTGAAGTGATTCCCAAGCCTTGTTCTAAACAGTGTGTTCTGACAGTTCCGCAGTGCGACATACGCTCTTGGGGATTTCGAAGAAGTTATCGATGCTCTGTCGAATGGCAAGATTACGCCCGAGGGAATGATTACCAAGGTTATCAAGATGGACAAAGTTGTTGAGGAGGGTTTCCAAACGCTTATTAACGATAAGGACAACCACGTCAAGATTCTGGTTGATGTTAGCGCTGGAGTGTAGAGAAGCCGTCGTGTCATTAATAATACATTTATAATATATGAGGATGACCTTCAGCTTCAGTTACGTTCAAGGCCAACCAACAAGGCTGCACTTAGCTGACAGGGGCGACTAGTCCAGCTACAGTAGCTCTGCAGTTGTGGCGTAGATCGAGTCCCTAATAAACACAGCACAGTCGTTGATATTGAGTAGTCTAGATTCTTAAAACTTACGCCACCAAATTATCGAAAACAAAAAGGAAAGTAGTTAAAAGGAGATAAAAAATCTCTCCGACTTATTTCCTTTCCTTCCACGCTGCGTTATTGCCTGTCACTCATTTGAATCTGGCACAATCCCTCTTCTGGCTTCGTTATGATTTATCTTCTTTTTTCAGTGCTGCATTGGCCATTTTGGCTGTTAATGGTGTACAAGCTGGGCCGTGTCGTCCGACATCTGCCGTGACCACTCAGACATCACTCACCACCAGAGGGGAGACCACGACTGTATCCTCCACAACTGAGCTTTCTGTCGCTACCACCAAAACAACCACTGACGACGAGATCTCAACAACGCGGTCTGGCACTACCACTGAGATTTCTGTTACTACTACACAAGTAACTATCATCTCTGGAGATGTATCTTCGACCCTCACTAATGAGAAGACTACGGCTGCGCCCTCTACTACAACGACTGCCACCTTCTCTCACGATATCTCTTTGACGGAAACTTTGGCTGAAGATACCACTACCATGCTGATCACTACCACCACCACCATGCAAACTCTTGAATCCACTACAACTTCCGCCTCGATTACCACAACCAGTGCAGCTTCTGAAAACGATCCATGCGTCGACAATATGGACTGTCTTTTGTCTCTTAATACGCTGTGTGCTCTGGGACTCTGCACCTGCATTGAAGCAACCTGCATTCCTCCAACTGGCATTAAGAGCTGTACTTTAAGCTCAGAGTGCGAGGGGGGGCAAACTTGCCAGGAGGGGATATGTGTTGACAGTGTTGCATGCAGCTCTGCCGACAATTGCACAGCGAATCTTGACTTAAGCGCAATGTTGTCTACTTGCACTTGCGTGAATGGTTCATGCCGTGTGTTAGGAGATTAATACATTATTATATACTCATATTTGAACGTCACTTTTCTAAGATCGTTATAGTTGGTAATAATATTTTTACTTTCGCAGAAATACATAGGGATATATAGAGGCTATCAACTAGATCGCTAACAAAGTATGATGCCCTATACACCTAGAAATTGCTATCATCATCCGGTACTTCTATCACTCGGACATCCGTTACCATCTTAGTATCCTGTGCCATTTTCATCTGTTCCCTCTGAGCAAGCTCCTCAAACTTTTTCTTTACATCATTCCTCGGCACAGGCGCCTTACAAAGCCCAAGCTTGGCCAGAGATCCCCAGAATAGAGAGTGCATGTAGTAGTACAGATTGACACTGCCAAGATAGAGAACAGGGACAACAACCATGGGGATGTTACCAAAAAGACCGTTACGTCGAGAAATTGTCTCCCATAGTTCTCCCGTAAGAATCTCGGCCGCTTTGTCCGACTTCCAAGGCCCAACAAGGCGGAACTTGGCAGTGAAACTAGCTCCTCCAGCCCAGATGTAAGGGAGACGCCAACCACGAGGGGTATAAAGAGCGATACGAAGGATGTCGGTGAACGAGGGAGCCATGTCCATATCTTTGGCAAGCTGGTATGCATAGCTATCATGCTCGACACCGTATGTGACGCGGGCACTCGGTGCGTGGATCACACGATAATGCCACTCGTCGTCCTTTAGAAGAGGTCGTGGGATTCGGTTGAGGAGGTGGGTAGCGAAGAGCATGGACTGCATCTCAGCTAGAGGAGGAATGGCGCCAAAGCCAGGACGAACAAAGCCGATGAATCCTACAGTAGGATCGTTGGATGACCAGACCTGACGGACATCCGCATCGTGAGATACTGGGTAGGGTCGACGACCAGCGTTGTAGTTTGTGTTGAGGAAGGGAAAGTGTGGAACGTAGCCTGTTGCGAAAATGACCATATCAGGTTTTACGACAGATCGTTGAATGAGCTTTGCTTCTGGGCGGCCATTATCTGGAAAGTGAGCTACACCATCAGATGTAAAGTGTGATGGGAAAGGAGCCACGTCAATAGTACGTTTAGCTGGAGTAATTGCTGTGTTGAAGAAGAACTGTCGGATGCGAGTCCCTAATGGCCATTTGGTAGGGCGCCAGGGTGTGGAAACGTTGTTCTGAATACGCTGCCAGCCTTTGTTCCAGAACACTACTCCAATCTTAGTTATGTTATGGTAATGATGGTGATGGAATGAACTTACATCTCGAAGCGTGGAATCGATCACTGAAGATCTGACCGACCCACTGATCGACACCATGCTCTGAACCACCACAAATCCAGCATCCGGCAGGTAAAGCAAGGAAATGATAGTAATCCCAAACAATCATCGTGTCGCGAACCATGGGATGAACATACATTGAATCAAACAACGTAACTTGGCTAACATCGATAGGCAACTGTGGCTCCTCGTAGTCTTGGTCTCCGAACAGCCACGGCAGGAATCTCTGTCCGGGTGCTCGTTTGGGAGCTCCAATCCAACCATCGCGGTGACAAAAGATAACTTGCTTTGTGGGAGACGTGATTGCAAGATGGCACATGTCGCAGCCTGTCTCGCCGCTGCCGAGGACCATGACTGTTTTTCCTGTTCCAAATTGCTCGCGTTTCTTAAAGTCTGATGAATGTATCACCTCAGGGACATTTTCAATGCCAGGGATGTTCGGGATGTGTGCTTTTGAGTGGACGCCTGAGCATATAGCGATGGCATCACACTCCCACTCAGTCTCTTCGCCATCAGGGCCTTGGTAACTGACAACATGCTCACTTGTATCTCCTCTTCTGATACCCGTGACGGAGGTGCCCAGATGAATATGAGGCCAAAGATTGAAATGTGTAGTGTACTCCTCTAAGTACTCTCTGTACCGTTCCGAGGAGAAAAAGTCGTTGTCCTCAGGACGGGGACGAAAGTCGGAAAATGTGGTGAGAAATTTTGATGAAACGAGCTCGGCATCTTCATAGACGTGATGAAGGAAAACGCCACCTAGTTTATCATACGATTCAAAGAGCTTGACTTCGAAGGACTCGGCTGAGGGGAAGTGTTCATGGGCTGTTTTGAGAGTTTTGAGCTGGACGAGGCCTGATGGGCCTCCTCCGATGATAGCGACACGCATGCTGGTGATATCCGGGTGATGGAGAGGATTTCAAGGGGTCAGAATAGAAAAAAGAAGGATGAACAAACTTTGCGTATTGTTCTTTCTAACCTCGGCAAACTCGTCAATGCGGTTGTCAGATATTCCTATTCTTGACCCAAGAGAACTACGCCAACAAAACCAGAATCAGGGCCCAAAGAACAGCGCAGCAGCCATCTTCTTATCTCCATCCCAAGCTACACGTATCCCAGCGAGTCCGTCCTAGCCGATTGGCCTCGACCCTACAACCAGAGAATAAAGAGGGGTTTCCTGCGAAGGAATATTAAGAGTGTGAGTGCCTAGGACTGACGTGGATCCTCCCAAGTGCGCGGACAAGTGCTCCGTTGCAGGTTTAGTTGGAATCGTATGCTTCGCTAAACGTTATTATAGTGGGTTCTAACGAAGGTGCGTTACTTGTGGTGGGTTCTTTACCGTGAGGTTATTCCCGGTTAGGAATGAGCTGCGCGCCAGACATGCAGACCCACGAGTAATTATGCAGCTGCACAACTAGTCAGTCGTATGGCTGTCGGTAAATGCATTATTATCGAGCCACTAACCGGGATCACATGTCGCCTGACTAGCTGTTGACGTTTGAGTTGTTGACTGTTACTGCCACTGCGAGATTTTTTGTCTTGTGGAAACTCCGTTGATCTTTGTAGTCGTCTTGTTGGTTCCTGGAGTCGTGATCGGTGATAGGAGAGAAACAAGGTCAGTCAGTGGATGTCATCTGAGACTTATGTACCGAGATCAGTTATAACAAGACTACAGGGTATATATGACTGACTCGTGACTGCTGCCGTGATAATGTTACCCAAGATCATAGTATCCGATGGATAAGAATAGACAGAGTGCAGAGAAGCGTCTACTATTAGTTTTTAGATAGTTTATATAGTATCATAATTTAGAGAATAGTAATTTCGTCAATGAACAATTTTCCAAAATCTGTTATCATGGTTAACAACCATTAGTGCAGCTGGTTGTGTCTCGGGTATGCTTCTAAACAAACAGTCTTTCATATATTATAGGATATTGATCTGATCAGTTTCATTACTAAGAACTCACCCAGGAGACAAGAACTCTTGGACATACGCAAGCTCAAGATCGTTCGAAGGCAGCTTCTTCTACTTGTCCGCCAACTTAAGACAAAAATACTGTGACATCTTTCAGCCAATTAACATCCGGTATGGTGTAGTGGCTAACATTTCGCGCTCTCATAACTTGAGAGATCAGTACCGCGGAGCCCAGGGTTCGATTCCCTGTACCGGAGTTCTTTTTTTGCTTCAAGATGTCTCAAGGCTGTCTAGTCTAACCCGATGAGCTGGGTTTATTGACACTAAGATCAATAGTTTCACACTCAGCATAAGTGTTGGCAATTAATGGTATCGAGGCAAATTTTAAAAGAGAACAACATTTTACTCTTCATCATTTATACAACCTGTTAATCATTTCTATCCTGACTAAATACTTTTGCCTTGAGACTCATTCAATGGTTTCTTAGGCGTTTCTGACTGTGGCCATTGTGGTGTCCTTTCTCAGCACAGCTATTGTAGGACTATGTCGTCTATCCCCTAATTCAATCACCACTTCGGCATCTCAAGTTTTAACTTCTGCGAGCTTTCATGCCCAAGACACGACTGCAACAACTTCTGCATCGAGCTTGTCCCTCGTTGCCGAAAGTCTGTTAGGTACCACAGGCATATCAAATTCTGGAGTCACAGAGATGGATACGATTACTGCAGAAACAACGGAAACAACCGTCCAAGATATTGCGGAAGCCACTACTACCAGCGGAAGCGAGACCATCGAGACTATCTTCACAATCAATACCACTACCACTACCACCGAATCGACGAGTGCCACAGTGAGCGACACTGCGGTCGATACAACTATAACGACAACAGAATCTATTCTCCCGCCAGTTCCTACCTCTCGCAAGATGGCCGCTGAAAGTGAAACTATGGGCGAGCTTGTCGTGCACACCAATGGGCAAGCCGTTATGCTCAGCACCTATCCATTCCCAGCATCATGGTTAAGGCCTATTGCCTATAACGACGAAACACGATATCTGATGGTGGATGATACCCCATTATGTATCATTCACGATCTGTCTGGCCGTCTTGCTGCACTGAATGGATGCGGAAGCGTGGCGACTGGACAATCTTATCATCTGACCTGTGAGCCGCCTTCCGACGCTGGCTTAGTCTGCAATATTCCTGCTATGAGGTGTGAGGACAGAGACTGCCCCGATCTTGGGGAGATTTGGAACAAATTCTATTTGCTTGGGAGGGACGAGGGTGTATGGGCTATCGTTATCGGTGCGGATGACTTATCAACGAGCGATGCTCTAGAACAGGGCATATGGCCTATTGGCGTGATTATTGAGGCAGTATGAGAACAAGTAGGAACGATGCCCGGGTTTGTATCATTCGCCATGCCGATACAGGTACAGTCACATCAAGAGAAGTGGAGATTGTGTCTTCAATGTAAAAATAGAATAATCATTCATGTCTTGGGCTCATTATGTGCCTGCAACTGCACACAGATCTAGGGACTCATGCTCACTGTGTCTCAACTTGTTGACATGTTCCGATAAGTGCTAGGCGAGCCACCAATTACCACATCATAGCCGTCTTTTCTAGCTTGAGCTACAGCACATGGTATACAGCAATCGCCTTGGTATAGTTGATTCCAACTCGACGAGCAAGAGAGGAATTGTGACTCTCCATCTAGATGGGTAAGTGTGACTCCAACTGTAAAACGACCCGGTCCAACCATGCCTATGCGTTTTGAGGCTGGACATGCAACCGAAGTGGCTTCGACAGTACTTGTCAATGTAAGAGGGTTTGATGGGGCATGGTCGCAAGGATCAGCTGCAGTCAGAGCCATTAAACCAAAGTGGAGATTGAGAAAGTCCAACTCAAACACATGAGTAGACTGGGTAACAACTTATCGTAGTTGTAGTAGCTGTCCACCAAATCTTGTCGTCGGTCGAAGTGTCATTGACAGACTGTTGTGTTGTCCCAGTGCCGATGGAGCTGCGACTTCGCCTTTTGTGATTAACTCTTTTGTTATCCACGATCGCCATTCAATTCCACTTGAGGAACTCCAACGGTATCTATCAGGAGGACTGGCAATGCCTGAAACAATGCATCCGTAGACGTCTGAACGAAACCAAAGTCTCCCATCGACAGCTTCATAGTTTATGGTCCAGGGATTCGTGATTCGAGGGGATTCCAGAGTGCTTGGATAAACTGTACAAGCACTCGAGCTACTACAGACAATACTTGACCACTCTTCGTTCCCAAACAAATACATTATACCGTCATGTATACTGGGGAGAAAGTCACCCAGAATTCGTTTCCACCATCGACCACCAATCCCTATGGTTTTCTGTTGCCACCACAATGAAACCGCTCCTCCTAATGTAAGCTTTCTGGACATACGTAACAGGATAGCAATGAAATTTTGTATGTTGCGAGGTTCTGGAATATGTACCGCTATGCTGTGTCGATCACACTTGATGAAGGTACTTAGTAGTGCTAGGAATATAGCTTTTTTCACAAATTCTCGCAGCCTGGCCACAGGGCAACTCTTGAAGGTGAAGTGCCAATCAGGCGCTTCCAGAAAGGCTTTGCATCTCTCACAACTGTAACGTTCAATAGGCATAGCCTTATATGTTGCTTCCGTTAGTGTTTTTAACTCGTCTGCGAGAGTTCTCAATATATTTGAAGGGCGGTAAATGACTTTTTGTAGCCGATCTGATATGAGCTGGCGGTATGCAGGTCCCAATATTGTTCGAATTCCTTGAGCAGGGAGCCGGGTATCACGTATGCCATATGGGTAATGGCTCTGGAGCTGTTCGCAATCCAACGATGATGCGGTGCATGCCACCACATTTGCTATAGCTAGCTTCAGAGACTGCCTTGCGCTGTGGTCTGTTATTTCAAGATTCAGATCCAGCCAGTCGGATAGCATATTGTCGTAAGAAAACTGTAGGCTGCTAGTTATACTTGCATCGCCGTTTCTGGTAATATAAGTCTTCACGAAATCCATTGTCTGGTGCCGAAACCTAGATTCAACGTGAAATTCAGTCTTCGAGGTATGTTCCCCAGTGACATGAAACACAATGTTATCGCGTGGACCAGTCATGAGGACTTCCCCATTAACCTGGACCGAAGTGTCGTCAGGGCAAATTGCCAGGATCACAGCCAGTAGAGTTGCCAAACATCTTGTTCCAGTAATCTGCAGGACCAAATTCTCATCTTGTAAGGCGTCGCGCACGCTACACAAGAAGGTCTTCATGTCTTCCTCCGTAGGACTCTCTATGAGATCTTGAGGAACTGGCAGTCCTGCCTCAAAAAAACATTGCCTCAGCCGGGTAGCTTGAACTGCAAAATGATTTCCAAATCCAAGGCAAGCCAATTTTCCCTCAAGGTTCCTACAGACGTCACCCAGTTGATTTGGGGAGGCGATTTGCTGTTCGGAAGGAAGAATACTTTCCGATAACGAATAGAGGAGCATCCCGCAACTGGATGTGTCATACAGACTTCCAAGAACACAGCAAAGTAAGCTAGCGGTCTTTCCGCCTGTCGTCTTGCTCATGAAAGACGCTGTATCGTTCTTCTCCCAGCCAATCCATGCAGATAGCCTCTCAAGTCTTACAGACGATGCCCTGCACAAAAGATCAGGAACTTTGGCGGCCCACGGGCCATTGGAACGGAAACAAGAGCCGAGTCGCTCCATTTGTATGACAGCTCGTGGGTTGACATTGTCAGCCGATACTGCACGTAAGAATCCTTGAGTAAGACTGAGAGTAGCCATCGCGGCTCCAGGGATGCCTATGATGTCTGCTTGGGCAGGCACAGCCGCTTCGTCGCCTGGCATGGTGAGGGCAGAAACAGCTGGCGACTAGGTGTCTGTAGTGACAGCGGTACACACCAGTTACAATGGTGACGATACCAGTCCAGCGCGCTTAGAAAGGATGGTTTCTGAGCGATGAAAACTTGTAGCAATCGAGTAGGAGCTGTGTCAGGTAGAATTGGGGCGGTGGAATTAATTCAGAGTTTAGAGGTCAAGGTGCCGAGGGATCCAGCCGCCCATCCTTAAGTGAGGGGGACGGAGCCTTGAAAGTTACAAAGGTACATCTCGTTGCTATATTTGCCTTGTCTTGAAGACTGCCGCACAGGAGTTATTCATTGGCCACAGTGCTGCAATATAAGCCGCCACCAACTGACACGTCACGACTTCCCAACACCTAGGGGCTATCGCGGCTGAGTCTCGCCGCAGCATAGGCTGTCAGGCTGTCAAAGACTTGCAATCGACATACGATAAGGGCTAAAGATGCCCATCTTTACATCCAGCTACTCCTGCCATGTTTGCCCAATACAATGTCCAAGACATAACGCCCGCTCTCATGATATTCTATAAGTCTGATCAACTAGCTACTCTGATGACTAAACTACTTGCTCCAGATTCACGATCTACATGCACGTCCGACAATATACACAGATAACGTCCCTCGTCGCCAGACGGCACTTTCACCCCTTGCAGCGGATCCTGATCTCGTGCAATAGCTGCCCTCCGAAGTTGAGACAGATAATACTCTTCACCGTATGATTGATAATACCCATCTACACATTTTGAAATCGCCATCGAATTCGACCCACCACTTGAATCGTACACCGCAACACACCTAGTAAAACAATACCTGTGCCACATATTAAGACTGCAAACCACAATGATACGGCTAGACACAAATGAACCCGCCGTGTCTGAGATTTGAAAGTCCAAAAAGCCAGTAAAAGACGGGTCGCTCTGACTAATGAACGCCTGATGATGCTGATCCCAGAGATCTGCCGGCTTCGCAGCAAACGAACAAACCTTGAAGCCCGGGCATATATCAAAGCTGATAGCTACGTTCTTTGCTAGGTCTTTTTTCAATTTCTCTGATATGAAGGGCGTAACACGTTTGCGGATAAAGATCTTGTAGCGGGCGCCAGCCCAGAGGCGTGAATCCGTTGTCTCAAAAAGTTTTGTTGGAGAGGAACGGACATAGCCATCAGCAGTTTTGGTCAGAAAGACACCTATCCTTTTTTTGCCCTCGAAACTTGAAATCGTGCAGGCCAGGTTGAGGACATGCCCGTTGCCTAAGAACGTCTCAAGCCTCAAACCCTTGTTCGTCATGGTTGTTTCAAAACCATATCTCATGCTTGGCGCTCGTGAAAGACGACGACAGTGTATGAATTGATCAGGCGACTGTGCTAGAATACCCCGATAGGCTTGAGATTCGTCGTTTGCTTTCCAAGCGAAGATGGACATATCGGTTGTTTGCTTGATGATTTCCTCTTGTAGTCTTTCAAAAGCCTTTGTGCCCTCGCCGTACATCATAGGCATGTTAACGTCGACGATACCTAGAAGACAATAGGCCATGTCCTCAATCCTTGTCGTCTTCCGCTTGGCGGCCCATGACATGCGGCTTGCGATGAGTATGCTTTCGAGAACAGAATTGTCTTCCAGCACTTCAGGGTGTATGCCAGTAATTTTGGATATGAGCGAAGTCATATCTGCTTTCTTGCCTCTGAAACCCCATGCACAGTCGTAGAACTCAAGGTTCTTGGGGCCAATCAACTCTTGCAAAGTCCATCCTCGCGTAAACCATCTGCAAGAGTTCAACTCGTCAAAATAGACCTCTTTTTCTCCCGCAGCTGGCGCTAAGTCATCAAGGTGCGCAAAACAAACAGACGCCTGTTTGTACCATCTGAACATGGAGTTTATAGCCTCGGCGAGTTCAGCACTGCTGCGCTTGTCGATGCAACAGGTATCGACCCATGCATAGGCTAGGTCGCGCTCTTTAGCTAGTCGGCATGTATTTTCGATCTTGGTATATCCCAACATGGATTTGACTTGGCCTTCGTTGTTCATCATATCTTCAAACGTAACTT
Source organism: Fusarium nodosum (assembly GCA_014898975.1). Lineage (NCBI taxonomy): Eukaryota > Fungi > Ascomycota > Sordariomycetes > Hypocreales > Nectriaceae > Fusarium > Fusarium nodosum. Next base: position 499,347 of record JAAVUE010000086.1, on the reverse strand, counting down.
CTTCCTTGCCCCATGTGTGCGACAAGATGGCATAGGGTGTTAATGGTAAATCGTCTGGGTTTACTCTTTGAAGCGTGATGGTAGAGGTGTTGATGAGCCACATGTTTCCCAGAGACGAAGAATCGGGGAGAAACAGCCGGATGAATAGTTAGATTTGAAGCAGCTATTTGGAAAATGTATTGCCTCATAACAAAGCATGTGAATAAGTCGAAGTATTTTGGACCATGATCAAGTGTCAGATGCGGGGTCACGATCTTCTTATAGGCTAGAGCAAAAGTCCTATCAATAGTTTCCTTCAGCTCATGTACAAGCACGAGATTCTGTCATTCATATCAACGACATCACGTGAAAGAGGTTGGACTTGGAAAGAAGGGAAGCTGAAGATATGTATCTTGATATAAAAAATAAATGCTATTAAATATAAAGTCGCATGCATCATTCTAAAATCATAAAGGGGTAATCTATGTAGTGTTGTAGTCGTGAGACATGTATGTACCGCCGTTGGGGGTAGTGTTCTGTGTCGGTAATATGCTCCATGTTCTTAAAGTGGAGGGAAAGCCTGCCTCAACAACGGGAAGAACAGAGTTCTGGTGATAATCTGGATCCGTTCCTAATCGCTCTTTCACACGATGGATAGGGATCGTCAAGTAACATGGTATGGTATATGCTGGTCTGGTTCTTATTCCTTCTCTTCAACCTTGGTCTCCTCAGTCTCCCCCTCAGTAGTAGCAGGCTCCTGTCCGACTAGCGACTCAAGCTTTTGTCGAAAGGTGTCATCGTAGTAACTCATCACTGACGAAGTACGATGTGTCGTGTCGATCGAGGTGCGCGTCGACGACACGTTCGCGTTGCTGTCTGTGGAAAAGATGCTCTCTCGGCCGCGAGCTGAGTTGTAGCTACTCGAGTGCGTGCTTGAGTGGCTGCTTGAGTATGTACGCGTTGGCGCAAGTAGGTGTTGCTTGTTTGCGGTACCGGACATGTTCTTCTTCTCGAACATGGCCAGCTTGTCCGAGACGGTGCCAGCACGCTTAGGCAACTGAGCCAAATCCTTGTTCGGTCTGTCGTTGTTCTTCTCCTCCAGGTTCTTGATCCATGAGAGACGATCGCTCAACTTGGATGGTTGTTTTGCTTTGAGTCTTGTGACAGAAGTGGAATATGATGGGGCATCAGCGTTGGCGTTGCTTTTTATAGAGAGAGTGCGTGTGGGCGCTGGTGCTGGTGCTGGCGTTGTTGATGTTGTGGTGTCGAGGGCTTGAGCGACAGGCTTTCTCGGGATGGATTGGCTAACTCGAGGTTCAGGTTCGTCTGTAGTAGTGGTGGTCGTAGAATTCGTATCGGTCTTTGTCTCATCGGCTCGTGTAGGTGATCGGCTGACAATTCGGATAGTGGATCGTCGCCTGTGCTCTGCAGTCCAGGGCGACGATTCTTGGAAGGACGAAGGAGAGGCGACGTCAATCTTTGTCGCAGAGTTGTCATTTGTGGTACTCGAGATCTGGCCTTCGTTGTTTGCTGGAGCTGTGAACATCAACTCCAATGGGAGTGACTTGCGATTGGTCTTTGTGCCTCGGACAGGCTGATGTATTAAATGCCGGGCTTCGACTGGTCGTCCACGATCTAGAACGCTACGTTCCTTGGGTTCTGAATCGGCGGCAGTCAAGTTGGCCAGCGCCGACGCGCGGTCTGATTCCGTCTTTAACAATCCAGAGATATCTCCAATGGAGAATGGTCGTGATGTATCTTTGGAGAGGCCGAACCCACGCGATCGTGGGGATCGTTGTGACTCTGAAAGATTAATTGCGGGGAGGGTCAACTTGTCGTGGGAGTTGGCCGAAGGCGACTCGACGAGCCAACTATTGGGGACGTGGAGACCTTCGAGAACATTGGATCGAACTTCAAGCGGCTTGAAGTTTGCTGGGGTTTCTTGGGCCTTTTCGTCGTCGATGTCGACTCTGGCATTTCGTTTACTTGGTCGTCTTCTGAGGATGAGGGTTGAGAATTTGTGAGCTAACGGCCGCCATAGTGGCTTGTCGTTGCTTTTGCCCACCATGTCGTAGCATACCATATTAATTTAGGTGTGTTTTTGTGTATGTATGTGTGTGGGTGTTTTTGTGTGTTTGTTTGTGATGTAGTATTTTGAACCGTGTATATTAATAGTATTGAGTGACAGTGATAGTGATAGTGACTGATTGATTAGACATGCAATAGTTGCATGGTTAGCAAGGAACAAAAGAGAAAGAAAAAAAAAAGAAGAGCAGAGAGCTGTTTGTTTACTTTGAAGAACAGAGACAGAGAAGGTAGGGTAGAGCTGTTGTGGGTAGGAAGTGGGCAGTTGTTTTGACAAAAAGGGGCGAGGAATGTGTTGCATTGTTTCGCTTAGGCATTACCCCTTCATTGTTTCATTTCGGTAGAATGGGCACTCTTATACTGGGTCATCTTGACTTGAATAGTGATAGTGTCGACTTTGTGTCATGTACAATGCGGGGCTTAGCGCATAAACCCTGTGCGTCATTTGTTATGCTTGCTTCGGTCACGCCGTGTATAATTGGTAGGTAGTTTAGTTGTCAGAGATACTGTCAACGGTCTTTGATGTTATGTTTTAGGTTTGATGCAGTGGTAAAACTTGTTATGGAGCACATTGAGAGTTGAATACATACTCATCCATCAACTCTTCAGTCTCTGAGACAGACTCTTACTCAGAGTCTTAGACTCTGAAACTGAGACAACATAAAGATTTGCATATAACATGGCGGGGCTCTTGCATACCTCGGCACTTGTCATGAACTCCAAATCTTCATGACAAGCTGTGCATTTCTATTATCTCATTCCAGAACACCGTAGAAGCAAATGTTCACCACCCTCTAGCGAATTGCCTAGTCTCAGAAAGTCATTTCTCTCAATCACGCTCATTTCATCCCAAGCTAAAAGTTCAGCTAATAAACAATGCCATGGAATGTTTGATGACAACCAATCTCCGCATCTTCCATCGGGAGCTATGACAATTGGCTCAGCCCTATGGTCGCCACGTTGACCGTGTGCATTCTTAAGAGCAACCGATATTGATCAGATCGCATGATTTGTTTTTATTTACTTTCCGAGAAAAAAAAAAAAAGATTAAATGCAGATAGAATTATCATTCGATCGACGATCGGGTCGTGTACTGACGGCGGTATGTGTCCATAGCTTTGGGTTGAATGACGATAAACATTGAGACTACCCTAGACGAGAACAGCTATGCTCGCTTGATAAAGATAAAGGAACCTAGATGAGGATCATCGCGTCAACACGCTTTGTGCACAGATGATTTCATCATTAATATTGCATAATCCCAACTTTAGACTACCCTGTACTATGTATTCTAGATCCTTTCCAGAACAAACTCGTAGCTCGTAGGCTCAACCTTAACCTTGAGATCCTCTCTCACTCCAGGTCCACAAGTCGCGCTACCAACTCCAGCAACCTTGGCACTGAGATTTAGCAAAGTAACCTCTTCACGCACCAAGTCACACGGGTGCTTCGCCTTTTCGATTGTCTCATCCGACAAACGACTACCCGTCCAGTCGAACGTACTTTGGTCGCGTCTCGAAGCCCGGATTCCATGTCCACTCGCGTCAACGACGCGTACCCACCGCGTGTCCATTCTGTTACCGTGACCCTGTGGAACATCGTACGGTACTTCTAAACCGTCCACAGAAGATGACCAGATGCCAATGGCCTGTGAGTGCTTCTTGTCCGGGTACGACTCTCCGGGCCCGCGACCGAACCAGTCTACTTGATTGAGCTTCTTGGGCAAGCGAAGGTTGAGACCCAGACGGGGAGTATCCTTCGGGAACACTCCCTTGGGTTGGAGATCGAGCTTCATCGATAAAACCCCATCAGGAGAGATTCGATAATCTGTAGTGATATCGTAGCCCCATCCCAAGACCGGAGGCGCAAAATATGTCAACGTCTTAACCGTAACACTGTCGTTATCTTTCTGGACCTGAAAAGATCGTAGCTGGGAAGTCATTCGGTGAACACCGTAGTCCTTCCAAACATTAACAGCACTATCTTTATCGTTGTCCGTGGGTGCCCGCCAAAAGCAAGGATAAATCGCCGCGCGCGTCGCAGTGTCGATTTCAAGTAGGTCAGTGCCATGGGACCACTTGGTGATGTAGCCTCGCACACGATCGAACTTGATGGCCCATTCAGCGCCGCATATCTCTACTCCAGTTCGGCTTTCCTTGACATCGATGGCTTGGGTGCTGGTCGAAAGAGCTGGCGTAGTGGACTCTTTGTCGATGGAAATCTTGTGCTGGAACCATGCTATCTTGTGGGAAGCTGGTGCCCACTTTGTGGCTTCCTTGAGGTTGAAGGAGATGTGCAGGAAGACTTCTTCGCCGTGGGCTTGGTACTGAGTGAAGCTTGGAAGAGGAAGCTCAACGGTTTCCCAGGGCTTGACCTCTGGGATCTCCACCTTGCCAGATTCGAGCAGTGACATCCTAAACGTCAATTAACATCGTCTCTCTCAAATTGGGAACACGAACTTACTTTTCACCCATTGCTTGGATCGAGAACTCGCCCTCCAAGTGTCCTAACCCAATAAAGTCGTACTCATTGGTGATAAGTACTTTACCGCTCTCAACCTCGAATCTCACGGGCTGGAATACTTTCTTCAACTCGGTAAGTCCTGGCGTCGGTTTATGCTCGCTGTTGACCAAGCCATCCATAACGAATGTCGAATCATTCGGCTGGTCGCCAAAATCCCCCCCATACGCGTAATACCCGTCTTTGTGCAAAAGACCGTGGTTTGCCCACTCCCAGATAAAACCACCCTGAAGGCGCTCATACTTGCGGAATGCGTCTTGGTAATCGTCCAGGCCACCAGGCCCATTGCCCATAGCGTGTGCGTATTCGCAAAGAATGACGGGCTTTTGCCACTTTCCGTCTTGGATGCCGTCAATTTCGACATGGCGCTTCAGACGATCTTGGTCAGGGTACATATATGAGTACATGTCAGTCAGTTGTGCTTTAATGTCACCTTCGTAGTGGATGAGGCGGTCATCTACACTACGGGCGTATTCGATCATGGCAACATGGTTGACACCGTAAAAAGATTCGTTGCCGAGGGACCAGGAGAAGATGCATGGGTGGTTCTTGTCTCGCTGGACCATCTGGACCATTCTATCGAGGTACGAATCGTGCCACTCTGGGTTATCAGAGGTGAACTGTGCTGCCTTGGGGAAGAATTCCTCCTTGCTTCCCTCATAGTCTAGATAAGGGGCTGGCTCAACATGCTGTGTGACAACATCGTAGAAGCCATGGCATTCGAGATCGGCCTCGTCCATGACCCAGAAACCCAATTCGTCTGCTAGGTCGTACAACCAAGGCTGGCCAGGATAGTGACTTGTTCTGAGCGCATTGATATTATGCTGCTTCATCAACAACAGATCCTGTTTGAGAAAGTCGTATGGAACGGCTCTTCCGTGACGAGGATGGTGATCGTGTCTGTTTGCGCCACGGAGAAGGATTGGTGAGCCGTTGACAGTGATGAGACTGTTTTTCAGTTCGACTTTACGGAAGCCGACGTTTTGTGTAATCTTCTGGATCACCTGCGAGTTGGGCGCCATGAGAGCGATGTCGAGCTGGTAGAGATATGGACCTTCTGCAGTCCACTTTTTCGGATTGGCGACTGGCATCTCGAATTTGAACTTTACCTCGCTATCGTCAAAGGTCTTTTTAGTTGAGTCCACTTGCGTGTCACCATCGCGAAGAACAAGTGATACTTCGAGAGGCAGGCAGTTTCCAGACCGGTGCAAAGTTATGTCAACCTCGAGAGTGGCGTCCTGGTACTGTGCATCAAGATTCGTCTTTACAAAGTAGTCTTCAATTCTGGCTTCTCCAGGAAACGCAAGTAGAGTCACATCACGAAAGATACCTGTATCTGTCAACTTCCACTCCATCAGTGAATCAATAAACGTACCGGACAACCACCACTGGTCCTGATCTTCAATGTAAGATGCCTCACACCATTGGTAGACTCTGACGACCAAGTCATTCTCCTCACCCTTCTTGACAAGACTGCTAACATCAAACTCGGCTGGGTTACGACTTCCCTGAGAATAACCCACAAACTCCCCATTCAACCAAACATGATAGGCACTGTCAACACCGTCAAACCGGAGTCTTAGTTGCGAGTTGCTGTCCCACTCGGTAGGAATCTTGAAATTGCGTCGATATGTTCCCGTGGGGTTCTCAGTTGGGATGAAAGGTGGCGCTGAAGGGAAAGGGAATTGCACGTTGGTGTAGTGCGGATGACCATGACCTTGGAGTTGCCAATGACCCGGGACGGTAATGGGTGACCATGCTTCGTCAGAATTTGTGTCTTTGGGAGGGTATTCAAAGGCTTCCAATGGTGTAGGCGCGTATTGAAAGTCCCATGTTCCGTTGAGAATGAGATGCGTTGGAGGTAGCCAGTACGCTCTGGTAGGGAGGCGGTTTCTTTGGATCACCTCCAAATTCTCATAGTCGGGCTTTTCCAGAGACGAATCCATTTTCAGTCTTGACGTACGTCTCGGCAGATAATCAGCTAGGATACTTGTATATTGAGGAATGCTGTCTTGTTAAATGAATCGTGAGATGATGGACTGCTGACTTCAGGTGGCATTCACGCTAAGATAGTGGACTCAGCGGAGGAACATTCGGGGACAAAGTGATAACAGAAGGTCCACTTTCACCGACGTTGACCGTGCAAATGGGGGAATATTCGGACCTCGGCCAAGAGATCCGAATCTCGGAGCCGACTAGTCTAGTCCGTAGTTTTGGATCTTCCAACACTGGCCGCATTCATCTAATGCCATCACAAAGAGTGGCATTCTTTGTTTGTCAAGCTGTGAGTTATACCTTTGGATTGACCCATTGTATGCTACCTGGCTTTTGTGACTGAAAGAAACGGCCGTTGAATCAAGAAGTGAAGTGAAATCATGAATTAAATTAATTCGTATTTACTGGTAAAAACTGCAAAACTTTAATCATGCCAAATCCTACGCAGAAGACTTCTCAGTCTCAATTACATGGACAGTCTTCTCCGTGTTTCGAAGAACCTCTCCAACAAGCCTATCTCCCATCTCTTGTCCATCAAGCACCAACGCTGTCTCCTCCAGACTCAATCCACGTGTCTCAACAAACAGGAAGTAAACGACGATAGCCTCTACAGCCAGCCACACATCGTATGTGATGTAGTACTTCCATTTAGCGTTGGTGACGCCAACCGGGTTAGCGTATTGGTTGAAGATGAGGGCACATGCCACAAAGAGATTGTAAAGTACAAGTCCTCTGGCTCGAAGGTTGAAGGGCAAAATCTCAACAACATAGGTGACTTGCAAAACACCCCAACCTGCTGTGAAGAACACGTTGAAGAGGAAGATCATGGCCAAAACACCCTTCGCAATACCGCTTGGTCCACCGGTGCCATCCGAGTTGACGTCGGTTGACTGCTCGTATGTCGCTTGCAGCGCTGTCCATGTGACGTATGTTGCCAGCGTACCAAGTGTAGAGCCAAGGAAAAGAGTTCGACGGGGGATCTTGTTGACGAGGAGCGAAAAAACAACACCCCAGAAGAGACCCCAGATTGTCAACAACGCGTTGATCAGAGTTTGGGTTTCTTGGGAGCGATAGCCGATGGAGTTGAGGATCAGAGTCAGGTAGTAGCTGATCAAACCATTACCACTCCATTGACTGAAGAAGCCAACAGACAGAATGATGAAGAAACGACGACGGTTACCCTTGGTCTTGAAGAAGGAGAGGTAGCTTGTGGTTTCCATAGCCTCGTTCTCAAGACGGATCGCAGCACGGATCTCCTCCATCTCAACCGCAACAGCGGGATTGTTGCTGTCGCCGTTGGCGTGATACTTGACAAGAAGCGCTTCAGCCTCGGCATCTCGCTCTTTGGACACGAGCCATCTGGGCGACTCATCGATGACAAAACACAAACAAATCTGCAAAACACTTGACAAAGCCTGCAGAATGGATGGAATTCTCCACGCCCACGAACTCTCAATTCTGAAAGTACCGTAGGTAATCCACGCCGCTGAAAGAGCGCCAAGGCCCCAAAGCGTGTTGTAGATCGAGACCATGGGTGCTCTCTGCGTGGGGTATGCCAATTCCATGATGAGGACGGGGGCAGCTGTGATGTTCAGGGCCAAACCAAAACCAAGGATACCACGAGCTGCGATAAACATTCCTGTGTTTTGGGCTCCGCCTTGAAGACCGACACCAAGGAGCATGATGAGTGCGCCGACTACCAAAGCTGGTCGACGACCGAACTTGTCACAGAATCCGGCACAGAAAGGAAGAGCTGCCAGTTGACCAATGTTTTGGATGGCATTGAGACTGGAAGTGTTAACTTCATTGTAAGCAATTAAGGGCTTTTGAAAGGTTTACTCACATGGCGAGTCTCTGGGCATCTGGATTGTTGAATGAGGCTTTCCACGTATCCAGACTCTGAAGTCCGTTCATCATACCTGTAATCGTTAGATGGGCTTTCAACAAAGAGTTGTGGAGATAAGCTTACTTCCATCATAGCCAGTCGCATAACTGGAGATGAGCGATAGACAGAGAATGGCATTGAGTTTCATGATACCCTTATTTCTCATCCAGCCAAACCAACCAGCAGCAAGCTGGTCATCCAGAGCAAGAGAAGCCTGTGCTTGAACCATCTTGATGCAGAATTTGATGTGTTTGACTTCAAGACGCAGCTGGAGTCAGAAAGGGGAGGGGGGGAGCCAAGGTAGTATTATCATCAAAAAAAAGGTTCCCCAGAAAGAGATACGGTATCGACAGTGGGCCGATTTGTCCCCGCGATAAAAAGATAGTGAGTGACACTTATCCCCATGGGGGTCTCCGCTGTGCACGCGACCTGATTTGCAAGGTTGAAGGGGGGATTGGGGTCGGTGGTTTGGCCGATGTTTACCGGTAAAGAAGAGAAGACAGATGATCACGTTCCGAGTGGTTTGAGTTCAGGGTCTTTTGGAGCCGAAATACCGCGGGAATGGGTGTACTAAATTAGTGTCGTGATGATAACTTGAAGGCGTTAGATCAATTGGCTTTTTGACTCATGTCTCATTTCAACTTTGTTATGCATATGACCCTTGTTGGACATGCTTGGGCTTTCAATTGAGCAGTAATAACAGTTGAGTAATGAGAACAGATGAATGAGACATACCAGAGATGATGAATGTTACCAGGACAGGCTATCTATCTATCTATCACGCTTCCTTTTCCCGCTACCAAGATAACTCCTGGGACTTTTGGTGACCAAAATTGGGGACCGCTATCAAATGTGGATAAAGACAATGGCCCCATCAGCTGAGTCCTAGCTTCTTGATCCAACTACAAAGTGCCAGGCTAGTCATGGGCGGATTGCGGGGGAATCCCAAGACGGGATAATGAACCCGGTGTCCTTTCACCGGCTTTGCCCATCACAATACGAGAACCGAGAAGTAACGATGGTTGTGAGTAATTAAGCGAGTAGTCATGACTTCTGTTAAGAGGGGTCTCGATTCCCTCTCATTTGTCAATTGTTTGGTCCTCAACCTTTGCCAAGTGTATTGTGTTATCTTGTCAAGTTGTCATCATGGGTCTTCTATCACTCGCCACGTCCTTGTTAGCGGTCAGCTCAACAGCTACCGCAGCTAGCCTAGCTCAGCGCAATGGCAACCACAAGTTGACATCAGCCGCGCAGAGCTTGTTCGACTATTCTATGGAAGTGTCAGACTCAAGGTTTGACTCTAGCTACGGATACATCTGGTACCAAGACAACGGTCAATGGTCTGTTCGTTTCACAGCCTGGTACATCGCTGGACTTTTGCATCGTGGCAAGGCAGATGATGTCAAGGCTGCTGTCCAGGCAATTGAGAATGTGTAAGTGTCTTATACTGTTTCAGAATTGGTGAGCGTTTAATTGACCTGCTCATAGCCTCGCAAACCAATTGAACAGCGATTTTGACTCTGCCTGGTACGGCACTTTCAAGCTCGCTCCGGATGAGCCTGATCCCACACCAAATGGAACACTTTATCCTCCATCAATCTACGGGTCCTATGACCCTAATTGGCGAGAGTTCGTCGGGTACGTACTCTCCAAAAAGAACCGAATGAGCTAGAACTGATGGGTAATAGCACTCAACTTATTCAAGTCGTCGAAGAGTTTGGTCATCTTCTTCCCAAAGGCCTGGAGTCTCGCATTGAAGACGCTCTCGAAGCAGCTGCAATTGGAGGCATGCGCCGCAACGGATCTTTCCCTCAAGACGATAACTTGATTCTTGGCTACTCCAACCCTGGAATCATGCGAACACTCACAACAGGCTGGGTCGGCAAGCGCAAGAACAACAAAGAGCTTATCAACTTCGCCAAAGAACAAGGCGAGGATATTTTCAAGCTGTTCAAGAGAGATGAAAATGCATTGGCAGAGTACAATGCGCCGAATTACTACGGCATCGATATCTGGGCTCTTGCTGCGAACATCGCCTACGGACCTAAAGAGGATCCCATGACCAAGAATGCCAAGTTCATTTTGGAGAAACTCTGGGACGATATTGCTGCTCACTACAACCCTTACCTTGGAAACATGGTTGGCCCGTATGATCGTGCATACAGCCGTGATGCCAACACTCATTCTCAAATCCTATCCATGGTCCTTTGGGGTCTCTATGGCCGTGGTGTCGGAGGTCAACCGCCGCTTGGAGAAGCTGACTTGTTGTACGACGTTGCTCAGGGCGCAGCTATTGCTATGGTTCTCGACGTAGTTGCGCCAACTGTCTCCAAGAAAGCTCAGTCTATCATCAAGTCCAAGGGCAAGTGGAAGGGCGAACGATTTGTCAAGAAGACTATTTACGAAGATCTCGAGTCCAAAAACGCTCGCCATGTTACATCGTGGCTTAGCGCGGAGCTCATGATCGGCGGCCAATCTGTCGCTGAGGATAAGAACAGGGGCAACCAATATGTTCCGGCCATTGTCCAGTGGGCTGCAGACCCCAAGCACAAGCCGTATCCGTACATGGGATTCTTCTCTTTGTATCCTAGTGCATCCACCCTGACTGCCGTGGCCGGGCCCAAGTCTTTGACTGTATCGTATCCCAACACTACGCAAGAGGGTACCGATATCTTTACCTTTGCACTGACCGGCATCCCGCCGTCTTGGACCCTTGGAAACAAGAATGTTGTCAAGGGTTTAGAGAAGTTGCCCTGTCTTGACGTGAACGTCACCGCCCCGGGATTGGTGAAGCAGGATGTCGTTTATGGGGCTACACTGAGGAACCACTGGATTTACAATATTTCGTATGTAGTCCCTGAAGGATTCAAGGGAGTTCCCAAGGTGACTCTGGACATGGAGTATACTTGCTAGAATATTGATAGTATAGTGACAACCGTTTTGAAAATTCTCTAGCCACTAATACAATATGTATATATTAATTGATACCTTCAACCTCAACGAATTAACTTCATGTGAGCTCGCCATGATCCGAAGATGGGGACACCTGGAAGGTTGTCGGTATCTCGTCCTTGCTGCATATCCCGAGTTTACCGTGAAATGAAGTAGGTATGATTGGTGTGTCTGATCAACAGATTCCTGTATCGCAAAATGGCCGTAGTATACCGAGCTGGTGTTGTTCTGAAAGCAGTTGATCCACCGGCAAAGTTCGGCCATTGTTGTAAACTCTATCAAACAGAGTAGAAGATGATTGAGTCACTAGAGTTCAACAATCAAGTACATGACGCAAGGGAATTTAGAATGGCCAGTATAATAATGATTTCCCAGTCTATTGAGAAAGAAATATTGCCAAGCTGTTTGAGAATTGGTTTTGGGTAACAACTACCTTCCGAAAACTGCCTTTACTATTTACGATTCTCTACATAACAAGATGCGTCTCGTTATCCGTGAAAGCCCCCAAGAGGCATCCAACTACATTTCAGAGTATATCATCAGTAAGCACTGGTACCTGACCCTGCCTACTGTCGATATACAGCTGACCTACCAATAAGGCCGAATCGTCTCTTTCAATCCTTCCCAAGAGAGGCCCTTCGTGCTCGGACTTCCCACTGGAAGTAGTCCTCTCTACATATACAAGAGTCTTATCAACGCACACAAGGCCTCAAGGATATCCTTCCGCCATGTCGTCACATTCAATATGGATGAATACGTCGGCTTGCCCCGTGATCATCCTGAATCCTATTCGTCTTTTATGCACCGAAATCTGTTCGAACATATCGATATACAGCCACAAAATATCCACCTGCTGAACGGCAACGCCCCCAATCTCTTTGTTGAATGTCAAGAATACGAAGACAAGATCAGGTCATTTGGCGGCATCGAGCTCTTCCTTGGTGGCGTAGGAACAGATGGACACATCGCTTTCAACGAACCAGGATCTAGTCTTTCCAGCCGAACGAGAGTTAAGTCTCTTGCATACGAAACAAGAATCGCAAACGCACGGTTCTTTGATGACGACATCGACGCAGTACCGGACATGGCGTTGACTGTTGGAGTGCAAACTGTCATGGATGCTCGAGAAGTGGTGATCATTGCCAACGGAGCCTCCAAAGCGTTGGCCTTGCAGCAGGCTATTGAAGGCGGAGTGAGTCATCTTTGTACACTATCGTGCCTTCAACTTCACCCGAAGAGTATGGTAGTGGTTGATGAGGATGCGACACTTGAGATGAAGGTGAAGACTGTCAATGTGAGTCTTGGGATCGAATTGTTCTGTTGAATCGCGCTAATTGGTTGAAGTATTTTAAAAGCGTTGAGAAGACGATCAAGCAAAAGGAAGTTTCTGGCCAGTTACCTCCCTCACCAACTCTTACAGCTGATCGGGATGATGACGGAGACTTGAAGCCTGATAATATGGCTTCGCGCATATCACCCGTCACCAGAGTCCGATCAGTCACTTTTCCCACCAACATGTGACATCCATGTCATATCATGTCTTGAATCAGCCCGGAAACTGGATTTGTTGCAAGTTCACTTGGTCGAATATCTGCCAGGTGTAGTCGAACGAAGGATCCATGACGGATGGGTGTGCTGGCTGAACATAGGAGAAGTCGGGTGTGCTGACGTCTTGAAGGCTTTCCTCCAAACGAGTGATTAGTTTGTCGCAGAGACTTGGTTTGGGCTCGTTCTTTTGCTTGAGGATGTCGAGATGGAGTTTGATGTTTGTCATGTCTGAATGATGAATCAGTCTAGAGTTCTTGACGAGGATATTGTTACTTACCTTCTATTTCGCCAATACCACCTTGTATACCTTGTAGCACAATAAGAGCAGCCCATGTGATTATGATCAAGTCCCAGTTTGACCAGATGGAGTCATCGTGCTGATGAAGCTTCAGCGTCGCACGAGCCGACAGGAGTAATTCTTCCTGCTCATGAGAGGTAATGCTTTGAGACCAAAGATTACCACTCCGGGCAGGGTGGTAAATCGAAAGCACGAGGAGGCGGTGGAGGACATATTGTCGAAGAACAAGCTTGCTGCTCTGATCAGGCTCAGGTGTCTTTCCATTGAACTCCACCAGCCAATCGTCAAGTTGTTTGGCCCAATCTCGAATTAGTACGCCATCAATAGCTGTGAAGCTAGTAGTGAAGTTATGGTTATCGACTCGCGAATCCTCAAAGCACGACCATATAGTCGGTAATCGTCGTCCTGTGAAGTGACTCAGACCCGTGTGCATCATGCGCGATAACTTGTACAGTTGGTCGAGCGGCGACATCCGCAGTGTAGCGAGTGGTGCTTCGATCGGTATAACCGGATAGGCTAGATGAATTGAAGAGTGTTCGAGATCAACGATCTGTATACCACTGAACAACTTTCGCCATTCTCGTGAAGTATCATCGACGTGAGCAGGACAGTAGTCCAGCATGAGCCTATAACCTACAGATATCCAGTTCCCTGTTTCTCGGATGTTGCCCTCTGTTAGAAGTCCAGCTAGTACAATACCCAAGACTGTCTGGAAAGCCCATTCCTCTCGAGAGACAGACGTCTCTATGGGGCGGCCAATCTCGCTACTGGGAATACTAAGTTGTGCTATAGCAGTGCATAGAACCGTGAAAAAATGCGGTGCGATCTCTACCATGTCTGGAGGTCCTCTTGTACTTGAGCAGTACAGGATAGAGGCGAGTAGGACGGGCTGAGGAGCTGAGAAGGTCTGTTTATCAGGCATAAAGTGTAGACCGGGCATCCTGTCATGGAATCTACAGCGTAAAGTATGATTAGCCAATTGAGCTTAAATGAATTGAGTAAGTCACATACGACGACCAGAGTGATTCTACAGTATCACGTTGCCAAATAGTTGAAGGCAAACTAGGTGAACATCTCTGCAACTGCAAAATCGCATTCCAGAGTGGTTCGTTGGTTGGCTCGGGAGATTGTTCCTGTACGCCAGCGAACATCTCCATAGACATAGCACTCTCACCTACAAGACCCAATCGCTCTTCAACGATTCTAAGTCTCGATAGAACATTGTTCTTAAATTCTAGATCCAACGGCTCAGACACCAGCGGCAACTGAGCTGCATTGGCTCTTGGCACAAAGACACAAGGTAAGCCTGCTCGACGACATCGTCGGCATGATTCGCTATTACCCTGTACAATGCATTTCATCTTCTGCTTACGGCAATTGACTAAGAATTCTATTATTAGCATGCTATGCATATAGTTTTGACAGGGGTAGCACGAACTGCAAGCTTTGCGCGCCTTGAGCGCCGCTCCAGACTCATCGCCCCCAGAGCCTTGATGTCGGGAATCTTCGCCGAAGGTCATTCTTTGACTGTTGTTTGTTGGTTCTGACTTTCAGTGTAAAAGTGGATGATGCGGGGGAAAAGAGCGGCGAAGTGGCCGGATATCACCTTGTATGCTTATCAGAAGAAGGGTTGGCGATCTAGTACTAAAGTGGTTGGGAGCATCTCCAAGCCGAGGTTGGCCGGCTTCGGACCGGACTTTGCCGGTTGATTTGGTGTTGAGAAACTACTCTCTTTTGGTAAAAGTCTCAGTTGACATGGTCCCGGCAAATTTGGCAATATTGGTATTAGTCTTCTGGCACTTGTGATCTCAGTGCTGTTTGCACTCAAAATTCACCTTTCGTGTGAGATCACCTTGGCTTTGGTTTGGCTATCGAAATTTGCCATGTTGGAAAATGGCGTCAGAAACAGCCATCTGGCAAGTGTTGAATCAATTGTCAAAGAGTTCGATATTGGCAAAGAAAAAGTTCAAGAAATTACAAACTATTTCGTCCAGCGTATGAGTATGTATCCTCCTAGCTTGCGATCTGTGTATCTTACTGATCGGACCTATCAGAGTATGGTTTAAAAGCCAAGCATTCTTATCAGATACCTTCCTTTGTCACTGAGATACCAACAGGGCGTGAAAAAGGGTTGGTCCTCGCAGTTGACCTGGGAGGCACGAACTGCCGAACTTGTGCTGTTGAGCTACACGGCGACTCATCCTTTGATGTGTTTCAAAGAAAAGATGTTGTACCTCCAGAGTTGCGTGTGAACGATAGCTACAAACCTCTTTTTCAGTTCATCGCATCCAAGATTAAGGAGTTTCTTGAAGAATATAAGTTGCAAGGTAACCGGGAGAGCTCTTCTCAGGAAACCCTCAGCCTCGGATTCACATTCAGCTTTACTTGTGAACAGACATCGATATCTCGGGGTACGCTTGCTCACTGGGATAAGGGATGGGATATCCCAAGCGCCATAGACCAAGACCCTTGCTCCTTGTTGCAAGATGCTGTCGATGAGATAGGAATACCAGTGCGGGTTTGCGTCTTAGCAAATGATGCAGTGGGAACACTCCTCACCAAAGCATACACAGCTAAGGAATCGAGTTCTGCTCTAGCAGCTATTATTCTAGGCACAGGAACTAATGCTGCTTATGTCGAGGACATTGCGAACATCCAGAGACTCGAAAACAGCGAAAAGAACACAAAAAAGCACCTGGATGGTGTTATGGTAATCAACACGGAATGGGGGTCCTGGGACGATGATTTAAAGGTTCTCCCACAAACTCGATTCGACAAGCTGATCGACGAAAGCTCGTCGGATCCTGGATGTGGTTTGCTCGAGAAGATGGTATCTGGGATGTATCTCGGAGAATTACTACGTTTGATCATCTTGGAACTGGTCATGAGTGGGAGCCTGAGTGTCACATTCGAGGATGACAGTCCTATACATCAGCACATGGCCATTGGAACGTCGTTCCTGACCCAGATTGCCAAATTCGAACTAGTGGACACAGAAGGGCCCTTAATCTTCATGACGAGGACCCTGGCTGTAAAAGAAGCCACTATGGACGAGATACAAAAGATTCGAGATCTTGCTAAAGCCATCATAAAGCGATCTGCTCGGTTGGTCGGCGCAGGCCTCGCAGCAATCATCATCCAGTCAGGAAGACTTCAGTCAAGGGGCACAGCTCAAAAGACAGCCACGACAGCTCAGACACAAGAGATTGCTCAGAAGCCTGCCAAACAAGAAAAAGTCGGCATGATATCTTCACTTGTTAGACTCATCAGAAGTATATGTGGCTGTATGCGACCTGAAGAAGACATCAGCGAGCCAGTTGCTAAATCACCTTATTGTTCGGAGGAGGTCATCGAGTCCACAATATTGGTGGACGAGGAAATTAATATCGCTGTTGATGGCTCTCTGTTTGAGTTTCACGCCGAGTTCGAAGAGTTGATGCGCGGTGCGCTACGCGATGTCGCCGAGATTGGGAGCGCAAACGAGAAGAGAATAAAGATAGAGCTTACTAAGGATGGGTCAGGGACGGGTGCTGCACTCATTGCGGCTGTAGCTAGAGATGCAGGCGTTGATCATACATAGACTGGAAAAGGAAGGTGTTGAAGCATGACGATATTGTGAAAATTGAAGTTTGCCTATTCTATCTAGTGAGGTACCCAGATTGAATATTATAGAGTTAGTGCCCCGTAAGTGGCCAGCTCACGACTGAGTTGCAGGACTGCTCTTTGCGTCTGGCCATATTTTTATTATGCAATGCAACATGAACTTATGCCAGGGCTAATGCAGCTGAGGCTTTCCCTATACGTTTATAGTAATATCGGAGGGGGAGTGCCCGAGTCTAGGGCGAAGAAGAAGATGTCAGTGCGTAGTGCAACCAACAGCGGTTCTGACTCGCAACAATTACAGTGAGCGAGTGGCAAAGGGGAAACATGCCCATTAGAATGATCTAGCCAATTTAAAAAGTCCACAAGCAAGAGGACTTTCATGGCAAGCTTCACAGCATCCAGCACCCCAATTGGAGCGGAAATATGCTTAATACCCCGCATTACAGTATGAATGTTGATTGAATACATAGAGTAACAGCGAGATTCCATGTTATTTATGGTCGGATGATCTCAATGTTCGTATCATGGCCGCCATGATGTGCGATGGATTTATCCGGCATTCATAAACGAACCCGTGACGAAAAAGGAAATTGAAGAGCAGTTGGAGAAGCGCTCGAATGGGCTCTCAGTTTCCCCAGCCTACGTTTGACTTTATTGGCCGGGACACGATCGCGAGAGTTTACAAGGATACTGCTCTGCCATCATGGTACAGGTACTGGAGTATTATACTTTGCTCAATGAAGGACAATGATGGTAGCTCCGCTATTTGTGATCCTATTGTGAAGCGTGTAGTTTACAATCTTATATTCGGCCATCTGTCCCATAAGTAATGTTCCAAGTTAGCCATACCCTCACTTTGATCAATATCTGTCTACTATTCACCAGTGGACGACTAAGCTACCATGGTCAAAGCTAACACCTGGGCTATAACCAAAGGCCTTCTGTTCCTTAGTAGCCTATTGTCTGCCTCCAGTGTCGTCAACGCAGACAACCCTATTGTGCAAACGGTCTACACTGCAGACCCTGCCCCTATTGTGCACAATGGCCGCGTCTACCTTTTCACGAGTCACGACGAAGACGGCTCTACATTCTTCAACATGAAGGACTGGCGCCTCTTCTCGTCGAATGACATGGTCAACTGGCAACACCACCCATCTCCCATGGGTTTGACCGACTTTAGCTGGGCCAACGATAGAGCCTGGGCTGGCCAAGTCGCTGCTCGCAACGGAAAGTTCTACTATTACGTTCCTGTCGCTAAGAAAAACGGAGCCATGGCCATTGGTGTAGGTGTGAGTGATAACATCCTCGGACCTTACCGCGATGCCTTGGGCAAGCCACTGGTCGAGAACAACGAGATCGACCCAACTGTATTCATCGACGATGATGGGCAAGCTTACCTGTACTGGGGCAATCCAGGCCTCTACTATGTCAAGCTCAACCAGGATATGATATCTTATAGTGGCGGTATCAACAAGGTTCAGCTTACGACAGCTGGCTTTGGCTCCCGTCCCAACAACCCTGATCGCCCTACCAACTTTGAAGAAGGACCATGGCTGTACAAGCGCAATGGAATGTACTACATGCTCTACGCAGCGAACTGCTGCTCTGAAGACATCCGCTACTCAACTGGACCAACTGCCACTGGTCCTTGGACATACCGGGGCGTTCTCATGGCGGCCGAGGGAAGAAGTTTCACCAACCATCCTGCCATTATTGACTTCGACAACAAGTCTTATTTCTTCTATCACAACGGTGCCCTCCCTGGTGGCAGCGGCTACACACGATCAGTCGCTGTCGAAAGCTTCCAGTACAACTCCAATGGGTTGATTCCACAGCTACGCATGAGCACAAGCGGTCCTGCGCAGGTCAGATCTCTCGATCCATACACCCGCCAAGAAGCTGAAACTATTGCTTGGACCAACGGTGTCGAGACTGAAGCTTGCAGCGAGGGCGGTCTCAGCGTTGGTTTCATCAACAATGGCGACTACATCAAAGTCAAGGGAGTGGCGTTTGGAAATGGAGCCAAGTCCTTTAGCGCTCGCGTCGCATCAGCTAACAGCAGAGGGGGTAAGATTGAGTTGAGGCTGGGAAGTGAGACTGGTAAGGTCGTTGGAACTTGCACGGTTCCCTCGACTGGCGGATGGCAGACCTGGAGGACCATTGAATGCCCCGTTAGCGGAGCCACGGGAACAAGCGATTTATTCCTTCGCTTTACGGGCGAGGGATCTGATTACTTGTTTAACTTCAATTGGTGGCAGTTCAAGTAAGAGGTGAATTGGAGACATGATGTACTTAGTCAACTATGGGAGTCATGTGCAGAGATGGTCTTATGTTAAGCTTGTGCTATTATGATAGCCATTTTCAAACCTAATGTCATTCATTTGCCTTACTTCTTGCTTATTACCATGTCAACACTCACAGCACAGGAACACATGAAATTACCCACCCTGTTTGGTCACATAGCTGTAGACGTGCATCACATTCCGCATAACATGGCAGGAGCATAAACTTGTGGCTTCTACATCCATGGACCAATGCGTACTTCATCAATTTGTCACCAAGATGATTGTACTTCCAAATTTTATTCAATGACTTATCTACCTCAGGTCTCTGCAATCCAGCTTCCTCCAATATATACAATTTAGGTACTCCTGAACACTTAACGGTTGTCAAATCTCTCAACCTTGACAGAACCACCAAGTCCCTTGGTCGCGAAATTGTGAACGCTCCATCGGTTGCCCGGGAAGAACTCCCAATAAGTTCCCAAAGTGAGCGTGCTTCCGAAGCTAGTGAAGTTGTTCCCGTCGGTGCTGTAACTGAACTTGGCACTACCGGCCTGTCCAGGCCGAACATCTGCATTGGCACGGAGGTACACTTTTCGGAACGAAACATTGTTAGTCCTTGCGACCACGTTACCGGTAGACTTGGTAGACCAGTCCGTGTTCATGGTCAGACCTGAAACCATGACGAGATTGAAGCTACTGCCTTCGCGCTCGATACCGATCCAGGCTGACTGGTCACGCAGGACACCGAGACCCGTGCGGTCGCCGTCTGCCATTTGTGAAAAGTCAATCACGACTGTAGCCTGGCCTTGGGGACCGCGAATGCGATGGGTGAGAGTGTTGCGAGCTTGGTACAGATCCTTTGTGACGGTGACAGTTCGAAGAGTCAGGCCGTTGTTCACGGTGAAGCCGCTGGTAACTGGGTTGTGGTTCCATTCCCAGTCTGCTCTGAGCTGGTTTCCAGGGAAGTTGTCTGTGCCAATAGGACTGGCGACATCGCGACGAGGAAGAGGGTAGTCGTAGTCGCCCCAAGCACCATTGACAGTGGTAATTTGAGGGAAACCATCGCTCTTCCAAGTAACGGGCGCAAGCACAGGGCATCTTCCTCCAGGATACATATCTGAGAAGCCCATGTAGTACCAGTCACCCTTCTGGGTCTGGATAAGACTTCCTTGGTGAGGGGATCCAGCTCTGGGCACGGCGGAGAGTTTGAGCCTATCAGCAATGATACGGTTGTCATACGGTCCCCAAGGCCCGCTGCTGGACTTGGCAATGTATTGCCCATCCGGAGGACGAGTCAAGAAGATGTACCAGTTTCCATTTCGCTGGTATAGGCGCGCTCCCTCGAGCGTCAGAGGGGGTCTGAGCACGACCTGCTCTCTGACTTCGCTCTTCATATCCTTGCTGAGCTGAGCCATGTGGATATCATCACGTCCATACGCCACGTACGGAGTATCTGTCTCATCAAAGTGCAACCCAGCATCGTAGTAGCACTTGTTGATTGTCGCGCCTTTAGTCCATGGGCCCATAGGGCTGGAAGCGCTGTACACAAACGTCTTTCCAGTACCGCTTATGCACGCGACAAAGTAAAACTTCTTGTCGCTCTCTCTGTACCTGAGAGATGAGGCCCAAATACCCTTGACATACGCTCTCTTGCCATTCTCGAGACTATAGTCAGGGGACCAATCGAGGACAGGGACGGAATGACCAATGTGTTCCCAATTGACAAGATCATAGGATCGCTGGACAGGAGCGCCAGGGGAGTAATGGAAGGTGGAAGAGGTCATGTAATAGGCGTCTCCAGCCCGGGTGACTTCATTGTCGGGAAGATCTTCCCAGATGACGGGGTTTGTGAACTTCTGTGCGGTCGCTACCGCAAGAGAAGAGATGAGGCCAAATATGGCACTCTTCTTGAAGCCTGTCATGATGAAGTTATGACAGGTTGAGGTTTGGTAGTGAAGATGTCCAAGACTGAGGCCACGTTTGGATCCACCGCGATGGTTCGTCCTGTATATAATCGGCACAGATCTGTTCTTGAAGTCGGTCCAATTGCATCATTGGTGGACTTGGCAGAAACATCATATCAAGCTGCTCTCTTCTGATTCGAACGGCAATACGTGTCCCATTGCAGTAATTTAATTTCGTTTCATGGCTCCGATTGGAGGAGAAAACAGCAATGAAAGATGAATCTGATGATCCATGCGGGGAACCTTGTAGTGTGCCGCCAGATGAATACCACTTCAACTGCCGGTGTGATCGCGAAATGATGTATTTGTTTCAGTCTAGACTTGAAAGACTGGTAGTAGGAATCCAGGATACGGTCTGGTAAAAGGCGATTACTTTAGGCTAAAGAACTGCTGTTACATCGCACTGAAATGCTGTGGTAACTCATGTGTTGATCTTGAAAAAATCTCGTAAAGGTTCCCTGCGGTCATGCTTGCATTCATCGATTCCTAAAAGGGTTCGAACTCAGGATATAACGTCCCTGGTGCCCAGATCTGGATAGCATCTTGTAGCAGACTCGGTCTGTAGTTTTGTACATGGTCAGGTGTCGAGCAAGTTGTTATTGGGCCGCATAATGATGGATCGACGGTTATGGAATTTCTCCACCATCACCCTAGATGATCAAGATTGCTGACATGTCAAGGCGGAACGAGGGATATTGCCCACTTTCAGTGACCTAAGTAGGCGCCTGGAGGCGTTTCTCTTGTGCCATAGCAATGTTTCGGGCTTGATGATTTTAGCAGAGTCTTACACCACATATACTTGAGTAAATCACTTCGAGAAAGAGTCTCGAATGTTTTTCGTTTCAATCATAATGTTAACATGATTCAAAATTCATGAGAGTATCAAAGAATGCCTAAACTCGAAGGTCGAAACATGAAACAATGTCGGGATTCAGGCACGAGACTCATAGATGTAGCGTTCAAATAAATGCATTGAAAGAACTCGGTGACAAAAGCGTGATCAACTTTCATAGACCCATCTGTAGAAAATAAATACAAAACGCCATCATTATATCCTACATGATTCATAATCAACCATCTTTCGAATTCCCATACCACACTTCGTGGTTCAACAAAACTTGCAAGACCATTCCGCAACATTAGCCCTACATAGGAAAATAACTGTTGACGACTTTGACCTTAACCTTGACTCTGTCCCTATCGTCGACGCAACAAAGCAAGCAGACATAAATAAGCCAAAGAACCAAAAATAATCCCAGAAAAAGAAGAAACAAGAAAAACTCGATGGCAATAAACTTGACCAGTGCACCCAAGGTAAAGGCGACATTGCCTGGTCCATAAAAATGTCCTTGTGGTATAGCAGCAAGCTCAATGATTCCCCTTGGGCCTTCGCGCATAGCGTAGCCAATCATTACACCTGATCCAGTGAACAGGAGCGCGTCAAGCAAGGCGAGAGCATAAAGCATCCAGCGTCGCACATGGTCGCGTAGAATAGTAAAGTACAATCCAGTGAGGATAATAATGATGGGGGAGAGAATGGTAGAAAGGACACAAAGAGCTGCCGCGCCTTTCATAAGGTCCCTGGGGCGAGACGGTTCGACAAGATCGTCTTGGATCTTCGCAAGTGCATCTGTCCAAGGTTCCATTATCTTGGCTTTGGTAGCTGTGTTCTTATTGTCTCCGAGATACTGTTCGACGGCGAAAGAAATCATGTCTTCAACGGTCAACACTGGTGGGAAGGCCTGTTGGCAGGTGATTCTCTCTTCAACTTCAACGTCGAATAGAGACCTGGTTTTGAAGTTCATACACACGCCTAGCAGAATGTCTATTAGCTCAATCCCGTATTTATACCATGCTAAGATTTGGGCGTACCTGAGAGTCCCCAATACCAGTTTTCTGGAAGCTCAAACGTTTGAAGCTTATTCGGCGAGATACCAGTCACATTGGCGGTTGCATTGACAAGCTCTGCACTTCCGACTTTAAAGAGATAGACTGATTGAGTGTTGGGTGAAGCGCAACCGATGAGGACGACGATGTTGGCTATGAAGCCCACTGTAAATTCTGTAAGTACTGATCTTTGTTCAAAGTCTTGATTCAGACAACATACGGAGAATAGCCAGCATGAACCATATCATGCCAATCCTAGCCTCACCAACGCCGATTATTCTGAGGAAAAACTCGCCGAAAGACATGATGTTTCGATTGGGATGAGCCTCCACAATGAGAGAAGAGCGAGTGGTGTTTTAAAACGAGTGTTAATACGAACGAATGTGATTGAGAGAATGTGAGCTTGGCCGTCACAACAACATCACTGGATATCATCTATATATACTCGACACTTTCAATTCCCAATACCGAGATTCTTCCCAAAATGCCGTATTTGCAAACTTTTGGTTCAAGACAAAGTGCTGATGCCACATGCAGGTACGATCGGCATGTAAGCGCTGAGGCTGAACCAAGTTCCTGGTATTGGTTGACGTCTTGGCGAGAAGGTCTAAGTAATGCGACCTAAACAAAAATTCAGAAAAGCTGAATATGGAGCTGAAAACAAAAAGGTTTCCATTCGGTCTTGACGCGCTGTGTGTCTTGGCAGCATACACATGTTGAGGGCCTGAAGAGAAACGTTGGCTGGGTCGAGGCATCCCATGTGTCCTGAAGGAGCACTAACAGCGCATTTTGCGCTAAGGCAAGCCCGAATCCCTCTTGAATATCTATTTGGGTGAAGGAGGGCTGCGAAAGACGTTGAGAGTGTTATTATTAGCAGCGGGACAGGTATGATCTGATGTTCTGGGATCAAACTATACAGTCACCGCTGTCTTTCGTCGTGCAAGACGCCCAATAGCAATGGGATAAAGGCTTTCACTCAATGCTTCAATGCATCCAGCAATAAAAAAATAAAGGAACGACAGAAAACACAATGCTACTGCTTCCCTATCCCACATTAGCTGAAACTCGTGCGCCTACTCGCCCAACGGTAATCTTCGTGCTCCCCATCCCCAAGGGAACTTCACGTACCCGTTCATTAGTGATATCGGAGATGATTGACAATGCAAAACTGATGTTTAACTGTAGTTGGATATTGATTGCGTAAACTACAAATCTGACAGTGTACTATATGTGCAGTCCCATGCCAGGGACTTATTTCTTGACATGGCTATCATCCAGTTGGACCGGTTGCCCTTCAATATCCCCAAGCTTATCTCCAATTGCCTGCTGCTCAGCAATCTCGTCGGCAGGGATTCTATCAGG
Organism: Fusarium nodosum; assembly: GCA_014898975.1. Taxonomy (NCBI): domain Eukaryota; kingdom Fungi; phylum Ascomycota; class Sordariomycetes; order Hypocreales; family Nectriaceae; genus Fusarium; species Fusarium nodosum. The sequence continues at coordinate 474,984 of JAAVUE010000086.1, read as the reverse complement.
TGTGCTATTAACAAGCATGATCATGGGTAGGAGCGAAGCGCCGAGCAGTGCGAATGTGACACAACTGTCGAAGTATTAGTAAGGAACTTGATCCAATGGAGAGAGTTAAAAGAACTTACAACCCGACCAGGGGGTCACTCTTGGTCTGTGTATTCATGCCGTAGGCAATAGCCTGGCCAATAGCTTCAAGACACCGAAAGGCAGCACCGTTTCTAACATTTTCTGTAGGTCGTTAGTGAGGAAGAATTGCAAACGTCTACGGTTGGCATACCTTGTGCATCAGTGGCAAAAGAAGACAAAAGCCAGTACATGTACGACTGTGAAAGTGGCCCAGTAGTCTGTACAAAGAAGTAAGGCAGGAATGATGTCGCAAACAAACCGTCATCCCAATCAATGGCACCAGGGTCGTCTCGCTCAAAACGAGCTTGCATAATAATGGACCAGATGTAGACTCCGACATTCAGGATGACGACAGTATAGAGACCGATTTGTGCGCGGCGACGTTGTGCAAGCTTCTTAGCGTCAAGGATGAATCCAAGACCGAAACAGCCGATACTAGAATTATGTGAGAACGGCTGGACATATGGTAGTTGTAGGTTACTTACATGCAGAAGAAAGGAGAGACGAGGGATGAGAGGGCGCGGGCGCGGACAGTGAAATGGATTCCGAGATATGTTGACCAGGAACCACTGTCATCAAAGTCAGTTCATTGGTTATGACACGTCGGAGGTTGTATGTCTTACCTGTAAAAGAAGGACCAGACAGCCCAGATGGCAGATAAAGTGATCAGTCTTGAAGTCATGGTCTTTGCGATACGCTTAACCTCCATCTTTGTCGAGAGTGTTTCGGTAGTGACGATCTTGGTACCATCGGATCGGATGACGTGCTGAAACGGGGTAATCATGAATGCGAAAGGCAGACTTGATCATGTTAGTCATTTTCCTTGGCTGTGTGAATAGTATTACTTACGCCAGGCACTCAATGATGAGAAAAGCAATGTATGTATCTGGTGTAACTCCACCACTGACACCCTTCTCATGGTTCTTCGATAGACTAAAGGATTGTTAGCATCTATATGCGATCGACCCAGATGATTGACTTACTTGATAGCGCCGCCAACAAGTTGTCCCAGATTGCGAGAGACAATCCAGAGAGCCAAGTATTTACCACGGGCTCCAGAAGGCGCGAGAGTCATGATGGCACCAGCTTCAGCGACATACCAACAACCAGTTCCGATACCGCCGATGGCACCGCTTAGGATCAGATACTATAGAAGCCTTAGTGGCTGTGTACATCTGGAGTGTCTTGGAGATGACTTACCCATTGGTTGCCAAACTTGCTGTTGCAGTAATACGCCGAGCCTTGAATCGGGAAGGACATGGAACCGATGACAAGAGCCCATTTGACACCAAGTTTGTTGACGATCGGACCACCCATGAAGCAAGCTAGAAAAATGGAAGGTCAGTATTGTTTCGGGATTATTTTGGCATGGTTTCGAATGTACGTACTGAAAGCTAGAGCAGCATAGCGAAGCGCGGTCGAAATATTGGACACCTGAGGAGTAGCAAGACCACCGCCGCCCAAACCTGCAATAGCATCTGACATGGCAGGGCCACAAAATGCCTGAATACTCAAGAGAATCATCTGCGTCAGACTGTGATGCCATATGTACTTCCACATGGGGATATCCCTAGTAGTAGACATTTCTGCGGCTCGCACCGATTCAGCGCGATCATTGCCAGGGGAGGAAACAGTAGTCTTGGAATCAGCCATTATTCAAGAAGCAAACAAACACAAGATGCTGATGTACTAAAGATCAACATTGGTAGAAACGAACGTCTTTATATATCCTATTCACTAAGACCGGCGCCAACCTTATCATTATTACCCCACGGGGTCACTTCCTGCTTGTTCCTCTGTCAGTTCCCCGCTTGATATGATGAGAGTGAAGGTCCAAGCGACAGGTCAGTGGAGGTTTCAATGATGAGCCAACCAGGTCCTTACCGAGATCAGTCGCTTGACCTTCCCCACGGGGTTTAGTCTGAGCGTTATCGGCGACTTATCACCTAAGAAGGTCCAGCCGAGACGAGATATGACTCGCATATAACATACTCGGGTGACGATGCCGAAGCGACTCTGTGATAATTGCCACTATTGATAGGCCGATGCTTTACAATTGGTTGAAGTTCGTTGTTGCTCTTGTCTCAGATAAGTGTACATGTTTGTTCCTTTCTTTGGCAACTCATCATCGTTGAGCTGCACATACAACAAGGACTGATAAACAAGATAACGATATCTTGTGTCTTTTGAACAAATCCAGATACCGACATTATACGATAGTACCAGTGATAGAACAAAGCTAAAAGGAACTAAGCTTTACTCCGGCTTGCGGCCGTAAACATATCGGACCTTGATGTAACTGTGAACTTTGCGGTTCTGCAAGGCCTTGCGCACCTGCATGAGGAATATCTGGTACTCATCACTGGGCCACTTGAGGACATGGTTCCATAGCACAAACGAGTATCCTTTTATCAAGTTTCAGCTGTCTGAATGTTTCACGATGGGAATCAGGACTTCTTACCTTCCAAGTCGTTCTCGAGTGTTTGCAGCAGGAAGCGACCGACTTCAGCCATAGCTGGATCCTTGGGCCATCCACCGATCGGAACCTTTCATCGTTGATTTAGAAAGACTTTCTGTTAAAGAGGCATCATGCTTACCTTGTAGTCCACAACTTTGATATCTTCAAAGCCAGCCTTTTCGACCCCTTCACGCTGCTGCTCATGGACAAAGAACGAGCGCTCAAGCACTTTGCCTCCCTCTTCCAACAACTTGCTAGCCGTCCCCCAGACAGGCTCTAGGTCTATGGTGCCATCGTCGCTAAGAAAATGCAGGTCGGCTTCAACAGATTCGACCCAGCCTCCGGGTGCACAACACCGGTAGGCCTGTTCGAAGATGTGGTTCCAGTCCGAGAGTGCGCCAAACAGATATCGGATGTGGACAAAGTCGAAGTGACCATCTTTCCAGGTCCAGGTTTGGCTGGCGTCTTCTATTTCGAAGCGGACGTTGGGAGGAACCCATTGGGGCTGGCATGGTGAAAGGTCGGTGCCGATCACCTCTGCACTTGGAAATTGATCACCGAAGTCCCTAAAGATTAAGAGTTTCAGTTTAGTTCTCAAACGGTAAATCACAGGTCAGCATACATCGCCCAGATACCTACACACTGTCAGTTATGTTCAAGGCAGGCTTGGGAGCGACAGACTTACCACTTCCTGTTCCAACGTCAAGCACGTTCTTTCATTGCGATAATTATCAGCAAGCTCTTGTCTGCAGTATGCCATTTCATTTCTTACCTGGATATCATCTTTGATCGGAGCCAGAAATAGTTTGCTGTCTAGTAGAAGCAAGAGGTAGTGATGACTGCATGTTATCAGCATAAATTATATTGTTGTCGATGATAATTATTTGCATACGATAGGTCAACACATTCCATCTGCTGTTCATCGTTGGGGAAAACATGTTCACTTCTATACTTATCGCTGTGATAGGTTCGTCCATGGATTCGGCGATATTCAAGAATGCTCTCAGATACTGATGCTGTCGAACTTGACCTGTGCGTTTACCCGTCAGTTTAGCAGTACAGGTAGTGATACAATAACGTTGGCGCCTACGTATCCGATTGAAAGGATGAATCAGCGTCTTCGACCTAAGCAATTGTTAGTAGGAATATAGGACGTGAATTGGCAGGTCGTACATCAAATTGGCCACCAGCATCCAACTCGTTTGGAGGCGATGGTGTCTCCGTCGGCACCTTGGCTGGCGAATCAGAAATGCTCTTCACTTCCGTCATTTTGAGTATAGCTGTAGGCTGAATAGTTGAATCAGTGGCCTATGAACCTAGGAAACTATCTATGCTCTGCGTAGAATAGTTGAGAGAGGGGGGGGGTTGCGTGATAAATGAGTTGATTTATCTATCAGACCACTTCACGTGAGATTACAGGGAACCGCAACCTGTTAATTGCGGATAAAGCTGCATCTTTGAGGCGTGGGTAGAACCAACATCGATTCATGCACACGTGAAAACCAGAGGCTTGGCGGCTACATTCTTCCAATTGTTCTTTACTGACGTGCGTTATGAAATCGAAAAAGATTGATGGTATATGAAAAGCTTGCTGGCGACGTTCAAGATTCTTTCCATTCTTTCTGCTGTTTCAAAAACTCGTTCTTGAGGTCCTGATAATCTTCGTCCTCCTTGCACCGTTCCCAATACCCCCGAAATATCAGGCTCGCTCTTTCTTTCTCCTTCTTATCGGGATGCTCTTCACTCTTTGGTAGCTCTTTGTTTGTTCCTTTTGCGTACTTCCGCCCGCCCGCATGGTTCGCGTATCGCTTCGCACGCGTCATGCCCATCTGGATAAACTTGCGCGTCATGTCCATTCCAACAAAGTCGCGCTGATCCTTGAACTCGTTGAACGTTTCCCACAGGTCTTCTGCACTCTTCTTTGCGATTGGGACGGTGCGGAAACGCCATAGTGGAAGGATGTGTGATTTGTACGGTTCGAATGTCAAGACGCCTTGTTCGCCGCGACCTATTCGGTAGGACATTCGATGGGCTTCTGTGATGGTATCCATTAAGCGCTTAGCCTTGACTGAGTTGGCCATCTTATTTTTTTGTCTGCGAAAGTGTTTGATTTGCGACGGAATTCCAGGAGGTTTGTTTTACAGTTGCAAGAATGAATTGTAGTTTTGTTATCTGTTGGCCCATCGCTATGTTTCTTTCAAAACGCGTCGCGAAATCAGGAGATCTATGACGCATTTAGGCCCGTGACTAATTTTTCCAACTATTTCTGACGTCTGTATCGGCAGCCATCATGTTTTTCGAAAAAATCAAGGGATGTTACTGGGTATTCCAAGACATATCAATCAGCAGTCTTTCAATACCCCTATAGATAATGTTCTTCATGCATCCCATCTAAATATGCAGACTGACGTAAAACCACATTTGATTGTGTCATGTTGGATACCTACACATAAAGAGCAGGAAACAGAGTTCAAGGACTTAAACGGCAATTAATATCTCTTAGACAAGCAAAGTGAACATGATGTATAGGGGAGATTCCAGGCGGGGGAAGAAAATGGGCAAATATCCTGCAAGTCACTCAAAACGTGACAGTTGTATAGGGTAACGTATTTACGTCTGAGACACAGACCACCACAGAGCCAACAAACATGCATCAAGAGCGGTGTTGGTTGTGTGTACACGAGAATCAAACAAGGGTCATACGAAACAATCAATAACTTCACGAGATGCACAGTGTAATGCAATCCTTGTTTGACACTGCTCTATTTGTACTCCTTGTTTTCAGCACTGTTGTTCTCCAATTTCTTCCATCTACAACCAACGTGACGCAAATCTTGTTCGTCCGGTTGCCATCATGAGGCGGCATTTGAAGGCTTGGTTCAAGGCACGAAGAACCCGCCGTCAAAAAGAAGAAGTCGATGTCACACCAGAAATTCCTTTTCTCGAAAGCCCACGGCCACGTGTTTTAACGCCATCACCATCCCAGCAAGATATCTCGACACCACCGCAGAGCTCCCCAATATTCACAAAGTTGCCAGCTGAAATTCGACAACAAATTTTACTTTTTGCCTTTGGCGATCGTACTGTGCATATAGACTTAGTCCTCGAACACCCTGAATTCGCAGAATTAAATGGCTTACGCGATGATTCCGGACATGGCAAGTTAGGTTCACGATTTGGCAACAAACTCGATAGAAGCCTACCTCGAATTTGGAAGTGGAAAGGTTGTGTATGCCATCGTGTGGCCTCGCCCCGAATCCGAAAAGTCTTTCGGTATGAGGAATGTGTGCCCCAGCCAGCTGATGATGAGTGCTGCTCTGGACGGGCACACTTTTGCCGCGATTGGACTGAACATTACGGGACTGAGGATGCATGCATGATTGGCGCTATGGGATGGCTGTTGGCTTATCGACAATCGTACGTTTCCTATCATTATTCCCTAGGCCCATGCTGATTGACATTCTTAGATATACTGAAGGTTTGAACGTGTTGTACCACACCAACACCATTCATCTGTCCAGCAAGGCCTTGATATCCAATTTGCCCAGACTCATCTCGCCACATCGGTTTGCCATGATGACTTCACTTGAGATAGTATGGCTGATAGATTCGAACGTAAATTCGGGTACATCGATCCCGGAGCAGCGCGACCTAGACAATGTCATCTCCATTCTCGACACACATTTTCCCCGACTCCAGCGTTTGAACCTGGCTCTCAAATTGAAACTATACCAGAAAATCCCCGTAAAGCTCGACGAGATGACCCAGACCTTGGACTCTTTTGTCGCCCGTCGAGCACAGCACCTACTGGAGCCAATCACGATTTCCCTCGCAAGCTGGGCATTTGAACAACTGCACGGAGAGGTCTTTCAAATGGTAAAAGAAATGAAGGGCTTGGATTCCTCGATGCCGCAAATATGGCTGCCACACAAAGTTTGGCGTTACTTGGATGGCAGGTATGATCTTGCACTGAAAGGCAGTACGAGAGAGACGTATGGACGAATCGAGGGCATAACCGCTCAAAACGGTTACTGGTTTTGGAAGGGAGATGACGAAGGTATCGTCATTATTGAATATGGGTGCTTTGGTTCTGCAAGCATAACAAGGGATACCAGATTTACTAATGCTTCGAGGAATCCAACTTGAGACGAAGAGCTTGGTCAAGTGGTTTGATTCAGCTTTACACTGTAGCTATCTCATAAATTCTGAAATCTCATGAGCTAATAAGAAAGAACCATTCATATACATCTGATCCATTACAGGTGGTAAGTCACTATTGATTGACCTGAATATGAAAAAGATAAGAGGTGCAAAAAGAAAATTCAGCTGAGTTATTCGACCACGCCAGGAGTCGAACCTGGAATCTCTAGAGGGATCGGGTGCTGGAACCGAAATCTAGCGCCTTAGCCATTAGGCCACGCGGCCGCACTACTTGTGATGAGTCAGCTGCTTGTTATTGTAATTTATACCAGTTCCTAAGCAATAGGCTCTCCACAAAACTATCATTCGTATCTAAGTAGGCAGAGCCATTCGTCCATGCCAGGTGCGAAAATACACTACTTGAGAGTGACCTCTTCTCTTTTCCTCGAGATGTCGGCATCAAAGGATATAATCAACTTGAACCTGGCCTTTTCCCGTGTTAACGCATCGTCTCATCCCACGGACCGGGAAATCTTCCGTGCATGGGGCATTTGAACGTTGACTTAGCAGCCTAGAGAACCAACAGACCATCTCAACTTGCAAACTTCACACCCAGGTCATCGCGTCAAGACCCGCGGACTCGAAATGGAGGCCTACAAGATGATGCTCCAGTTCCCTGGCGTCGACGAACTGTTGCAAAGTTCTTCAGATGACGAAAGAGAGCTGGCCCTGGGGGAACTCTGGAACATGCTGAAGAAAGACCACACAGATCCTTTACGCCTGAGCGATATCATTCCACATGTCATGCTGGAACTCGGCGACGAACAAAAGTGTTACGACTTTATTAAGTGGTCATCACTGCACGGCCCGAGATCATCCTCCAGCAACACGAAATCTCCATTCTTCGACCTTAAAGGTGCCGATACCTGCGAATCTCTCGAGAAGTTGGGACTCTCGTGTCTTAGTTTGAGCCAGCTTGTCGCTCTCACTCTTCTCAAACTCCGACTGTATATGGATCTGAACGCGATATCGGATCGAGATTTCGACACCTCGATGGGATTTGACGACGACGTATCTTCCCTGGATCGTCCTCTGGGGGAGATTGCAGAGGAAGTATTTGAGTCCACAAGGGATTGGTCACATCTTGCTGAATTAGCAAGAAGATCAAATAGCCAGTACACCAGACTTTGCGAGATAGTCAACAAAGCGAACTCTCACTTCTGGGAAGCCTTGACTACAGAAGGGTCATTTTCTGACGAGGACTCTGGGGCTCGTGGGCCTGGGTCAAAGGATGAAGCGGACCTGGTGCTGTATTATTGCCGACGCGCGTGGGACAAGTCTGAAGATGCTCTGATCATGATTGAGGCTGATACTTCGCATTTCATTCGACCGTATACTGGCCCGACTGGAACAAATAAGTCAGAATCTTTACAGAAGCACCGAGGCACAGGAAGATTGTTTCCTACCGGTATGAACTATGTTGCAAACTCAAATTCCAACAACCAGGACATTCTTGCAAGCATGAACATCGACAAGAAGAGAGGTCGGGTGGTACTTGGAAAGCAATCAAAGCTGCTCCTATACACTGACGGGTCCTGTGTGAACAACGGACAGAGTGATGCCTACGGAGGTTGGAGCGTGTCATTCGGCACCGACGACCCGCACCTAGGTTGTTCAGTTGTTTCTGGTCGTCTAGAGGACATGGGGCCTTTTGGGGACCACGAAAAAGCCACAAGCAACAGAGCTGAGCTACGCGCCGTCATTGCTGCGCTTCGTCTGAGCGACTGGAAACACGAAGGTTTCACTTCTGTTGTGGTTGCTACCGACTCAACCTATGTATTGAGTGGAGCAACAAAGTGGGCTAAGACCTGGGTCTCCAATGGATGGAAACTGCGAGATGGCAGACAAGTGAAGAACAAGGATCTGTGGGAGCTTCTACTCGGAGAGGTAGAGTGGTGGGATAAAAATGGGGTAGACATCAGTCTGCTTAATATCCCACGGCATCTGAATCAAGAGGCGGATAAAGCGGCCAAATCCGCGGCTACGACGAAGCCTGACAAGACGGAGTTTACCGACATCACGTTGGGCTCTCCTAGCACTTGCTCTACCAAGCTGCGGTTGGAACCGTATATTCTCTCCGTTTGTCTTGCTGGCGTGGACTATTTCGAAGATTTTGAACAGGCCTCCCCCATCAATTTGCCAACAATTAAAAGAGTGTACAACCATCAGTCTGCGCTCGAGTGTTTGAACGGGCCATCGCCCCCTTCCATGATTCTGATCTCCGATGGAGAAATCACTCGCCACAGAGAGGTTTTGGAACGAATTATAGATCGCGTGCGCGATGGAGCCACGGTCGTGCTTTCGGGTACTTTTGCTAATGTGGTAACGACCGGCGAGATTTCTCGTCTCTTCGCCATCTTTGGATTACCGTGGGGTAGAGGAAATTACGAAAGGTCTGATCTGAAATTGTCGACTGGGGTTATTGATAAACACTTGACTCGGACCCTGCCGCGAAAAATCCGTATCAAAACCTCTTTTGTCAAAGGGGTGGAACCGTCAGTGTCTTGGTACACTGATCCCGAGATCGATGGTCAGGCTGCCGTTGCTTTTACAGAATTTGGTTCAGGGCGACTTGGGTATATTGGATACACAGATTACGAGGAGAATGCTGCTGTCACCCGCGCCATGTTTGGTCTGGATTGAGCTTCGATGATAGTATGCTTTGAAAATATTCATGTAAATTATTAATCGTTTTCTCTTCTGATTCATTCAGTCGAATGCAACCACTGCTGATTATCTCTGCTTGAACTTTTATGATGAATTCCAGAACAACGAAATCAAATAACCTGGCTCCTCCATGCGAACAATTACATCATGAGTCAAATATGGCACCATAAGCCGGAATACCGCGAGTCTGCATCCCAAACACGACCTTGTCTGTAACCTTTGGATTTGAAATGATGTAAACCGCCTCCGCATTAGACTCAACCACCAGCTTATATGTCTCAAGTACGATATCAGGATATCCACGTGTAGTAGTGTTCCAGATCAACGCGTTGGGGTCAGCTCGCTTGACAGCGCTGACCACGCCTGGTCCGTAAGTCTTTTCAGGGTCGCGAGTCGACCATAGAACCCGACGAGGAGTGGCATCAGCGTAGAGAAGCGAAAGACAAGGTCCAATACCAGATCCTGTAGCGACGATGACAATTCGTTGGAAGATCTTGGAGGTGTACAATAGTCCATGGAGGGGTGCACCACGAACCCAGAGTTTTCGCTCTGCAGCGTCCATGATTTGCTTCTTGGTAAAGTCTCCTGCGTTAGACACAACAACACTGAAGCCCTCAACCTTGCCAGACTCGGGCTCAATATCGGGAATAGTAGCAAAAGCATGCCACTCTGTCAAGGGCTTGTCGCTGATCTTGAGGCCGTAGAAAGGCTTCATATCTCTGTACTTGAAGTGGAGGCGAGTGGCATGGTCGCTCAGCTTCTCGGGGTAAACCACGCGACGGCGGAGTCGGGACCAAGAGGCGATTGTGCAGGAGGTAGTGACGCAAATGCACCAGAAGTTGGGCGATCGGACCAGAGCGTAAGAAATAGACTTGTTCCACTCGTGAGCAGTGACACGAGCCTGAACGATGTTGTGAACCCAAAAGGCAAGGAGAGAAACCCAACCAGCAAAGCGATGGAAAGCTTCAAAATGATCATGGAACTTCCTTCGGATGGTAGGGTATGCAGCCACGAGAATGACGAAGAACATGCAGACCACAATCCAGCCAGTGATCATGTTGACCAGCCTGTACTCTTTCTTATCCTCAGCATACTCCATAGTAGCCAGAATCGTGTAGGCCAAGTACCATGCTGTCGCAGCAACTCCAGCGCCACTGTGGAAACCTCCATAGTGAAATACTTTGGCGACGCGCTTTCTGATGCTCATGGGCCAGGAGTGGGGTACCAGAACAGCAATTTCGTAGCACAGATTGACGAATTCTTCTTGACGGAAGAGAATGCAGACCATGAGGTTGGCTGATGCTGCGCTGGCGGCGTCGCGGGAAAGGAGGGTCGCGTTGGAAGTGATCATGAGAGCTGTGAATACGGCGGCATTGGCGACAAAAATTATGGTGAATATTTTGCGGTAGGTCGACGCATGTCTGTCTACATATTGTTAGCAACTAGTCAAGTATGACAAGGCGGGAGCTCTTACATCTGAAGTCCCGAGACGTTTCTGAACCGCGTTGTTCGGGAAGTTCAATCTCCTTTGGTGTGGCCAGGACGACTTCATTCTTTTCCCCAGTGGGCTGAGGTGGGGTAGAGTTGAGTGATGTTTCTGAGCTTGAGGCAATCTGCAGAGCAACTGCTTCTCCGTGTGAAGCCATCTTTTCTGATACTGAGGCTATAATGATGACTGGATGGTAGTAAGAAGTAAGTGGATGCTGCTGTTTGGATAGAGAGATAACAGACGGCAACAGCTAGGTTCATATATACCCCTTGGTCGACTGAGGCTTCATCTTAGTTTGGGTGGTAGTACACTCTTGGAAGAACGATTGTTACATTTCGTGCAAGCCATTCGAAAACGCCATGGTTTACGAGTCTACAACTTTGTAGTTCGACTAACTAAGCTGATGACGCTAAAGCTTAAGTTTCGAATCGCCAACTCGTTCGGGGTAGCCATGTGCATTAGTGTTATCGATTCCTACCATGCGGCTGGTAGTGTCAAGCTAACACAAGCGATTGCGATCTGGCGTATGTGGCTTGTTACCATGGGATTGGCATTCGCATTCGCTGTTTGGAGGGGCACAGCCTTTCGAGATGTTCTAGCTTGGGTGGACTGTGAACAAGGGATGGGCTAGACAAATGTCAAGTTTAGTTGTTAAACGCCAGCAACTAGCAATACTGACTGCTTTGTTGGTCTTAGATTTCTAACAAGCTTTGCTATTAGGCAATGTATTCTCGCACATCTCCATCACACTGTTCAACAGCAAAAGCCTGCTTGAATGGGCAAGAGTGGGCTTAATAAATACTTGACAACAGGTTTGAACATATGAGCAGAACCGAGCTCAAACTCCAACGATGGTGTCAATGATATCACTCTTGATCAATTCTACAATGGAATCTATGGTCCTCAAAAGGGATACTGGATCACTTCTAGAAGACGCATGTGAAGCCAGCCCATTGAACTGTTTTGGCTGTTTCAAGAGAGTCCCAAGTCGTGTAACCTTAAAAACCCCACTGGAACGTGCTGTCAGCCCTAACGCTGGATCGAGAGACGGTTTGCTCAATTGACGCCACAGAGTATTTTAGGTGACGCTAGCGTGCTGCTTTAGTTACGTTACTTGAACTTGCAAGGCACTAGAGAGTCGTGGTGCGAAGCATCTAACTGCTTTGGAGAAAGGGCCATGGGAAAGTCCGTTTGTACGAAATGCAGTCACCATAACGAGTGCGATTTGGTAACAGTCTGGAAAACGGCATGACCGAAACCCCTGTCTTCATTTCTTTGTCTGACTAAATCCACTATGTGACAATTGTAGTTGGTTGGTTGCAAGAAGACCAAGATGACGATGTTGCATCAACTTGCCTGTGTCCTTGATTTGGGCGATGGATAATACGAGCATGTGTTTGTAGCCGTATAGTCGGGTACTGGCGGCTAATAATAGTCTTGAATCTGGGACGAAATGCACGTCGTCGAACTGCACACATTCGTATCAACTTGATATCGACCCATTGTACTGCACGACTTCCCCGTCGTCTTTGAGATACGCGTCGTTTCATGTTAGAAAACCTTGGCATTATCACAAGTGTGCACTGTTTGTCTCCTGGTTAAGTTAGAATATTCGACTACCAGTTTACCATACAGCCGTATCAGACCATTCCACAACAGACACAAGACGAAGCTGGTCCTTGCAAGCATCACGACACTTTCAGTGCATCTCAGTCGATCACTTTGCAACCTTGACGAATTCCCACAAAGTACCCCCATCATCCTGCCGAAACAAACCGCTTCCGTCTTTTTTCGCAGAAACCTGCCTCTGCGTCCACCAATCCAGGCTTTGGATCAAGTACAAGCCACCTTCACGTCGACATAGAGTAAAGTCTTCCCATCCCTTGTGATGGTACACTTTCGCGTAAAAGTCCCACCAAATGTCGTGGCCCAAGAAAGTTCCCTCGGCGATATTCTTGAACCCTCTAAAGCCACCCCTTTCGTTGCACTCCCATTGCGCCTGTTCTGACATGTGTCGGTGGGGAATATTTAGGTCGATTGCCTCAAGGCGCAAGTGGCCATCGTGACACGTCAGAGCACGGCTACGAGAGACATCGAGGATGATATATATGCCGTCGTGGTGAGGATCGGACTTGCGAGTAAGACCAATGGAGTCAGTGGTGTCGTCGCCGGACTCTGAAACAGTTGATGTTCGCTCGGTATGTGTTGGTGTGTTCATGCCTCCGGTTGAGGAACCATACCAGTTGCCGCTTTCTCCAACTTCAGACGCGGTGCCAGGTGTCATCACCCCGACGGTAGACACGGAGCTCGACATTTTTGCTGATATACGCTCGATTTTGGTGTAAGAAGAATGTTGAAATGCAGTGATTAACTTGAGATGAATAAAGCAGAATGAATGATTCATTACCCCGCTACACTTCTTATCGTTTGCTGCGAAGTGACAAAGTCTAATTGGTCGCTGTCAAGAGACAAAGCCCAGGAGGACTGGCCAACCATTACAGGTATTTCACTTTACTAACAGTCATGTGACAGTCGTGTATTTGTCCAAGTCCAAATACATTGTCATTTGCTATTCATTCTAGGTATCGTAAACATAAGAGCCATAAACATAATCTGAACAAACATAAAGTCGTAAACAAACAAACTCCAAACAGACAAAGGATAGTAAAGAAACTCCAAACGACCAAAACAAAATTCATCCAATGATTCCCAGTGACAAAGCGTTACAATCAATCTCCCATGCTCAAAACCTTGACGAATTCCCATGCAGTTCCTTCGTCCTTTTCTGCAAATACTCCGCTCCCGTCTTCTCTCACAGAGACCTGCCACTGCGTCCACCAATGAAGTATCTGCAGCCAGTACAGGCCGCCTGGTCGTCTGGCGATAGTGAAGCTTTCCCAAAGGCTGTGACTTGAAGCGCTGGCGTAAAAGTCCCACCACACATCATGGCCTAGGAATCTGCCGTCGGCGACGTTCTTGAAGCCTTTGAAGCCGTTCCTGGCGGTGCATAGCCACTGAGCCTGCTCAGAGATATGGTCATCGCTCAGGTGGACGGGTTCGAGGCGTAGTTGACCTTTGTGGCAAGTCAAAGCACGAGTTTGTGAGATGTCGAGGATGATATATGTGCCACCAGCTTGAGGGTCGGATTTGCGGACGAAAGCGAGAGATGTGCTGGACTCGCCGTCATGATCATCGTATTCATGATCCTGAGGAGGTGTTTTTTGGCCGCCGTGTAGTACATTGTCCAAGCTTTGTACTGAACAACTGCGCCATCGCATAATGGCGGCTTCTCCAGGACAGTCAAAAGAAGCAGTCAGCTCGCCGCTGTCAACGGGGCTGAAGATGTTTGCACGAATGTCCCATGTTCTGTGATTGCCTCCCATTGTTGAAAAAGGATGAGAATAATTGTTGTTTGAAGGTCAGAGAGATTCCAAGGGCTGAACTGCGCTCTTGATATTAGGTCGGTGAGCTGTTCATCCCCGTATTTACTCCACACGACGTGGTTGAGTTATTGGTGAATCTTGTATCGCACAGACTGAAGTGGCCCAATGGGTGTTAGACAAGTCAGCAAGGATTCTTTGCAAACGCATAGATTGATCTGCACAAAGTCAGATCATGACTAGTTATGAATTTCCCCAGCCTCGGAATAATGACGACGACTGCCTGAAAAGAAAGAGTATCTATGTGATGCTGCATAGAAGAAACCAGCCACCAGAATATATAGATACAGAAATTTTAAATGCATCATTATTCGGCACTTCTCATTCCTGCTTCACCGCCAGATGCCTATCTAGATAATCCAGGTATTTGATTCGTTATGCATTCTCACAGGTTTCAGGAACCTGGCTATCTAAAAACCATGACACTGCCACAAACATGGACGCCTGATACAACTGACTCATCAAGACAGAGAGACCTAGCCAGATACCTATTGCCGTCAGCACAGTCACCATATGCAAATTAGCCGATATCATGGTGAGTCAGACATATCTAATGAGCTGCCTATGTTGGACTAGACTTTTTTATTTATGAGGAAATTATCTTTACTTATAAACCCGCAATATCCCCAAACAGAGATAAGACTTCCAAGTAATTGCATATCATTTACAGCATGAGCCCCAAACCTACAGAGGAATGGCAACCTGTGCCATTATCACTTGCCCCATCAATCGCAGCTTATAATATATGGACACAAGATACATTACCAATCGAGATTGACCAAGCAACTCATCGTCTCAATCTTTTCAACTCTTTTCGTATCCCTCCTTCATCCAACATCTTAGAAATAGGCTGTGGTCAAGGAACATGCACTGTAGTTCTGGGAGCTGCTACTGGACCATCGGGCCATGTCGACGCTATAGACCCTGCATCGCTTAATTATGGCGCCCCATACACTCTTGGCCAAGCACAGGAGCATATCGCGAAGGGCGATTTGGGTGGTCGCATTACATTTTGGCAGCGACAACTTCGCGCCTTCCTGCAAGAAACTGGCGACAAGAAATGGGACTGTGCCGTCCTGGTGCACTGTATATGGTATCTGGACAGTGAAGAGACTCTTGAACAAATGCTCCAAGCTCTGAAGGGCCGAGTAGGAAAAGTTTGCATCGCTGAGTACTCGATGCAAGCTTCTGAGACTGCTGCTGTCCCTCATCTCCTTGCAGCGTTGGCCCAGGCTACACTAGCTTCTCACCACCCGAACAGTTCAGCCAATATACGTTGCCTCCTCACTCCACCAGACATCAAGAGAATCGCCGAGCAGGCGGGGTGGAAGATAGAGGAAGAAAAGGCCATTGTCCCCGACGAGAAGCTACAAGATGGCATGTGGGAAGTTGGAGGAGTCAAAAGTAAAGAGTTTCTCCACGACGTGGACAAATATGTCAAAGACAGTAAGGTCAGGACTCTTATTAGGAATCAGAGAGAGGCAGTATTGAGAGCTGACGAACAGCTTCATGGTGGCAAGTCCAGAACCATGGATGTCTGGGTGGCTACACTCGTGTAGCGAGCTGGTATATATATTATGTACATCTAATATATTCAATTGGTTTTTGTACTATTGTGGAGGAGACATGAAGATATCTGCTAGAACAAACTCTATCGGAAAGACGACTTGGCAGTCTCCTACCGGGTTACATAGTATGATATCTGTAACTCTTTGAACCATTGCAGGGATACACAGCACCTTACTAACGCTGTGCTTGATCTTTGTAATTGATGTGTCATCGCTGAGCCCAATTCTAAGAATAGTTGTTCTGGCGATATAGGGCTCGTAAAAGTCCATGCTCTAATTTAGTAGGTTCTGACCCTTGATGGCATTCTGCCCTGCCCGTATGAGTCATACCTACCAATCGGTGTCAAGACGCTCTTTTCTCTTCATACCTGTTACGGCACCAATTCGCGACATACTATATATATGATTGCTTGAAGTACTTAGAGTGTCTGTTCGTCACCTGCCTAGTCCAGCTCCCTGAATTATTGAACTTAAAAAGCACAACAGCAACAACACCGACAATGCGGCCTGTGCGTTTGGAGCGATCCCAGCTTTGTACAGCTTGTACACATGCATGCTCAATGTCCGTCATTGGATGCAGACCTGGAACCTGTAACATCCATACCTATAACTACGACAATCGTGGCTCTGGCATTTACAGCAGTGTGTCTGGCTGGGCGCAATGGATAAAGAAAAAGGGCGATTTCATGGCCGAAACAAGCACATCCGGATGCCATCTTTGTATCATTATTTCCCATGCTTTTGATAGCGCATCAGTGGCTACCTTTGCTAGAATGGGCCACAGCGAAAACCTTCACCTCTGCTTTTCTTATCGCACTGTCGAGCGAGATCCGAGCGGAAACTTAGATTGGGGACAGAGAACACGCATGACGCTCAACGAAATCACACTGCAAACCCATCTACCAGACGAGTTTTGGTTGAAGATACGGCCAGGGCATGATTCTGCCCTCGACGAACTTCAAATCGATTTGAGGCTACGGCTGCTTCAAGGTACGTCTGTGTGATTCGATGCAACTACTTCGCTAACAATGTTGATCAGAAACCGACGGCAAGCACATACTTGCTACTGATCCAAAGCAGCATGCCTCGACAATGAACAAACAGAACATAGAACTAGCATCAAAATGGATCAAGAAGTGTGTCCATTCGCACAAGATGTGCAAAGCTTATCAATCACAACAGTCTGGATGGCGACCGAGGAGACTTATTCATGTGGGCTCAGGTTCCCAACAACCGAGACTCATAATCTCATCTGGAGACCCCGACCCAGTTTCTTATGTCGCATTGAGTTATAGCTGGGGATCAGGTTACAACGTTACTCTCTGTCTAGAGAATATCCACAACTTCGAAAAAGAAATTCCGGCTGCAAGTTTACCCAACACCATCCAAGACGCAATCACCGCCACCAAAGCTCTCGGCTACGAATATATATGGATCGATGCACTTTGCATCATTCAAGATTCCAAAAAAGACTGGATAGAGCAGTCTTCAAAAATGGGCGATATATACGGTTCGGCTGCTTTTACCCTTGCTGCTGCTGGAAACCCAAATGTCAAAGACAAGATGTCCTGCCGCAGGGATCCACGTGCTATTCGACCTTGCGTGACAAATATCTTCGCGAACACGGCCTATTCCGGACTAAGTTATCCATGGGCAATATACCCAAACCAACCCGAACGTTTACTGGCCAGTACCATCAACGAAAGCCCACTCAGTCGTCGTGCCTGGGCATTGCAAGAGCTTCTGGTATCACCCAGAACCTTGATATTCGGGCCAAAGCAAATGGTCTGGTCTTGCGCTGCGGCAGAAGCAAGTGAAACGTTTCCTTTAGGTCTCGATCCGAAGTTCTGTACACCCTTGAACGAAGACACGAGTTTGTCACATCTTCGTCGAAAGCTTATGAGAATATCGAATAAGGATGAGTTGCCGTCTGAATTCTGGGACAGCTTTGTCTTCAGATATACCAGGGCACACTTGAGTGTCGGGTCTGATACCTTGGTTGCTTTACAGGGAATCGTCGAAAGAATTATCGCAGTAGCTGGCACCGAAAGCGATCCGAAAGGAGTTCCGAAGAAACTAGATTACGTGGCAGGCCTTTGGCATGATCGTAACTTTCAACGCAGTCTTCTGTGGCGCCCAAAATTCGGCTTGCCCCGCTACCGTCCAGACACTTATCGGGCTCCGTCGTGGAGCTGGGCTTCGCTTGACGGGGAAATCGATTCTTATGATGAATATGTCCCTTGGATTTGGAACCACAAGGATGTTGAACTAGCGAGCATTCTGGATATCTGCATCGAGCCTCGAGATGTCCATGGATCCCTGCCTACTGGCAAGGTCACAGGTGGATATGTTGACATGAAATGTTACTTGCGACCGTGCCATCTGCTTAAAACCTCGGAGGCTACTGATTCACCGATTGCCGAAGAATTACCTGAGGCTTTAATCATCAGTGATGAGAAATACCACGAATGCAACGGAGACTCCGGGCTCGAAGCTTACACAGAGGGCAGGGGTCCGAGCAACGGGTTACCTAAATTTGCCAACTCGTGCATATTGGACTTTCCAGACGAGACTCCAGAGTCAAAATGGACCCAGGTTTATTGCGTTCCGCTGCAGTTAGCTTGGCGTCAGACTGATCGCTATGAACAGTCGATTTGGGAAAGCTACGAAGGCCTAGTCCTCATTTCCACAGATGACAACTCTTCTGATAAACCAGAAAAAGAGGACCTGGAGCGTGGGCCAGCCTTGGATGTCTCTGCCTGCCTGGATCCTTCGCCAGTCTTACAGACTTTTCGCCGAATTGGCACATTCACTTTCAACCTACAAGAAGAAACTCGGAAAGCTCGAGAGGATGAGCTTTTTGGTCCAACTACTGATTGCGATAATAAAGTTCCAGTGAGAAAAACAGAATCCATTCGCATTATATAAGTACTACATGCATTGCCTTTTCTGTTTTCGTCCCTGGTAGTTCATGGAATTCTTTCAGCTATCCCCACTAACATGTTCTCTCACATTCTGTATACTTCGCACATCAGGGCATATAGATTCCTCCATCCACAGGAATAACTTGTCCTGTAATAAAGCTAGAACCAGGACTTGCAATAAACAGAATAGTTTCGGCAATCTCACGAGGTTCGCCCTCTCGCTTATCAACCTGGTGACTTCTCAAGACTTCCCCGATAGGCGTTCCCTCCATGGTCATGTCTGTTGCAGTGGGTCCAGGAGAGACAACGTTGATAGTGATACCCTTTGGCGCCAGCTCACCCGCCATTGCAGTCGACATGAATGTGAGGGCAGCCTTGGAGGTTCCGTAAACGGTCAAAGCAGGAATCCCAAGTTTTCCAGCTATGCTGCCGATGTTGATGATACGGCCTCCGCGGGCCATGTGAGGAAGAGCGGCCTGGATAAGAAGGAATGGTCCTCGGACATTGGTTCTGAAGATATCGTCCCAGTTGGTTGCTTCAATAGCTGCAATCTCTGGATGGGCGATTGCTTGGCCTGCGTTGTTGACGATGATGTCAATTGTCTTTGTGTTCAGGCCTTCCAAAGCAGCCTTGACGATATCTGTGCCAAACGATTCCGAAGACGAATCGGCCTTGACTGCAATAGCCTGAACTCCGGTTCCCTTGACTTGCGCGACGACTGTCTCGGCAGCTTCCTTATTGGAAGCATAGTGGATTACAATCTAAAATTGTCAGTATGAGATAGATTGAGAGAGGTGATAGGGTGAAAACTAACGTTGGCGCCATGCTTGGCAAGAGCAAGAGCTGTTGCGGCACCAATACCATTGAGCTTGGATGAGCCTGTAACAATGGCAGTCTTGCCGGCGAGGTACTGTTCTGAAGCCATTTTGAGAGTGTTGGTAATGTAGACTTGTGCTGAAGATGTTTGTGTCGAGGAGATGATTGAAGGTGGTGATGGATGGTCAAGTATCTGCCTGTGGTTGATGTTCTTATATATTTACTCACGAGATGGCTCAACTTTACTTGAATCCATGTTGTTGACATTATTGCGGGACTAATACGGTCATGCCTTTACTCCACTGTCTGTCAGGATTGGAAATCCTTCTCGACTTAGCCTACTAGCCTACCACGATCCGTAATCTGTTCTATTGGCCGCTTGAGTAAGCGACACGGAAGCTAGACGGAAGTAGACCCCTGTCTTCAGCCTTGAGTGTCTGCATTCTCAATGAAGAATAGTGCAGCATACTGATATGCATACTGAACTGGCAGGCGGGAAACACGGCAAGGACTGAAACAAAATGGAGTCCGAATATACGATACGAAATACTTTACGATGAGTAGCGGATGTCACTTTGCAGAAGTACTCGTTCACGATCAGAAGCGAGAGAAGGATTCACTCCATAGCGAGTCGCCTGAATTAAATATGGGCGCATTACAACTTGTCATTGGCTGTCCGAGTCTTTGCTCGGAGGTTGAACTATTCCGAAGTGCGAGCTCTGTCACAAGAATAGCCTTAATTTAGTTAATCTGTTATTAAGAAAAATTCTTCTATGATACCATAGGATAGATCACTACTGTCACCCTGTACAAATGGGAGAATTGGAACAGCGAGCCCGAAAAGGGTTGAGGATGCATGCACCGTGCCCTTCGTAACAACACAACGATACCATATCTAGACATGGTTGATGAACAATCCCCACACGGAAGCTGTTCGGAAGCTATTAACAAGCGATTGTCTTGGTGGAAGGCTGCTTACACTGCAAAAGACGGACCAGTTGTATAAGATCACCGTTCTGCAGTGTCAGACTTGACTCAACGCAGACTTACAACTGATAACGCCTAGATAACAAAATGTTCAGTCAACAGAAATCATCGATCGCGTGCCGACTTCCGAGCGTGTGAGCTTATCTCTGTAATCTGACCGACTAGATACGTGCGTTGGAAGTAAGCACCAATTTTCGCTTAGAAATGGAGGGTCTGTTCCGAAGGCGCTAGGCCCTACAAAGAGGGCCTGCAGCTGATAAATCAGTGAATGTCAATTGGGATCCTATTTTGGAGATCATGATTATCGATCTTTGGATGATGGCGATTGGAAATGAGACATTTGTACAGAACTGAGTAATGCATCATTGCGTTATGTAGAGTAGCTTAAGATACAAGTTTCACTTGGGCATTATTTATGTATATTAAGAGTCGTGACAATTCTTCTTAAACTCGATACCAACACATCCACATTGTTCTACTCACTAGTACAGCTATTAACTTTCTGCAAGTATTCAACGCGACAAGTCAAATTATAACAAGTCCAAACAACCACACTTCAAAATGCCTTCAGTCATCGTCTTTGGTGCATCTGGCTTTGTCGGTGGTATGTCCAAGCCTCTAATACACTACGTATCACACTAACAACCCTCCCAGCTCCCTACACAAGAGCCCTCAAGCAAGCTCATCCAGACTGGCAGATCACTGCCTACGCCAGAAGCGCGAACCCCGATCTCAAGGCCTTACTTGGCGCAGATCGGATCATAGCCGGTGACTTCACCGACTTTGACAAAGTCAAAGCCGCCAGCGCCGAACATGACATTGCTGTGAACGCAGGCAACTCCTTCACCTCCGAACCAGTCGCGGCCATTATCGCTGGACAAAAGGAACGTGCGACCAGAGGCAAAGTAATTCATATCAGTGGTGCAGGAAACTTCATTGACTTTGGAACGTCTGGGAACTTTAATCCCGAGAGCAAAGTCTGGAACGATGCGAATGAAGATGACATCAAGGCTGTGCACAAAGACATGTTCAACGGACAATCCGACACCCTTGTTCTTGAGGCTGAAGGAATTGATACCTGGATTGTCTGTCCCTCAGTTGTCTATGGAGGCTCGAGTACGGGATCGAAGACAATGGGTATTGGATATGGTCTTCTTACAGGGAACGCAAAGCCCTTGGGATATGTTCCTTACGTCGGTGATGGAACAGCCATCTTGAGCACGGTTCGCTTCCCCATATCTATGTTCAAGGCTCTTACTGATCATCTTAGACCCACATCCTTGACCTCGTTGACTTTCTCATCACTGTTTCTGATGTGGCCGCTCAAGGCCCAGCTGACGGCACATCATACAGCCGATATTACCTTCTTGAAACCAGCCGAGTCAGTTGGAAGGACATGGCCACTCAACTTGCCAAGGTGATGCATGCGCGAGGAGTCTTTGAGACTTCTGAGCCTAAGAATGTTCCATTTGAAGAGGCTGGTCAGGGAGAGGTCAAGCATCTTGTGGCGGCAAACATGCTCATTAAGGGAGATCGGGCTGCGGCTATGGGTTACAAGGCGAAACATCCTAATATCCTAGAGCAGATCCACGAGGATTTCAAGGAAGTCCCGATCTAGTCTGCCTTCCAGGTCTTTCGAGCGCTTTTCACACGCCTTATCTGTTTAGAATCATGTATTTGACTGCTGAGACTTATAAGCAAGGCTTCTGAAGATGTAGATTTTGATATTTCTGTTGTTGCGGAAGTTTCATTCTTACAAATAAACATCTAAAATTACCACCACGAGAAGCTGATGTGATGCAATTCCTGTTACACCACTATTATTTAAGTGCTTAAACTAGGTTGACCTGAGTTCGTATCTTAATTGATTAGGTATACAATTACCCCTGTTGTTATTATTGTAGAAGAGTATTGTTCGTCTCTTGACTTAGTTGCCTTGATGAATTGTATCTTCGGCATCAAGTGGTAAGATTCATGACTAATGGCCACACGACAAAAGTACCATAAGCTTACCGGCTACTCCTCCCACGGCCCCTCTCTTCTAACCGCTTGGGTATATAATCTGATACCGTTGCTTGAAAAAAGCCTCAAACTCTAAAACTTATATATTTGAACGCGATTTTCGCCTTGTGGACACTCTTGCAAGATGGGTAACCCCGAAGACTTGACATCACTCATCACTCCCGCCCTCCTAGCTCAAATTGCTGAAGGCTACCTCCCATTCCCAAAAGACAAGGACCTCAACTTCTCAGACGTTCAGTCCGAAGAAACCTCTGAACACTTTAAGAAAGTCTGCATATCAAGCACTGCCAAAGATGCTCTCATCTGTCTCAGTCGGCTGAGCCCTGATGCGACCCTACCGGACTTGGACCTAATGTCTCTACTTCCACCACCCACGTCTGTAGACTTTCCGCAACAATGCTTCGGCCTTCAACTTCTCCTAGATCAAACATCCAGAATCCTCTTCACGGATGTTGATGCGCGATGGCAGTCTGGTTACTTCGGGCCCCTTGGGAGACAACTCGCAGGACAGTGGTACGCTTTACCAGAGGAACAACAACCGCACAAGTTTGAAAGATGGCAAGCTGCGGGTTGCACGAGTTTTAGCTACTGGGTCGCTACTCAAACGATGTGGGCTGCTCCGTTCCTGCACGCAGAGGATTTGGAGAGTCAGACAATTGGTCTGGACCTATCCGAAGAACTACGTCGAAGTGTTGAGAAATACAATGGGGTGGAAGATCCGTACCGAAAGACTAGAGACGTTACTTTGACAGACGACCTTCTATTCCTGCGTGAGGTTGTCAAAGGTCCACCGGTCGAGGATGGGGGAGCTGATATCAGCATGGCAACTTGGACGTTCTGGTGGTGCATGATTCTGGATGCTCACTGGCCCATAATCAAGCGGTTTGGTCGTTATCCTTATCGAAATGCCGTGCTTGGGAGGGTTGGTACAGAGGAGGAAAAGAAGTGGTTGGATGATACTGGTCATTTTGGAGAGGCGCCTCCTGACGTTGCGGAACGGATTCGGAAGGATGTTGAAGAGGGAAAGTGGACGCCGCTTGGGATGGAACACACCGATATCTAGTTGAACATCCGAGAACCCGAAGCACCGAAGCCTGTCTAGGTACTGTGCTTGTTCCCAATCGACTTGACTTGGGATTTAGCCACTCGGAACTAAACTTAGCGCCGATATCGAGGGAATAACGGCGGCCGCTGTAACCGTTTTCTTATCCCCTTTTGGCTACCGTTTCGGAAGCGCTAGACGCTTGTCTCATCCAGTCATAGAGCCCTGTACTCCGTAGGCAGTGCAGTGTTGCCAGCATCTGACTACAGTGTAACCATAGATGGCTGGTAACAAGAACAAATTTTGGCATATCGTACAACCGCACTCTTTCACCACAAGACTAATAACACGAAACCTAATGTGCTAGATTTAATATAGTGTCAGGTTTCCAGTGACGATGTGATAAGTATTATTCCCGGGCCGTTTCCAGTTGCCTCACTTACTGATATCTGCAATTTTACTTTTCAAGTATTGATTGGCACGGTATATATGTATGGCACATCAAGGTGGCTTAGAGGCAGGTGTTTGACCTTTGGTATAGGGTATTTCGGGTTATCAGGACACGGACACGGGCATAAGAGATTGTCGCCTTCTGGGAATAGTATACTTCGTAGTAGGGAGGCTGACGACATTTCCACTTTTTTCTGCTGCTTATCGCCAATCGCCAGCAGGAAGATCTCCCTAAAAGGCTGACTGACTCTGAAACCTTTGATGATGCACTAACCCCAATAATGCTGACTACTGGAATCTCAAGGATATAAACTGACAGCATCTTATTCCCTTTTTTGACGTCTCTCCTAACATTACAGAGCTGGTTGTAGAGGATCGATGATATTCAGACATTCATTTTTATCTTTCAAGCCTGCTCAACTCACCAGAGTCTACATAGGAATGAGAGGATCATATAAAACCCATCCGCCTCTTATTGTAGTGGTGGTACACTGGAACAACAGACCGCTGGCGTCCAAGTTGACCCGGGTTCAGAATGCTGCTAAACAGGCAAGGTCTTTCTGCTTTGGATCACAGAAGTAGGAGATTCTTTATCCTATTGCAACGGCTCCTGCCAACCAATATTCTTTCTGTGGTCTTAAAAAAGAAGGAGTTCAAAATGTGGCCTAATTGTGTCTATAGATGTAGATTTTGAAACAATAAATTCATCAATATTCCAAACGCGACCAATACATAAGAGAGCGATGGCTTGTCAGTCGGCGGGTGGTTGGCTTCGCCATGTCGTGTGACTATTTCAAAGACACAAGGTGACGAACGTTCTATGGGTTATTGGCATTTCACTGCATAGGTAGCCAGGGATGCCACCCTGGACCTCAGCTAAGATTTTACTCACTTTGTGCGATGCTTTGAATGAAGAGGGATGGCAGTTTCTAAGTGATCTGGTAATGTAACTATCTCCTTCACATTGAAGTAAGAAAATTCCTTATCGCGATTCTCAGCATTCAGCTCAAGTGTTTTTTCAATGTCAATAGGGAGGTTCAGGGCATGGCAGCCGGCAATGCTGCTCCGCCAGTCTGCAAGGGTATCAAAAGCTTCGTGTTCTCATATTACGTGCATGAGGCGCAGGGCAGTAGAGATACGTATTCCCTTGGATTACGATAACGTCATGATTATAGATGCTTCACCCGCTTCTTTATTCGCCTGATCGGTTAATCCAAGGATGCAGCAGACCTTTAGAGTCAATTGAAATTATTCAGACTCAAGTACCAATTGCCTCAGCCTCACAAAGCATCTGGCATGAGATCCAAGTTACTCTGCTATGTACAGATGCCTAGGATATCTTGGCACTGTATCGATCAGAGGATGGCATGCCTTGAGCTGCGCCAGTGTTACACAGACTAAGGGGGTATTTAAGTGGCACAACCCTTTTAGTTGGCGACCTGTCATCAAAGTGTGTCGCTCTTGGTACACGATTGGGTCCGTTCTTATTCGGTCGGGTCTAGAGCCGAGTTTTCAGACATCGACACAGCCACCAACAAGTCCACCAACAAGTCCACCGTTGGTCTCAGATGACGGTTTCAACAACCAGCTGAGCAAGGTTGGCATTTTCCCCTCCCCCCTAGTATCAATAAAATTAGTGACCTAACTGGTAGATGTCTTCCCCTACGTGGTTTTGTGGTAGAAGTACCATCACCGCAAATGTTTAGCATGCTCAGATTTTACAATACAATAACTAATCCAAACAAGACAAAAGCATAACAAAAACATATAGTATCCTCTTACTATGAGTTTTTATTTATTTCAGCTTTCAAACAAAAGGTGGAGATAAAAGAATACGCTTGATTGTCCCTTGCATAAAGCCAAATCAGACCTCGCCAAATTATCTTGAGTTGTGCTGTGTGCATGCAATTAACGGGAATAAGAGCGGAGCTATCACCGCCCGCAGGGGTTTCACAGCATTCTCATGACAAAATATCAAAGACATGTGGGCACACAGTATGAGGGAATGTGTCACGCGAATCGAGGTACTTGTCTCAGTTATCAGGCCATTACATATGACACATTCCAAATTCGGATGCTGCTGTCTTAGCTGTTACTGTCTTGGTTGTTACTCTCTTAGTTGTTGCTGTCTTAGCTGCCGGACTCCGTCGTCCACCATGAAATCGGAGCTTTAATTTCCACACTACCTTTAGTGTGGAGAAGAACTCAAGCGTTACCCCTTACGTCTTCGATGTAAAGGTAACGTCAATGACTGTTCTGTTCACACGGAACAAAGGTTCCATGGCGGCCTAGAGTTTACAAGTAGGGACAAGAGCGAAGGGGGGAACGCCACGTTGGTTGTTGGATAAGGTAGCCACTAACCATAGATCGCCAACGTTTCAACTCGCTTATCATGTCAACAGGTGCTACAAGACTCTATTGGCTGGACATACCTCCTGCGTGACAGCTGATGGATCTCTGTGTCAGATCTATCAAATGTGGGCTTGAAACCTGTAGAGACGATATGATAGTTACCCAGTTGTATTATTGCCACCCTAACACGTATTCAGAGAAACTTCTTGAGCGGTGTAACCGCCACTGTTATCACTGCATGCAACCCTCGACGCATCTACATACACCAGGTCTTGCCTGGCACCCTGCATCCAACCTCCCTTGATCACTTTTGAATTACCTTTTCTTAACTTTGGCATCATGACTTACAACAGATATGTTGTATGAGACGAAGGTGAATCAAAATTCTGATCAATCTAGAATCTCTAGAATATCGTGCATTCCATTCCCATGTTCGGCTGGTTGCACTCCCATTTACTGGCAGAGGAGACCGACTTCCAGTCAACACAACGAAGCATCGGTACCTACCACCATTACAACGATGTCCAGTAAGGGTGAGATGAAAACACGGGATACGATATGCCAGAACGTCTCATATGCAACCGTTGGTATTGAAGGGTTGCAAGGGGTATCGTCTTCTCAGAAAGATGTTCCAGTCTACAATTGTCTTATGAAACGAGGAATGGTTAAGCCAGATCTTTCAATTCATAGCTTCGTTCGGAATGAAGCATAGTAACAAACCAAACAAGGGCTGGTCATTGAGGACGTGTTCAGGAGATTGAGAAGTTTATTGTTTTCAAGTTGAAGATGGATTACCACGTATAAAACCAACCATCTTCTCGTCAACTCAGCAATCTTTTCCATCATCAAGCCTTCAAGCATCCTCACTGGGATTGACATTCGTTTCTGTCTTCTCTTCTTTGCAAATCGTTCGTTATTGTCCTTCTTCGCGACTATGAAAGAACACACTCGTTTAATAGGCCTTGCAGCCCTCGCCTTTCTCGCAGACCAGGCAGCAGCATGTACCTCAAATGCAGAATGTACCTTACCACTCTTGAACTTTTGCAACAGTCTGGACGTGTGCGTTGCTCGTGTGAACAACGTCGTCTGTCGAGTC
The DNA here is from genome assembly GCA_014898975.1 of Fusarium nodosum. NCBI lineage: Eukaryota > Fungi > Ascomycota > Sordariomycetes > Hypocreales > Nectriaceae > Fusarium > Fusarium nodosum. The sequence goes on along the minus strand of JAAVUE010000086.1, from coordinate 447,353 downwards.
GACGGGGACTGTGGTAACTCTGCTTTACCTGACTGTAACCCCCTCACCGGTCTTTGCGTTGCAGCTGTTGCCGGAGTCACTTGTTCAACCGACGCCGATTGCACAAACCCTCTTCTACCTGAGTGTGATACCGCAACTGGTCTTTGCATTGAGACCATTGTCGGAGGAGTCACCTGTACAACCGATGCCGACTGCACCAACCCTCTTCTACCTGAGTGCGATACCGCTACTAATCTCTGTATTGAGACCATTGTCGGGGGAGTCACGTGCTCGACTGATGCCGACTGCACAAATCCTCTTCTACCTGAATGCAACACTGCCACTGGTCTCTGTATCGAAACTATTATCGGTGGCGTTACTTGTACAACCGACGCCGACTGCACGAACCCCCTTCTGCCTGAGTGTAATACCGCTACTGGTCTCTGCATTGAGACCATCGTCGGAGGAGTCACCTGCACAACGGATGCCGATTGCACAAACCCTCTATTGCCCGAATGCAACACTGCCACTGGCCTCTGCATCGAAACTATCGTCGGCGGCATTACTTGTACAACCGACGCAGATTGCACGAATCCCCTGTTGCCAGACTGCAATACTGATACCGGACTCTGTATCGCGGCTGTAGCTGGCGTTACCTGCACGACTGACGCCGACTGCACAAACCCTCTTCTTCCTGAATGCAACACCGCCACTGGCCTCTGCATTGAGAGCATCATTGGTGGGGTTACCTGCGACACAGATGCTGACTGCACGAACCCTCTGTTGCCAGACTGCGATACAACAACTGGTCTCTGCATTGCTGCTGTTGGAGGAGTCACATGTACAACTGATGCTGACTGCACAAACCCTCTTCTACCTGACTGTAACACCCTCACCGGTCTTTGCGTTGCAGATATTGGCGGAGTCACTTGTTCAACCGATGCTGATTGTATCAACCCCCTTTTGCCCGATTGTGATACAGCAACCGGCCTTTGTATTGGTGGAATTACTTGCGACACAGACGCTGATTGCACGAACCCATTGCTCCCTACTTGTAACGAGTTAACAGGAATTTGTGTTCCTGGCGCTGCCGCCACTACTACAACAGACGGGGCTGTTATTGATACTACCACCACCGCAGCTATTGTAGACACTACCACCGCGGCTATCGAGGACACTACCACCGCGGCTATCGAGGACACTACCACTGCGGCTATCGAGGACACTACCACTGCGGCTGTCGAGGACACCACCACTGCGGCTGTTGTAGATACTACAACCAACGCTGTAGACACCACTGAGGCTGCGGAGACAGATACCACTGAGGCCGTTAGCACTACGGGAACACAAACGGACGACGTTACGGACACCGAGCAGCCCACCAGCACTGAGTCAGCCGAAGCCTCTACTGCCACAAACAACGAAGCAACAACTGATAACACCTCTGCTCCCATCAGCACCTCTGTTGCTGAGACTGATGTCACCACTGGAACCGGTACCCCAACAAGCGGCTCAACCACCGACGGCGGTGACCAAACCAGCGATACCACTTCTGCAGCTGCCTCGGAGACATCATCAACCGGCAATAACCCTGAAAGCGTTGGCAACTTCCGACTGTTGGGCTGCTTTAGCTCTTCCCAGGGATTCCCCAGCTTTGAACTTTCTTTCAGCGGTGGTAGCAACGACCAGAACACGTGTGCTGACTCTTGTGATGGAAATCAATTTTTCGGTACCTACAGCGGGTGAGTCGAACTTTTCTTCCGTGGTTGCAACGACGAAATAACTAACTGTTTTAGTGACTGCTACTGTGGCTCTGTTTTGGAAGCCTCTAGTGTCGACGACAGCCAATGTGACATTCCTTGTCCCGGCAACAAGGAGCAACTCTGCGGTGGAGATCTGTCTTCAGCCCGCCGTGGTCGCCTTGCCAAACGACAGAACGTCGCTACAAACATCCTCCTCATCATTTACATTGATGTCACTTTTGCCGGTACTGCGACTGACAGCATCACTATCCCAGGTGAAACAGTTACTTTGCCAGGCGAAGTGACCACCGTTTCTGGTGAAGTTGTCACATTGTCTGGTGAGGTTGTTACACAGACAGGCGAGGTTGTCCCCGCGGATACTGTTACTCTGCCTGGCAACACAGTCACTGAACCTGGTGTCACCATTACCGATGAATCTGGTGCTACCGTCACGGATATCAAGACTGTCACAACCACCTTTGTCTCTACCGTTACGGAAGCCTCGCAGACCACTGTCACCACCGTCACTGAAGTTGTCGTCTGCCACAGCGGATACTGCGTTCCAGTAATTGTTCAGCCACCAAAGGGTCCCGTCTACATCTTCAAGCCCTACCCAGGCGAGGACTGCAGTGGTGAACTTGTCTACCTTGCCAGCCCATGTTCTTGCCATGGTGGTGTTCAATACGTTCCTTACCAGTGCGACGCCTCATCATGCACTGGAAAGACCGTTTACAAGCCCGAGGAGACGCATTACAGCGGAGGAGACAGCATCGTGTACTGCCCCGAGGAGTGCACACACGAGGAGTGTCCTACTACTGGTACTATCTTCAAGCCTTACGACGATACCAAGCCTGGACATAATGGATCTCACGAGTCTGGCGAACAAGGCGGATCTGAAGGTGGCAAGCCCGGACATGAGGGTGGAAAGCCTGCCCCTGGTGGTGGAAAGCCCGCCCCTGGTGGTGAAAAGCCCGCCCCTGGTGGTGAAAAGCCTGCCCCTGGTGGTGAAAAGCCAGGCTCTACCGGACCTGAGGCTCCCAACGGTGGCTCTCAAGGCGGTGACCAAGGTGCCAGCGGAAGCAAGCCGCCCACTGGTGGCTCCGAGGGATCCAACGCCAGCCCAGGATCTGGAGGTAACGGTGAAGCACCTATTGCACCTAAGCCAACTGGTGAGAGCTCTGGAGAAAAGCCTGGATCAGGAGGTTCTGCACCTGTCATCGTTTCTTTGGCAGGAGGACAGACTGTCGCCAGCTTTGTGTCCATTGTCGTTCCTGCTCTGATTGCTGCTTTCTGGATGTAAAGGAACGGGCGGTGTAAAAAGGGGTTTTGATGGGAGCATCCTGCGTGATCAGCTGGAAAAAGGTTTATTTCTAGATCATTGTCTTGTGTTTTGATAAGTTACCTTTAATAATTAACATCTTGTTGGCTTTCTCAACTCATTTGTCCAATTTGACATGCACATGCTCAGGTGTCACAAATATGAAATGATGCAGGAGAACGGTGACATTACTAAACTTGTGTATGACGCCTTGGAAACAAAGGTTGTGATTGAGAATCCAGATCTGAACGCCCATTCGGTAAAATCATTGAGAAGATACTCAGATGCTTAGAGACGAATGGAAAATACCATCGGCAGTTCCTTCGACGCTTCCCAAAGCCCCGGAATCTATCGCAGCGGGTCGACAGTATTGTGTCGGTGCCCCTGAGATTGGTTCTTCCCCTGCAGTTATCTGTCGAGGATGAGGAGTTGATCGGTCAATACCAAATATTTTCTGGATTTAATACTCTTTAGAGTTCCTCCTTCAAAAGGCTGGAAGATACAATCACCAAGGAGATAGCTCTTGACAGCGTGAGCAACCCAATGCATAAGCTCTCCGCCTCGAGTCACTATGAAGTTAGACAGAATTGTCACATATTATAGGTATCATGATTCCCAATGTTATGCACAATTCTGATTCAATTTTGCTTCCTGACTGCTTGTTGAATTCAAAGGCAGTGAGGACTTTACTCTCGTTGGGTTTGAATCCAAGCAACTCACAGCTTTGTGCTTGGCATCCATGAGTTCAAACACGAATGCCTTCTTTCAACCAATAACATCCGGTATGGTGTAGTGGCTAACATTTCGCGCTCTCATTATCACTTGAGAGACCAGTACCGCGGAGCCCAGGGTTCGATTCCCTGTACCGGAGTTTCTTTTTTTTTTTGCCGATCCTATTGATGCATATCGTCTTTTTGCTCCTAGGTCCATCACATAAGTAAGAGTGGACAGACAACTCAACCAAGCAAGCCTGGTTGGTAACTAAATACTAAGGTAGAGAGACTGGAAAGTCAACTAACTGTTGCTTCAACGGGGGTTGAAACGTGTCTACCAATGAGAGAGCGCCATGATAAGGACCCATACAGCACGCTAGAGATAAGATATGAAAAATCTCTGCTATATATTTCGAGCATTCTTTTTTCTCTTCCGTGTTCAACATACTCTTCATCCAGAGGCAACAACAATTGTCTCGATTGTGAGCGGCTTGGTCGTGCAGTTCATCTCCTGACAAATAATTCTATCAGCGCTGCTTTCTGCGGCGTCAAGATCCTGTACAGTCAAGTCGCAAGCACAGGATAACGCGTCTGGCACGCGTCAAATGCTACCTTTACTCACTGTCAAGCTAACCCTTCAGCAAGCCCTTCAGCAAGACTTATTTTCGGTCAATGTCCAAAAGGTTAGTTGCAATCTCTTTTTTCTTTTTTTTGCCATTTCCTCCGCAAGATTATATAAACTGTTCAAGAGCTTTTTAACCCTGAATCTTCTGTTGACACCAACAATACTGTATGACGGATCCGTCTGATACCTTTTGTTTCTGAGAACTTCTTTTTTTATGAGAACATATAGCTAACAGTCGAATGATGTAGATCTTTATTGAATTGCATACACGCATTCTGATTGTGCAAACCGCTGTATCCTAGACTGCTTCACAGCAGGGGTATCAGTGCATGTCTAGATTGACTTTCGATATTTTCCATAAATAATATGAATACAAATGAACTTACCATGATCATTGCGAAATCTGTAACTGTGAATAAACCACTTTTCACTAAAACGCGTAGAGCTCAAGCGTCTCTCCTGCAGCCATCAGTCAGTATGGGGAAATAGATAGTGGAGCTGGGCCTGCATCAGCTCAGCTGCTCCAGGAAAGAGACATGGCATTCATCCCCCGCATCTTGACACCTTCACTTGTCATCTTCCCTCCCTTACAGTTGTCTTCTTATTATCATCTGCGAGGACATTTGCGATCTATCCTTTGTCTTTCATCTGTTCTGTAAGTCAGGGACGAGTTTTATAATGAACGACAACCCAGACGACAAAGCAACGCTGTTCCCCATCGTGATGCGCAACGCTGAATGCGACAGCATGCTTGCCCCTTTCGATAGGGGATGGCCATGTCGCAACAACCAACCTTGCCAGTCACGTCATGTCATGCAGTCAGCCGAACAGCCTGTAGGTCCATTCTAACAACCCAGATCGCAGCCTTGTCTCTTTTCCCAAACCTCATTTCATACTATCATCATCCATCATCATCACTCTTCACGCAGACAAAGGTTGCTACAACGTAGAGCGGTGAGTAGTCTGTCCCGACTTGACAGGCCCATTCTGTAACCCATCTTTCAACAATCAAGAGCCACGCCCGGTTAGCTCAATCGGTAGAGCGTGAGACTCTTACGAGTACGCGATCTCAAGGTTGCGGGTTCGACCCCCGCATCGGGCTGTTCCTATAAATACGATTGCAAACAAGCGAGGCATTTCTTTTTTGGGGATTTCATATCTTTTTTGTTGCCAGGTTTCCTGTCTTTAAAGTCTGTGCTGAGTTGAGTGAGAAATGCGCGTTCCGTAGTCCTGCTTGGCTCCATTACCGTGATGTTGAAGGAAGACTGAATTGTGCTTACTTTATAGTGAAACAAGATGTCATGGTACACTTGTTCTCTAGCAATGGATTAAAAGCAATCGGAAACGATGGTTCTTCTCTTCATTTTGGCGGGATGTCCTAAAGGGCCAGGTTTAGTGTCTATTTGCCAAACAAATTGAAACAAAGTTGCCGTTGCAAACCCGTTTCCCTTTTTAACAACGTTTAAATTATAACCGATAGTCCTCAAAAAATGAGGAGATGATTGAACGGAATTCAAGAAATATTATTTTCAATTTGCTAGAACTACATATCAAAAGTTGACTGTTATTTAACACGGCAACAGTTGACCTTAGGGTAGGTGGAGATGAAAAGAGGCTAGAAGAGTGCCTCGACTTTGAGACGCGTCAACTTGGAGGGAGGACAAGGTAATTGAACGGGAAGCTCGGAAATTATTTTGAACCCTGGGAAACTAAGCACGACGCTTGCACGTGTAATACATGCTAAATGTACGGAAAGCAGCGAACCCCTCAGTTGCTTCTTTCCATTCTGCGTCACGGGATGTTAGCTGAACAGTTGAGGAACGCGCTGGCATCGTAGAGAAAGCCACGGATATCCTGGCTTTCCGTGAAACGCGGTCGGAGATGGCTGCTGATATGGTATATATGTATATGTATACGGATATGTATATGTATATGTATATGGATATGGATATGTATATGGATATGTATATGAAGGGTCATGTGGTCGTTAACCATCAATAGATTGCCCAAGAGAATTCGACAAAGTGATAAACTTGGTGCGTGAATGGCGACAACTCTGAGCAATTCGTAATCAACATATCACGCGACTTGACAGTGTGGTGAACAAAAGAAAAGACCATCGTTTGGGTCTATGTATTGTTGTATGTATTACAAAGAAAATAAACAGACAAATAAACTCCATCCATCATCATAAGGGGAATCAACCGAAACTCCATACAGCTGATACAAGACAACATACAAGTCTTGGTGGTGAACAGCCTTTCTTCCATAACGCCTCGGGTAAAAAAAAAAACGCCTTCCCTAAACCCCGTCATCTCAGAATGATATGTTCACTGGCGGTATTTTTTCCTGTGTACCCAATCCTCAAGACTTTGACGCGGTAAAAAAACAATCGTCAACAAAGACCGACCATGCGTTCTGTAAACATGGCACAAAAGAAACAACAACGCGTCATTACTCCATGTATCCTCCAGTAAGTGTACCCAACCACGTCTTTACTCTTTTGGCAACAGGCGATGGGTCGTACTCTTCTTCGGCGGCTCTCTTTTTGGCCGGTGTTTTGAACTCGGGTTTTGTTTCCTCCCCAGCCTCCACCACGCTCGTCGCAGCCGTTGTCGCGCTCTGTTCTTTGTTTGGCGAGTCAAACACGGCAGACGCCACCGTTACCGCTTCAGACACCTGATCAGAACTCATCTTTTCGATGCTGGGTAGTATTTGTTCGCGGGGCGCTGGGCGACGTCGTTCGGGAAGTTTGGTCATGATACGGGCCGAACTTCTCTTGCTGCGGGGAAGTTCGCGACGCAACGGCGAGCTCTGGACAAAGACTTGGTCGGGGAGGAGGGCATTGTCGTTGTCGTCTTGTTCATCGTCGTCTGGTGAATCGTCTCGGACTTGAGGTGCTTTCTTTTCTTGTAGGAGGGAGGACAAGGAGTGGCGGCGGATCTCTATTTTTGTGTTGCGCAGATGCGCAGCCAATTCAGAGGATGGGTCGAGACACCAAAGAGTTCGCTCGATGCTGGCGCGAAGAATATTAAGATTATTTTCTTCAAGGGCTTCGCGCTCAGCACGCGTGAGCTTGGCCGAGGCGGCCTGAGCCGAGTTTTTGGTCGAAGGGCGGTAAAAGGAGCTCATGAGGGTTTATTTTACTGGTGAGCTCTGTGTTGAAGATATAGTTTTATTAGGGGCCATGGGAGTTAACGACGCTATGATTGCAGCATGTATGTCATCCCCTTGGGTGGTCTCGGTTGTTATTTTTGCGAAGCGAGAGAGAGGGGATTCAAGTAAAGATAATTAAACTCGCTTGTCTCAATTTCTTGGATAACTAAGATGGAGAATTTTTTGGACATGGGTCCTGGTAACTGGGACTGGGACTCTGGGTCCGTCTTGGGTCGGGATGTGCTGGGAAGGGAAGTTAATGCGCGATGTGCTGGCGATGGAGCTGGGCTGGGCTGGGCTTTGGTTCCAAGCCAAGAGAAAAGAGAACAAAGGGAAAAGGGAAAATGGAGATTTTCAAGCTTACGTAGCTTCAAGTGGGGAGACGAACCAATTAGATGGGATCGAATTTAATGAGGATGTGACGCTGTGACTCATCAAAAAAGGTGGATGGTTGTAATAAAAAGACTGTGAATACTGTTGATAGTATAGAGTATCTAGATATGCGTCTACTGTTGTAGTTGTATATGAGTTGAAGCATTCATCCATATATATACTATTAATATGAAATAACGACTGACTGACTGACTGACTCTTCGGTTATCTTAGTCTTGAATCAAGGGTTGAGTTGACATGATAACCGCGACCGCTTATTTTATTTTAGAGCCCTGAAACATGACCCCGCCCGATCATGTTGAGTTGTTGGTTCAGTGCAAGACATCCATCCATCCATTGTCTGTTGGCAGAATGGCTTGTCAGTACAAGTCAAAAGTCACATCACAAGTAACTTCATAGATAGATTACACTATGATGGTAATTAATTGTAGATGAAGTGAGTCCCCTCAATGTCATACTATGGCATCTTGATCGGCTTTGTCTCTATTCAATATGCGGTGAATGCAAGTTTGATTGCACTTTAAAGCGGGAGGTTGTCCGGCTGTCAATCAGGGACCTCAGCACAGACAACCCACTAAAATACAGGTCATCTGTACGCTAGCTCCCGTTCATCCATTCCATCGTCGCGCCCGGGCGGGCTCCATGTCCATGTTTGATGCCCAAATCAATCTTTTAAATGGTATGACGACACTGCCAGGACCAAGATTCGTTCTGATATGACAGTATGGCTGGTAATTGCACCCATATTCATCTTTATTTCCGCCAAGACGTGGCATTCTCTATATAGAAAGTGTATGTATTTGTGCCAAGTGTTTGTTTGTTGTGTTGGCGCGCATGCAGTCTCTGTTATAGCGAATGTCATATCAGCAGCCCCTGTAATGACGGGCTCGCCTGACAGCAAGTCAGGATATGCACTCTAAGCACAGGAGGAGGATCCGATCGAACCACAATTTTTAATGTAAACTCTTTAGAAACCAAGTCATGGAATGCACCAGGAAGCGTCTCAAGGTATCCTGATTTGAGCCATCTGGCAGTGATATATAAACGTTGTCAGTCCGGCCCGGCAGTGCCAGTCTTGCTTTAGGCGCCCTTGCAGCTGTCTCCTCACAGCACTAACTGAGTGAGCGCTGTCACAAGAAGCCCATGTGTTGTCCAATAGGTGAGCCTGATATGCCTGCTCGCATTATTGGTGCAAATGACTTTAAGCTTCACCATTCCATTCCTGCTATGAGCTAATCAAGTCTTCTATTATGGAGCAAACGCTTGCTCACAGTGCAGTAAAAGGATGCAAGCCCAAGGTATTCCTAATTATCCTCGAGCAGAATGAATCATTGGCTCAAGGATAACCACATGCTCCGAAGCAAGATTCCTGCTGCCAGAATCCTAGCATTCAACTACGACTCTACATGGATATCAAACGTTCCCAAAACACGGCTCGAATTGTGGTGAAGAATTGATCCACAGTTGACATGACTTTGGACGAAACAAAGATCGTCCTATCGTCTTTGTCGCTTATAGCTTTGGCGGTTTGGTTGTCTAGGATGTATGTGAACATTCCCGTCCTGATGGTGGCTGGAAGAGGCTGGAGACAAGTACTAACAGTGCGTGGACAGGGCCTCATCTTTGTTCAGAGTGAGAATCCTGCAAGATATCTACAGCACTGCCAAGTAAGCGATTAGAGCTTTCCGAAGCTTCTTACTAAGGATTTCGAAGATGCAAGTCGTCGACGGAATCCACCGTATTCTACCCTTGTTGAAAATGCAGTGGCCAAGACCTGGCTTATTTCCTTCAAGCATGTACTGAGTATCAACCCGCTTTCCGGCAAGGTTCTATAATTTGTTTGCTTTCTATCGGAGAAAGATATACCTCTGTCTATCCTACCACCAGCCCGCAATGCCATCGAGCTAGATGAGGCTATAGGTGTTCTACAGTCATACGCTTTCATTACGCTGAGAGAGAATGAGCACCTTTTGGATATGCGCCGACTAGTCCGCCTAGCCACCAGGAATTGGCTCAAAGAAACAGGAGGGTTTGTACAGGAGTACGAATCAGTGTTACTGAGAGTACATGCACTGTTTACGGCACCCACAGAGGATAATCGATCGATGTGGGTGAAGTATTTGTCGCTGGTCTGAGTGTACTCGAGAACAACAATCGCTCAAGCAACTACGATATACGGTATGAACTACTTTTCAAGTTTTATATAGCCATGATAGTCGAAGGAAGAATGAAAGTAGCCGATTCACTGTCTCATGAAGCTTACATGATAGCACCCCATTATACTCGCCAAAGCGATCTGATGCTAGCCCCCCTCAAGTGCGATGTTGCTTTTGACAGCGAGGGTCCAAAGCGCGAATCATTGGACATAATAAGGCATCGCTTTAGTAACTACGAAAGAATCTTTGGCCCAGACCATGAACATACGTTATTCTTTATGCGAAGCCTTGCATATTGCCTCATGAGTTTTGGTGATAGTCAAGAAGCAGAAGAGATGTTGCGACTGACGCTAGAAAACCACGGACGTGTCTTTGGTGAGGAACACGTAGTCACACTTTGAATCATAATAACATCAGCTGTATTCTTTGCGAATCTTGGTAAAGTCAAAAAGCAGAAGACATGGTCCGAAAATTACTTCGTGTACAGCAACGAACACTCGGAAGTCAGCACCCGGACACACTTGATACTATGAATTGTATTGCAGAAGCATGCAGTTTCAAGGTAAAAACCAGGAAGCAGAGGCTATATGTCGACAGATATTGGAAATACGATGCTCGAATTTTGGCAAGAGACATCGCAGTGCTTACCGTCCATCAAAGGTATTGTGCCTCCTTGGTCAATACCGAGAAGCTGGAGACCAGCTTCAATTTGTGGTCGATTGCCGAAAAGAAGACGCTGGTAAAGAAGATCTGGCAACGCTGGACTCTATGTTTGCCCTAGGATTTTGTCTCTATGAAACATACAAGTACCACGATGCTATAAATGTACCGGAAGAGACTAAAGCCCTCTATTGTAAAGTATGCGGAGACGAATATCGCAAATTAAAAGATTACGACCAACTGCTGCAGTTGAGCTACTTCATGCACGAGGTAGAGAAGAGTTGCGGAATGATGAGACTTGAGCCTGCTTCTGGAAGATAAAATTGAAGTTGTTTTCTGTGCAAATACTAGGATTTTGTATGAAAGTTATATTGTTCTATATGTTCTACGTGACAGTGTCAAACTTACGTTGGTAAGAGGGGTGGATTTACTGAAAGGTTTTCTAGAGGTTTTCTTTTGTATAGACTTGTCGGGCCTAGAGATAACTTGCATAATGGGCATAGATGATTACTTGTTTACTCCAATCATGATTCATATTAAAATAGCTATTTATATGGAGGCCCGCACCATTCATCGCTATACCCTAAACGCCAATGGTATCTTTCCTGTCCAGCCATCAACGTCTGTACAGTAGACTGTTGCCAAAATATTCTTATCGCAAGACAGGATCATCGATGTGGCAAGAACATCTGCAATCTGTTACGGTACAAGAAGACCCCCTCTGCTTTTTTACTAGATAGATTCTAAGTACTGTTATTGAACACTCTTTAGGATCTTGAGCTAGATGATTCACTTACCAATTTTGGAAGCCTCGTCAACGTCACCAGTCAAAGCCTCTCTCTTCTTGGAGGACTTGACGCTGGACACGGGAAACTCAACGTCCTTGGTGGTAGTAGTACCCTTCTGAACACCACCCTCCTTCTCGAACTCAGCCATGGAGATAGCGGGTGCGACAGTGGCTTCGTGAAACTCGTCGTTCAAGTGTTCCTTCTCATGGATCTTGTTCTTGGTGTGGATGACCTTTTGTTGAACAGTTTCTCGCTCGATGACGGGCTGAATAGTTTCGTGGATGTGGCTGTTGAGGTGGGTGTTAGATTGGTAGTCGTCAAAACAGTAGAGTTGTACACTTACTGGTGAACATGCTCTTGTTCCTTGGCAGGAACAAACTCCTTTGACTTGGTGGTGCCATGGACGTTCTTCTCGTCGTGCATTCTGGCAGCCTCTTCCTGAGCCTTGATCTTGGCCTCGTTGTTACGATGGTCGATCTCCTCCTCGAACTCGTTCTCCTTGTAGACATGCTTGGTAGGGAGAACGTTCTTGTCCTTTACTGGCTGCACAGTCGTGTGGTAATGATCTTGGTGAATTTCATGGTCGATTTCAGTGTCAACCTTTTCGTGCTGGTGCTTCTTGACATCCTCGTGAACGACGGGTGCTGTCTTTTCCTTGTGGACGGTAGCATCGTCGGTGGTCTCGACAGTCTTGTCAACGGTCTTGTCGAGAGTCTTGGACTTGGTCTTGTCAACGTTGGTGGCTTGTACCTCGTTCTCAGATCGCTCCTCTAGAGGCACGCCGGTAACGATGTTCTTGATGGAAGAGGCAAGGCTGCCGAGAGCATTGGGGGGAAGTTCGGAAGCCATTGTGAGATAGTGTGATTATGCTTTGTGATGGATTATGAGAAATGAATTGCAGGAGGAATAATTGTGTTTGAACGTGGTCTTGATAGCCATCTTAATAGAAAGGGACCTGTGGCAGATTGATGAGCTCATGCCACAGTCCTTGGTAGTAATTGTGGCTAATGCTGTCATCAATCGTCACTGTTATTGCAAAATTCACCCGATATTGCATCTATGACGACTGACAAAAGAAGTAACCATGACTGTTTCCATGTCGCTGGATTCCCATGGCTCTGTTCCTGGTTCGAAATGCGATTCTGTCACCCAATAGCCTCTAGGTTCTGTCATTCTCTTGTTTTCAATGGCAATCGTGATTGATCGTCAACGCCACAGTGATGTAGCGTCTACGCAAGATTGGTGCGAGATCGATCGGAGCCAGTTAGATAGTGCGTGACACACAGAGCTTGGTTTGTCGATCACGTCTGTGGCGTAAGCTTAACTTGAGCTCCCTCTTTGGCTCTAGCTTAATTGGAATGACGGTTTTCAAGTTTTCTCACATGGAAATGAAATTGTAATGACTCACAGGTGCCACTGGCTGAGACTTCAACCTCGGTTTGGTGTTAATTCTCCTCCAATTATACCCTGGTCTTTGACAGGCAGCATGTGGGAACAAGCCGTTTGTCAACTTTGGCCTGGCTGTACCCATCCAGGCACAACATCTTTTAATTGGACAAAAACTCGCGATGGGGGAAGCTTGTTTCTATGACGTGCGACGTTGAATCTGGTCAACAGCCTCTTGTGCCACAAAGATTAACTTGGTAAAGGTTTGTATATCGCTAAGCAAAATATTGACCAAGTTTGTTTAAGTACCTAGCTTGCTGTTCACTAATCAACCCTTATCATGTGAAGAAAACACTTCAGTCAAGAGTCTTCTGGTAAAGTGTGGTTGTCTAGGAAATCCAACAATTCGCCTTTTCAATTGTAAAGAAGGAAAACCAAGCATGGGTAATTGACCACAAGGCACAAGGTCACGGCAGGTATAGGGCAAACCGAGTTTGAACAATTGTGCTAATCACGATAAGCCCGGCTTTTCAGTCGAGATGCAAAGTCAAGCCCGAAAAAGATACTGCGGAAAAGGTCAAGGAATGCTGAGTACCCTGTTTCAACCCTTTCATGGGGGCTCTAGTGCGACACAGACAATTGCTCCATAATTTAATCGACCTTAGTTAAGCGCTATTTTCGGACGATGGGCTACAAAAAGCTTAAACATACGAGGTTTCAAACCACGGACTCTTCGCTGTCGGTTTCAGAATGTCGATTCTCCAAGGCCTTGTTGGATGTAAGATCTGCTAATGCGACATTCCTCTTGCATCTCGAGAAACACTCTTGTCCTTTCACACAATCTCCTTAGACATTAGGGTGTTTTCAATATTTTTAGCCTATTGGGATGTGTCGCGCTCCGGCAGATGTCAACCTCTATCTTCGAATCTGGGGACTACTACCAGCAAAACATGCCGGGACAATCTATTAATAGTTGTTGTTTAAAATAACCTATATACTGATGATCGATACCACAATGACTATTAAAGCACTAAGAATCCCAATACTTGGCAGTTCTGTTGCTATCATCAAGTGCAGCTTCATTCAATAAACAACTCCGTTCTTGACACAGCTCATCTCGAAACACTCTTTCATCATGAGATTCACCATCTTTCTCGCTGGACTCGCTGCCATCCTTCCCTTCTCCGTGGCAGAAGAGCTTGATGCCGATGATGTACCATCAACATGCAGGACGATCTGCCAGCCCATTGTCGACCTGAGCAACGCATGCGACATCGACCCCAAAGAGAACAAGACAAAAGACAAGAGAGGCGGTTTCCTACTGGTGGCAAGAAGCAAGGCTGAAGAGGCGATTGAGACAAACTGCATTTGCACAAACAAAAGCTTCGATGTGGCCACTGTAATGGCCTTGTGTGAAAGTTGTATGGTGCAGAACAGTGATGATGCAGAAGGTACGGGATCAAACATAAGTTGATGGCAACAAAAGGCTAACAAATGACACTGTAGACGTACAGAAGATGATGGCGCAGTGCGATTTCACATCCGCTTCATACGTGAGCGCAGCGACGAGTGTCGTCTCTGGCATTTCGGTAGAGGCGACGAAGCCAGCTTCCACAGATATCCCTCAGAGTACTTCCACAGATTCAGCGGTTTCTGCTACTGAGACGGCTGGCAGCAATGCCGGGAAGATTGTCGTTTCTATTATGGCTGTCACATGGGCCAATTTAATGTTTGCGTTTTTACTATGAGACAGATAGGTTTGAAGTGGCCTTTAGAATGTCATCTATATGGAAATTAGGTTCAAAACTGAATAAGAGTGGCCGTTTCTGGCATTCTTCACTAAAAATAATTGTGTATTTGATGAGCCCTATTATGATTGCTGTGTCTTGTTGGTTTGAGAGTTGGACTATAAGGATTAATAAATACCTAACTATCGACCACTATTACTGGAAGAATGGGCGTGACCGGCTGCTTGACCTGTCGAAATGTAATTGACACAGTTGTCCCTCTTCCCACGTCGCTCGGTTAATCAATATCCCAGGATATGGCAGAAATCACACCTTCTATAAATGCATCGGCCCTGTTCCCCGGCATGCATACGCGAAGCACCAGGGTTGGAACAACATCCCATTGGCTGACCCATGTTCACTGTTGGTTCTGTACGTTGGTTGCACATATCATGAGAAACGATGGAATGTTGTCTCCGCACTTTGTGCGTCTTTTAAATATTATTTACTTTGCTCTTGTTTCATACTTCTCTTCCATAAATCAAGTGCATCACTGAGCAAACATGTCTAGCCTCACGTCTCCAAAAAAGCCTACTGATCACAGCCAGGCTGGGCCATCATCGCCCGAACGCCCAGTAGAAACTTTGAAGACTGAGAGTAGCCTTTTACCGCCACAGCATTGGGCTGAATTGACCGAGGTGGGAGATCCCAGTCCCACGGATGACCGCCTAACGTATATCAGCTAATACATATGAAGGATATCGACGATCAAGATGATGCTGACTCTACCATTCCCGACAATGCCAATTCAACTGCCTCTTTGACATCTAGTATACTGAAGTACAGAACACTGCACGGCAGGCTTTACCAGAGTGAACGGGGCAATGTTGACTACTGGTTTGTTGAATCATCCATATAATATAACTGGTGGCTGAGTCGTCTACAGGGGACCCATCGATGAGACTCACCAGGAAGCTATGGATATCAAGTGAGTTACACAACCAACCATTGTCCCAAGAGTCAATGTGCTGACGGTATCAGTCATCATGTGCTTACCCTCCTGATGGGCGATAAGCTCTATTTGGCACCAATTTCGAATGATATACAGGTATAGACCGTTGACGTTGACAAGATGACTGCACTGACTTACACGGACGCAAAGGCAGCTGCAGATATCGGAACAGGAACAGGTATCTGGGCTATGTAAGATTCTTGAGTTTTGTAGAACTAGTATGTTAAGCTTACAAAAGCCAGCGAATTTGCGGACCAATTTTCCAACGCTTCAGTAATCGGAACCGATCTCGCCCCTATCCAGCCAAGCTGGGTTCCTGCAAACCTCGAGTTGTAAGTGTATCGGCGCCACTGTTTCTGACTACGCCACTGACAGTCCAACTATCATAGTCAAATTGACGACTGCACTCAAGACTGGACTATCCCGCCGAACTCACTTGACTACGCACACATGCGCTGGCTCGTCGGCAGCATTGCAGATTGGACAGCCCTGTTTAGGGAAGCCTACAAGAGCCTCAAGCCTGGTGGCTGGGTCGAAAGTTACGAGCCATCCTCCACTATAGAAAGCGATGACAACACAGTCTTACCAGGAAGTGCGATGAGCCAGTGGCAAAACTTCTTCGTCGAGGGTGGCCGCAAAATGGGCCGTCCTTTTACAGTGTTCGAGGATGGAATCCAGAAGAAGGCTATGCAGGAAGCCGGCTTCGTTGATATTGAAGAGAGAACATTCAAGGTATGCTGTTGACTTTAATGTAGTGGAAAGCGGCTAACTTTGATAGAACCCGATTGGAGGTTGGCCGAAGGATCCCAAAGTACGGAGCATCGGACAGTATACGCAGGCTGCACTGGAGCAAGACAGTAAAGGAACAGTGTTGCATATGGCGACCGCGCTGGGATGGTCGGAAGAAGAAGTTACTGTTTTCATCTCTCATTTCCGTCGCGAGATTCGATCACCAAAGATTCATGCTTACTTCAAACAAAAGGCGGTTTGGGGACGCAAGCCTGATGCAGTATAAACCAACGTCTATTAATGAGATTTTGAGTGCAGCTTATGGTTTAGCCATGAGAGGTCGAATGAATATCTTCAAGTGTTCTCGGATAGGAATAGAAATGTGTAAATCTTGGAAGCAAAGACGTAGCTATCACATGCTTCTTCCATCATCAGATTTGGCTGAACGAGCCAGCTATCTCAAACTCCCAGAGTCTTGCGCCTCAAACCCCAAAACAACTTTATTCTTTTTCTGTCCTTTATCTTCATCATACCAAGTCGGTTCATTCAATCGTGGTTTCTCTACACGCATCTTAACTGGTGGTAGGCTGTCAAGTGACCTGCAAGCCACTTAAGCAGCCACTATTAGCATGGAGCGTTCGGTAACATTTTGTGTCAAGTATAACATAATATTGACCATCGCAACCTTAAAAATTGAATGTATTCAACGCTTGTTTTTAGAGTTAAAATCTAGGTAGTCTCCATGTCACCAAATAAAGGTGTGTAGTCGGAAATAATCCAGACAAACAACTATGGTGCTTGCTTGATACGCCCAATCTCCTTCAACTTGGCCTCCAAGTCCTTCGGCTCATCAGCCATGACCTTGACGACATAGTGATCGCCCTCGATGGTCCACCCATACTTTGGGTTATCGTAGGACCACGATCCGTAAATAAGCTCGAGGCCGCCCAAGAACCTGTTCTCGTTGTCGACCAGTTGCTTGGGTACCTTGCGTTCGTATGTGGGAAGAAAGCACTGTCGGTTTAGTTCACCCATTTTGGAAATATTTGGCTGGTTGATGGGAAGTTGGAGGAAAGTATCAATATTCTTAGAATGAGTTTGATGTGTTCAAGGTTTATATGTATTTATTCGAAATGTTGAGTTTGGTTTCAATTTATTTGCCGGGGCTTATATACTTTGTTGTGTTCTCTTTATCACAGTCCAGACTGTCTAAGGCATATCCTCATGTAATATTGGGAAGTGTTAAAGTTCAGTTCATCTTAAGAGCAACGCAGCGGCTTCAAGGAACACACCCGACAACGTTGAGTCCAGAAAGCTATTAAGACATTGTTATGTCAAACGGAACGAGGTGAGTTCTCCCTTAGGACAGTGAGTAATGATAGTGGAGAATGAAAGTTGTATTAAGAGACAGACTGGGAGACGGTTTTTAATTCAGCTATCAATAGTATGTAATAATGTAAGGAAATGAATTATTCTTCAAACCATCCGGTTCAGAGGTTCAAATCGAAGACTACTTCAGAACAGCTGCTTCAAGATATGTGAAACTTGAATTTGACTTCATCTAATGTATATTTTCCATCCTAGGATGTTTAAAACCCACACCCACACCCACACGTTCTATCAATTCTTAGTTCTTGACTGCCTGTTGATATGTTGAAACGATGTGGCGCTGTTTATTACCTAACGAAGTTTGACAGATAATCAGAGGCCCAGTTAATCACGACTACACTGTACAGATGCAACACCATCATAGGAAATGTCCCAAGGACATGCCAGACTTGAAATACGTCGATTCCATCAGAGAATCTAGCTAGTCTTGTGATGATTAGTAGCATTGTTTGCTGTCGCCAGAGTTTGTTCAGTCACTGTCACTGTCACTGTCACTGTCACTGTCACTGCCCGTCACTGACAACGCATCTGCCTAATTCTAGACTAAATAGACGTCACGTGTTGCTATTCTTAAACACCATTTTCTTTCTTCTTCTCGGAATGAGATACCTTCTATAATCTGCACCTCCTCTCAATCCGGGCTTCCGCGGAAATCAGTAAGCTTCACTACTGCTTTCATGATCCCCTCTAACACGCTACAGAAATCATGACTTCATCATCGCACGCAGAGAATCCTCTTGAAGGAAATGAACATGCTTCAACCACAGACATCACTACTTTGACGTTTCATGGCTTCCCCAAATTACCCCCGGAGCTCCGATTCAAGATCTGGAAGGCAGCATGCCTGCCTCGTACCAGCAACGATCACGGCATCCATTACGTCTCCATCGACGGGGTGACGCAGAACTTATGCGTTATTCTGAGAGTCTTAAACATCAGCGAAAACCGACCTGTAAACACCCAAACGACGACCAATCACCACAAGGAATCTGCCTGCCTCTGGGATGCAGGTCTCTGGAGGGCTTGCCGAGAGTCCAGGTACGCCATCAACAAGCATATGGATATTGACGGATGGCTGCAAGTCTGCGACAGCAAACCCGATGAATTTCCAGACCCATGGCGCAGCAAAAATTTCCCATCAACTCTGGTCCCTCACAAGAAGGACACGATCTGGCGGCCAGTCGTGGTCCCCCGCAGGGATATCTTCTGCTTTACCGCTGGTTCCCTCCTTGTCCTACCGAGAACTCTGTACGGCGTGAATCTTCTAGCTCCTTTCCTCAGTCAGCGGGACTTCTCCATTACGAAAGACTGGAACATAGCTTTCAAGTTCAACAGCAGCTGGAACACCGACTTTCCAGACGATATAGACGAACTGACAAAAGAAAACTCTGGACGAGGTTTGTTGGCGGACTGGGTCGAGGGACTAGCAACGCCGGACTGGATCCAGAGATTTATGGACGATGCCTATCCTCAAGTCTCTCTGGATAGTGGATGATACCGCTCGCTGGGTTAAACTTCCCGGTTTCGAGGACAAAACGGTGTATCGCGACTGTCGTAACGAGTATGTCCATGCTCGTTGGGCCGCTCTTCGACAAGGTACAGTTAACAGTGGAATGTGCCCTGTGGAAATTTTCATGTCTTCCTTTTCAGAGCTACTGGAAGATCTGGTTGAAGAAGGCGACAGGGAAATTAAAGATTACATTCGACTCCTCATCAGAAAAGACAACGAAATCCCGTCAGAAGTTTAAACAAATTTGGAGATGGGACAGAATCAACTATATGGCTGACTATTTCGATGAACCCGAAGAAGGAAATTGGGATGCTAGGGGCACAAGAGAAGAAGCCAATATGCGAGGATGTACTACTTAGGTCAGGTTTCTTAGTCTGCCTATTTTTGTACCATCAAGGTTGGAGGCGAACAGGTCTGTTATCCACTAGGGAGAGCTCTTGTGTACATTAGAGATGGTGTGCAGGATCAAGTCAGTGTCAAGCCGAGGGTCAGAGACGGATTTTAAATTTCTTGACCATAAGAACCAATACTAGGTATTTGTGATGTAATTTACAAGTGCTCAGTGATGAATGCCTCTATCTGCGAATGCAGAAACGTAGACGTCATCGACTATTTCTTTATACGTGTTGAATCAAACAATCACTTGTTTTTATTTTCATCTATACGAAAAGGGACGAGAAATCCGCTTTGGAACCGAATACTAAGATTAGTCATCAGAAGCAAAGCAATACCAACAACCCATATCGTGGGCAATCTGCATCTTGAATTTGCAACACAGGCCGCCCTTGGCATACAACAACCATGGTCCAATCGAAGCTTGACGTATAGAAATTTCCAGTTGTCCTCTACTATTTGAGCAGGAACCCAAGGTCGTTCATCATTGTACCACAAAGCTTGGAGGCCAATCTTTGAGTCACTTACTAGGCACTCACAATTTTCGAGAATGAGCAAGACATATTCCGTCATTGCTGTCAGCAACTTAATACTTCATTAGAAAAGGTGTATTGTGCGTGAATGACGATAGCCAATAGTCGGAGCAAACGTCGCGAAGTCGAAAGTCGCTTGCAATGCCAAGGGATACTTGGCTTCGCTGATGTGAGGCGAAATCCTTCAGGATGAATGGTCCCACTCTATTTATCTTGGACCGGACCTCTTTATCTACTTACAATAGGTAGGTAAGACCAGTAATCAATAAGTAAGAAAGCATCTTACAATTATCGTTCTTTTGCCAAACGATGGTTACGGCTTGAGACAAGACAGTATGCTGGACGATATTCTGAAAGAGGAATGAACATCAACTAACTGAATTTCGTATGAAGGAATGACTCTCGGTGCCTTTTAGATAACAGATTCTTTCTGATTCCAAAGGTCATGTAGATGACCAAAATAAAGTCGAACGCGCACAGCCAAGGCTTCTTATCGTCTCTGCGGCTCTAGTTGACGTCACTATATGCTGGAAGGAATATGCCAAGCGTTGTGAGTATCTCGATGACTGTGATCAAGTCTAACCGAGCTATCTTTAGGAAGAGAGCGGTCGCCATGAAGCTGGATTTTTCGGAAGAACATATCCTCAATCAAAAGGAGGAAAGGTATAAAGACGAAGAGAGACCTCCAGTCAAACAGGACGACAGCTTTACACACAAGCAACAACATCTCCCTCAGGCTTTTAATAATTATCCTTCAATCGTACCGTAAAGCCTCTTACCCATTTCATCATCATTTACTAAAGTCCCTGTTGTTCTGACTTCGCACTAGCCTTTCCCATCTTCACCATGAAGTTAGACCAAGCCCTTAAAATGGCCTCGATGGCCCTCGTTCTACCCATGGTATCAGCCTGGGACGTTCAGTGCTACAGCGATACTGATTGTGGTGGTGAAGCGGGAACTCTGACCTATGCGCCAGATGATGATATCAGCATGCAAAGGTTCTGCCTCAACGTCGAAGGCCGAAAGTCTTGCAGATTCAACCAGGGCGCCTCTCAGTCAACCTGGACAATCATCGGAAACTCTGTCCAAGGTGAATGTGGTGGATACGATGTTCGTGGCAGCTGTGCCACTGGTAATGACTGTGTCAATATCCAGCATCCCTATGGTGAATACCCTGAACGTGCCCTCGTGGGCTACGCTTCGACGAGTCTTTGTTGGGCTGGCCGGGCAAAGAGAGACGAGCTTGTATGGGAGGCATAGATGATGCATAATTGGTGCTTAGACTGTACAGGAACGTGAGTAGTCGCGCGCTGGGAGGATGGTTGGATATAGAGGTTTCGATAGTTGCGAGTATACAAGGTGCAGAGGGCTACATGTTTATGTACCGACAATACTCAATAATGCAAACTGCCTGCCCTTACGTTCTGCCACGGAGAAGTTGCATATCCAAGATGTTTCCAGTAGTAGTAGATGTATGAAAGCCTCAGAGCATCTGAAAGGTTGACCCATCGAGGTATTAGAGACAAAATAAGCAAGTAAGTTCATGCTGTTTTGGTGGGGCGTTTATAAGTTTATCTCATTTGTTTTCGTATCACAAGCGATGGAGATAATGTTCCTTGTTACCCACTAGGTAAGGAACATGGAAAGTTAAAGCATCTGGGTTGAATGTTTGTACAAGGGTATTATGTTACATGGTGGCTTATTGAAGATAACCATGGCTGAACATCGGTTGCACATATTGGGTTTAGTTCCCTACTCTTCCCCTCCCACCTCATTCAGAATTTTCTCATACTTGCATGTACTTCTCGGTAACTACGTAGCGTGCTGGAGTACCTCGTTACCGATCGCGATACTCTGTCTTGGTATTGTCATAACCATGGCGAGCGAAACGGCCGTCATTACACAGCCAAGATCGGCTCACATAGCTAGCCATGAGCTCAACACCTTCAATCAGCCTGGAGACAATAGGCCTGGCCCAGAATTGCAGGTACAGGCCAAACCAGCTATCCCCAAACTTCAAGTTCTTGCGGCAGCCTTCTCTTTCTTCTGCGCTGGCGTTGATGGCGCCACTCTTGGACCTCTCCTTCCGTACATCATCCAATCATTCACGATCAATGCAGGTGAGGTAGCCATTATGTACGTGCCCAAGATCCCTTTTTCAGAGCCGATACCAACATCACAAACAGCTATGCATGTATCTTCACAGGATGGGTCATCGCAGCAGTGACCAACCTGTTTCTTGCCACGAAGCTCTCCTTTTCCGCTCTCTTGACGATTGGTGCCATTCTTCAGCTCGTGGCACAATGTCTGCGTCCGTGGGCATCCCAGCCAGTATTCTTCGTAAGCTTTGTAGTACAGGCTGTCGGGATGGGCTATCAGGACACCCACGCCAATACTTGGGCAAGTGGATTACCAAATGCTCACCGTTGCCTTGGCTTTATACATGCCATGTTTGCCTTGGGCTGCCTCGCTGGACCTTTGGCTGCGACGGCGATCGCAACAGCTAAAGGGTCAGGCCAGTCGAAAAGGAGTGGTATCGAGGCCTGGAGAATGGCTTACTTCCAGCTCATAGGTATTCATGCCCTCAATCTTATCGGCATGCTCCTTGCTTTCGGTAACCCATTGAGACAATGGAAAACGCCCAAGACGGTAGTGCCTCAAGCCCCTGCTACCGCTACTGTAGATCCAGACGTGATTCAACGGCGACGCAATAAAGAGGCCCTCCGGGATATAGGACAACTCCTGAAAATGAAGAATTTCTGGCTGATTGGTGGTTTCTACCTGTTCAACTGTGGCGCGTGGTCTGCTGCCGGAGGTAGGTCCTCACTATTTTTCTTAACTTCTCTCTTCTTTTCATATCACTAACCTTACCTTTGTACCACTTATCTGACTTTGATTCAAGGTTGGGTCGTAGAGTATCTTGTGTCCCATCGTGATGGGGATCTCGAAAAAGTCGGCTATGTGCCCACAGGCTTCTGGGCTGGTCTATTCCTCGGTCGTCTATTCCTGGCCGAACCAACGCATCGCTTTGGCGAGCAAAGATCGATCATGTGCCTCAGCGTTGTTTGCTTGATGTTCCATCTTTTATTTTGGCTTGTGCCAAGCCTCGTTGCGAGTGCTGTTGCTTTTTCCTTCATGGGTTTCTTTTTTGGTCCCTTCTTTGCGACCGGTATGAGTGTTGCATCAAGGATGTTTCCTCGCAAGATACAGTCCATGGCTTTAGGTGAGCATTATTTCTTTATTTCCAAGTTGTTCGCTCCGCGCACTCCAGCGGTGATGTGAATGAAACCCTATGTTAGCTAAAAGATAACCTTCGTACTAACTCGCGATATGAGGCCTCGTTTTCGTACTTGCTCAGGCAGGAGCGGCCATATTTCCATCCATTACCGGACTTATTGCAACGCGAGCTGGCGTCAAAGTCCTTCAGCCAGTGATCTTGGGCCTCATTGTGGGTGGAGCCGTCTGTTGGTGGTTTATTCCGAAAATACCGGAGCGCGTGGATGAACCTTCAGACTAGATGTATAGCGGGAAGGGCGGGTCCTCAGGGTATCAGAAAGAATGGCCGCTAGAGATACAAGAGACAAATTTAGTAGGTCAGAGTATGCTGTTTAGACTAGAATTCTTGGGCCGTTTACTTTTATACTCAAAAGTTCAGGGGCCTTGACAGCAGTAAATCAACTTATGCCCCGGGAACCAAGAAGTTGAATTATTTAACTACCTATATGCGAATCTAGAAGGTCAACAACCATCTTATCGCCTCGCCTACTGAGATTCCTATCTGACTTGTTAACGAATAGCCTCTTTGGGCAGATTGTAGTGCAAGTATGATGCTGTTGGCTCACCCCTGCGAATATTATCCAATTGTTAATACCAACGCCCTGTAGAAACTCCACAATTCGCCAGGTTGTTGTTATGCATTGAAAAACTCTATGGGTTCCGATTTGCTACTCGTTGAACCCTCGGCTGGAAGAAACTCTGCATATAGCCGTACAAAACATGATGTGATGTTCATGTGATGCATACCAACCATGTAATTATGTCTCTTGACCCCGTTCCTATCGCTGGGTCTTTTCTCTTCTCAAGTGAGGCCTTTACTGTCCTTGATGCATCTCCTGTCATAAGTACAGTAAAGTTCATTATGGCTACATCGTCGTCTGAGCTGTCTCACAGTGGAGTACCTGTCGAGAGTCATCTGCCCAACACTGAGCTTCACGTCAGTAGCGAAGATTCATTCTCTTGTGGTAAGGTGGGCTGATCCTTTGACCGGAATAGGACGACGGCGACTCTTCTTTTGACGAGGTATGCGTTTGTGAGATACTCGCAACAAGATCTTGTATTAACATGTGGACTTGAGATCTCGGCCTTTAGCGATACAGGCTCCCTCCAATCGAGCATATTCAAATACCGTGTACAAAATGGCCGTACATATCACGCGTACAAAGAGGGATGTAAGTATACATAATCATTGCGACTTTATACTAGCTGAATGGGACTTTATAGCTTATATATTACCTAACGATGAGGCACGTAATCCTTTTCGGCTTCAAATAGTGATCATACTTACAAATGTTATCTTAGTGGGAGAATGATCGTCTAGGTATGAAACTATACGAATCCAAAAACGTCGACTTCTTTTAACTAGGGTTCATAGATCAACAACACCATTTGGCTTTGCTGACACTGAACGATCGCTTGTTCACTGCCCCCATAAAGGAGGACATGCCGTTCAAACACGTCCTTGACGCTGGATGCGGAACAGGAATCTGGTCTATGGATTTTGGTATGTTGTGCCACCATATCGCTGAGTTGCAAACTGACAATAGAAGCGGATGAGCATCCAGAGGCCGAGGTACATCTCATGCTTCTCGACGTAAAGCGTTTTTACTGACTTTGTAGGTCATGGGTGTCGACTTGAGTCCAATCCAACCAACATTGTGAGAAGCCCGACTACCACCACAGCAACGAATGACTTCTAAAAGTGCATCAGTGTGCCACCGAATGTTTCATTTTTCATCGATGATCTCGAGGCCGATTGGACATACAGCAAGGCATTTGACTTTATCTACTTGCGTGCAATGACTGGTTCTATTCGTCACTGGCCAAGGCTCTTTAATCAGGCCTTCAAGTAAGACAATCTCTCAATTCCATCCAGTCAACAGCTTCTAAAGAATCTGACTAGGAACCTCTCGCCCGGCGGTTACATCGAACTGATGGATCCGATTTATCCGGTTGTCAGCGATGACGGGACCGTGTCCAAAGACTCTGCAGTTTATAAATGGAGCAACTTGATGAATGAGGCCGCTACGGAGATGGGCAGCGCTCTTGATTCCGCCTTAGGTTACAAAGACCAGCTTATCCAAGCTGGATTTGTGAACGTCGTAGAAACACCATACAAATGGCCAATGAACAGTTGGCCGCGAGACAAGAAGCTGAAGGAGCTCGGTATGTTGTTCAATGCTGAAGTATGATAGGGGTGATCCTGACGTCTTTTTAGGAGCATGGGGAAACGTGAATCTTGTTGGAGGAGTTCAAGGTCTCAGTCTCGCCTTGTTCACGAACATTCTGGGATGGAATAAGGACGACTTAGAGCTTTTCCTTGTCGACGTTCGGAAAGATCTACACAATAAACAGTTACATGGGTACTGGCGCGTGTAAGTATGGATCCGCCGTGATGGAAGAGAAATATGGCTGACTATTTGTAGCAACGTGGTCTACGGACAGAAGCCTGAATAGATGTTGCGATGGGAGGAATGGGTGATATGAGTAGGTCTGCCATTGACCAAGAGGTAAGGACTAGCAATGAACAACTAAGAAGCATGTGGATACACTCAAAGATTATCGCAGCGACGGAAAGCATTGCGCCACAGCTGATTCAGAGACAAACCGAGAAACCTGTATCACCTAGAAACTACTATCGAACCCTTCACAATACAACCTTTACTGCCTTGATAAGATAATCCCTTATATGAGAGACATAAAGCCATCAATAAGGACTGTGATAACGCCATATACAGTCCAACGATGCGAGCCAACAGAGTACGACGTGAGGAGCCATAAAAGGCTGGGAAGTATCCAGATCATAGGGATAAAGCATAGCACAATCACACGCTTTGCTCTCAACTTTGGAAGACTCTTCACCCGCAAGGAGATGTCAACACATTAGATGATGCCTTGAACTGTGAGTTAGATGACTTCTATGTGAAGTGACAGCCTCAAGTTTCGTCTGGTTGGTGTATTGGTGGACATGTGCTTGATGCTGAAGGCGCACAATTTGAGAAGGAGGGATTAGCTTACTGGAGTGACTGGGTATGATTTGATTACAATATCTCTACTAGTACAGCCTTTGAGGTTTCATCGGTGTATGTATGCATGCTGTAGTTTTCATCTTATTTGCCGATTGCGTGACGGACTAGATAGATTAGCAATGAAACCGAACCCGCAGATAAGTCCAGATAAGACAATATTACAAACCTGACGAATCAAGTTCGAAAGACTCTAATAAATGAGATATTAAGAGTGATAATGGATATCATATAATGTAGTCGTGGGATTGTCGATATTGAATGTAGTAGGTTAGTCCGAAACCGCAGTTCTGCGGATGGCGTGCTATTGCACTATTGACTTGCAGTCCATATTATCATCCCAGCTTTGAAATTCCCTCACTGCACTATCTTCATATTTACATCCCATTTGATTACCATGCATATCGCAAGTTTTAGGCCGCTTTCATTTTTCTGTCCATTTTTGCGAGAAATGCAACTGCAAATATTTGTTGTCTCTACGATAAGTCTATAGTACTCCATCCAACCTACAACAATAACTGTATCAACAACAAACCCCATCATGTCTGATCGTGAAGACGGCCATGATCCAGAGTCCGGCGTGGTCAATCGACAAGATGTGGCAGACCAAGGGACGGAAACAACTCCTCTTCTTGATACATCCGATTCTCCAGTTGCATCATCGAGCAACTCTTCAACAGCAGTCTTGAAAATCGTCTTGGTGCTTATAATTGGTTCATTCACAGCCAGTGCTGATGGCAGTCTTGTGCTGGCCACACACCCCACAATCGCGAGCGAGTTCAATGCCCTGTCTGCGTCGAATTGGCTATTTGTCTCCTTTACATTGCGGGAGCGGCTACTCAAGCCATGGCAGGCAAGCTCAGTGATGTGTATGGCCGAAGGAGTCTTATCGCCACTGCCTAAACCCTCTTCGCTGCTGGTTGGTAGGTTGTTCTCTCTAGCACAGACTTCGATTGTCTTAACACCATTTAGTATTATTGTGGGAACAGGCACTTCCATGGGATTAGTTATCCTTGGGCGTGTCATTTCTGGCGTCGGCAGATCAAGGCTAACCATATTGGCAATGCTCATTATCACAGACTTGGTACCTCTGCGTGAGGCCGCTACATGACAATCATACCTCAACCTCGCTGCCACGACTGGTCGTAGTCTGGGCGGGCCACTTGGAGGCTGGCTGGCCGATACTATCGGATGGCGTTGGTCATTCAATTGTCAGGTCCCCATCTTCCTTGTTGCCATTGTTCTCACATACTTCTTTTTACCCAACAAGAAGCAGGACAAGAGACCTACATCACTGTCCAGAATTGACTTTCCCGGTGCGGCACTTCTTGCTCTCACAATGATGGCGTTCCTTCTACCCTTCGAGATTGGAGGTTCTGAGGTGCCTTGGTCACACCCCGTTATACCCGGCTTATTTGTTGCTACTATGGTTTCTGGTGGGTTATTCGTACTCTGTGAAGGCCGCTGGGCGAAAGAACCCATTTTCCCACTCGACTTGCTCCGAATCCGGACGCGCGCAGGTCGTCAATTTGGCCACTTCATATATCAATTATATCGACAAAGCGGACCCAACTATCGTGGCAGCCGTGATAGACGCATATGTGTACGGTCTGTCTATCAGCCACATTATCTCCCTTACCTTCTCTGTCATTGCTACGTTTTCGGCTGGCTTCACCGGCGGGCATAAGGTTTAAAGGCTGTTGGGCTAATACAAGGGCCATTCTAAAAGTTCAAGATACAATTTAGTTAGGATAAGGAAAGGAGGGGATGAACCTAACGTTCAATTTTTCAGTATTATTAATCTATTGACTTATCAGATGATGGGTAGGAATTATGGACCGCAATTACCTCGACTTCTTCCAGGCTAAATAGATATTAATGCATACTAGAATAAGTCAGCGGACTCAATTAAACGTCCCCTTTGAATATCACCCGATTCCAGTGTGATTGAATTCTTCTACTTTACTAAGCTCCACTAGGTATTCTCCCATACTGTTATAGTGATTTGAGTGTGGCATTTCAGGGAATTGTTCGATCATGCTATTCTAGGGCAGGGCAAAAAAGGTTATGTGTAGGCATCGGAGTTACGATGCTTTGTTGTGAAGTTAAACATAGATAAAGTTGAAGGTTCGATCACACTGAGTCTCACTTGATGGACCAACTGCAAATTCACTGACTTTGCTGTAGATCAAGGTCGATGTAATGCGTGATGATAGTGTGTCATGATATATAACTAACAGTGCAGTATAGTAATGGTTATGTCTATAGCGAACTCCAGCTTGATCTGTCTTTAGTCATTCCCTGGCTTCTGGACAAATTCCCAGCCATATCAACCAAGTGCTCAGCTCTGTCAGTAGTTGAGAATAAGACTAGAATTAATGGTTTAGATGCTAATCTAGTAATATTTATACAAGAAAACCTCTGTGTATATACGCCCTCATTCTTCCTACGCACTCGTGCTGTAGTCTATAGACTGGCCATGCAGCTCTGTCCATGCAGCTCCTACAGCTCGACAACCCCTTTCGGTACAGATTATCAAGGACTGATGTAACTTGACAATTTTCCTCCATGATCTCAGCCCTTCCCGTACGCCCTTCTTCAAAATCCTTAAAAGTCACACTTGGTGCGGCCAACACCAGTAAACCAGCTGATTTCAACAAACTTGCCATTGGCGTTGCAAGCGGTGCCCTTTCTACCGGAAGTACGGCACTCAACATCGCAGGGTCCATCCTTCAGCTAGATATGCCAAAGAGATTTTGGTTAGTTGATAGAGTCTTGAGGTTAGGAAGAGCAAGCATGAGAGAGAACTCACGTTAACACAGCAGTGGGAGCCATCCTGGAAAAGACACTGGCAAGATCTGGTAAAGCTAGCAGCAGCAACACTGCTGACAGCAGTGGCAATTACGGCGAGGATAGAGAGGCGGACCATTTTGTTGACTGTTTTGAGTGTTTTGCGTTGTGTTGATTTGTTATTCCGGTTCTTGTTGTTGGATAGAGAAGAAAAAGAAAAGGAAGTCGGGCAGTAACTGTTGACTTTATAGAAGTTCGAGCGGCTTATCATCTTACTCTTACTACTAGGTAGACACTCAAGCGGCTACTCCATTGCTACTACATTATCATAAGAAGTTTTACCACCAATGCTTGGTCGAGATACCTAAGACGTACGCCGACTCAGCCGACTGCCGAAGCTAACGGCTGAGATATCACAAAGGGTCCACTAGATGAAAGAGATTAAATGCGACAGGGGTGCTGACTCATTCAGCGATTAAGGTTCACTATATGTCAACCACTTCGCTCCGTATTAGAACCCCACGTGCGTCAGTCGAGTGTCTCAGCCATATTCTTTCATTTCCTCGGCCGGGAGAGCCGATATCCCATCATCCCACGTTTGGGGACACCGCCTCAATAGCTTCCCATCTAAACTTAGCGTAGTCCAAATGCCGACGTGAGGCTGAGATAGCTCAGTGTAACACTAAGTCGTGTGGCAGATCACGGACCATCTCAGCTAGTTAGTTTTTAGTCCCTGATTTCTGTGTCTCCAATTTCGGCAGTGTCTGCGAAAACCTTCTCATTTTCGCACAAACCTATATATCGTTTCCCGACAGGGTCTGTCTTCATGCACATCCTGCACGTTGGCTAACTCATACCATAGTAGTAAAATACGCAGACAAAAACAGTAATTACTTTAAAAATGCATCAACCGTATATAACTATCGGCTTGTAGTTTGCAACCACGACTTATTAGTATCTTCATTTTCAAAGAAGTCTCGTTGAGGAATGTTTCTTTGAGTATTCAGCATAGTATCAAGCTCTGGTAGCACGCTATACAAGACTCCGCGGTAAAGAAGGATAATTATGCAACTGGTGAGTTGCTACACTAGTCAGACAAACAAACCTTACTGAGGTTATAAAGGTACTCATAAATTAGATACAATTTGCTCCATAACAATGTCTATGCATACCGACCCGCGGGATACGATATCAATACCCATTTCTGTTCTAGTTCCCCCATGTATTTATTCCCCACTTAGGAAAGTTCAAGGTAGATACGCAGCGTCACATGAATGCGCTATTAATTAGATGCGTGTATCCATAGATACTATCTCCTACTCCCCATTGACTTTGGGGCCAGAAATAGCGGTATGGATATGAAAAATGAAAAGCAACTTTTCCGTATGAATGGACTTTATATACCAGATAAAATAAACCGACAGCATTCGTTAAGCATGTTACCTCCTCTACTTGTCAACGCATCTCATTTTTAACTACCGACTCTGTAGGAAGAATATATTTGACAGTCAAGGGGCTCTCGGATCTCGGCGTCGCATCCCTGTTATCACTGTGACAAGGTAACAGTAGTATTGCCGTTATTGTGACCCGTTCAAACTAAATTTGATCAATCGGTCACTACTTTATCCTAGAAGAACAGACTATACCTGATACAGTAGGTAACAGATGATTGGCTATACTGGACGGATAAATTGTTATGAACTTGATTTCTGGCGATAGCGGAAACTCCCGCACTCTCCCTCCAACGTTGATAGTTTTCTACATACAACTTCCCAAACGTCCTGTATCTATTAATAACACCACCGTAAACTCCGACACCGCTCAGTCTTTACTAAATAATCATCATTATACTTCTATCTAAGCCCCCAACTTGATTGACACTTCTACCTCAACTCAAACCTCTTCAACATCACCACAATGATCCGTCTCGCAATCTTCGCTACCATCGTTGCTGCTGCCAGCTTTGTGCAGGGCGCCGTTTGGTGCCAGTGTCTCTTCCACTGAGAAAGGCATCTTGTTGTGTGTGGTGGACTTGGTAGTTGTTTTTAAGAGGAAGAGAAAGAAACTGGAAGGGAGTCAGCAACAGGAGGGATTGTTATATTGTGCCTGTAACCTCACTTTAGGGTAGGGTTAAAAAAAGGTTATGTGTAGGCATTGGAGTCATGATGCTTTGTTGTGAAGTTAATATCAGATAAAGTTGACGGTCTCTTCCCCGATAAGTCCCACTGCTGTGTTGCCAGTGTAAGTCCGAATCTGTCATGTTACTGCCTCACACCCTACTCTCAAGATAAGAAAAAAAAGACAAGTTACTAACCTGGGTACTTCTATCTTGACAGGGAGGCGGTAGTTGCCAAGAAAAGTGCCTGAAAGCCACCAAGCCCATTGTTGATGGATCTTTTTTCCCAAAGAACCAGAAGTGCAACGCTGGAGGCGATGGATTTGGGATCAGCGCCATTACTGCTCAAGGGCGTACTCCATGCGACACTAGGAGCTAAGTCCTGGCTTTATCGTTACTTTCTTATAGGAGGCGCTCTCGTATTTGCCGAGATCAGGACCGCTATTGAGCAGCAATGCAGGGACAGAAGTCGTTTTCCCTTGTAACTCTTTAGTTATGGAATACAACACTTCACGTTCTTACGGGATGCTACTGTATAGGACTATTCATAGGTAGCATAGAATACTACACATCGTTGTGCTGAATCTCATTGATTGAACGTTTGCTCCTGTGAGGGTTGCTTCTTTTCACTTCTTGCTGTTCTAATAATAATCTATTTTGTAAACCACTGGGATCCCCTTGCCAACTG
Source organism: Fusarium nodosum (assembly GCA_014898975.1). NCBI lineage: Eukaryota > Fungi > Ascomycota > Sordariomycetes > Hypocreales > Nectriaceae > Fusarium > Fusarium nodosum. Next base: position 415,248 of record JAAVUE010000086.1, on the reverse strand, counting down.
CCCTTTGTTTCGATGTTTCCTTCCAGATATTGGGTCGCTTGTAAAGAGGAGAAGGTATCCAATCGTGTTACATGGTTCCAGCCGAAAACCGGAGACAAGGGAGGCCTATGTCTTTCTAGACTAGCTAGCAGGTAGACTAGGGGCGTCAATGGTAGCATTTTAAGTTTCTGTGTGAGACAAAGAGACAAAGCCCAACTCATAAAAACGCGTATGTGGTACTTGAACGAGGTAGCCGTGATTGAATGAATGATGGTTTCGTACAAGTATACTGTGGAAATTGTGTTTCGCGCTGCCGTGTGCATAGACACATGGTTGAAGTGCTCAACTGACTAGGTTGGAGAGTTACAGACAAACCAAAAGAGGTATTTGAGGACGCAGCGCAACGATCATCAAACGCAATTTGCTACCACCACGAACCAAGTGAGTCTTTTAAAGATTGATAATTTTATGTTTGTGATGATCTTAAAACTCAGCATTATGATAGAATCTTGACCTTTGTCAATCTCAGAATTCTTGTCACTGGAAACTACCCTATATCCATGAGTAACCCTGTCGAAGATGGTCAACGCTCACTGAAGCTAAGTTTGATTAGGTAGTTTAACAACGCATTACGGCACATCCAATCCTAGACAAGCTCAACAGGGTCGTCTGGGCCCTCTGGGGTAGACAGACATGGGGCGGTGTGATTTTGCCTTACTGAAATTGGATGATGTATGCCCAGCCGGAGCTATCGGATCATCGCAGACTCACCGTTTGGCGAACACCACGATCATCTACCGACTATCCGTACAGGGATAGTTGTCACGAAGCCTTGTTCCACGACGCCTGAAAAAAGTTCTAGGCACGCGGAAACTGGCTATCAATCTGATCAGCATGACTTGTCACATATGTATAAGTGCTTGAAAATATTTTTCCGTGACTTAATATAGACCATTGCTCGTCCGAGACGTTGGAAGATTCCAAGTAGGTAGGAAGGCCATGCGAGAATCACGCGTTAAGTTTGTTTAGCGAGATTGTGTCACGACATTCAATCGCTGTGGAGCCTCGTTCGTCATCTTGCCAAGACGTTTTCCATGTGAAAGACTGTCTCCCAGTTGGTGGAAGTGATTAGCCGCGATCTCCTTAGGCCGCCGCAAAGACACGTTCCTGTACAATGGTTCTTTAACATATTTAGCAGGTCCTGTGATTGATGTCGACTTTTTTGACAAGGGATAAATTGCCAATTGACGTTGAATTGATACTGAAGGTGACTGACGTTGGATTCAGAAAGTTATGAATCCTCCAAAGCTGCAAATGGTCATGAGTCGGGTTGACGTATCAACATCTTCATACAATAAGCTCAACTAGAGCAAGAGGGCCTATATTCATAATATGCACAGAAAAAACTTTGCAAGCCATAATGTTAAGTGGTCGATACTCCGTCATACTTCATCGTCTAGTTACATGGTGCTTGCAGCCGCGTCTCTCGTGGTAGGACGTATCTCGGGCGGCCAACCATTACATTCTGTGCTCAGTTCTGACCCGGTCTCTTGACAGAATCCTTTATGCACATCGTTCTAGTCATCCGACTATCAGCGTTTACCCAGCCAACACCACTTTCTGTTTCAACGGCAGACCAACTTTGAAAGTGCTATTCTCCATCTGGCCGCCGATACTCCAAAGACGATCGTGTATGCCAGAGAGCTTGAACTTGAGTTCCTCGCACAATTCTAACCTCAGGTTTGCCGTTTCATTCTTTTCATTGTCGCCATTGACTGTTTTGTGATGTTCACGGATTGGTCGCTCAAGTTTGTCAATCTTGGTCCATAGCTGGCGACGCTCGTCACGTAATCGTGTGCCATTCAGTAGTTCTTGGAGAATGCGTTTTTCGAGGGCTTTGCGCTCCTGGGGAGTATTGATCTTGGCTTAATATGGTTAGTACGCTCTTGATACATTGGAACCGTGTGTTTGCTACTGACCTTCATTTTTCTCGTACACAGGGCGGTCACGACTGCAGCCACGGATTGTGGAAGACTTGGGAACCGACAAAATTCCATGCTTGACATAGTCAGAGTCACTCGATCGATCTTCCGGATCTGGGACCGGGTTAGATGAGACTTCACCTTCAAACATATTAGCAACTCGCCACCTATGTCCCGTAACGGACTCACAAGTCTTGGGGTTCTTGTCGTAACGGCTGAAATGAAGCCAATAGCTTAGTGCTTTTTGTTTGTCACTTGCCTGCCACTGCCAACGTTTTGTTATTATTGCAAGGAGCACGCGACATTAAACAACCATGATATTTGGGCACAACTTGAGTCTGTCTAAAAAGTATTGTGCCATCACTATAAGTGCGCTTATGCTACTCCGTGGTTTGGAATGGCGAATGGCCTTTCGTGAGAGATCATGGAGAGCTACGTTGGACCTCATCTAGCGCGACGCTGGCTCCCACTTTTAAATTTGATCTTGATGCTACTACCTAGTCCGACGTCATTCTTGCAAGGACGCTGTCATCAATCCATTCCCTCGCACGATGCGATCGATGTTATTGCTGCCGTCTAGGATCTTTTTGCTAGGACATGGGAAGTACTTGTAGCCTTCCACTGCTGACTTAGAAATATTTAGAGAAGGCTGGCCACTAAGGCTGGTAACATAAACAAAGTAGCTGGAAGGACCTTTCACCTATACTTCTTTATCATACATCTCCTAATAATTGCAATAAAGAAATCCCAAACTATACCTAGCTAGGAAGAATTGATTTATTAACTGGCGATGAGCTAACTGCAGACCTGAAGTTTCCTCCCCGACTCGGACATATCCAGAAACGAGGCCTTCTTAAGAATAAGAAGTGAATGAGGTAAATTACTTCCTTCCTCTCTTTGTATAAAAGCTCTGTTATGGAATGCATCCGCACTCACCTTCCACTGTAACTAATGTTTGCAGAAACTACATCTCGTCCATGTCCATTCCCCCTCCATCTTGCGGTCGGACCGTGTCCGCTTCTTCATCAATCTCAACCTGTGTTCCTTAACCTCCAGCAAAGCCATAGGAATCGAGCAAACGAAGCAACAATCTGATTTGGGAAAAAAATATTTCCTCAGAAAGTTGTGGTAGTACGGCTGGCTTGTCCAGTAGGTGGCAAAATGAAATACTTCTAAGTTTCGGGGTCGAGAAAAGAATGAACTTAAAATATAGCATAAATGCATAAACTAACCCACTTACTTTGTCATTTGCATTTACACCTTGAGTGATCAAACTTTCTGGTACTCTGAGGCTGGTGAACTTTACAAGCGTCATGCCTCGATGCTGTGCAATATTTACCTCATGGTTTCTAATCACGAGGAGCTGGTTACCCTGCAGTGTCATCGCTGTTGTTTGACAAAGAACACATCTCCAGTTCAAGTGGACCTCTCGTCAGATATGGCCCATCATTTGACCAATAATCTGACAGGCGTCATATTTGACCATAAGCCGAGTTCACAAGACTGGACTTTTATAAGGACAGTCCTAGGTCTGACACTGACCAGTACAAAGTACATGTAGTCAAACCACTAGCTGTAAATGGAACAGCCAGACTCTGATTCGATGGCCAATCTCGGTTATGCAGTCTGACAAGCTCCACTCTCAGAACAGTCAGAAATGGACAGCGTTAATGTAGTAGCTCAGCCGACTCTCTTCATCCAGTGAACCAGAATGTCAACTTGCATCTACGACTGTCGTCCTTTTGTATTACTCTCTTGAGAATCTATCTGTATACATCCAAGATGGAGACAAACTGGAAGCCCTTTATGAAGTCCACTGCCGATGATTGGACAAACATCCCAGACCCTGCTCAGCGTAAGCGGATCCAGAACAGGCTATCTCAGCGGGCGAGACGTGAGTACAGGAATGTTGTATGGTTGAAATGGGTGTGTTCAGCTGATGACGGGTCCAAGGTATGCGACAAAGGAAAGCGGTAGCACAATCCGATTTTGGAGGCGTGATCACAGACGTCTCCTCTGCAAGAAACATCAGTCCAGTTCTTAACGAAGGTCAATCTTCCACCCATAATGACTTAAGGACGGCTACCGTGGAGGCGTTTGACCCAAGTCTCTTGGCAGACAGTCACTTCATTATCCTAACAGATATGACGGCCTGTGCCGCTCTCGCCGTCATCGCCCAGTGTCTCGATCTCGACTGTCAATCTCAACCAGGCTTCCATATAAAAGCGCTATTTATGAATCTTCCCTCAGCTATAGCGCCCACTGATTTGCAAAAGATTATTCCGCACAGACCTTACTTGGACATGTTGCCGTGGGCTTCGTTGCGGGATAAGCTGCTCAAATCTGTGTCTGTGATCAATGAAGACGAGTTTATGGCTGATATGCGCAGTGGTAATTTGAGAGTCTGGGGCCAGTTACCGTGGGATCCAACGGGATGGGAGGTTAGCGAGGATTTTGCAAGGAAATGGTGGTTTTTGATGGATGGGGGTATAGTGAGGACGAGTAACTTTTGGAGAGCTCAGAGGGGGGAGCGGCCTTTGACTCCGATTGCGCTATAACGAGGCTCACAGGGCATGAGTGTGTGTATAGTGGTGCAATGCTCTTTTGTCTCTCACTGATTTATCACGACATGGTGGAATCTGACGGGCCCAGATTCTGACAAGTCCCTCGGTTCCCCACAAAATTTCAACACTACATGTCAGACTGCGTGTAGGAGGAATACATACTACGATAGATATAGAAGCTCGTTCAACATAAAGACCAGCTGCCATCCATTCGAAACAAAAAAAATTTACTCAGCTCCACCAACTTAAGCAGCAAGTTCACAATCCTGTAGCTACCCAGATTTCCATCATCAGCTACAACAACACAACTATGAGCGCGACCTTTTCACAACTGTTTCCATCAAAACCCGCCTATACAGAAGACAACGTACCATCTTTGAACGGTAAAGTCTTCCTAGTTACTGGCGGGACTAATGGAGTCGGTCTCGAGCTCGTCAACATTCTCTATTCCAAGGGCGGCAGAGTATATCTTCCCTGCCGCTCCGCCACCAAAGCAGCAAAGACAATAAAAGATATGAAAGCTTCCCACCCAGAAAGCACTGGTCATCTAGAGACTCTTCCTTGTGATCTCAACGATCTTGCTTCGGTGGCAGCATGTGCCTCTGCTTTCTTGTCCAAGGAGACTCGTCTGGATGTGTTGTGGAATAACGCTGGTATAAGCTATGTACCCCACGACGAACTTACCGTTCAGGGATACGAACCTCAAATGGGCGTCAATTGTCTCGCGCCATTCCTTCTTACCAAAATGCTGCTCCCTGTATTGAAGCGTACGGCGACAATGTCGTCTGAGCCATCCACACGAGTCATCTTCGTGGCTTCGGGCATGGTGGACTCGTCACCACCGGGAGGGATACCATTGGACGAGCTTCGTCCTGGGAACCAATCCAAAGACCTATCACGGAACTACACTATCTCTAAAACGGGAGATTGGTTTCTTGCATCCGAGTTTGATCGTCGAATGCGAACAGACGGGATTGTCTTTATTGCTCAGAATCCAGGCAATCTCGTGACTAACATCTGGGATCGTGTTCCATGGTTCCTGAAGGCACCCATCCGATTTCTACTGCATCCACCCAAGAAAGGTGCCTATTCGGAACTTTGGGCAGGTCTTAGCACTGAGATCAATCTTGACGATGGTGGCCGGTATGGTATACCATGGGGAAAGTGGCATCCGAATCACAGGAAGGATCATTTACTGAGTTTGAAGATCAAAGAAGATGGCGGAACTGGTGTTGCGGCCGCCTTCTGGGAATGGTGTAATGAAGAAACAGCCAAGTTCGTGACAAACTAGAGATCGAAGTAGTAGAGGTATCAATTCACTTTATCATCTCATGGGTCTCGTGATTCATCTTATACTTGACTTCCTAGACAGCCATTCGATAAACTATTTCAAGACGGAGACGCGTATTGTTGAGTGGAGTGATCTGCTAGACCTTCCTATGTGATGTCTCTAAGTTCTGTGCTGGCTATTGGGCTTTGGCGTCCCTGTATCGGAAGTTGCGGAAGAGAGCTGAAGTACTCTAATTAACTAGTCTAAATATTTCAGCTTTTTATGCATACTAGAATTACACGAATTGGTTTGAAGAGACGTGGCAAGGTCTTTGAATAAATCCCCGCTAGTCTTTACAAGACAGTCTAGACACTGCGGCTGAGGGGTCTAGATGGGCGCCTCCAAGAACTATTGAAACTCTCAACACATGATATTTCATCCGTACTTTAATGGGGTATAGCTTGTTTCTTGGTCGTGGATAAAAAGATTGTCCTCGCCTTCGCATTTGCGCATTCGCTAACATCATTTGATCTCATTATTGCTTTACCTGTGACAAGTGCGAACACTTTCCACTACTGGACAGTAATCATGTTTACACGAGCTCTTATTTCCTGGCTAGCGGCATCCGCTACTGTATTTGCTGCACCTCCCGCCTCCAGCCTCAGCTCACTCGATGCGCGAGCCTGCAGTACCCCGGCAAATTCACTCAAGAACCCCAGTTTTGAGTCAAGTTTGAGTAAGTTTATGGCGATAATTATGATGAGATGTTCAGTATGACTGATAAGCTTTAGCATCTTGGGTATTTAAGCCTACGTATGCGAAGCTCGGTAGTGCAGGTGTCGTGACAGGTGGTTACAAAAGTAGCCACGCCGTCCAAGTGACTGCCACCGCTGGCACGAACGATCCCACAAGCTACAATAAGCTCTCCCAAAGCTTCAAAATCTGCAAATCCTCACGCTTTCAACTCTCATGGTCCATGCTTCTACCCAAAGACGGGTCCAAGTATACGGCGCCTGGTATTCCCGGACTCTATGTCGAGGCTCAAGCACCGGATGGCCTCTGGCACCAGTTGGGAACTTTCCAATTTTCTTCAAAGACATTCAGCAGCACAATCTTTTCACCAAACAAGAAGGGCACGCACAACGTCGACCAATGGGCTAATTTCGTTGCGGACTTTCCTACTTCGCAGACTGGTACCTGGGTCATCTCAATGGAGTGGTATGCTCAACCAGCGTCTGGTGGTAAGACAACGACGTTGAAGTTCAAGATGGACAATTTCACTGTTAAGCCAAAGGCCTAGTCCGAGGAGAATGCCGATTGGTTATGATATTCAAACGTCGCCACATGTTGACATGGAAAATATCAACATGCCTAATGCTTCCAAACCCTCATGTAGAAGACTCAGGATGACATTTAGACCACCCTGCCGCTGAGTATGCTATGTATGTCTTGTACCAGTTACGCAACGATAACATTTTATTGGAAGAACATTCTCCATCTTTAACTAGAAACATGTAGCTGGTCAGCTATAACAGCGCATTCGTTGATATAAGGCAAGGCAGGCAAGCGGTCGTCACCAACCAAACATGCAGACGATTCTTCAACGACCTAGAATGATGTTAGCTATAAGAAATACAACTGGGAAATTGTGTGAATAACCATTCCCTGAAACAGACCGGAGAAGATGGGAGTTTTAAAGAATTGCGTTTGGTTCAACTCGAAAAAACAAAGGATTGGGATTGAGATTGGGTCAGTCTTTCTAAGCATGCCAAGACGATGTACTTTATCACGCAGATGGTGGTTGTCGTATGCCAGTACTGAGAGTATTTGATGATATGCGCCTGAAAACCACATTGTTCTTGCAAGGAGATTGGCAACCCAATGGACTTTCGTTCCTCTGAAGGGAGTTCCGAGAGAAATGAAGCCTTTGGTGTGTCGGAGAATGTGGTTGTATTGGTGCTCACTATGGGCATGTAAAAGAGCCTGGTCAAGACCAAATAGATATGTGTTAGCTAGGGGGGATTATTGTGCGTGGTAATGATACCGTGAATGAAAAGAACAAATTGGTACGCTGAAAACTTACGTCCTGCACAACCAAGCCACCAAAGCTATGTGCAATAAAGAGTATTGGGCGCTCCGACCCTTCCCTAAGCCTGTGGAGACTTTGGACTAACTCCTCAGCGAAAAGTTCGACTCGTGCCCTTGGGGCATCTGATAACCATGTCGAATCGTAGTTGAACGCCAAGATCCTGGCATTGGGCTTTATCCTTTGTAGCATATCTTCGTCTTGTAACCAGTTGACCGGCTTCCGGGGCTTGAGAGTACCCTGCCAGGTCCAAGTTCTATCGACGTTGGACCCAAGCCCATGGACTGCGACGATACTAGGTTGGTATTAACGATGGCTGGTAATACGACGGCACAACAGATGCCATACTCAACATCGGCTTCCATCGCATTCTGCGCTTCTGCTTTCGGGTCGTATAATACGTCCAATGGTTCTCGACCACGAAGACTCTGTAAATCATCAATAGGGTGTCAGCATGTAAAAATGGTCTCTTGCTAACCTTTGGCCTGCATGTTTGAGACCCATCATGTCCTTTTCCACTTCTCAGTGGGACAAAGACAAAGAGAATAGTGCAGATCAGCACGAAGAATGCAATAAAGGAGCTTTGAAAGGCAAGAATGGCCTCCATTATTCTTGTTTCAGGTAGATGTAAGAGAGAAACGACTGCCCAACTATTCCATCTCTGCCTCTAAGAAACCACATGACGCCTTGTACATCCCTCACAGTGCTTCATCCAATCAGGAGCCATATGTCATAAGTAGCCTGTTCTATGGTTAGATTGCTCAGAGATTGAAGTATATCCGCTACTGTGGATTGCAGATTCTAATCTCTGCTCTCGCTGTTAAGGACCTTGATACTAGTACATGTGGCGCGCCGACCGATAGCCAATCAACACTGGAAACAGTAAGACACAACAGCCACGAAAAGCATTCATCGCCCTTCTGATAGATAGCCTCGTTCGATACGTACCCTTCTGAGGTAGCTGAGAAAATAGCGGTGTGAGTGCGGACTGTGAACGCGTCATTCATGTTGTTTCTCCAAAGTCCTAGATTTGCGATTTACACATTCCGTGAGCCTTACCCAGTAGCTTCTCTCGTTTCTTCTATGGCAGTTGTAGTTGAAAACGGGGTTGTGGAACGCAGAGGAATTTTAACAGCGAGTACCGTACTGGAATGTCAGGGTCAGCAGACGTCTATAAGAAAGAGGAAGGAAGTAAACTTTTCAAGATTGGCTATTAGATAGCCTGCTTCTGCAACGCGTGATGATGAGTCATTCCGCGTAGCGGGTAAAGACGGACCCTAAAGGAGATCTTTGGCTTTGAGCTGAGGGGCTGGTTACGTAGATGTTGTGGATATGGTGCAACGTCGTCAATGTGTTAGACAAAAGCTGAACTAACTGTTGAGTGGAATGTTGGCGGTGGCGCCGCCATTATGGATGGATCGTTGTATATTGTCCTTCGTCTTTTGGTTTCCAGGACCCTTCGCCTTCCATGTTTGGCTCGGACAGACATTTCCAATGATATCGAACGCTAGCATGACAAGAACCGTAGGTTAAATTGATCAGAAAAAAGTACAGGATACTAGAAAAAGTCATCGATGAACACTACCCGTACTCACCGTTCGACCCAGTTCACAATCCATACGATACCTAACAAGGGAGGCCTTCACTGAAGCATACGAAAGTGCCCTTGGCCACGGCGGCAAATGTAAGGTCACCTACAAAACATGGTTAATAAAAATAGGTTTAATAATTTGATATTCCAGTAAGATACCATCCAACACGCCATTATTCTGCTCCCATGTCCATCATCCACATTGACCCATCTGTACATACGGCGAATTCAGCCAGGCCATCGTACTGGAAGCTAACCGTGGTACATTCTTTGTTGGCTGATACTGCATTTATTTATCTTTTCTTTCAGTCTTCCCCTTATGACGATATCGCGGATCCTCTTGACCACGTAGAAGTAAAAGACACAATTTAAAATCCGGAGTTAAAGCCACACCGATAGTGCAAGCGAGGCCTTTGTTGATTCCTCTTCACTGAGTGGGTCTGCCTGTTGTATGATAATCATTTCTTATACTCGGGCTTTGCGCACCAAAATGGCAATAACATTAGGTCGAGTATTGCATGGCTCCATATCAGTAGTAAAGCCTGAGAAGATTCAGTTCCGGGTCGATTGTGGACAATGTGATCCAGAGCTTCTATAGAAAGTATTTACACAATTGTGGTGGATTCTAGGTGCGCTATGAATGGCCTTGGTGCTTTGGGAATCGGAGACACTCCGATTGAGTCGAACCTTACTTCATCTCAAGTTATCCCTGATATTAAAGCGCAACCTCCTGAGGGCCTTCGACCGCAAACTGAGGGAAGATATCAGGATTCCCACATATAACAAAGTACAGGACTGACAGCAGATGTATGATCAGGGGACACACTGCTTACAACATTATGCTCATATACTTGTTCTGATGCGATGCCAGGTCATCAAAACAGAAGTTATTAGGGGAGTCCTATTGGATAAGATCCCGTACGATTATGTGCCTCTGATAGACAGCCAAGCGATATCATGACATAATGACAGATGTTTGAGCACGGTTACTCCTATCTGAACTTGATATCCGAGCCCTAGGTATCAGGGTGGGTATGAAGTGTCCATTGTTGAAGTCGGCACCTGGCGAAATAATGATCGACAGTTACAAATTTTGACATTGCATTGTCCATATCCAAACATCATGGCTGTATAGCACCACAAGCCGAATAAAGACTTAGCAATATCTCAACCAATGCGCTTAGTTCGTCTCACGGGCAAGGCCCAGGATTGCAATAGGTAGTCGACCGCCCTCTCGTCGAACCAAACTGATTCGGTCCTTTGCGATCGTCTTGGAGCACCACAGAGTCAGAGGCTGATTCGATGATCAAAAGTTATGGACATTTGTGTCTTCTTTTCTGTCATCTTCAACTTGATAATATGTCCTGAGACAAGGTATTGCAAAAATGAAGGAAAACCCCGATGTAGACAGTGGAACTTTGGGTTGGGTATCTCTTGAGAAAGACCTATCGTCATGGCCGAAGCACTGTCTCGAAGTCCCACTGTCGCGCGGCGGTGTCATCATGGTAAATGTGCCATTCTGGTCGCATCATCTTCAGATGAGTATAGATGCTTCTGTCGAGGATTGTCTGTAGGGGATTCTGGGGATATCTCAAAAGTGATGGAATGAGTGTGGCGTCATGCCCGAAGGAAACCATGTGATGGGCCTTGGGTATTGATAGAAGTGCTGTGTGTCCTTCAAGTGAGACCGAATCCAATGTTTCGACTCATGGTATTTCAGTCAGTAATTTGGAAGTGCGAGAAATAATCCCGGGCCGAGATGATACCAATAAACAGTTCCCGAAAATGTTGTCGACTTTTGCTAGTCACGATAAAAAAGGACCTGGTACAGTGGTGACATTCTCGGATACCCTTTTTTCATTTATACTGAGGTGCCGAGTTGTATAAATAAAGGTAGGAAAAACTGCTGCGCTATCGTGTCGATAGCCTTGTTTATAGCTTGGCTTTTGGACATGGATTTGTATGCCTTATCGTTTGATATTGCCGGATATCTCGAACCCGTTCTCATCTTTGACGTTGTCAAGATACTTGTCGTGAAACGCCAAATCTATCAGGGTCGCGGTGATTAGCCAACAATGGTCGGTGACTGTAGTCTCCTTGTCGCTCGAAAAACCGATCCTTGAATAATACCCTCCGAAAGCGTCGTGCTTAATCTATCGACCTGTTGGGCGTCTTTATGTTGATGGCGGGCTGTTTAATTGGATCTCCTCGGCATCTTGCCGCTGAAAGGACTGCTCGGCTGGTCCAGAGTGGCAACGATTGTCTCTAAACAAGCAGAATCCACCCTCATATTGTTCTTTGGTGAGATGAACATCCTGATGTTGTTTTCCAAACGGAATCCTGTAGTATTCAAGCTTCCGGCCGGGAAGTTTAGGTTCTCCAAACGCAGGATGGATTGACGAGAACATGTCGAAAACCTTGACGAGTGAAGGCTATAAAGTGGACGACAGTGACAAGTTTCAACAACAACGCGATGTAGTGTGTGGCCAGGAAACGCATGGCGTCATGTGTGCTCTGTGTAGTAGCAATGGCCAAGACTTATACCTGTGGGGCTGAGGTTTCGCTCAGGGGAATATTGTCTCTCTTTTGATGCTCTGCACGGTAGGGGGGCAGAGTCATGGTGGAAAGAGAGACGGTATTAGGTGGTGATGGTGTCGTGTCGTGTTGTAATGTGGCAATGCTAGGGTTCCAATTTCCCACGGTCGCGATTTTCTGGTGTTTATTGTTTTTGGGTCGGACGTCATTACATCCACCAAGCCAGAAGGGAGCTCACCTTTAGTAACTTGCGAAAGCAAGTGACTGATATCACGCTTTTGAGAAAGAGACAGCGTTACAATGAGGATGAAGAGGTTACCGTCATCGAAGATTATCATCCCACGACATCCAGACGTGTGTCCTTCCACTGCAACTTACGCAATCTTCATCGCTGGTATCTGTATCTGGATCGGCGTATTCAAGGTGCTTTGGCAGGCTGAGGTTATGCAGGCTGTAGTAATCCTGGACCAAGGCTTTTCGGCAGTTCCAGACCTTCTCAAACTCCTCCCAAGTAGCTGCCTGCTGGGTATACCCATAGCATTGCACCAAGAGCTTTCAATTCTTTCCGCGATGCAGACTGTGGGCCCGATCTGATAGAGGCCAGTGCAAGTGCAGTAGTACGGTTCGTCAGGCGCTCGAATGAGAAAAAAATGGCCGTTATATCGTGCTCCATACAAATAATGTATGGCTAACCAGAATAGTCAATATCCCTTCGCAATCCTTTGTGCTCTGCGTAGCTGCATACGGTAGGATATGAGCCGCATCCGAGTCGATTGTTGACAAGATGTCTACATGCACCGTCTCGCTTTGTCGCAAACCCTTTTCCCTCAAGGCTTCTGCGTGGTACGTCCTTCTGTTTGCCGGTCGAATAGTGCCAAACGTTATATTAGGAGACGACTTAAGAGGGAATAGTGCACCATGTGATGATGGAGAAAGCAGGAGTTATCAGATTCATGAGTTTTCGAGATTATAAAGTATAGACTCCGTCGGGAGCGTCGGCTGATTGTCCACGAGGTATCGATAAACGCGGATAGTCCGGAGTGAGGCCGACCAGTGTCAGTGAGGTGGTTGTAACCTATATCACAACGGTACAGCTACGATCTCAAAGGTAGGAACATGTTGTTAGCTTCGAGTCATGGCTTGCGATAACAATGTGCCTTACCTGGATGATACAACAGCTTGTACTAAAGAATGCTGTCATCAAGTTATGGTGAAAGGTGTGAGAGTGTTGATCATGTTGACGATGATTAAGACAGTGATGAAGAAGAAGTGAACAGATGCTCTGAGAGTGGGTCAGTATTATAATAACGGGAGAAGAAAAGAGCCTGATGATCGAAGTTCAAATGCAAAGCTGGATTCACCTTGGGGCAAGCAAGACAAGGTTCATGATAATGACGGTTCGATGGAGGGAGACGGAAGAATAAAAGAGGATACTTACTTTCGGCAAGTGCCGAGAAAGGTAGATGATGGAGAGTGAGGAAGAGGAAGCAGGAACAGCAATGCTGAGCCCGGAAGATGAACAAGGTGGACTTATCCTCGTATCTGAAAGAAGAGAAGAGACATCAAGAACTGGCGAGAGTAAAAGCGAAGAGAATTTGATAAAGAAGGAGAAAAAATAGAAACATTCAAAACTGAGAAAGATTAGATATTTATTTAGAAAATATCTGAACTATAGGCATAGGACGTACCGGGTCCATGACGCACTAAATGATCACAAATCTTGACCGACGGGTAATTCTGCTGCCTGCCAAAAAACACGGAAGGGTATTCGGTTTGGAGGTGGAGATGTGTAGCTTCGTATCGCGGGGAGTGGCAGTGCGTGATGCCTGATGAGTTGAGAGACTTGAAGCATTGATGGTATGTGCTTTGGTCTTTGAAGTAAGCTAGGGGAGCCTATTCACGATACAGGCAATATCTCCGTGACATACTTTCCAAAGAATCATGAGACAACGTGGACGATCACGATATTGACCAGGACTGGAATCCACATCATCTGTTCTTGATCTTGAAAAGACAATCGCCATTCCTATCGACCCCATCGCCAACATGACAGCAGGGGCTTCTCCTGCAGAGTCTCAGCATTGTGATGCAGACAGGATCTTGGGCATTGCTAATTTTGGCCCCAGACAGGTACTCAATACATTTCACCAGCGCAAAAGGAAGAGAGTAACGTAACCGAATGACACATTTGGCGGTGTTGCATATCACGATTCGCCAATCTGCGCCTTTCACCTCATGTGCCCATGCCACTACATGTTGCCAATCAGACTCGCAAGTACAGTGATACAAATGACAATACATTCTGTGCTCCCGTTGCCAACTCATCAAAACGGCTTGTCACACAGTGTCTAGACTTGCTGCCAGGTACCCTGGTTGATATCACGTATCTATTAGTCTTTGACGTTCTAAAATTCTCTATTACACATTTTCATTCCAGATTAGATAAACTACTTGATGAACTATGTGTCAGCTAAACAGCTCAGAAGTGCTGTGGAGCTTTAGCCAAAAGGCACGATGAACAATTGCTAACATTTTTTCTGATACCCTGATGGTTGCCAACTGGGTGGCATCATGTTTGGCCAAGTTCTATACCACCGGTCCGAAATGTGAGGCCGAATTGCTGGTGCTACCTGCCCTACATAAGAGACGAAATAACTAGGTCAGCTTATGCTTTTCTGCTAGAACTCTCAGGCTGCTTATTTTTGTACCCCAAATCTCACTTAGGCTTGCTTCAACATTAAGTTAAGAAACCGAACCCACGGTTGGAAGGTGACCACCACGGCAGGTACATTCACGTCATGCCTAAAAGTTGCTATCAGCAATTTCACAGTCACCGCATTCTATCTACCTCTTCAAACACGACATTTGAAACATTCATCACCATGTCACAGATTACAGGAAATAATCCAATGCGTGCGAGGTATTCTTATCGTATTACCGCGCGATGGGTCAGATATCTCGATCGGACTTAGCACGCCGACCAAGATGTTTGGTTTCCCCCAGAATTCCGACCAACAATAGACCGCTTCGACTACCGCACCATAAGGTACCTCGTTCGCATCACCAGACTTGCAATTCGCCATGACATACCGCTGAGAACGCTTTGGACACCGGGTGGTGTCCTTCACCACAACCGCTCCGATCAAGGAACGATTGGAAGGCGGCAGGCACGGAGCGCTCTGAGACTTCTAGAGGAGGATCTGGGACTTCCCACAAGTTGGGGACATGTGGCACTACCTAATGGGGCTTCTTACAACGACCCTGCCTACGCTTCTGGTGATCCAGCTGGCGTAAGAGATAATGATAATATGCACGATGACGGCAATGCAGACGACGACAATGCGGACGATGAGAATACCGATATGACAAGCCCTGAAGACCATGTTAATCGTCACTCTATCGAGTTCCTACTCAATCCCGATGAGTCAACAGCCGAAAACCCTGAGATCATGGACAATAGAGACAACAACATCGAGAACTTGGGCAGCGATGCAGATCAATTCGGGGCTGAAAGAGAACAGACCGAATGAAACCCTTAACTTAAGGAAGTTACGCATACTGCATAGTTAGGTCACACGGTTGGTTTTTCTGTGGTTGAACCTCCTTTATACGTCTTCTTGTATGAGAGTTATGTCGAAAATGCCTTACTGTTGCCTACTATACTATGGTAAAGGCCAAACTGAGCCGAGGTACCCGCAGGTAGTATGATTAGAAACTGTTATCTTATCTCATAAGACCGATCCTATGAACGGTGAAACGTCCGTGAGAGCTTCGTTGATTTCTGTTGTCCAACCCCTGCAGAGTTCAAGCCATACAGAGATCTTGCTGAGCAATAATCACACAGAGAATGACGCATGTCTCGCGCTCTCCATATCCATTCATCATTGCAAAATGACATGTACGCGCTCCCATCCCATTGACTTCCAGCTTGGTAGTCGTAGGCAATTGAAGCCTTGTACCTGCAAGGACTGCGGAATTCATAAAGCAACAAGGGGACCTCGATTATAAATCACCTTCTTTATTCACTATTTCAAATCGAAACATCAACTGCATGTCTATGTAAATTCGTCGCTATGTACTCATAGGAGATTGCCAGCCTCGTAACCGTTCCATACAATTTGGTTGTCTCGCAACATACCCGCTCCAGCTCTTGTGAAAACGCCACGAATATCCGGAGAAGGCTTGATAATAAGTACATAGCATCGCAAGCTGGGTTCATGAGGTGCAACATTGTCGTCCGACCTAACCTTGCCAAGGACAACACATCGAAAGTTCTTCGAGTCCCTGTTGTGAGATAAATCCAAGCTTATTGTCTGAGGTAGTTCGTCGACCTTCAATCGTCGGACTGTCTTGAGTCCTAGGACTGGGGGCCGGTTCGTTTCATCAGCTTCCCAGTGCCACTTGCCTTTTGCGCCACTGCCAGAGTCAAATGGAGATGAATACTCGTTTGTCCACTCCACCTTGCCAAATTCAACGTCAACGTAAGATATGACTCCATCATACGCCATCCATGACCACGTTGGTACGTTTCGTTCCAAAGGGAACTCGATACGCTTCAGAGTTTGAGACTCGTCGCCTTTCTTCCATAGAAGATTTCGCTCCAAGAATGACTGGAAAACTCCATAACCTCCACGAGTGTTGAATGCCGATGTCAAGCGCTTCTCGAGACCGGAAATGCCGACTGGACGGTCCTGAGAATCCCAGAACTCTCGTTTCGAGTACTGATTGTACAAGCTCTGTACAAGCATAACTCTTCCTCCTTTGTATCGTGTCTCAACGGCACTTGGGAAGTCGGAGTCTCCAAGCAATGAAGCGCTCTCACTTATTTCGAGTCAGCTCATGCGACAACTTTGGGTCAGACGCTGTCTGCTTGACTTACTTGGTATATCTGATAAGACTCTCGCATTGCACGCCCTTGCTGCATTCGAAATAGGCCTGATTCCTGGAAAAGTGGATTGTGCGTCGAGCGAGTGCTCTTTCTTGAAGTGTCCAGCCTCGAGTGTTCAGGATAGCTTCATCGACGTCGCCTTTGAAGTTGTCAACGTTCTTGCTAATGTAGCTTATATCGCCTGATTCGGATTGCAGTGTGATAAACGACGTGGGAGTAGTGTGTCGGTTAAGGAACCCTTCCATCGAGGAATTGGCAGAGCTAGCTGCCAAGACGCATTTGGCGTTGCTGTATACCTGTTCCATTCTCACAGACTCGCGCTTCCAATCTTCATCATCGTCCTGAATTATGCAAAGGGAGTCGATCCATAAATATTGAATCCCAATCCCCCTTGCAACCGCAATTGCGTCCTTGAAGTTCAAAGGAAGCTCGTCTAAATCAAGTTTGTTGTACCTAGCAACGTGGTTCCGTTTCAAAGTCCTCCCTGTATGCTGTTTGGGGTCATCACCCCAGCGATGACTGAGCGCCAGATAGATAGTAGAAGTCATGTCTCCACTCTTTACAAATCGAAGTACTGGAGTAGACACACTGCCAACGTCAACGACACGAGTTGGGAGATTGCCTCTGGTTACTGATCCAGAGTTTGCTGTATGACCGTGATCATCAGCACATACTCGAATCCACTCTTGGAAAAGTAGAAATTGTTCTCGACTCCCAGGCACAGGTAGTCCCGGCGTCCCAATCTGCGAGAGTTCATCGTCGAACGGTTTAGAATCTGTTGCAAATATTAGCCGATGTATTCCTCTTCCCGGAGGTGCTGTTAGACCTGGGTTAGTGTAGAGCGATAAAATCGGCCGATTGCCACCTTCAACCTCCAAGGTCGGTCCGTTCCGGTGAATCGAAATCTCATCTACATCAGCCAGTGTGTCAAGCCGTCCAAGTGATTCATAAATCAATGCGCAGAGTCGACATCCACAGTCGTTAGCCAATGAACCCACAGTGACGGTGAACTTCAGGCTTGGTTTCCAAAACTCCAAGATTGAACAGTTCCTACAAAGAGATGGACTCTCGAAAGGAAAAGAAACTCCTGACATCCATCCAGAGTCATTGGATCTGACAAGTCTTGACAGATTTCGAGCAAAATCATTATCAGTATGGGGCGTCCATATGTCTTTCATCTCGGTTACCTCCTGGCCATCCTGTCAGAAAGTTGTAAGAACATGGAAAGGCTAAGATCTTACAACCTGGGAGCCATTAGCAGTGCACACCGTCTCTCAGTAAGGTGAACTTACTGACTAAGGATATGATGTTAGCTCACAGTTCTAGTGAAAAGAAACGAGAGTCTAGAGCGTTAACGAAGTAGGTTCAGATTTATCTCACTTTCTGATCAAAGGTCAGTCATTAGAGCTTAATCGCAACCGGTGATAGGCTCACATACTAAATGTATAATTGCGTCAGTAGATAAGAGCAGGGTCTCATATTACAAGATCGGACAACATACATTTTGGCCACGATTCTGCGACCTTGATCCGCCAACCGGCAAAGTATGACCTGATATCGTTGTTTTGCGGTCCCAATCCAAACAGTAATCGTCTCGTTTTTGAGAGGTGTGGATGACCTTTTCCAATTTGGTGTAAATCTGTTCAGAGGTATGCCGTTCATCCAATGACATCAACATGTCGGAAGAGACAATCCTAAGTATGTCCCCGAGAGCAGTATCTGGCAATAGAACAGTTTTCATGCTGTTTATCCACCAAGATACGTTGTCATGAACGACGTTACGAGAGCTGCTTCCCTTCTGCCAGAATTCCTCGTTGTCGAGTTGATTGAACTTATCGAGTCCCTCCAGGCCCCATGCCGCCCAGATAATAAATTCGATGTATAAGCATCCCAGGGACCAAACATCAAGCTTCCTCGATATGTGTCTGTCTTTTCTGCCTTCACCAAACTCTGGGGGCATGTAACGAGTTGTTCCGGTAAGCGTCTTGGTGTATTCCTTCGCTTTCCTCCGCTCATCTGTCGACTTGAGATGAAACCTCCCCAAGCCAAGGTCGGCAATACGTAAGATATCTGTATTACCTTCCCGGAACACGAGGATATTCTCCGGCTTCAGGTCTCCGTGACGGAAGTGTGGATCTTCCTCTTCAGATTGCGATGCGTCATCAAGAGTGTGAGGTCTGTGCAATTCAACTAGTGCTTTGCATAGTCCTCCCATCTGGTTCAATGTCCATGTCATTTTGCTCAAAGCTTTTGTCCGGCTTCCTTGGCGTAATGCACCAACTTTGTTATCTTCTCTGTCCCAAAAGTCTTTCAGATTCCCCCCCTCTGCCCAAGGGAATAGTATGCACCCCCCGCTGCCTTTTTTCAGCTTGTAGCTAGCAATTGGGGTGATGAGATGGAGACCTGGGCTTTCCCTAACGATCGCCTGAATCCTTTGCAGGACTTTCATCTCGCGAACGAACCAATTATCCTCTGGTAAGTCGTTTATCGTCTTCAAAGCAACCAGGATGTCTTTTCCATCGCTCTGTGTTGCCGATTAGCCCGCACATTACGACAGGCAGTCCACACATGTTTCGAAGGTGACTACTTACCCTAACAATATCTAACTGATGAGCGTGATGCAATGCGACTTTACGGACAATTCCAAATGATCCGTTCTTCGTGGTGGCGTCTGGTACGTCCAAAAATGGCAGTGGAACTCTATCGTCAAATTCCTGATAGAAACTAGTTGTAGTAAAGACCGGAGCGAGAAAAGACCATCGCTCGTGGCAGAATAACCGTATATCCTTCTGATCATTGAAATCATTCTCGGATAGGAGTATCTTAACATCTTTGTTATTGCGATTGACTTTAAGATATCCGTCAACAATGTCGGGCGTTGGAAGATCAACATCCCCAAAGTTGTGCTTGGGGTCTGCTAGTGTTTTCATCCATGGTACTCTGTCGATTGAAACGAGGAGTAGAAAGCTTCGCTTTGCTGGTCGAGTACTGATATGTTCCTCCAGTTTTCTGATCTGGGATTTCGACTTGTGCTGGCTCCTGAGAACGCTTGTGATGGATTCGCTGGTGGTGAAGTGTTCAACTTTATCCGCGGGTAGGAACTCTTTCTCAAATTTGTTTTTTACTATACCCTTTCTTATCTTTTCAGCCCAGTTGACACCAGGTGTAAGAGTTAAAGAACTACTTTGCTTCGTCATCTGCGATATATTCATTAGTCTGATGATCATTTGGAACTTTCTTTTATTGGACACCGACATCAGGGGCTTTATCTGACTGAGCAGTAAGACGTAGGGTCGAGATGCTGCAGCCCATCGTCTTAGCTTTAGCGGGGGATGGGACACTTCCTACGACTGTAAATGAAAGATGAGACTAGAACCAGTACCTCTTACTATTTGATGTGCACCCTTCAGGTTAATTTATCCGCCAGCCTACTTGAAATTCATGCACGAGGACAGCCGTAAGCTGAGTCACATGTTCTTGGCGCTTGTCTCTCGTCCCCGGCACAATGGATGGTCAGAAGACCCTCCATTGGAAGGCCCTCCTGGCCTCGCATGTAGCTACTAGGTCGAGGACTTAGCCGCAGTAGGGTATGTACCTCGCTCATAAAGGCATACATGGCGCGAGGCTCCCTCGCCACCGCACGGCAAGGCAGTCAAGGTAAGTTTTAACTTAGAAACGCCGTTAGCGGGTTGAAACTCGGCTGCAACAGTTTATATTGAACATGCTTCAGGACCTAAGCCATAGTAACAACCATCACATATTAAATTGTCCAGAACAAGAGCATTTTTCCGAGTCTTCCTAATTTTGACAGAAGAACGAAAGTCACGATATGTACTTATAATATCAAATCTCAATTCCAACAATTTCTAACCCTATGTTCCAAGGCCCAAAAATGCAATTACCAGAGCAACCTTCGCCAGAAGTTTCCCAAAACCAGAAGAAGCTATATGATGAAAGGATACCGATCAAGATGTGTTGCAGTCAAAGTAAATATAATATATGTCGTGTCGCATCTCCACATTGTATGAGCCGTACGTCAATGTTTTTTCTAATTTCTCGAGCAGTTGATGGATAGACATTCGCTTGGTTGGAATCTCGACGCAGTGCCGTGTGGTAAGTTGTTGTGTTTTTATAGACCATCTTTGTTTGCTGTTGGTTGAGGTGTTCATTGGATAGTGAAGCTATGAAAGCTTGTTTGAAAGGAATCAAGATACGGCAGAAAGGCTTGGTGATATGGGATGGTCTAGAGGAAAACCAATTTGTAAGGTAATAACTGTTGCGATGATTTCACGGCGGCCCAAGGTGGATATGAGTGATTTGTTTTATAATTAAAAACAGAGCCTCCGGGCTGATTGCGCACACTACGCTGCGCGGCTTTGAAATTATTTTTGCCTTGTTATGGGTGCTTATCAGTTGCCTCATCTTCGCAGTTCCATGGCAATTTCTCAATATCATTTGTCATTTGAGATGTCAGACTGACTCACATGAATTTCAGCTCGAGTCACGAACATCCAGACGATATGTCCTGATAGACGCATGTGTAAGACATGGCCTACCCGATCATGGTTCGTGGCTCTACGTGTTTTCCAAGCCACATACTGAGACTGTCTAAGAATAGATGCGCCAGAAACTTGATTTATCTTAACAGAACTGATCAGCTGGTGGTGAGAGACATAGTCTGACACACCGGACCTCGCCACGCATGCATGGACAATCACACGTTCCCTGTGACATTAACATGTATCTAACAAGGCCACCAATCATCCGTTCAGCCTTAAAGAGTACATTCTCCGAGCAACAGCAATTGGCACAATATTGAATTAATTGATGCGCCAAGGCATACTCAGCCGCGGGCGAGCCGCTTGGGACCCGCCCCGTATCTCTTGGTTAATCTTCAGACACTGCAAGAAGTCGCCATGAACCACGACTAATCTAAAGCTGAGAATCCATATCACCCAAAGAGGAAATGCGAGGTAGCAGCTCGCACTTGAAATCACTGAATGTGCAAATATATCGCTGGGAATGGACGTCCTGGCTGGCAATGGCGTAAATGTGATGTAGAGGCACTGTGACTATGGCCAGCCAAACCAATGAACTGCATGACCAGGCTCTGTGAAGTTTATCTTAATAGATGTGGGCTGTTCCTCCTGATCGATGTGATCTCATTCGCTTCGAAATCACGAATCACGGTCACAACTGTAAGTGAACACGCCTTGTGAGTTCCGTGTCAGCCTTTGACAGGTTACAACATGTCGCAGGGCAACCCTGGAGAGAAAGAGTATGTACCAAGGCAAACATTTCAGCCCAGTGCACTTAAGTTTGAAAAGGCTAATTGGAACAGGGCGCTGCATAATCTTGATATACCATCCACTGGTAGCCGTCAGATTGTAGGGGCCTCTTTTCAGGATAATGAGTTCAGCGCAAATGAATCCCTCTTGGTCTCACCGGCCAACCAGCTCCCTCGATCTGATACGGGTCGGTCTGTTTTAACTTTTGCAACAATAGAAAGTGTACATGATGGAGGCACATCAAAGCTTGCTATCCTAGAGCATCAACTACCTGTTCCAAAGCACCAACCAGAGGATGATTTAATTAAGAGCCGAGATCATTTGATTCAGAAATACAGGCCACTCACTGTGGAAAGTCTATCCAATGCCTTTTGGAAGCAAGCCGAACCTTCAGCAGCAGGGGATAGGTTTCTACCCTTGGACAAACTGAAAGCTCTCATCAACCCAAACAGTGTGCAAGAGCTGTTGGGATCACTGGATTTCCCAAAGTCTCACATCAAGCGCATGATACAGGGCATATTTACTCCACACTTATACTTGGATTACCACTCTCCCCAGCACAAGAAAGACCAGGAGGAGCGTCCGTGTCTGTATAGAATCTTTGCTATCCTAGTAGGAATCAACCGTATGACGGACATCCAGAAGTTTATTGACTACGGTTTCAACGATTCAGCCCTTCCACTTATCATTGCCACAGAGGAAGAGGAGCTAGCAGGCATTCGATTACGCAGCATGGGAGACCCAGATATGGACAACAGGAAACTCAACCAATGTCTCGTGGACTTCTCAGAAAAGGATTTGAGTCACTTCATCATGTACCAGAAGCTTATAAATGTTCCCTTCTTCCTATTTCCTGGGGAAGACTCTACTGTGTTCTTCTACGAACTCGATTCATCTTGCGTTCTGCCTATCACTCATATTGGAAAACCCAAAAGCGGGGGGAATGGTTCGGTCAAAATGATTAAAATCCATCATGCGCATCATAATTATGGCGGCGCAGACAAGGTGCGTACGTTTACAACTGCGCGAGATGAAACTTACACTATACACATATAGGACTGCTCAAACATCAACTTTGCCGTGAAGAAGCTTCACTTTCACAACGATGAAAGATTCCAGGAGGAGGTCGAGGCCTTCGAAAGACTGTCACCAAAAAGCAAAGATGGGTCACCCGACCATTTAGTGCATTTAGAGCTGGCATATCGACGTGGCGAGGAGTGCTGTCTCGTCTTCCCCTGGGCTAGTGGTAATCTCAAAGAATACTGGAAATCGCATCGAAAAGATCCTAGCAACCATGAGCATGTTGTTTGGTTCTTTAAACAATGTCGTGGATTAGCTCTCGGGCTTCGCCGCCTGCACAATCCCCTAAGCTATGCGCGTACGGCTAGGGGAAACAAGAGCGGCGGCCATATAGCAGAGAACAAACTGGGTTCCAAATATGGTCGACATGGCGATATTAAACCAGCGAATATTCTCTGGTTCAGCAACTACAGCATGGATCCCGACCATCTCGCCATTTGTGACTTTGGCTCGACGGAGTTCAATAACTTAGATACCAAGTCACATGTTGATCCAGGTCGAGTTCGAGGATACTCAATAACATACCAATCCCCTGATTTTCATACTGACACTGAACTTAGTCAGAAAGTCGACATTTGGTCTTTAGGTTGTGTGTTTTTAGAATTCGCTTCCTGGTTTCTCCTTGGTCACGATCCCACGGTGGAAGAATTTCCCCGTAAGCGGATGATGGCCAACCCCGAGTTCCCCAAGGACATCATGAGGGAAGATCGGTTCTTCCATTTTGTCTACAGTGGCAAGAAGGGAAGAGAGAAACTGGCCCAGGTCAAGCCGGGTGTTCTTGATGTAAGTGTTTATTCTGAACATGCTGTCCGGAGTATTAATGACTTGACCGCTGATACTGGGGCATAATTAGTGGATCAGAAAGCTTCATGGACATCCGTCATGTCCAGATTCCATCCATGAGTTCTTGGACTTGATAGAGCTTCAGATGCTTCAGCCAAGTGCTTATGGCCGGAGTGACTGCTGGAAAGTCCGGTTGCACCTACAAGAAATGTATGACAGGTGCTGCGAGAACCAGGTTTACGCTACAACAGGTTGCCCGAGGACATTCAAGGAATCCAAGGGAATCCTGTATTACTTGACAAGATTTGATGCCCGCGCTCTGTTTACGCCAAGAAGCCAGGGAGATCGAATGGAGATCCAGAACCCAAGATCTGATAATCTTCAAGGTGAAAGTGACGACAAACAACTAGACATGTTTCCGAAGATTCCGGACGAGATGCTTGTTCCAGCTCCCTCGCTTGCACAATTTGAGAAGGACCTTGGCGATCATTCAGAAGCGCTCAACCGACGACGCAAGAATCTCAGCAGTGACAGCGAAACACAAGATCGGGAGTTCATAGCCCCGAAGATGCCTACTCATTCAACCAATGGAGCTACGGGGAGTTCAAAAGGGCTCACGAAAATGATCGCTGGAGACACGACTCCTTGTCCCACAGAAACAGACGCGTCAGAAGTCGATCCCGAAAACTCCCACTTGGAGCATTCACCAGCCGACGCTGAGCGGAACCCATGGGAAGACATGGCGATCGAAAGCTGCCCACCTTCGCGACAAAAGAGCATCAACGAAATTATCGAGAAAGACCAGGATTTTGGTAAAATGGCCTCTACTTCAATAGTCAACAACGAAGAACAACGAAAAGAATGGGATGTATCGCCCAAAAACGAGACAGCGGCTCCTGTAGCCTCGACTGAACAACCATCTCATAGCCGCCCAAAGGTCCAAAGACGAGCTGCATTCTTCAAAAGAGCTAAAAAAATCCTTGATAAAACCAATGGGGTTCTAGATCGAGTGTCATCAAAGCTAAGAGGCCGTAAAGGGCGTAGTCAGGATTGAAAGATATACAGTTGATGAAATACATATTCTACACATTTAAAGAGAGCTTTCCAACATGTTGAAAAACACCAAGGCTGTATAAAGACTCATGGCATCAAATTTGCCACAATGAAGCGTGGCGCAAATAATTCACGTAACACCCACTCTACCAAGCACACATCAGATGCATGTCAGCATAGCCACTCATGGGCATATCAGGAGGTTGAAAATGGTGGGTGTAAATTACAAAATGACAGTACCGTATGATATTTAATACAGTTTTGGCATCCAGATCGACCAGGATAAAAGGCTGTAGGATACCTTACAATTGCTAATATTTCATCAACACCACAAGCTTTACCAAACTTGCTTCGCCAATAGTCAAAGAGCTTTCTGCCCTTCATGGACCCTCTCAGTATAACCACAGCAGCCGTCGCCTGTCTCCAAGCGTCTTTTTCAATACTTTCCTTGTGCTATGGCGTGCGAACAGAGATGCGAAATGCCCCCGGCACGTTGATCCAGATAATAGACGAGGTTCGCGCTCTTCGAAACATCATCGAAACAATAGAGCCTATCCTTCGCAGCAAAGATTATTTAGATGAGGAATTCATCGGGCCAAGTGAAACCTCAAAAAGGGTTTCACGCAGCATCGAACCCGTGATAATGGATTGCCTCTCTGAACTTCGGACACTTGAAAGCCAAATTCGCCCAGAACGAATTGACGATCTTTTGGAGTCGAAGGGGAAAGCTTTTCTACAAGCAATGACATGGCGACTGAAAGGGAATGATGCCAAGCAATCAATCGTTAACCTCCAGCGATACAAAGCCTCATTAAATCTGGCGATCAGCTCACATAATTCGTGAGTAAAAGAAACCTAGGAGATGAGAATTGAAAGAACAACCATTTTGGACAGCTAATACCTTATGAACTAGGCTCGTTGTCAAAAACATAGAACGACTATCGCTCTCCATTGAGCACAAAGCAGAGCAGTCTGGTCGGCGAATAGATGCACTGGCAAGAAATTTTGAAACATGTCAACTTGGTCTGTGATTGATGACACAACTACTGATTACAAACACTAAATCAAAACTAGATGAACAACAAAGAGCGATCTCAAATTGGCTCTCGCCCCTAAAGCCTAGCCAGAACCATCGTCAACTCAAGTCAGCACATCAAGTCGGGACGACCGAATGGTTCCATGAAAGTAAGAGGTTTCGTGAATGGTTCGATGGAAGAAACACCATGCTATGGCTCAGTGGCCCCCGTGAGTATTTATAATAACCCTTTCCAAACTTGCTTCACTGTGATCGTTTTGCTGACAGCAGCGGTGATAAAGCGGGCTCTGGTAAGAGTGTGATGATGTAAGTAACTCCAAAAGTCTTCCTGTGGGTCAAACATCTGGATCTAATCAGTCTCGCTATAGGAGCCAAGCTATTGAAGCGGTTGCACTTCGCGTTTCCCAACGCGGGGAACCGGCCGCGTACGCCTTCGTATATTGCGATTTCCGTGATCCCGCTACACAGGATATTACCAACATATTCGGCACCCTTGTGAGTCAATTGTGTGCTCAGACTCAATCGTTTCCTGTAAGGGTACTTGAAGGATACGAGGCAAGTAGAAAGGAAAATCGTGGTGATGGCCCAGCTCTTGAGATGCTGCTTGAAGTTATTCAAACACTATCTACAAGCCGAAGGATACACCTTCTTATCGATGGCGCAGACGAGGTCAAGGATTACGGATTTTTCAGCGAACAACTCGCCACTCTCAATGGCCCATCAACATCTATCAATACTTTGATGGCAAGTCGGAATGAGGTCACCATACAACGTATTTTTGCAGAGGTTCCACGCCTGTCTCTCGAGGACCACACATTCGACACTGACAAAGACATTGAACAATACATATCTTCGTGGCTTAGTAACGAACAAGATCTCCAATGGCTATCGCCTGAGATCCAGAGACTTGTATCGTCCTCTCTCATGTTGAAGTCGAAAGGAAAGTAAGTTCTTTCCCCCCAAACCCTTTTAAAAAGCATTCGCTCACGATATCTGGTAGTTTTAAATGGGTTTCCTGTCAACTTGGGTCTCTCAGGCTCTGCAGGACAACTCGAGATATAAAAAAATGTCTCGCCAAGTTACCTGAAGGTTTAAACGAAACGTATGGTAGGTTATTGGCACGTACAGCTACCTCGGAAGTTGCCTACGTCCGAAAGATCATGACATGGCTCTCGCTCTCCAGTATCCCTCTCACATTGCATGAACTCTGGGAAGCATTGGCAATTGAAAAGGGAAGAAAGAATATTGACGACGAGGCTCGGTTGCGGAGCCCACAAGATATTCTCGTTCTTGGCAATAGCCTTGTTACCGTCTCTTCGGAGGGTTATGTCATGCTGGCTCACCTTTCAGTACGAGATTACCTCCTTTCTGACGAGATCGGTCAAGATCCCAAAACTGCAAAATTTGCACTTGATTCAAGGAGATGTCATATGGAACTGGCTCGAGATTGCCTCACCTACTTGTCCTTTTCCGAGCTATCTTCAGGACCATCAAGTACGCAGGAAGACTACCTCAGCCGGCAAAGGAGGCTACCTATTATCCAATATGCCAGCAGATATTGGTTCCATCACCTGCGAAATGCTGAGTGCAATGAGGAAATGTTCAAACTTTGCCTGGGTATTTTCCAACCAAAGGCCCGAAAAAGCTTCATGTCTTGGGTACAGGCCTTTAACGCTACTTCACCATTCAAATGGAATATATACCCACGACATGCAACGTCACTATATTACGCTGCTTCGCTAGGCCTTGAAGGAGTTGTTGATGCTTTGCTTCGATCATCAACGATGGATGAAATTGATGCACCAGGAAGTCGCTTTGGTGGTACCGCGATTCATGCGGCAGCTATCAGAGACCATTTGTCTATCATAAAACTACTTGTCAAAGCCGGAGCTGATCCAGGAAAAGCGGACTTCAACAAGGTAACCCCTCTTCATAGCGCTGCAGGGCAAGGCAACATGGAGACAATCAAGACCTTGTTGGACTGTGGCGCCCCTAAAGAAGTCAGGGATGGAATGGACGTCAAAACACCTGCCGACTGGGCGAGACTGAGTGGCTATTTGTCTGCGGCACAATTCATAGAGAAGTATTCTCACCATTCGGGCCTGAAAAAGGATATTGATATGGATTCGGACACAGATTCTGGAGTTTATTCGGACACAGATGAGGAATGCAAGGTGATACCGGTATGGAAACCTCGCTTTGGCTATTTCCCAGACTATTATGAGAGAAGGTCTGGCCTGGACTGTTCTCATATTGTTAGTATCACAGTTGGAGATGAGACATCAGTTCTCAGTAGTGATACATCGCTTCTGCAGGACAAAGGCACAGGCGTGTCTAGCCCAGTCTGGTAGTGCTGGGTTTGGTCTAGCTATGTTGCAAGTCTGAGCTACTGAGTTGAAGATGAAGATGAAGGGGCAATATTCTTTCTATCATTAGTCATAGAATTAAAAGCTCTAGATTACGGAGTTCTTGGCTCTTCGACAATGGTTCCAGTGGCTAATATACGAATGCAGAGAAAATGCTTATGGCATTAGTTAGACGCAATAATGATCAGACGGGCCGTCGTGCAGCCACTAGCGCCAGTTATCTACTAATTGAGAAACCCCATCACAACGATCAGCCATCCTAGTCAGGTTCTGTATAAGTAATGGTGTGAAGGAAGATGCAATGCAACCATGACAAACAAGTCTTTTGGCCCCCACTCTCCGAGACGGCATTTACGGATTCTCTCAGCCATATTTGTCTTACGTGAATTTATCTGAAAGCTTGCAAGGGAGGAACTTGTCCTCATACCCAGTTGTCGGCTATTCTCTGAGGAACGAAGCCATGCTTTGTGTGGGTTCGTTCACTAATCGCGTCAAGTTTCGCGTCTGCAAACAAGGCAACCTTGTCATCTGCAGTCGACATGGATCGGAATCCTAACAAATTGAGTTGATTCTTAGCCAATCGGGATGTAATCCGTCTTTTTTCAACCGATGACTCCATGGTCAAGTTCCCCTCGCGAGGTATTTGTACATAATTTGAAGCCTCGTTATTAAATCGTACAAGATAAAAGCTCATCTACGATTACATGATTAGCAGCTCTGTGATTCCACTCAGAAGGAAGTTCAAACTTGCAGTATTATGTGCGATCTCTAGAAGAATGCAAAGGTACAACTGGAGAGCCAAGGCACTCGAGCTGACGTTACCCATGGAGAACTTGCAGAGAAAGGATCAGGGATCCACTTACAACTTGCAGATACAGACAAACAAGACTGGGTAAGCCTCGCTATTGATGCCGTTTATAGTGAGTCTGGTCAGCAACTCGTGCATACTTCTTTTTCTGGTCGTATCTACGTCAATTTCTGGACACTGGTAAATTCAACACCACTCTTACAATGTCGTCTATTTTGACCAGAGATTCATCGTCTATCCTTCAGTTCCTAGACGGGAACATGCCTTCAACCTTATTACAGGCACAAGACGGGCATATGCAATCAGGTAACAAGTCAAATTTCGGCTCGGATGCTGTTGCAAGTATTGATGACATTCTCTTATCGCATTTGACGCACCAAGTGGATAGTGCAGATTGTAAACTAGTTGAGGAAGTCGGTGTAGTGAAAGGGCAATTTGGCTAATGAACCTTCAACTTTATCTATATTTAACTTCACAATAAAGCATCATGACTCCGATGCCTATACATAACCTTTTTTGCCCTGCCCTAGAATAAGGTTACAGGCACAATATAACAATCCCTCTTGCTGACTTCCTTTCAGTTTTTTTCTCTTCCTCTTACAAATAACCACTATAAGCAACAAAATGCCTAAATCAATTGATCCTCGACTCAAGGGCTATATCGGCTGCTCAGATCGTTTTGGCTAATGAACAGGTAATACTAGAACCTCTTATAACTGAGGTTGCATGTGATTGGAGTGATTGCTGACACCCGGGAGCAAGAAAACCAGCATTCAGTTCGAAAAGACACAGTTAAATTCTCTCAAATTGAGGCCTATGACCAGAGCATGCTCGAACAACCTCGCACAGCTAACTTGTCCTTTCTCAGAGGCTGCGTCGCAGAGAGTATCCATGCCCAAACCCAAGAGGCTCCCTCTTCTTCAATCTTCAGCTGCCAAAGGGAAACTCGAAAAATCTGGAAAGAAGGTGGAGTTGTTATCAGAACGAATGAATCGTTGACACAATATGTTGGCCCTCAACGTTGAGCCAGTCGTGTATTTTATTAGCTTCATTATCACGCCACAGCTGAACAATGTCACCAACAAGGGGCATTTGAATCGTCGAGTTAGCAGATTAATTATCATTTCGCATCAAGCGGTGCGGGTCTAAGGGTCCCAATTGACTTTTATTGCGCCACAGCTGAAGACTATTCAAACTACTGCAATAAAGACAAAGCTTTAGTATGGGATTCCACATTTCTGTACCAGGGACTTGGGAATGGCATCTGCTAGCGTTACCCTTAGTCTGTCATAGAACTTGCGGCTGAAAGCAACTACCGTTACATAGATAGGGCTCAGCTCTTTACTAGCAGAGTCTCATACCCTGCCATGGCCCTATCAAATGCAAGCGAGAAGCTTCAGCCTCCTTGCAGCGCCACCAATGTCACACCCAAGTCAATAGCTCCGACTCTTGCAGCTGGACCCAATGGGCTGGTCAAGCGATTACAAAACACCGGTAGCAGCCAACCAAGACGAGTAAGTAATAGAGTTAAACGCAAGTCTAGAATTTTAAGTTATCTTCGTTAATCTCGCTACTACACAACATTGGCTGGCTGAATCGTAGAGCACTAGCGGTGACCAAGACTTTGATGCAGACTCCATCATCCTAAATAAGGTCAAGTTTCTTCTAAGCGTACGTGTTCTTTCTGTTCCTCTTCCTGCGAGTTGTCTCTTCTGGGACTCTTGCTTCCAACACTCTCCCTTCTAGGCCTCGTGTAAAGGACTTTTTGATCTTCGCATACGGAATTGAATGACGTCTCTCCCGTGGCTAAACTTAATCCCTCACCTGAGGCTCTTCTGTACTTTAAACGGGAATACCCTATTGGCGGGCGTTTAGATAAACATGCAGTTCAAGATGGGCCCTCTTGCTGATACCAAGATAAACTACCTACTCGGTAAGATTTTAGCGCTATTGCTTGGCCTTATTTCAAAGAGGGAAAGCGTAAGGAATATTGATTCACTTTATTTTTATCGTTTTCTGTATAGCCGGCTTTGCCTAATAGGAGTCAGGGAAGGAAGGGAACCAGAGCCGATGTATGTTTAGCAATACCTTCAGTGCAAAGTATTAATACCTAGCTACAGTCCACGTGAAATCTATTAATTTTTTCTTGCTATCTCATCACAGAGAACTTTCATTACTCACAATACAAGCTGCTCTCAACATGGGTGAAACAATTGTCACATCATCTGTCGAGAGTCTGGACGCTGGCGTCGACGCTGCAAAACTCGAAGCAGCCAACCGATATTTCCGCTGGAACTTATTGTTTCTGCTAATAATTTTTATCTTCCTTCATTTTCCCATATGGATGCCCTTTGTTCCTTATATGAACCAAGCAACAAACGTCGTCATCATAATACTAATCGGCCTTTTCCAAGTCATATGGCTAGTAGCTATCATATGTGCCATTCGTCGAACGATCGCTATCAACAGTCGAAACAAGCTCAAGACGACAAAAGCCCAAGATGTCGAGGCATCTGATTCCACATCGGACGACCACTCAACTGTTCGTCACATAGTTGCCATGACCTTGTATAAAGAACCGATGAGTGTACTGGAGACTACTTTGGACTCTCTCGTGCGACAAAAAGATGCCAAGTCACGCATCTCTGTTATCATTGGCATGGAATCTCGGACACCTGAAAAAGAAGCGAAACGGGATGAAGTCTACGCAAAATACAAAAGCAAGTTCCTTCGGCTCATTGTTACCTTTCACCCATCGGACGTTCTTGGTGAGATCAGCGGCAAATGCTCCAACATGAACTATGCCTGTCGACAAGGTCTACAGATCCTCCGTCAAGACGTCGATTACGACTATGAAACATATGAACACATATTCACCAACTGCGACTGCGACGCTGTTTTCGATCCTGAATACATGATGGAACTGGAGGCTGAATACTGCAAACTCGATACTGCCGATCGTCACTCGTCCATCTGGCAGTCCATAATTGTCTACAAGCGGGATTCCATGCCGTTCTTCGTCGACATCACTGGAGTCTTGCGTACCTTTTTCTTCATGGGTGTTCTAATCCCCTGGAACATCAATCCCATGTCACATTACTCTCTGAGTGTCAAGCTATTGGAGGAGGGGGCATTTACGCATCCAGCCTATCAGATGGAGGACATCATTGCCTTGATTCGATACACAATCATGACGAAACGAGAGATACGCATCAGGCCGTTGAATCTCATCTCCATCAATGGTCCGACTTCTGGTAGTAACTACGTTGACGAAATTCGCGAATGGGCTCTCCAGATTCGTCGATGGACTATTGGTGCCGGTGAAGTCTTCCACTATTTCATCGTCAAGACTTACCGTATGCCTGGAATATATCTCTCTATCAGCTGGGCCAGTCGATTCTTCATATACTATGGACTTGTCCTCTGTGCCAGTGCCATCTTCTCTGTGTTTTCTCCTATCGTCGTCCAGCTTATCAATATGGCTGCTCCCGAGCACGAACGACTATTGATTAGCGATACTCTTTTTTCGACCGTCTGTCTCATCTTCCTTGGATCACAATACGCTTTCTTGCTGATAGCCACCGTCCTCGTCCGGTGGAATCTACCAGTTCCTGGCGGTGGTAACAGCAACTACAACAAAGGACTTCAGGGTGTTACAAGAGGCTTATTGCATTGGATCTTGATGCTTCCAACTATCCTCGCCTACAGCTTCGTGGAGCTATACTCGTTCTTTGAGTTGGCGTTGAGAGGAAAGGACGTTTGCAAGCATAACGCTGCTAATAAGAACAACCTGGTCATTGTGGCGAACACTAGCGACGCGTGATAGCCAGAATACCTGAGGGATAAGATTGCTTTATGATCTACGGATTATCTCATTTAGCAATTATGACGAAATTGTAAAGCATAAACGGTGGGAGCCGTAGCAGGGACATTTTAACTTTGTATTTTGCATTAGACGATGATAAATATTAGATATTGTATGCTCTCGAGAGCGTATTAGATGACATTCCTATCTCTGACGATCCTGGGCGAATGAAGCTCTTCCTGGCTTTCACTTGCCGCTGTTCTTGATATCTTGACTTCCCACTTTATCTCCTTCTTGATGCCGTTTTCGAGGTCACCTGAGAAAAAGCTTGTTCCCCTCTTCTCAGGTGCATTCCGGCTGACAGATGATAAAGTATATGCGTCGCGTCCAGAGAAGGCCTTGGGAGTTCCAGGAACAGGAGTCCGTGAAGAGTTCTTGTAGCCCGAAGGGCCAACCGATACGGGCTTGCTTGTCAAGCCAAGTCGGAACGCAGCTTGCTTGATCAGAGGCCGCAGGGTCGCCATGCTACTCGCAGTGATTGCCAAGCCTTGCTCGATCGTTGACCAGATCGCGATGTCTGTGGTATTCCCTGATAATTCTTGGTAAGCTTTTTTGATTGGCAAGTGAGAGGTGATATCCTTACAGAGAAAATCATCCGATCTGATTAGGGGCAAGTAAGGAAAGCGCGTGATGACGGCAGCACTGGCACTGTTTTCATGATTAGTCGGCCATTATCGCAGTGTAAAAGTAGAGTTCAACTTACACGCAACCCATTGCAAGTAGCGGTATCAGCGAATATTTTGTCTTCTTGTGTAGTTGCAGGTTCCAAACGATGAAGCCAGGAAGAATTGCGAAAACAAAGTCAGAGCCCACGGCGAAAACACTGTACAGAACGGCCAGTGCAATGACAACAGTCGGGTTGATACATGTGCCATCCTGGCTCTTATTCCAAAAGTATGATACGGGATGGCATTGGAAAATGGTGACAAAGAAAAAGATGATGCCAGATAAGGCAGTAGAGCACATGGCGAGATAAATGATCCATTGGTGAATTTTTTCGGTCGTGACTCGTAGGAGGAAGTATCCGATGGACAGTTTGCAGGTAATCATGGTGAGGCAATACCAGAGATAACAGAACCACCAACACTGTCGTCGCTGTTAGAAAATGAGCACATCGTTTTGCAGTTGGACTCTCTCACCATCATAGCGGAGTAGACCTGGTCAGTTTCGAGATCATCGTGGTGGCGGCCTGTACCGAACGTGACACCGACAGTTGAAAAAGTGGCATAAAGAGTGAAGAATATCTGTTGATCAAAAGTCAGTCCCAGGAACTCACGGTGCGTGACAAAATCTGTATGCATACCGTTGATACAACCATAAGCCAATCATCTGTTCTAAAAGCATCAACCACGAAGCGACGGACATAACATCGTAGTAGGCACGTAATCAGAGCCATGGAGTAGAAGGCGATGTTGACTCCCATGAGCTCGGGGCCCCTGTTGTCGATTGCTTCCGCCATTCTGGGACAGGTGAAAGGATGCTTCTCAAGGAAACAAAGTTTGTCGGGATCTCGATCCTTGAGAGGGAAGGAGACATGGGATGAGGGACTTTATATGAAACTTGAAAGGTGGTGGTCCAGCCATGATTGATTTCCAACCAAGCATACTATAATAGACACAGCGCTATAAACTACTTTCCTTCGAGTATCGCTCGCCGAGTGTGACCGTCAGCGTACCATAGATGCAAGTTAGGTAAGAGACCTGCATCATGCATATCTTTTGTTTTAATTGATTGCTTTGTTGAGCATGTAAATCCGCTCTTTCGGAGGCTTGGTGACAGGGATGATGCAGTTAAATCCGGCTTGGTGTATTCAGGTCAGGGGATTTTCCCCTCCCGAGACCCCTCCCACTACTACCCAAACCCTGGACCAAGTGTTTTGACTAGTCTCGTTGAGGTGGTTGTCCGATAAAACACTACGCAAGTCCGACACTTTAAGCAACACCTTCCCCATCTTGCCCCTTATATCACGTTTGATATATAGACTAAACCGTTTAGCGCAACTGCCAGATGATCTCCAAGAAATCTCTTTCTTTGCTTATTTGCGCATATCCGGACTCGAGCTTGGCGCGGCATCTCAAGAATCTGTCGACATACTTGCTAACCGGAGATAGTAACGCTAGACCCGATATTCTCGAACTCCTCCACCTTGTCTCTTTCGCATGTCCCGGAATTAGAGACTCAATCCGGCAATTACAAGCAACATGACCTGCATGTTGGAATATATATGGAAAGGCCACGGCAAATTCCATGTTGCCACCATTATGTCATGAGATAAGATGCTAGCTTGTTGAGAAACAAGTCTTGTTTTAGTGAGCAAAGCTATAATAGTAAAAAGATTCCATCCAATACTACCAACGGTACCAATCGGACGATGGGACTTGGTTAGGCAGGCGAGTCGTTTCTCATGATCTGATGAGTTGTGAGGAGGTAAACATCATATCAGAGCCAATCTACAAGATAATTACTTCAATCCAAGAGGATTTCTTTTTTTTCCTTCCAATTCAAATGTCTTCGGTTAAGCTTGAATTTTATTTTCTTTTTGCGTTGATCTTCATATGCTCAGCCATGGGGTATCCCTGACAGGGGCTCTCACGAACCACTCGCCACTTCTAATCTTTAACTAGGGGTTGGTGGGGTCTAGACCCGTCGAACTGGCTGTGCTATGGCATCCAGTTCTTATCTTCTGATCATATTGATTAATGCCTCTAAAAATGCAGCCTGGATTATTATAGAAAAGTCAGAGAGTCAATGCTGTTTGGCAAGCCAATGGCGCTCTGCCCGAACTACCATGGATCTCAAAGACAGTGCTCAAAGAGCTCAATGCCATTGAGATAGGAGAGTGTTTCCTTTCAGAACATGTGAATCACTATCAGTGGGCTGTAAATAGACGAAGTTTCAGTTTGAACTGTAGGACCGGAATGAATCCGCGATGGTCAGTCACACTGATAGAGGATATTCGATCATATTGACAAAACGGCGAGATAAATTGGCAATACTCAGTCACTAGCCTGGGTGAAGAATAGCAAAGGTTCCGCGATAAGAACTGAAAGGTTTACAGAATAGCATTTCGAAGAAGAAAGAAACTACAGCAACTTGTCCTAGGTGCTTCTATTGTTGCGATAAAGCCAATTGGGAAAATGGTAGTGAGCACGGCCGCCCTTCTGGCCATACAGTGTCCACCTGTCACATGGTAGCCACATGGTAGCCACGGAGGCCCGTTCACCCTTCAGGGGGTGGCTAGTCAAGGGGGACATTCTAGGGTAGGAACTTCGCCATCAACTCAGTGAAGCTGTTATGTCTAAACAGTACGTAACATAGGATGCGCAACGAGTATAGAGTTCGAAAGTAACTCAAGGGAATTACCAGGTTATTTGCAAAAATAATTATGACATCGTTGTGCTTTACTTACTGTGTTGACCATCTGGCGAGGTCTTCGTGTCATATCAATACGATTGTCATTCACATGGGTGCCAAATCACCTCATGTCTCAGCACGTGGGTTTTCCACACTACAACAAGACCCATACAAGAATCATCACATATGTTTGGTAAGCAAAAACCAATTCCGATATCGCTCGTACGACTGGTTCACAGAATGTTCCGACGCGGCTCGGAAGACTGTATGTCCGAGGTAGCCGTTTCCATGTCTTTCTCTATAAGTTTCAGTTAACTGTGGATTAATTGACGCTCATGGGGCGCAGATCAAGAAGATAGGGAAGAGAAGACCCATTGATAGAAGTTCGATTAACTACGCTGGGTTCGCTCCTGTTCCTTGAAATAAGGCAGAAGGGTTGGTAACAAGTGTTATGACGTGAAGGGTATGCTGCGTCATCTGGTGAGGGGAAGAAAGGAGTTGGCTGGCCGTTTCATACTTCACGGTACTTCTTAGCGATGTCGAGAGAGTTTGAATCACCCTCCGACCCCAATTGTAGTGGGTGGCCAGGATACATTGTGATGAGCGAGTGCATATGTGAGAAAAATGTGACAAGTTTTGCAGCAAATCATCAATTTGTGCAGGAACCTTTGGATATGGGGGCCTACGAGTTGCCGTGTCTATGCATGATACCGGCACTTTTGTTGTATAGCAATTGGACGGGGCTCTGATAATCGATCTACCGTACACATCCACGAAATTGAATACCAGTTTAATGCATGGCAGCGGCGGTTTCACTTGGACAGACCAAAGTTCAAGTTGATAAATGATAACAACAATGTAATGTTGACAGTAGATGAATACCTACTTGTGATAAATAGCTGGACTCTAACTTGAGTATGTGTGGGATAAAGTCACTGCTTAGCTGAGGACACGACCTTCTTCTTTGACTTTTCGAATGAACTTAATACAAAAGCATCATGGCTCCGATGCTTACACATATTGCACATGAATTTGTTACCCTACCCTAGAATACTAAGTGCACGACAGCTCCTTTTTCTCCACCCTCTAATCAATCCAACATTGCAAGTGACTCTTAGGAACTTGGCGATTACATGCCGCTCAGTCGATCCGCTAAAAGAAACACTATGAACCGATTTGTTTGTCGGTCAGGTGTGTGTCCTTATGACGCGCAACAAACCAATATACAAGACCCAATCACTGACTGCAGAGTTTCTCGCAACCGGATCAAATGCATCAGGATTATTGATGAGGCCCAATGCATACATGAGCCGTTATGAGCCCGATGATGTTACCCTTGCTAGGATGGCGACCCTAATAATTGCATGGCGTTGGAGTGATCGACCAATAAGGCAGACTGTCGCAATGTCACGCAAGGGGTTGCTCTCAAAAGCCTAAATAGAACGGGTTTCCAATTGCAACGATGTAACCACAGGTTGTAGATTTACCCTTTCTTGTATTGAAGTCTGCCCTGTATCAATGAATGCGACCAAGCTTTGTTTAAGTGTAATGCAGAAAGGACTGTTTCAGCGTCTGAACACTATCAACACTTCTAACCCCCACCAATCCGTGCGTACCATTGACCCAGCTTGGCTGACCATCCGTTTTAAGTTTGTGAACTCTATCTGGCATCAATACGTCCGTGGGTCCTCGGCATTAATGCGACCTACTTCCACTGATCTGCAGAAGTCAAGGATCTTTCTGCCGACGGCGACCCATGCCGTTTGAGCATGAAAGCTTATTTTGAGTTTGGTAAACGAATGTCTCCATATGATCAATTGGCTTTTTCATGACAGAAATGAGACGTGTATTTCAATCTATGTGGAGTGGTGAAGGGAGAGTACAGGCAAATTACATTTGTTGGCTCTTGAAACAGGTTACTTCCTGTCACATCAGTCTCGTTTCTGGATCAGCTGGGTTGAACACGTAGCGTCATATTACTTATTACCAAACAGAATGTCTCCAGGTCACTATAAAACATGGTGCTAACTATACTGAGACTCAGACTGACAGCTTATTTGCCAGCTCGTTCTTGTCAAGAATTTCTTTGCGCTCAACGAGAGTCATCAGACCCGAATGAACGCTGACATCCAATCCTGCGTCTAAGAATCGCGCCATGTCAACGATCCAGCCATTAAAGTCCCTTATCTCCGTCTTTCTGTCTGCTTCTATATCTTGGAGCATCGAACTACGGTGCTCACTTATCTTGCGCCCGAAAGCGAATAGATTGGCTTTGAGCATTGGCTGCGAGAACCTCTGTGCTATCTTGTCCCGAATGCTTTTGAAGCTTTTGTAGAAATACTGTTTGTCGGTGATTTGCGGCTGACTTTCTCGCACATAAGAGATGATCGTATCGAGACTTGAATCATGATAGATAAGTCCCTGGATCACAGCGCTGGTCTGACAGAGAAACGTGTCAAGCACGCGGGTCAAAGGATCATCGGAATCATACGACGTAAACAGAAATCCGGTCTTACATCGAAGGATCGCCGTGAGTGGATTGATCGCAGCATTGATAACCAATTTCTCCAACTGCAGAAGCCAGAACTCGCCCGAAGATACCCGATGGGTGTTAAGATAAGGAGATGTGACAATGTATCTTAGGAAGGGGTCATCAATATGTCGCTTGAGTCGCTTTGAGCAGAAGACAATCCCAATGTATGCATCTGCTGGAGCTGCATGGACACTGGTAAACGGTCCCGCTGACGATACGCCGTGTTTCACCACACAAGCCGAGAAGGTCGGCTCATCACCAGGACTGTATCGACTGGCAACGTATAGAGGCCCATGAGGAGGCCAGAGCTTGCACATGCCATTTTGAGCGAAGACGACCGAACTAGACCTGCCCAGGTAGCGACGCATGCGATCGACCTCGACCAAGCCTTCTGCAGCTTTTGTTGACACAAAGACCTTTCGCAACTTCTTCCCGTCTGCAACTTCTCTTATTGGACCATGCTCAGGTTTAGTCTCTGTCCACCATTCAATATCAAAATCTTTGTTCTTCAAGACTGTGCCATTGACTGGATCAATCATGCCTAGGCCCTCGCTTGTTACCCAAGAAGAGAGCAGCTCTTTCCTGTGCACCACCAGGGTAATTGGCAAAGGGTTGGCGTGCTGGGCCATGTGGATTGCGTAGAGCCTTCCAATATTACCCGGCCCAATGATGTAAATGCGATTTCTCGAATTCCGAGAATCATCTTGGAAAGCAGATTTTCTTCGATCGTTTAGGGTGTTATCGATTCGGTCGGGTTCAAAATAGAGATTTGCAGGTGACCAGGCATATAGTTTGGGAGGAGGACTTGTATCAGTCAAAATGCTAGCTAGCCAGTCTGGATATTCTTGGACGGCCATCGTGTTGCTGGTTTAGTCGTTCTCAAGGTTCAACTCCGTGGAAAAGAAGAAATCAGAAAAAGGTCATGCAGCGTACGTGGGTTCCATGAATCTACCAGACTTGTTCATTGGATCAGAAAGTTACGCTTAAAGACATCCGCCCTTGTATTGGGAAAATGATGCCATGTTATCGAATATCATGCAGAACAAGATTTGGCAACCTGTTAGGATGAAGGATGCGACGATCCTACTTCTTTCGGTTGCATCTCAAATCCTATGGCATGTACCAAGGCGCAGGCCTCAGACTGTTGAGAACGATGATCGTCCGATAAAGAGCTGCATGTATCGTGTAAAGGGACTTCCCCCTGTCAGAAAGCAATGTTTCTCGATGAGGATAGCTTCGATTTACATCTTTCCGACAGGGTGTCTCAGGGAGATCGTGTACTCGGATGTAGGAACGCAATCCTATTGGAAATGTCGAACGTGCAGTCTCTCGGCCCCCACTGCCGGAGTTCACCATGTAGAACAGGACGGACGGGACGATATCTGCAAGGATTAACTAGTCAGTCCTTGGGGGGACAGAAAAGAAGTTACATGATGATCCATTTTAACCATGGTTAGTGAGATCTTTATGTTCTATGTTTTCTGACTGCTGATAGCTAGTCTAGCAGTCTAACCACATATCGCCTGGAATGCCTGTCCATGTCAGAAATTAGGTTCCCGTCACCCGCCAATGGTGTAGACGCTTAGGAACATTGCCGAGTGGATAATTAAAGATCCACCAATCTTACAGCCATTCATAGAGAGGCAGCTGTGTGTCTTGGGTAAAATGAAATGCAAAGGTCACAGTTCAAAGAGTTCCACCATGTCTTATTATCTCATGATAATTGACTAGCCTTTAGCTGAGAACTCAACACGTCGTCAATATCGTGCCCACATCCCGCAAAGGAAGGCAATGTCTTAGAAACCAACCACTTCGTATTTGTCACTCAGATCATGCTTGCATTGTTTCTCACTGCAAACCCCTCAACTTTCACTACGCCGTATACCAACGTCTCGACACTGCCTACTATGCACATGACGAGATTGTTGCAATCTCCCTTCACATCGTGAAATCTGCTCGTGTCTTGGATCAGGAATTGCGGGGCTTTTTAGGAAGGTAGTAATGATCCGCAGCAACTGCCAGGTGAGCTCATGCATGAGAAAACCTTTGCAGGATGGGAAGGATTTCAAGATTCCTGATATTGTTTCGTTGGCCATGCTGAAATGTGGGTATTCCAGGATCTATAGAGTGGCCAAGGAGCTGAGGGAACTTCAACCTGGAACCAAACATAAGCAATGACATGATCCATCCATGGCGTAGGATTCGCTCCAACAGGGAAGTTATGTATCAGGGGTGTGAGGACCTGCGAAAACTAGATTCGGCGAGTATACAACTGCAAAATCACGATCAAGCCTTGAGCAATCCACCAGGACCGAAGATCCTTTATCATGTATCCAAAAATAAGACACACGGCGTATTGCATGCTTGCAGATCTTTTCCAGTTTCTCCCTCCAGAAGCTGGCGAGCCAAATCTGTCCCTTGGATCAGATTAGATATATTCACTGTACCTGTCGAATGGAGCTTTTCTTGGTAGTATCGACCTTCCCATATTCTATTATCAAATCATTACCTTCAAAATGGAACTCCTTGCTGCTGTCGCTGATAGCCAAGAGCTGCCACCTACGCCAGCTTCGTTTTGCAGCGATGGGGACGGTCCTCTCAGTAGCTCTTACGAGCAACTCTCTCGTTTCTATGACCTGGATTCGAGTCGCATCGAAGCTATCAAGCCATGCACACCTTTCCAACTTGATATGATTGAATGCATTACTTCTGAGAAGAAGTCTGCTATCGGTCATGCAGTGTATGATGTCCCAAACAACATCGACGTCTCTCGTTTCGCACTTGCGTGGAAGGAGACCGTCAACCAAACCCCTGCCCTTCGAGCCTTTGTCTTCACCTCCGAGTCTGGGCAGGCTTCTCAGGTCATCCTGAAAGATAGTTTTGTCTTCTCCTGGATGTGCTGGTCTTCTTCGACTTCCCCCGAGGAAGTGGCCAGGGATGAAGCTGCCGCCGCTGCATCCGCACCACGCTGCAACCGCTTCGTCCTTCTCCAAAATATGGAAACGAAAAAATTTCAGCTAGTTTGGACCTTTGACCATGCTTTTGTGGACACCAAGTTCCAAAAGCGCGTTCTTGAGCGTGTCTTCGCAGCTTATAAGCATGAGAAGGGGACACCTCGGCCTGAGACAC
This sequence comes from Fusarium nodosum, assembly GCA_014898975.1. Classification (NCBI taxonomy): domain Eukaryota; kingdom Fungi; phylum Ascomycota; class Sordariomycetes; order Hypocreales; family Nectriaceae; genus Fusarium; species Fusarium nodosum. The sequence continues at coordinate 373,058 of JAAVUE010000086.1, read as the reverse complement.
CCGAGTCATCTGATGCCACTGACGATGATTCGCAATCAGCCTCTGTCGTGTCCATGAGTTATGAAGACAACGCTATATCGGCGACTAAATTCTGGCAAGATCACCTTGACAGCCTCAATGCTTCTGCCTTTCCTCACCTGTCCGACCACTTGATGATACCCAGCCCGACTTCATTAGTGGAACATCACATGACGTTCCCTCCTTCATATCAAACACTATCCAATACTACCATCTGCCGTACTGCACTGGCAATCCTTCTCTCGCGCTACACCCACTCTGGTGAGGCTTTGTTTGGTGTGGTGACTGAACAGCGTCTCCCATTTGATAAGCATTGCTTGGCAGATGGTCCATACCAAACAGTCGCACCTCTTCGTGTACACTGCGAGTCAGATATTCGTGTATCGGATGTTATGAATGCAATCTCATCTTACGATGATTCCCTTCACCATCTCGCACCATTTGGTCTCCGCGACATTCGCAACACTGGGGATGATGGCTCTGCTGCCTGTGATTTCCAAACCGTTTTGCTTGTCACCGACGGTAGCCAAGTAGACAATGGTATCAACGGCTTTCTCCAACAGACAACAAAGCCAAGCCGTTTCATGCCTTGTAACAACCGCGCTCTACTTCTGCACTGTCAGATGGAAAGCAAAGGAGCGTTGCTGGTCGCCCACTATGACCACAATGTGATTGATCTGCTTCAAACAACCCGTCTACTACATCAATTTGGTCATCTGGTCAAATATCTGCAAAGTTTCTCAGACTTGGACTCGGTGGCCAACGTCGACTTGATGACTGAGTCTGACCGAGGAGAGATTGAAAGCTGGAACTCACAACCATTACAGGTACAAGATACGCTGATCCACCATGAGATGTTGAAGGCCGTTTCCCATTCCCCCACCAAAACGGCCATTCAAGCATGGGACGGAGACTGGTCCTATCCTGACCTGGACAATGTTGCATCACGTCTCGCTGCATACATAAAGTCACTTGATCTTGGAGCTCAGCAAGCGATTATTCCAGTCTACTTTGAGAAGTCGAAATGGGTCGTCGCGTCAATGCTGGCTGTTCTCAAGTCCGGAAATGCTTTCACTCTTATTGATCCGAATGATCCGCCAGCTAGGACTGCCCAGGTCGTAAGACAGACACGAGCAACAGTAGCACTTACCTCCAAGCTACATTGTGAGACTGTGCAGAAGCTTGTCGGCCGTTGCGTCGTGGTGGACGACGAGCTTTTGCGATCAGTTTCTCTCAGCGACGACTTCTCAAGTCAAGCCAAACCGGACGACCTAGCATACGTTATTTTTACTTCTGGTAGCACGGGAGACCCGAAAGGCATCATGATTGAACACCGAGCGTTCTCATCATGTGCGCTCAAGTTCGGCGCATCGCTTGGAATTGACGGCGATACTCGTGCGCTACAATTCGGAACTCATGCCTTCGGCGCATGCCTCCTCGAAATTATGGCCACCCTTATCCAAGGTGGTTGTGTCTGTATTCCCTCTGATGACGATCGTATGAACAATATCCCGTCATTCATCAACCGATACAACGTCAATTGGATGATGGCGACGCCGTCCTACATGGGAACTTTTGCACCTGAAGATGTTCCTGGTCTTGCGACATTGGTCCTTGTTGGCGAGCAGATGTCAGCTTCAGTTAACGCAATCTGGAGCCCCAAGGTGCAACTCTTGAACGGGTACGGACAGAGTGAGAGTTCTTCAATTTGCTTCGCTTCCAAGATGTCCACTGAGTCCAACAACATGGGAAAAGCAGTTGGAGCTCATTCGTGGGTCATTGACCCGAACGACGTCAACCGACTAGTTCCGATCGGAGCTGTAGGAGAACTGGTGATTGAGAGTCCGGGCATTGCCCGCGATTACATTGTTCCTCCCTCTCCAGAAAAATCGCCCTTCTTCACTGACATCCCATACTGGTACCCAGCGGACAAGCTTCCTGATGGAATCAAATTCTATAAGACAGGAGACCTTGCAAAATATGCACCTGATGGGTCCATCGTTTGCCTTGGGCGCATGGACTCGCAGGTCAAGATCCGAGGACAGCGTGTTGAGTTGGGTGCCATTGAGACCCATCTTCGACAGCAGATGCCCGACGACTTGACTATCGTTGTAGAAGCTACCAAGCCATCCCAGTCTGCCAACAACACAGCCTTGATTGCATTCCTGATAGGGTCTTCTTGCTTTGACAACAAACCCTCGAATGCCTACATTCTGGACCACATTGCTACCAAAGCTATCAATATGAAGCTGGAGCAGGTTTTGCCTCGGCACTCTATCCCTTCGTTCTACATCTGCATGCTGGAGCTTCCACGTACTGCCACCGGCAAGATCGATAGGAGGCGACTTCGAATCATGGGCAACGACATCTTGGACAAACAAACCCAAGCAACTATTGTGCAACGAACACCCGCTCATATCCCTGTCGTGGCAGATACAGCAGCCAAGCTCCATAGTATCTGGGTGCAGAGCTTGAGCATCGACCCAGCCGCCGCCAATATCGGCGCGACCTTTTTTGAACTCGGAGGAAATTCCATAACTGCTATCAAGATGGTGAACATGGCAAGGTCCGTCGGTATGGACCTCAAGGTCTCGGACATCTACCAGAACCCGACGCTTGTGGGGCTTTCCGCGGTGATCAAAGGTGACCCTCTGTCCTACACGCTCATCCCCAAGTCAACTCATGTAGGAGCTGTTGAGCAGTCTTTCTCGCAAGGCCGTCTATGGTTCCTGGATCAACTAGACGTTGGCAGTCTGTGGTATCTGATACCATATGCGGTGAGAATGCGCGGGCCTGTCAATGTCGATGCGCTACGTCGGGCTCTTGTAGCTCTCGAACAGCGACATGAAACTCTTCGGACGACATTTCAAGACCAAGATGGTGTCGGTGTACAGATTGTACACGAGAAGCTTTCCAAGGAGATGAGGGTTATTGATCTCTGTGGTTCAGACGTTGACCCCCTCGAGGTATTGAACCAAGAGCAGACTACCCCCTTCAACCTATCGTCTGAGGCTCGTTGGAGAGCGACACTCTTGCGCCTTGGTGAAGATGACCATATTCTCACGATCGTTATGCATCATATCATCTCCGATGGATGGTCAATTGATGTCTTGCGACGCGATCTCAACCAACTGTATTCAGCAGCACTCAAGGGCTCTGAAGACCTGCTCTCAGCACTTACTCCTCTACCTATCCAATACAACGACTTTGCAAAGTGGCAGAAGGACCAGTTCATCGAGCAGGAGAAGCAGCTCAACTACTGGAAAAAACAACTCAAAGACTCTTCCCCAGCAAAGATCCCGACCGACTTTGCCCGCCCTGCTCTTCTGTCCGGAGACGCAGGTTGCGTACCCGTCACCATCGACGGGGAGCTCTATCAGTCTCTACGAGCCTTCTGCAATGAACACAACACGACGTCTTTCGTTGTTCTTCTGGCTGCCTTCCGTGCCGCGCATTACCGTCTCACTGCTATTGAGGACGCCGTTATTGGGACACCGATTGCCAATCGTAACAGACCTGAGTTGGAGGATATCATTGGTTGTTTTGTCAATACGCAGTGCATGCGCATCAACATTGATGACCACGATAATTTTGGGACTTTGATCAACCAAGTCAAGTCTACGACAACAGCAGCGTTCGAGAACGAGGATGTCCCATTTGAGCGGGTTGTGTCAGCACTACAGCCTGGATCCAGAGATCTGTCAAGCACGCCCCTAGCGCAACTGATCTTTGCAGTCCACTCGCAGAAGGACCTTGGCAGATTCGAGTTTCAGGGTGTCGATTCCGTGCCGGTGCCGAGCAAAGCATACACCCGATTCGACATGGAGTTTCATCTGTTTCAAGGATCTGACAGCCTCAAAGGCAGCATCAACTTTGCTGCTGAGTTGTTCAAGATGGAGACTGTCGAGAACGTCGTCAGAGTATTCTTCGAGATTCTGAGGAACGGACTTCAAAGTTCGCAGACACCCGTCTCAGTGCTCCCTTTGACGAACGGGATCGCGAAGCTTCAGGAGCTGGATATTCTTAACGTCAAGCGAGTCGATTATCCCCGAGAGTCGAGTTTGGTTGATGTCTTCCAATCCCAAGTCTCTGCTTATCCTGAAAGTTTAGCTGTTGTTGACTCCTCGTGCCGACTGACGTATGCCGAGTTGGACCGGCAGTCTGACGTTCTCGCCGGATGGCTTCGTCAACGGTCATTGCCCGCAGAGACACTTGTCGCAGTGTTTGCGCCACGATCTTGTGAGACGATCGTCTCGTTCTTTGGTATCTTGAAGGCGAACTTGGCGTATCTTCCTCTCGATGTAAGATCGCCCTCAGCTAGAGTTCAGGATATCCTTTCCGATCTCCCCGGGCCTACTGTCGTCTTTCTCGGTCATGACACAGCTCCTCCTGAAGTCGATGTTGCCAATGTTGAGTTCGTTCGTATCCAGAACGCCCTGCAACACAGAAACACGAATACCGCTGAAGTAACTGAGTGCGCTATCACGAAGCCCTCGGCTAAAAGTCTCGCATACGTATTGTATACCTCAGGATCAACTGGCAGACCAAAAGGCGTCATGATTGAGCACCGCGTTATTATCCGAACAGTCACGAGTGGCTGTATACCCAACTACCCCTCGGAAACGAGAACGGCTCACATGGCGACCATTGCATTTGACGGTGCATCCTATGAGATCTACAGCGCCCTTTTGTTTGGAAGAACGCTGGTCTGCATCGACTACATGACAACCCTGGACGCCCGAGCACTCCAGGATGTGTTTTTCCGAGAGCGCGTCAATGCAGCAGTCATGTCGCCAGCGCTTCTCAAGATGTACCTCTCCGAATCCCGCGAAGCTCTCAAGAATCTCGATGTTCTGCTTCTTGGTGGTGACAGATTCGACGGTCCGGATGCTCTTGATGCGCAGGGTCTGATCAAGGGACAGTGCTATAATGGTTACGGTCCAACTGAGAATGGAGTCATGAGTACAATCTATCCTATTGACTCAACAGAGTTGTTCATCAATGGAGTTCCAATTGGACGAGCTCTCAATAATTCTGGAGCGTATGTCATGGATCCGAAGCAGCAGTTGGTTGGTATCGGTGTGATGGGAGAGCTTGTTGTCACTGGCGATGGCCTTGCGAGGGGCTATACTGATAAAGCCCTTGACTTAAATCGTTTTGTGCAAATCACTGTTTGTGGTCAGACAGTCAAGGCGTATCGAACTGGTGATCGGGTGCGGTACAGAATCGGAGATGGCCTCATCGAGTTCTTTGGTCGTATGGATACCCAGTTCAAGATTCGCGGCAATCGTATCGAGTCCGCAGAGGTTGAAGCAGCTCTTCTCCGCGACTCTTCCGTTCGAGATGCTGCTGTCGTCCTTCAGCAAAACGAGGATCAAGCGCCCGAGATCTTTGGGTTTGTTGTCGCCGATCATGATCACACTGAGAATGACGAGGGGCGATCAACCGATCAAGTTGAAGGATGGCAAGACCATTTCGAGAGTGGCATGTACTCTGATATTAGTGAAATCGACCCGTCGACTATTGGAAACGACTTCAAGGGTTGGACATCGATGTATGACGGAAGCCAAATCGATTTGACTGAGATGCACGAGTGGCTTGGTGACACTGCCCGAACACTCCATGACAATCGCTGTCCAGGTCATGTCCTTGAGATTGGTACCGGCAGCGGCATGATCCTCTTCAATCTTGACAGTAGGCTACAGAGTTACATCGGCCTTGAGCCGTCCAGGTCAGCAGCCGCCTTCGTCAACAAAGCTGTCGAGTCTGTACCATCGCTCGCTGGAAAGGCAAAGGTTCATGTTGGGACAGCTACAGATATCGGTCAGGTCGATAACTTGCATCCCAATCTTGTTATTCTCAATTCCGTGATCCAGTATTTCCCGTCATCAGAATACCTTGCCCAAGTCGCGGATACTTTGGTTCATCTGCCGAACGTGAAGCGAATTTTCTTCGGTGATGTTCGATCGCAGGCTACCAACGAGCATTTCCTTGCCGCCAGGGCTATCCGTACACTGGGAGAGAATGCAACGAAGGACGATGTTCGACAAAAGATGACAGAGTTGGAAGATGTGGAGGAGGAGTTGCTTGTCGAGCCTGCTTTCTTCACTTCATTGAAAGAAAGGTTTCCTGGTCTGGTGGAACATGTTGAGATTCTGCCCAAGAACATGGAGGCTGTGAATGAGCTTAGCGCGTATCGATATGCTGCTGTTGTGCATATTCGTGGTTCACTCGGGGAGGAGTCAGTACTTCCAGTTGAGGAAGATGACTGGATCGACTTTCAAGCGAAGCAATTGGATCAGAAGTCACTTTCTGACCTTCTCGGGACTTCGGAAAAGGCCATTGTTACCGTGAGCAACATCCCTTTCAGAATCACGGCTTTTGAGAGACATGTTGTTGATTCTCTCAACCGCGACGTCAACGAGTGGCAGCTATCAGCCATCCGGTCCAACGCCGAAGACCAACCATCACTCTCCGTTCCCGATATCTTCCGCATTGCTGAACAAGCCGGGTTCCGTGTTGAGGTCAGCGCTGCACGACAGTGGTCTCAAAACGGTGCACTGGACGCGGTCTTTCATCGTCGTTCCTCGCAAGGGCGTGCTCTGGTCAACTTCCCCACAGACCATCACCTTCGAGGGTCTGATCTCCTCACCAATCGACCACTCCAGCGTCTTCAAAACCGTCGTATCGCGTTACAAGTCCGCGAGAGGCTCCGGTCCTTACTTCCATCGTACATGATCCCGTCAAGCATCGTCGTTTTGGACAAGATGCCTCTCAACGCTAATGGCAAAGTTGACCGGAGGGAACTTTCTCGCAGGGCGAAATGTGTGCCGAAGCAACAGACAGTGGCTCAATTACCGACGTTTCCCATCAGCGAGGTCGAGGTCATTCTTTGTGAGGAAGCCACCGAGGTGTTTGGTATGAAGGTTGACATCACGGATCACTTTTTCAATCTCGGTGGACATTCCCTTTTGGCCACGAAGCTCATCTCCCGAATCGACCAACGGCTGAAGGTTCGCGTGACTGTCAAGGATGTTTTCGATCATCCTGTGTTTTCAGATCTTGCATCGGTCATCCGTCAAGGGCTAGGGTTGCAACACCCCGTTCCTGATGCACAGGGTCAGGACAGGTCTGCTCACGTGGCACCCCGTACCGAGACTGAGGCGATGCTCTGTGATGAGTTTTCAAAGATTCTTGGGTTCCAAGTCGGGATTACGGACAATTTCTTTGACCTTGGTGGTCATTCACTCATGGCCACTAAACTTGCTGTGAGAATCGGACATCGGCTTGACGCAACTGTCTCGGTGAAAGATGTATTTGATCATCCTATTTTGTTTCAGCTTGCTATTGCAATGGATAATTTGATTCAGTCCAAAACCAATGAGAGGGTCAGGGGCAGAGAGATGGCTGAATACTCACCTTTCCAACTCCTCTCTGCAGAAGACCCGGAAGAGTTTATGGCAAAAGAGATCAAGCCACAACTCGATTTGCAGAAAGCCATTCAAGACATATACCCATCGACCCAAATGCAAAAGGCTTTCCTCTTCGATCCCACAACTGCACGCCCGAGGCCTTTTGTGCCATTCTACATCGACTTCCCCACCACTTCCGAGCCTGATGCTTCATGTTTGATCAAGGCTTGTGAGTCTCTGGTTGACCATCTGGACATCTTCAGAACAGTCTTTGTAGAGACATCTGGAGAACTATATCAAGTGGTCTTGTCCAGCCTTGACCTACCAATCCATGTGATTGAGACGAAAGACAACATCAACACTGCGACAAACGAGTTTCTAGACGAGTACGCGAAGGAGCCAGTTCGTCTAGGACAGCCTCTGATTCGCTTTACCATCCTGAAACAGACCAAGTCAATGCGTGTGATAATGAGAATATCGCATGCCTTGTATGATGGTTTGAGTTTGGAGCATGTCGTGCGCAAACTTCACATGCTCTACAACGGCAGGTCGCTTTTACCACCACACCAATTCTCGCGATATATGCAGTATACAGCTGATGGTTGTGAGAACGGTCATCGATTTTGGCGTGATGTGATTCAAAACACGCCTATGACAATCTTGAGTGATGACAAGATTATTGATGGAAACGACACTATGTCCAAGGCCTTGCATCTATCGAAGATTGTCAATATCCCCTCGCAGGTACTTCGAGGTGGCAGCAACATTATCACTCAAGCCACCATATTTAACGCGACCTGCGCGTTGGTCTTGTCTCAAGAATCCGGCTCGAAGGACGTTGTCTTTGGACGAATCGTCTCGGGTCGCCAAGGTTTGCCTGTTGAATATCAGGACATCATCGGACCATGTACCAATGCAGTACCTGTGCGCGCTCACATAGAATCGTCTGATTACCAGCAACTGCTGCACGACATACAAGATCAATACCTGCTCAGCTTGCCGTACGAAACCCTCGGCTTCTCAGATCTCAAGCGCAACTGCACAGATTGGCCAGAATCAGTAACTAATTTCTCGTGCTGCATAACATACCATAACTTTGAGTATCATCCTGAGAGTCAGTTCGAGCAGCAGAGAGTTGAGATGGGTGTTTTGACAAAGTTTGTCAATATCGAAATGGATGAGCCATTGTATGATTTGGCAATTGCAGGTGAAGTTGAGCCTGATGGGACGGGACTGAAGGTAACTGTCATCGCGAAGACGCAATTGTTTAAGAGGGAAAGAGTGGAATATTTGTTGGGGGAAGTGTCCAGGACTTTCGAAAGTCTTAATTCCGCTTTACAAGGTTCAAATTAGATTATAGGTTTTTTAACAGAGAGATATGAGGTTAAAGCATTGTCAATGATGTCGTTGACTTTTTAGCTGCCAAGATTGGAGGAAATAATCAGTAGAGTACATGTGATTTCTCAATCTTGGAATTCGGAATTAGTATCTTGACTATTATCTTACATTGTCAGCTTCCACATGCTTGTTAATTCTCGATCAAGGCAAAAATGGCGATCTACAGGGTAGCGGAGGAAGTGAGAAGAATTGACAAGGATTCATCGATCGTGCACTCTAATTGGTTTAACACTCTGACAGAAGCATTCATCCAATGGCAAGAAGCATCGATAAGATACGCGATGAATGCGAGCGATTTTCATCTAGTCCCTAAATAGTAACTAGATCGCCTCTGCTCGGATTCGCTTTTGATAAAAGACATGATCATAGTTTGATGAGCAAAGAGAATGATGATGATGACTTGAATGTTGTATGGACTGGAATATATAAGTCGGTCAAGGACAGTAGAGTGATTGACTGAAACATTCTCTCTTCTAATATTACACAACAAACTTGAACGAAATACCCATTCCAATAACAACACAATGGATCTGTCCAACAAAGCTGCCTATCTTATTAGTCCCGATGGGCCCACAATCGAAGTCAGATCTGCACCTGTTCCAACACCTGGTCCAGGAGAGCTTCTTATCAAAACACATGCTGTAGCCATTAATCCAGTCGATGCAGTCAAGCAATCCATGGGCAACATGATGTTTGAATGGCTCACATATCCTCTCATCCTTGGCTACGATGTCGCTGGCGAGGTCATCAAGACAGGACCTGGTGTTAGTCGGTTCAAAGAAGGCGATAGAGTTGTGGGTGTCACAGCAGGCATGGATAAGCGAGGAAGAAGTCCCGACGAAGGCGCATTTCAAGAAATATGCATCTTGCGAGAACACTTGGTCGCTCAAATTCCAGACCAAATTACTTACACCGATGCCAGCGTTTTGCCTCTCACTTTCGTTACTGCAGCATGTGCTTTGTTCCAAAAGGATCAACTGTCACTTCAGCTACCTCAAACCAAGGCAAAACACAGTCCGACAGGTCAGACAGTCTTGGTTTGGGGAGCGAGTACAAGTGTGGGCAGAAATGCTGTACAACTTGCTGTTGCAGCAGGCTACGATGTTATCGCGACAGCATCACCCGAGAATTGGGATATTGTACGCGGCCTCGGCGCTTGTGCAGTTTTCGACTATCACAGCTCATCAGTTATAACTGAGGTGGTATCAGCCTTTAAGGACAAGAAATGCGCAGGTGCTGTAGCCATTGGCCAAGGCTCTCTCACAAAATGCGTCGACATTGTCAAAAGTGTCCCTGGAGCCACCAAGAATGTTGCGCAAGTCACCCTTTCTATGCCCGAGTCACAACCAACAACTAAGCTCTCTATGATCCCGTTTGTCGCAAAGTATCTCTGGATGACGGGTACTGATCGCCTCAAGGTTGCGAGTAGTGGAGTTCAGAGCAAGTTTGTTTTTGGCACAGACATAATTGAATGGGATACTGAGGGCAATATGGCCGCATTTTTGAGTGAATCATTAGAGCTTGGAGAGTATAAGCTGAGTTCGGAAGCTCAAGTAATTGAGGGTGGTTTGAAATCAATCGCTACAGGACTGGACATGGCTCGGGGAGGAACTTGTGGTAAGAAAATAGTGGTTAGGATCTAAAATGGCTTTATCAGATTGTACCAACAGTTCACCCATCTTGTGTTTATTGATATCGATTTGTTACCGTAGCGAGATGTAAGGTTTCCAATCACTTTAGCTTATGCATACATATAATAGCTACGCACACAGGGGTTAGTTCTTCCGGCTTCTTCGCTTGATATCAGTTCGGGTTGGCCAGATGAATCGTTGCAGAGTAGAGTCACCGCTGTTGGTTGAACTTTGTGGAGGCATGCAAATGTACCATTCCAGATCCTCGAGGCCCTGAGAGTGACAGTCCTGCCATTAATCCGCGTATCGATCAATAGCTAGCTGTTGAATGGAAAGTCCATCTGACATCAAGCAACTAACTAGTTTGTCTCACATGTATCAAGAGGTTGTATCGGCATTTGTTCCAGCGTGGCGTAGCTTGTCATCGTGTAAGCCGAAAGGTGGGTTTTCCAGACGCTAACAGGGACCATATTGTGGTTCTCGGAAAGCGGCAGTTCTGCCAAGTGCCAAGTGCCAAGGGTTCGCGGGCCTTTTAGGCACATTTACAGGGAGTAAAAGCCTCAAGTTAAGAAAAGAATGAGTTTTATTTCCTTCTTTCCGGAGATTGTGTTATATAAGCCTAGAAACTGTAATGAAAACCAGCCAGACAGGTCAGAACAAGATCGATCAATTTACTCAAAGGTTCCACTCAGTCGTGATTGTCCTCTAACCATAATTGAGGCGTTCAGAATGTAACCACGTAAAACTACATTGGGACAAGCTTAAAAAGAAACTCTCCTCAAACACGGCGCCACCCGTCGGATCAAAAACGGCGAACCGTACTTAGTGCGATCCTATGCTGGTCAAGAGTCTTTGATACTGGAAACCCGTATTCTAAATTCCCATCCTTCCAAACGCAGAGTTTTTGAGCAGGGGAGCTAACTAATCCTCCCCCTGACTAGTAAAATGAGGTTCCATAATCGCGTGTTCCGAGCTTCATTCACTCCACATCAACCCAAGGGAGTTGATCCTTCGCGTGAGGCTATAGTGAGACTTCGCCTCCTTCATCCTCGGAATCACTTCTAAAGCTCTGTATTCCTTCGGAGGCATCATAATGAGGCCTAGTTTCTTCGGTGACATTGAACTGAAGGATGTCATCCACGGGCCTTTGATTGGGTGAATTAGACTACCTACATTAGACAACAAGTGTAGAGGGGAAGTCAGAGTATTGGCAGTGTATAAATACGACTGTAGTTACCCCATTAGAATGAACTTAGCAAACTGTCACTCTTTTAATCAACCTGTGGAAAATGCAGGGCTTATTCCTTCATGGCCTTCTGGCCTCACTAGCCTCTGCTAGCATCACCCATCAGAACCCAGCTGTCGATGGGCCCGATGTCTTGTCTCGATGGCTCGATATGCGGTCGCCCGAAAATGACACAACATCGGACCTGACTAGTCGAAACTTTGCGGCGACGTCTCCTGCGCAACTATTTGGCAAGCGTGCTGATGAACCCCCTGGTGAGGGTGCGCTGCTATGCCCCAACGGCGAGTGTGCAGACAAGAGGTAAGTTCGTCCAGCTGTAACATCGTTATCAGAATACTGACCAAAATCGCTTCAAGTTGCTGTTCAGCCAAAGGCGTCTGCGGTTACGGAAAAGGCTTCTGTGATGAAGGCTGTCAGAGCAACTGTGATGCCACAGCCATGTGCGGTGAGCTCTCTGAGGGGGGTGATATTCCATGTGGCCTCAACCTTTGTTGCAGTTCCGGTGGCTGGTGCGGTACTACCGAGGTTCACTGTGTTGGTCCCAACAAGTGGTCTCTCTGCCAGCAAGGCTATGGTAGCTGCGAGATGATCAAGCCCAAGACGTGTGGTGAGGGTTCTGGTACTGCCGACAAGCGCATGGTCGGCTACTACCAAGCCAACAACATGCGTAACCGCGCTTGCAACAGGATTTACCCCAAGGACATCAAGACCGACAGCTACACTCACCTGTACTGGGCCTTTGCTACCATCGATCCCAACTCTTACGCTGTCAAGCTTGCTGAGGCTGAGGATGAGGACAACGTCCGTGACTTCACTGCACTCAAGGGTCAAGGCAAAAACCTTCAGACTTGGGTGGCTGTGGGTGGTTATGACTTCAGTGACGAAAACAAGCCCACTCACAAGACCTGGGCCGAACTATGCGCCAATGCTGGACACCGTGCCGACTTTATCAAGTCCGCCGCTGCTTTCATGGACAAGTACGGCTTCCAGGGTATCGATCTCGACTGGGAATATCCTGGCGAGCCCAAACGTGGAGGCAGCCGTGCCGATATTGCCAACTTTGTCCTCCTGCTCCGGGACATGAAGAAGGCATGGGGTGCCAAGTATGGCATCAGTCTGACACTTGCGCCTGATTACTGGTACCTGCGATACTTTGACGTTGCAGGGCTTGCACCATACGTGGACTTTTTCGGATTCATGGCTTACGACTTGCACGGTTTCTGGGACGCCGACGTCAAGACCTTGGACCCCATCGTTCGAGGCCAAGCTGATATCCGCGAGATCATGAACAATACCATTCCTCTGGCCTATGCTGGCGTCGACTTCAACAAGATCAACTTTGGTGTCGCGTGGTATGGTCGTGGATATACCCTGGCAGATCCCAAGTGCCAGACGCTCGGTTGTCCCTTCTCCGGCCCCAGCAGCCCGGCCAAATGTACCAATAGCGCGGGTGTCATGTCTCTGTTGGAAATCAAAGACAAGGCCAAGAATGGAGGCAAGACTCGCCTCCTCAAGGACTCGGCCATGAAAGAGCTTATCTTCGACGACCAGTGGATTGGCTATGATGACGAGGAAACTATTGAGCTGAAGCGCAAGTTTGCCAACAACTTGTGTTTCGGTGGTCTCATGGCCTGGAGCGTTGACTTTGAGCCTGGCACAGGAGAGAACAGTGACATGGAGCCCGAGAAATCCACGGATGGTTCGTGTGGACCCAAGCACAAGGGAACCATTTGTGAGGGCACCAGCTATGGTGACTGCTGCTCCGAGTACGGCTCCTGCGGATCCTCTTCGCTTCACTGCGGCACAGGATGCGTCAGCGGCAAGTGCATTAAGAACGGCAAGTCCACCAATGGTCGATGCGGTGTCGGCTTTCTCGGAGCTACTTGCAAGGGAACTACTTATGGCGACTGCTGTTCGCGTGAAGGTTGGTGCGGTAAATCTGACGGCCACTGCGGCGATGGGTGTCAGAGCGGTTGCGACAAGGATGATAGTGGCGACAACGACGACGACGACACTGACAATCCAAAGATCCCTGCCTTGGCACAAAAGGGTACGATCGCTGGATCTACCGGCGACTCAGGTAGTGACTGGCCTCAAGACCTCAAGGATGATATTTGCAAGTACGAGTTCGCCTCTGAGGACCAATCCAAGGTCTTCGAGGCCTGGTTCGGCAGCGGCGCACTCAACTGGTTCAATGCGTGGCTCAAGAAGAATGGTGCCAAGAACTGGACCGACAAGTTCTTCAAGGATGTCATTGCCGGTGGAAAGCAAGGCAGCTCTACCTTTGATTGTAAGGATCTGGGCTCAACAACGTGTACTGGTCCTGGCGCCACGCCTTGCAACACATACACGCCACCTATGGCCTTTTATGTTCATGTCCAGATCGCCAACATGTTCAGCGGATTTCATAAGCTGTGGATGAAGAACATTAACTTCAGTATCAAGCAGTTGTCTAGCGGCATCAAGGAGATTGTCAAAGAGTACGGTGATCCACCCAAGGACGATCGCAGCATGCTTCTCAACATGATGGTCGGTGTCCTTACCTCAGGTGCCGGTCTCAGCGCTGGAAGTGCAGGTCTTGCTGGCGCTATTACCTTTTTCGCAGGCGCCGTCACTTCCATTGCTGCAAATGGCGACCTGTTCGACGAAAAGGTTACCGTTGATGATCTCAATGACGATCTTGAGAACGCCTATGGTACTGCCTTTTCTGCTGTGCTCAACTCGACTACTAGCTACGTTGAGGATATCATGTCCGGAAGGACTCCTGCAAACTGGGACGTGGACGACAAAGATCAAGCAGAATACGCCGAGCTTTTTGTCCGAACCCGCTTCCTTAAAGGAGACTGGTTGTCCGAGCCCTTGATCAGCAAGGCCATGCAGACGTATGTTACTGCCACACACAAGAAATGGGTAAGTCTCTCAGTTCAATGCCTTATGACCGTCATACTGATTTTTACCGTAGATTGAATTCGCCAAGACAAGATGTCTCATGCCCGGTTCCAAGGGCTATTATTATTCTTTGATGTGGAGCGGTGTATGTCCCCTCCTTTCTGATCTTTTCGATCCCACCACTGACTTTATCTTCCGCACCAGCCCAACCCTAAAGTTGACTGTCAAATGGTAAGCTTACAATTCTTTTCCCTTTTCACTGTATTGATCTAACATGTTCACGTATCAGACAAGAACGAAGGCCTCAGATCCAGTAGGCAAAACACAAAAGTTGACAGAGGATGTCTGCCGTAACAAACTGCCTGGATGTATTTGGCATGATAACGTATGTTAGATCCCCATTATTGTATGTTCAAACTAACATGTTCCTTCTGATAGAACTGTGTATGCTTCGGAAAGAGCACTCTCCGATACGGTGGCGCGAAACGACAATACGATCCCCTTTCCCCATCTGATGTCGAGGAGATGAAGAAGGTTGTGGACAACTACGAGGCCGCCCTCATTAACAACTATGAGTGTGACAACGGCGAGCCTTCAATTCCCAGCTCGAAGGACTTCGACATCAATAAGCCGATCCAGTACCCCAAGTGCTTCATTGCCTTTCACAAGCTCACCAAGGACGAGCCATTCCATTGTAACATCCCCAAGGACCTTTGGTAAGAAGGCATCATGTTCTAGAATGATGGCTTCCAAGACGTTTGCGGCTTACATACTGTCTATTGTATCCGCTTGGAGGATGGAAGGGGTTTAGTTCTTGTTGTGGTTATTTTCGGGGCTCAGTTCAAAGGCTTATATTAATACCATTTATTCAATACACCTTGTCTATCCAAAATGACGAAAGTGTGGTTTGCCCAGTTACCTATCTTTAACACGTCTTCCTTCGATAACGTAAATGTTACAGCACTCGTCGTGCACTTCTCAAAGGACTACCCCAAATATATCCTATTGGCAGTTTGCACCAAGAGGCTCCATCATAGTGTTCCGCGTGACGCCTAAAGCGTGGCCTGACCACTGCCAAAGTATAAGACTAGTAGAAAATATGCCCTTTGATTCAGAATTAGTAGGGAGGTCTTGCCCTCGCTTTGGAGGCCAGCTTCCCATGACTCCATCCATCTTGTTCAAGTGTGGACAGTAACGCCAACGCAAACAAAGCAAACAATGACTTTGTTCTCTGATACGGATTTGACGTGAACAGAAGCGTTGCAGAACATTGCCACGAATCCCTCTCTGAACACAGCTTTCTGGTGAACCTATTGTTTAGTCGCTTTACAAGTCGAAGACGAAATCTGTATCTGTTCTGTTCACTCAAATATCTTAATTGTGCATGATCTGTGTTCGTTGATACAGATCTATTGCGGTGTACTTACAGCCCATGTTCTTAAAGACCTGACATCTAGTTCTTGTAGATTGTGGCTATAAGAAGAATGCTGGATCAGCCCAAAATTCAACAACACAAGCGCAACTCTCAGCAAGATCAGTTTCGTACAGTAAAGCTCAAGTAGGACTTTAAGCGAAACACAACACCAACAGAATCATCTACACACTTCTCAAAATGTCCAACTGCGCTTCCACCGACACCGCTTACTCAAGCTCAGTGCACATGTTTCTCTCCAAGATACACCATCTCAGCGAAACTGTGCGCCACATGCATTGCGACTTCCCAGTTCTTGATCGTGTGCAATGCCAGATGGGACTAGTAATGTTCCCCTTCAATCTTCCTAGCAGAAACTTCATGCAATCGTTGGATGAAGATCTCTCGGAGGTGTCAAATGAACTGGAGATTTTTCTTGCCCAGCCCTTGAACACGGAGGATCTAAAAATGAAAGACTGCCTGGTACAGAAATTTGAATCAGTCGAGTCTGCTTTCGAGGGAATCCATACCAGGGTACTCAAGCTGGATCCCATGCGCGTGCATGAGACTCTGGCCGAGATTGAAGAAGAAGATGGTTGTTTCAGCACCACTCTCGAGTCCCTTCTGCTTGGTGCAGATTGAGGAGATTGTACATGATGGACGGTAAAGCTTTCTTAGGGAGGCATATCATCTAATCCAGAAGCTGCTGGCAGCTACTTAGTTAGGTAAGTTCAAATTCCGTCAATGAAGTATGCTACCGCTCTCAATTTTTACCTGTATGCGTTTTTCGTGCGTGAAGAAAAGTCCAGAACCAAACAATTGACTACTAGTCAAACGTACAGATCAAACGTGATAGAGACAATGTCGATGAACGGAATGGATACAAATATTCTAATATTCTAGGAGTTGTAGGAAGTTGATCATTCAGTGTTGCGCAATCAAGTTATCACGGTCCAAAGTCCACTGAATATCGTCCGGCCAGTGCCGGAGCATCAGTAGAAGCAGGAGTAGCAGCAGGTCGATAATATTCTATGCCATTCCAATTATCAGTCGTGACGAAAAAGAAAGCTGACATTTTCGACTTTACCAGTCGAGGAAAAAACGTCCTATCTATAACTAACAAAGGAAAGCTTTAGCGAAAGCTTTTCTCTACACCATAAATCTGATGCCTATGAACAGATTGAGGCGTAGCGTGATATATGACCGGAACTTCGTTGGCTAATAGCTGGTGGGCAAAATTCAGAAGTTGTTTTACTTTATTGTATGGGAAACTGTACTGGCCCGTCATACCCTCTGTGTGGTACACCGAATGGCATGATGTTAGTATGTATATCATCGTGAGCTATGTCAATGAGTAGAAGATCAGATTATTTAAAATAAGGTTAGTCTGTTGGTTCGAGTTGAATACTCAGTACATCTTCAGTGCAGCATGCCCTTATATGCTTCTGGTTAATGGAGCAAAACTTAAATGATTGCCAGTCACCGGTCCAATGTCTCAACTCAGAATAAACTACGAGGAAGAAAAGGAGTAAGTTTATGTTTTGAAAGATAAATGCTACAACCTGTTGATTTAGTATCTCATGAGCAACGCCCAAATACGTGTCACATGAATCTCTTCCTCAACTCCAAGCAATCACTATTCCAGAACAATCTGGGCAGCATGTCGAGGCCAATTATGCACCGATTTGGCTCATCGAAGCCTTGATCTCCCAGTGGTCTCGATTCCTGATGTACCGGGACTCTGGGCGATGGTGGAACAGGGAAGGTAGTGCGCATGGTTGATGCTATACGTCACGCCTCCACTCACACCAGTCAAAGAAGAAGCAAGTGCAATATCACACACGTTGTGTGGAATGTGCTTGCCCATCGACCAGCTATAGCCTCCCTGTTCCATTTCTATTCCAGAACCTGCTTCAAATGGAGTGCCTTACTCTTCAGGGTTGCACCCTCAAGATGGCTTCGAAGAGAGGCAGTCTGTTACCATTAATAGAGACAAGGTTGCCGTCCACGAAGTTGAGCATGGGCTTCGGAGGAGAGCATTCTATGTTTCGCTGAGTCTACTGGTACGCAGCTTCGGTGGTGATGAAGTTCTCGGGGTCATCTACAGGGCCACTCTCGAACTTCTGACACCATAAATTCTCATCACCGCTTAGTTTTAGATCAGATAAAAAGTTAAAGCTAAATGCAGACAGCTCTTTAGCCTTGTCCTCTCTGGAGATGGCCGAGTGTACATACAGACTGCCAAAGTCTCCAGAAAAAAGTATAGCGTTTGATGCTATTATCAAGCCTGGACAAACTGTCCTGCGAAAGGTTGGTGGTATGAAGAAGTAGTTTTGCGTTGAGACTTTTGGCCTAGCCGGCAGCTAGACGGGCTATTACAGGGTGGCTGAGAGAACTGCCGATAGGGTATTTTGCTTATTTTTAGCTTTAACCCGAAGCCCAGGGTTTCTCAATGTGTCTTGGTGTTCTCAACTAGAGCTGACAGGGTTTATTACCATGTACCTTGCATGGACACCACGGATGGCTGGCATGACACCTTGACCAATCGATCTCGGCCGTCGAGGCATCGGAAAGATGTGTCTAAATGGGCAGCTTTCTTGCTGAGTCCCTCATTATCGATAGATTCTCGTCCAAGAACAAAACTTCAGTTGCTTGAGTGTATGTGAGTTAGTCAAAGTTGGTATGGGTAATGGTTGCAGTCATCTGCTTATCACATCTCTTTGTTGTGTTGTTTCCGAACTGTGGAAGGAAGCTTTAGTGAAGAGACTGTTGCTTTGAACTATTCTGGCTGAAGATGCTATGCTTTGCAAGATGTAACGACTTTATGATGTAAAGATGAGTGCTCTTAGTCAAGGTCGTGATGCTTTGTTGTGAAGT
The DNA here is from genome assembly GCA_014898975.1 of Fusarium nodosum. Classification (NCBI taxonomy): domain Eukaryota; kingdom Fungi; phylum Ascomycota; class Sordariomycetes; order Hypocreales; family Nectriaceae; genus Fusarium; species Fusarium nodosum. Next base: position 354,176 of record JAAVUE010000086.1, on the reverse strand, counting down.
TAAATTTAGATAAAGTTGAAGGGCTCTTAGTCAAGATTCTTGGCCGTGATAACGGCAAGCATGGCTGGAGTTAATCCATGTTCTTCGTCCGCCTCCTTCGTATGACGATCAGTACGGGTTGTTGGAGTGACTACACTTACCTGTAGTCCTATCTTGTTTGGGATTTTGCGAAACCACATGCGTCATTTATGCGCCTCACGAATATTGAATCTGATATTAGAGACATGCGGCACTAGTAGTATGTATCAGTAGAAGTGTCTTTTCTGCGGGCGCAACTGGCGGTGTCGTCTGCTGTGTTATCACACTCCCTCAAGCGTAATCTCCGAGAATGGATTGACCGACCTACTCCGCAGATCAACTTTGACCGGGCTTACTGGGGACGATATTCAGCATCTGAGCTTACTGGACGATGTGCCCGGCATGGGTGGAGTATGTAAGGTGGCTGGCTGAATGAGGGAATGCAGCTGGAAAGTCTCCACGATAGGTCTTAGAATACGGTACGTACACGTAATCTGAATCTCTTTCGCCCATGCCAAGAATGCTTCCGTCAATTCTACCCTAGTCACACGAGAGACAACTGGCTCACTTCAATCACTTTTCTTATCTCCGTGGTCTATTTAACTTTAGCCTTTGTCTCTCTATAGAAGTTTGTTCAGGAATCAGAACACCACACCAATCTAAGTAACAAGCAACAAGAAAACAAAACAATGGCTCAAATTATCCACAACGGACATCACGTATCTGAGACACCAGATAAGCCAGCATCAAATGGCGACAAAAACCCCAAGCAACAACAGCCCGAAGACCAAGAGCTTGTCGCACTTTTCACCGCAACAGATACCCCTGCAGTCTCTGATGCCCTCGACAAGCTGGGAATACCAGGCCAAGTTATGAACATCATGCCCTTGGCCAACTACCAAAAGACTACTGTCGGGCCAGCCTTTACTGTACGTTACGTACCAATCTCCAGCAGCGGCCCGCCCAAAGGTGTTGGCGACTGGGTCGACGACGTCGCTCAAGGCGATGTCATTCTCATCGACAATGGCGGTCGCACAGACTGCACTATTTGGGGCGATATCATGACTCAGTACGCTGGTATTAGAGACATCGCTGGGACGGTTATTGACGGTGTCTGTCGCGATGTGAACCGCGCCATCGCTGATGACTACCCCCTTTTCACAGCTGGGCGGTTTATGAGGACTGGAAAGGACAGAGTTGAAGTAGCGGCTGTAAATGAGGCTGTTGGGATAGGGCATGTGCATGTGAAGCCTCGCGATATTGTTGTTGCTGACGCCAATGGTGTTGTTGTTGTTCCTAGAGATCGCGCTCGGGAAGTAGCTGAGATTGCACGCCACATTGATGAGAGCGAGGAGCGCATCCGAAAGATGATCGCCTGCGGGACGACACTTGGCCAGGCAAGGGCTGAGCTCAACTATCATAAGCTGCAGCGAAAGGGTTAGGTCGAGTTTAGACATTGAATATCACATCTTTGAACAATACCATGCTTTTCTGCAAACTACCATTCAATTTCCGAAGAAAATTTAAACAGAAAAACAAATTTACTCACATCGCTTTTCTCAAACATAGTATTGATCTTATAACAAAGCATCACATAAAAACACCAAATTCTTTTACCGGTTATACCAATATGGAATTAATAAAAAGACTCCAAACTTTCACTACATGGATGGAGATATTTTCAGCATCGTCAAATTGGTCTAGTCTAGGGCAGGGCAAAAAAGGTTATGTTTAGGCATCGGAGTCATGATGCTTTGTTATGAAGTCAAACATAGATAAAGTTGAAGGTCAAATTCGTCATTAGGATGTAAACAAAATAGAATTGAAATCATGCCAAATCTGTTCTGAAGCTATTCTGCGTCCTTCAAGGATGGCATCTACATAAAGCCCAGTTCAATGACGTCCATTGGTAATCCCAATGGCTGCGCCATTGTTTACCCCATGAGTAATCCCGTTGATCTTTCCATTGATCTTATTCGTCTTTCCGTTAAGCTTCCCGTTGGAAACTCCGTTAGAAGGCGCGTCTGCGACTCCCAGAACCTGCTTCATCTGAGCGAGGTCACTCCGATGCGTCTTCAATACAGACAGAACATCAACACTGGTAAGAATCATTTTGAAATTCTTCAGCATACCAGTATCCTCAGGCTTCAATCTGAAAGCAGGAATCATGAGTTGCATTCCAGTTTTCCTTGAAGAAGCGATTATTTTGGACATAGCCTCCTGAAACTCGGACTCGTCAATCAGACCACTGGGGTTACGAACTGGAATACCCATAGTGGCCTTAAGGTCTGCAATACCAACCATGAGCGCATTGACTCCAGGGGTTCTTGCAATTGCGTCGACATTCTCAACGCCAACCTTTTGACACGGTTAGTGACTGATGATAACATATGATAGATTAAGGATATCCTTACTGTGCTCTCAATTTGGCAAATGACTGCGACGTTTCTGTCTGCGATAGTCTCTGATGTCCATCCCTCCGGTGCAATGTTTGTGATCCCATCGTACAATGAGATTGGGGAGATAGATCTCATCCCGCCATTATAGGCGTGCCTCACCTTGTAAACTGCTGTTACTGCTTGCTCAGGTGTATCAATCTGCGGAAAGACGATACCACCGGCACCTTTCCAAGTTAGCTACCTCGTTCACCAACGCTGATAACAGATACTCACCTGCATCCAAGGCGTAAGCCAGTAAGTCGGATTCAGGACTGGGAATTCGTACAACAGCAACAGTTTTGCCCTCGCTGGCAAAGTTGATTGTCTGAATAATAGACACAAGATTCTCTGGATTAGTCGGCCTATCCGATGAACATGTTAAACACAGGTATTGGCGGTTTGATTGGGATACCTACACATGCAAAGCGTCGACAAAGACAAAATCAAAGCCAAGTACCGCTACAAGTCGGGCCATTTGGGTATGAGGAATTCCCAACATGCAACCGAAGATATGCTGCGGCCGCGCATGGTCTCCCTCATAGTCGGCAGCGCCAATTGCGCCGTTCAAGTTAGAAGGCTGGAAGAGTGAGGGGGCTCTGAAGCGGTCCATTTTGAGTTATTGCTGTCAAATTGATTGATTGAGGTCTGTGTCTTTTGTGAAATGTAGTTCGTTGACAGGTAACAGTCGATATTTGTCGTTGTATTTTTGTAAGGACTCTTGGAAACACGGACGCTAAGGGCAGATTGAAAGCGGTGTGATTTATTCGCATGAAGTAGTGTCTTGGAATTTGAAGTTTGTGGTACGCATTGTCAGAGCAGCGGCGATCAGTGTCGTACATCATGTCTCATTCACGATGTAGGGGGCGATCGATGTCTTCGTCGCCAAGCCTCGTTCTGGCAACACCCCTAACTGAACGCTTTAGGTTGTGATGAGAGGTTGCTTAATCCTGATTCTCGGTTGGGTACAGCGTTGGGAGAGTGCGACAGAGTTCAGCGAAAACAGGATTGTCGGTCGAGGTTCGAATGCAAAAGAGGGGATACCTCGTTCCTATGCATATCACCGCATTTATGCTTCGTGGCTGGCAAAGCATATCTCATATTCACTGGACCGTAAGAAAATATCAAACTTTATCTCACCGCAATAATGCAAACGGCATAGATCACAGGTATGTTGTTTGTCGATATGAACCAATACAATGATGACGAGCGAAACGCCTAATGTCTTACGCAGCGGCAGTGGAACCGAATATCACCTTGTGATAGGCATAAAAGTTTGCGTTTGGTCTTTTGTGTTAGGTTCGGCACATGCAAATCTTGAGTATACACGTCTATTGCTGTCCCACGTCAACGTCCGGTAATCTTACACGGGTCAACAATCCTCTTCAGTAGCATGAGACTACCCAAGCTTAGAGGTTAATCACCCCGCCAACTACTGCACAAGGGAACAAGGTAGCGAATTTATGTCTCTTGAGCGTTGTCGCATATGCCTATGTGTCTTCTCTAATGGGTTGAATGCTCCTGGCGTCACACAGTTCCTCACACATGTATCCATTTGTCATCGCGATAGGCTACTGAATTATGTACTAGCCTCGTAGTTCTGCATTCATTTCGGCAGAAGCTGCATCCTTAGTTTCGGAGTCGGACCGCGGGCCGCTGTCTAGTGCGATCCAAGGCTGGGCTGAAATAAAGGAAATACATACCAGTCTGACATGCGGGAGAATGCAAATTAAGCAAAGCTAGTTCATTCCTTGTTATCTCCACATTCGAATGCTTACTTGCTTTAGACCCGGTCTTGGGGTAACAAGCAGCGAGACCTGCATACGATAGACCAATTTGCTACTGGGATCATGTCTTACACTTGTTTCACTACAGATTGCTTCTTACACGTCATCTATAACCCCTCCCCGATCCATGCTTTCAGCTTACTTGAGTACGCTGATCTCTACCATGACTGAAGGAGCACACAATTCAATCTGAACACCTGCCTGCAGATCTAAGTCCCGCACTCTTGCACCATCCCCAAGTGGCTGTTGTCACAGAACCAGGAACAAAAACACCGTTAGTGTCCAGCAACACAGACCGCCATTTCATAAAACTAACAAAGGAGGTTACATGTTCTCCCGCAAATGGGCTGTACTCTATCCCACAAGATTGACCAGCGTTCCTTGACGATCTTTGTTCTCTCCCCGATCGCTCACTAGATTCCTGTTCTACACAATGGTTACCCGCGTAGCTATCCTCGACGACTATCACGGTCTGGCATCTTCGCATTTTTCCAAATTGGACCCTTCCAAATATTCTCTCGAGTATTTTCCTGTTACGCTGGGTCCGTATCACGATGAAGGCACGTCACAGGCACAGAAGGATGAATTGGTCCAACGATTGAAACCATTCGAAGTTATCGGTAAGAAAAACACCATATACCGTCACACCAATGAAATCCTGCTAATGACCGTCTTCAGCCACTATGAGAGAAAGGACACCTTTCCCTAAGCAGTTAATTGAGCGTCTTCCTCAGCTCAAACTCATTCTCAGCAATGGCCGTCACAATAAGGCCATTGACATGCAAGCATGTCACGAGAGGGGTATCCCAGTGACAGGCTCTGATGCTCGAATGGCCACGGTTTCTACCCTGGAACACATCATTACCATGATCTTAGCGATCTGCCGTGACATTGCACATAACGATGCCGCTGTCAAGAGCGGCGAATGGCAGACTAGCATGGTCACGGGTGTCACTGGGAAAACCCTCGGCATTGTTGGTCTCGGACGTCTGGGTAGCTCGGTTGCTCGTATCATGAGCTCAGCTTTTGACATGAGAATCATCTGTTGGAGCTCAAATCTGACCCAGAGCACTGCCGACGAACAGGCAAAAGCTCAAGGGCTATCAATTGAACGTCCGGATGGTGAAAAGACATTCAAATATGTTAGTCGTGATGAGTTATTCTCTACTTCTGATGTGATCAGCCTGCATTTGCTGTTGTCTGATCGCACGCGGGGGCTGATCACGGCCGAGGACTTGGCGAAAATGAAATCATCTTCATTTTTGATTAATACCTCTCGTGGGCCGCTGGTAGTTGAGGAAGATCTGCTCAATATTTTAAAGGCAGGAAAGATTCGAGGAGCAGCGTTGGACGTGTTCAACTTGGAACCTTTGCCTGTAGATAGTGAGTGGAGGGACGCAAGTTGGGGGACCGAAGGCAAGAGCCAGGTGATTTTGACGCCTCATGTTGCGTATGTAGAAGAACGTGTCATGAACGAGTTTTATGAACATCAGGTTGCAGAATTGGAGAGATGGACAAAGGGAGAGGCTCTGAAGAACACATTGTCCTAGATAGCAGACGAGTATGATAGACAGTGCGAAACGCAGGAATACAATTCAGCCCTCGAACTCCAGATTCGAACTTAGGTAGTATCGTCTGTTGAGGCAGGCTGAACCTTTTTATAGTGCCCAAGTATCGGTTGTCTCATGCTAACACAAAGGGCTTTAGGCACGGTTGGGCTGGTCATTTACGGGCCAGTTGCTGGCTACAAGACCATATAAGACACACACGCGCCCCAAATATCCCACTCTGCAAAAACGCCACCTAATCTATCCTCCTCACTTCGCACCGACCACTGACCCTTCGTGTCTGTTACTTAGTTCAAATCATAACTCAACAATGGAACATCCTTTCCCGTCTGTCGCTTTCGTTCGCAATGGAAATCAGAATCCCGAGCTGGGTATTTCCGACACAGATCCATATGGGCATAGCCAGATACACCGATGGCCAATGGCAGATTGTAACCATCCAGCCATTTTCATCCCTGACACCACATCCTGGATAGAAATGCTCCCAGTACTGACAAACACTATTCGAAAGCATGCAGGCGTGCTAGACCCCTAATGGAAGAATCTTTTTGTTCAGGCCTGACAAAAATGAGAAACGTCTCAACGTATCTGCTGACCGTGTCGCCATGCTTGAGCTACCGGAGAAGCTATTCCTCAATATGGCCAAGGCACTAGTCTGGGTTGAATGCGACTAGTTCACTTCTGGTGAGGACAGCAGACTTTACATGCGCCCTTTCATGTTTGCGGCAGGAAACTCGGTGATGGAACTTGCCAAACAACGAGGCATCAAAGCCGAGGAGCGAGATTACTACCTCACCCGTTTCACCATTACCAATAAGAAACTCGCCGCTCGTGGTTCCATTGCTCGTTTTCGTTTCATCAGGTGAACAGTAGAGCGAACCGACAGCGATAAGGCCACCGGTCGTGCCACGGGCAAATACCTCAAACACCTCCCTACTCATGGCGTCGGCATGAAAGTCCTTGACTCGACCAAGAAGCTCATTTTGGGGTTGCTTGGAATCCAATATGGGACCAGGGACAACCTTTTCGGTTGGTTACGTGAGATTTGGGATGAGGATCTGCCTTAGTTATAGAAGGATTGGTGCCTGGTAGAGAATCAGAAACTAGGCATCGGAGTCATGATGCTTTGTTGTGAAGTTAAATTCAGATAAGGTTGAAGGGGGGAGAATCAGAAAGTCCCAGATTTATCATAAATTGAAGCATCCGTGTTATGATTAGGCTTCAAACTTTGTTGAAAATCGATCCAAGAAACTAGAATGGATATTACTCATTGCTCCAATGTTCTTTTGTGACACTCAACACCCTACTAAGAAGGCTTTGTTTCAATAACATCAGGATGATACGTTTGTCCGCACGGCGAATTATGTGATTTTGTCTTTATATAACCACCAAAGAAGGACTCAGTCTAAACATTCTACCCTTGCTTGTGATGAGATAATATTTGGACTTCTAGAGTATCACATTGCAGCACATTGCCTCTTTCTCTATTTCCTGTCCAACGTTGAGTGCAGCTTGTGTTCTTTGACCAACGAGATACTGAGAAGGGCCAGTATAGCCCAGACAGCCATTATCGCCCACACAATTCTGAACGACTCAATGAACGACTCCATTACTCCCTGCAGCCAGTTTTGAGGAAGGCGCTTCAATTCTTCCAATCCATCCAGAAGACGACGGATCTCCTCGGGGCCACCAGCCTTGTCACCAAGTAAATTCCACAGCTTTTCCTTCAGCGTATTCTGGTAGGCTGCAGACGCCATGGTTATACCCAGCGTACCGCCAACACTCCTAGCCAGAACTGCAGCTGACGTTAGTATCATTTATTCCCAAATTTTAGGGGTTGGAGATATGGGTACTCACAGATTGCTGATGTGACAAGTGCCTGTTGAGAGTGGTCGACCGCGGCAAGGCATGAAACAGTAGCGGTTGTCAACACTGCGCTGAAGCCTCCACCAACAAACAACAACCCGATGCAGGTGAGGTAAATTGGACTACTCTCACTTTGAAGATTGAACAATAGGGTGCCTACTGTCAACGATGCGGCACCCAGGATACCAAATCTTCTATACCTTCCAGTCCAGGCCATGGCATATCCTGTTCCGAGGGCTCCAATCGACCCACCAAGAGGCGACGGTAGAAACTTGAGACCAGCAGTCGTGGTCGAGTCACCGAGCACCTGGAGGTAGAGGGGAACGTAAAATGTGGTCGCCATCAATAACATAGAGATGAAAAGACTGGCAGCACATGCAGATAGTATACTGCGGTCGCGAAGAAGGCCCACGGGGATGATGGGTTGCTTAACCTTGCTTTCCCACCAGATGAAGCCGGCAAAACAAACAATCGAGAGAGGTATTGTTGTCAAGGGCAGAGGATGTGACCACGGTACTGTGTTGCCGCCTGCGTTCAGACCTAGAAGTAAGAGGACCAGGAATGACGAGGTAAGCAAGACACCCAGAAAATCGATTCGTGCAAGAAATGTTTTCTCTGATACCTTGGGCGGCACCTTTACTAACAATCCGATGACAGGAATAAGTAGTAATGCAGGTGGCACTTGGACGAGGAACGCAAGCCGCCAACCGAATTCAGTGTGGTCGTGGAAAAGGCCGCCTATGACTGCCCCAAGCATTGCACCAGCTCCAAACCACAGATTGGCGATACCTTGCATGATGCCTCTTTTGCGAAGTGGTGTAAGATCAGAAGTCAGGAACGTGGCGATGCTTATCATTCCACCACCGCCGAACCCTGCGATTACGCGACCAGTAATCATAGTGTAATGATCAGTTGCCACGCCGCAGACCAGATTTCCCAGGGCGAATAACAAATTGCTCAGCATCAAGCCAGAGCGACGTCCGAAAATATCGGTGAGTCGGCCAGCAATAGGTTGACAAGCTGCATTGGAGATGAGGTATGCAGTTGCGAGCCAGGACAGCAAGCTGAGCGAATTGAATTCGCTTGAGATAGGACCGGACAAGGTCGCGATGATTGTCGAGTCCAGGGCGCCCAGGAAGATCCCAAACCACGCAGTGGCCATAATGAGTATCAATCTTCCAAGTGGGGGTTCCTCAACGATGACCGTCGTCTCCTCGTCTCCGAGGCTCTCACGAAGGGCACCGTCATCTGGCTTGTTCAAAAGAGGCGTTCTCTCCGTCATAGCTTGAGAGGCTTGGGGTTGTTGTGCACCATGTCGGATTTCTTCCATGATCAGTGTAAGAGTGGTGATTCTTTGACTAAATTGATTGAACAGTATCTCCGATATCCTCGGTCAGGTTGAAGAGTTTAAAGGAAGACTTTTATCTTGCGGCTATTTATAGCACTGGTTTATCTCTCTTGGCAGGTTTGGCTTGAGAGTTTAGTTGCACGGTGGCACTCGAAGTGGCAGCATACAGATTATTCGATTGGTTTAAGCTTCAATGACGGGTACTTGGTAGGAGGCTGGAAGATCAGTGTGTCTCCTTGCATGAATCCCTGTGTAGAGTAATGCAGATCACAAATGTCGTGAGAGAATTTCGAGACATCTACCTAATGCTTGGCGACAGTGCGGTCCAAGATGTTACTGATCGACAGCCGAGGAATCAATATCTCCGACAGTGTTTCAGTTCGGCTGGAAATTAGAACCCTGCTAGAATGTAGATCATGACCCAGCCGCTATGGGTCCGGCATCTGAGCTACCCAGTTGACATTGACGACCTAGACAAGCACTCCATTGGTCGAGGTGGGAGTCATTCCAGCCCTTCCAGCCCTTCGACATTGAACTTCCCCCTCCTTTCCCATGAATGAACCGCAATTGTGTTACAGTGATAGCACCAGAAAGGGCAAACATCGAGGTGTGACGCCACTTGCTACGGTCCAGGACCAGGATGACAAATGACAGAAGTGGATGTAAGATTGTATTTAAGATTTGAGGTGAGAGTGAAAACCCGACAGATTTTTGATCGCAAAAAACAACGGAAAACTGGCTTCATAGACTACCTCAAGACTGCGGGACTTGAGTTTGAGACATGATTTCTGCCAACATTGCTTCGTACGCAGATCATCCAAGCTTCAGGTTCTACAGATGTGACACTCATCTACAATCGCATCCCAGAGTTCAACAAATTGATGGGAGAAGTTACACAAAGTGGGGAACAATCACAGACAGAAACCTCATCTTGATGGTCGTCTGAGGGTGAAGGAGGTCTTGTAGCTGCATGGAACTATTGACAGGATTGCGGAGATACTGTCTGATCTTTGTTATCTCTCTCTCTTTCTCCCCTCTTACATTGGCTACCCATGTCGCTTTCCGCAAAAGTCCACTCGGATGTACTTGGCACGGGAAAAGAACCGGGGAGTCGGATACTGCCAACCAATGATAATAACAAAGTAAGAGTTCGCAGTGACCTTGAGGAGGCTGAGACTTGCAGCTGTGCCGTCTGTAGCATACGAGTGAGACCTTGCCATACATAAGTCGTGGAGGTGGACGAAACCCCGACACATAAAAGCCTAGCTTGTACCCGGAAAATTGCCTAGCGGTAGTGAAGAACGGCAAATCAGTCAGACAGTTTGTGGAGACCTCAATGAGACCCTCGGTTTACTTCTTTCTGTACCCGACCTGTGGAAGTCCAGTGCTTGCCTGATCGGCTTTGGGTCATTATGGAAGTTTTGAGCAAATCCCACACAACGTGGGCTGTGCTGTCGACTTTCTGGGAGATATCGTAGTCTCCAACGCCCAGCGAACAGAACATCTTTTAGCAAAGTCGCTTCGTACACTTGACGTGTCTGTGATAGGATCCTTGGTTCAAAATAAGGGATCTGAGACAGTGTTGCGCCATAACCATGTCTCGTCCTTCTGATGCGCCACATGTAGATGTGGCTGCTGCACAAGAACAAAAACAGGATATCTAACAATGGTTCTCAAATCCAATGCTAGAAGTTAACCTAGGTTTGTGGAATAGGCAGCTACTTTCTAACTCGTTTTGGCTCGAGTTCAGTGCGCGAGAGATTTTCCATGAAGTGATATGGGAGTTCTTCAATTTGTTGGTCAAGTCGTTCTGATGCATCTGAATGTTACACCGCGAAAAAACCCAAATGTCAAGGCATGAAAAGAGACATACAACAAATCTCTTACTCAGCACAGGACGAAGGTAAATTGATCTTTGGATTCTTTATAAACAAAGGTAAGCGATCAAGCAGCCATGGAAGGATCTATATATAGAACTGTAATGTTGAAGTTTTATTCTTCTTTTGTAGTTGTTCTTTTCAAGTACCGGGTAGTTGCAGATCAAACTTGGTGGGTCAATCACAAAGCCTGGGTATAGCACAATAACGTATGCTCCAAACAACCAATAAGAACTCGCCTCGATGGCTCAGTGGTAGAGCGTGTCACTAGTAATGACAAGGTCCACGGTTCGATCCCGTGTCGAGGCAAATTCGTCAGGAACAAAACACTTGTTCTATGTATTCTTTTTTCTTTTTTCACTTTTCTATCACGTTTATCAATCATCAAAAGGTGATGATATCTTTTTTCTCTCCTTGCAAGCGAGGTTATAGCTGTCAGTAAATGTAGGATTTATTTCAGTGTCTCGATGTATGCGTTAACTAGAAAACTCGTTCCTTGGACAGCCACCAAGATGATAATTCAGGGCAATGTGATATCTTTACATTGCAAAAGTCAGGAGATATTCTCAAAGTGACTAAATATCTATATCCGAGGTCTTGAACAAAACACGAACGCTGTCCATCTCATACTCAAAGTCCCTTGCACCATTTGACATGCACCTAGCCCGATGTAAGTGCTGTAGTGACTTTACCAACCCTCCCGTCTTGCTACCTTTCGATGCCCCCTCATGTAGATCCTACATGTCCAATGGCATACTGAACTCCCAGAATCCCAACAATTGTTTGAGATTCACCCCACTTGACTTGGCAGTCAGACTGATCATAGTTTTCTTTCCACTTAGAGTATCGAGTTGCACGATAGAGAGCTCCACCGCCTCATTCAATTCCAGCTTGAGTTGATGGGATCCAGGCAAAAGGTTGGGAGTGACACGAGTGCCATCCCACGTTCGAGAGGGCTGCATGTCGTCATTGATATCATATTTGCTTTGCATACCAATCCGTGGCTGGGATTGCTGGTGGACACCCGATCTTAGACCGTCCACGTTAATGTGTGGCTGGAGGCTGCGATAGCGGAGGTCGATCATTTCATCCTCGATTTGTCGAACATGGTTAACAGCTTGGCGGTATGCGAGGACAAGGTCATCCCATCTTTCTTGTTCTGAAAAGTCTGATTGAACGGAAGGTGTTGCCGGCGGAGTAAACGAAAGGGACGAGTCGGTTGGAGTCATTATACCCGTGTCGAATGAAGACATTGGATCGTCTATGTCAAGTCCTACAAATTCGTTAGATTATTCTTTTCACCTCATTAGCCTTAGATCTCACCTCCAAAGTCAGAAGGGGACAAGGTATCAACAGAGTCACCACTGGAAATACTTGATACATCTCCATCGTCGTTCCAGGCGATACGAGCCATGGTGTATGGTAGGTTTTGATAGTTGGCCGTTCTACTCGTCTGGTGGGTGAAGAGGGAATGAGGTTCTCAAAAGGCGTGACAAAACAATTTATACTGCTTATGAGAATTGCAAGGAAGGCTTGAGTTCCGGATGTCGTCGTCCAGGTAGGTCCAAATTGGATGCAGATTGTGTTTTAGTAAATCGTTCAGACTGGTGTGTGTATCGTATCGAAGCCTGGACCCTTGATTATCAGTCATGTTTATACAGCCTTTGTTTTGTGATCTCAATAGCAAACAAGAGAAACAAATATTGACGGGTAGTTGCAGACAGATGGAAGCGTTTCAAGAGATAACATGGAATGAATTTCATTTCAGTAAAACAGCAGCAGCATTTACATGGTTTGCATGGCTCCAAGGCGGATACGCTGACTTACACAAAAGGTCACTAAGAGTATCACAAATTCCCACAAAGTGTAGTCTCTTTGCATAAGACAAGACAAAACAGTGAGCGAGTGTGCCAATTGAGAACAATGGACTTCAGAATTCTTCTTGCTCTCTTCTAGGGCACCGCTGCCTTTTTGTTCAATTCTTGTTCTCAGCTAACCTGAGCGGGGGCAGGTTCACACCAGCAAACTCTGAAAACGCCTTCTGCGGCCAACGGTCATGATTATCCAATTATAAACCGCGGCATCACGACCGAGCGACTAGAGGCAGGTTATGACAGGTATTGGAACAAACTCTATTACCACAAGCCAGTTATTTCAACGTTGTATCCACAAGGCGTCTTCTTTCACTGCCAAAAGCAGCACGTGGTTGTTGATCTCTTTGGACCACCTTTGAACCTTATAGCCACTTTGGGACAGGTTACCACAAAAGGGGCACGGGCGGTGAGGTGTTCACTGGAAGGGTCTTTTGAAAACTTGACAAAGTCATGTCACTCTGTATCTGCACTTGAATATCGCTCAATACGTCACGAGCCCCTTTTGTGAGGCCCCTTCCACGTAGCCGTCACTCTCGACCATACTAGGCCCATGGCGGACGCTGAGGCTTAAGGGATATTTTGATAACTAGACGTTATTCTTCGATCCATTATCACGATATAATATTTTAGAAGTGAATTCAAAGTTTTATTTTTGTAGCTACCTCTTTCTGCTACTTTACCCCTCCACCAGCTTCAGTCACTCCGTCATACTACATATCAGGTCTCAGCTTAGGAAGTGCTAATCTTCCTGGATAAAAGTCCTGATAGTACCTACGACTTCCCTACAATGTGTACACCTGTTGGAGTGAGTAAGTCTTAGTCGTGACTCTTATCCTCCTCCACCATCTACCTCTGACCGGGTTGCTTAATTTACAAAACGGCGAGATTCATCACGAAGCCGGTCGTCGTGAGCAGGCACCTCGCTGCCGTCCGTGGAATAACAGCGAGATTCAACGCGACGCTGGTACTCGTAAGCAGCGACCTCGAGCTCGTTCCCGGTATAACGACGACGACGTTCAGCACGAGACTGGTCCCGGAGAGGAGCGGCCTCACATTCGTCCCTGGTAGAAGGACGAGATCCAGCAAAAAAGCTGGTCCTCATCTGCAATAGCCCTGAGATCGTCCACGGAAATACCTTTGTCAGCACGATCCGAGTTTGGACTGTCATCAGGTACACAATCGGCCAAGACTTCTTGGTAGACGTAAGCCCAATCCTCCTCGTCCTGAGCGGACTTGATGTCAGGATGTTCTCTCAGTTGGTACTTGTGTCGCTCTCTACCTTTATCCTCCTCCTCCTCCTCTTCCCTAGAGCTCTTGAAGGTTGAACGAACCGCCTCCTTCAGATTCGACAGAAGCTTGTGGGACTTTTCAGCGGTGGACTTGAGGCTGAGGCCGGATTGCGTACGGGTGGAAGGCATACTTGCGGTATACCGGATACCGGTTGTGTTGATAGAAGTTTCAAAGCCTATGTTGCTTGTGATTGGTGAAGTGTCGTTTGGTGCTGTAGAATACTGCTTATGATAGCTGTAAGTTGAGTAGAAAACGAATTGAGTTGTGTGGGCACGGACCAGGTATTTATAGTCCGTGACGTCGTGTTCGCTCGTTCGTTGTTCGGGGTGTGTTCGCATGTTCAATGCATGTTTCCAATTCGGTTCTGGGTTGCTCATGTCACATGGAGGCCTGCGGATGTACCCAGGAGCATTGTGTAACGGTCCAGTAGGCTTGCTGTTAAAAGAGGTATAAAAGTGACTTGACTGGTGATTTGTTGAGGCATCTTGTACGTGTCGAGGAAGTTGTGGTTGTAGTTATTATTGAGAGAAAGAGAAATAAACTGGAAGGAAGCCAGTAATAAGAGGGATTTTTATACTCTATAAGTAACCTTATTCTAGGGCAGGACAAAAAGGTTATATATAAGCATTATAGTTATAATACTTTTATATCAAGTTAAGCCATACAAGGTTATGCTCTAGCTGGATAAGTGATTGTACTTAATTGAAGATGGGCTTTGATAATGTGAGTTGGATGAACGCCCGGAGAGACTCCGAGAATATAGTAACAACTAGTACCCGCGTAGTCCCTTCTTCGAATAGGTAATCTCTCGTCGAGAAACCAGCTTAGCCCTGGCCCACAATAGTTCCATCACTTCGTAAGTATCTGAGAAAACTAGATGGTCTCATCTCAAACATGTTTACTTGGATTTATGCCCGATTCAAGAGTTGGCATGAGAAGGACCATGTTACAAGATACCTAAGTACGTGTAGAGAATGACTGTTTGACGCTCTTACCATGTCTTTGTCTGAGGGCTAGTGTGATTTGGAAGTACCGGCGAGGAAAATGCGATGGAATCTTGGGTGAATGCCCATCCTCAACGATGTGCTGTAATACAATCTCGGCGCGGGTTTCCTTTTTTGAAGAAAGGGGTTACATTGCTTGATATTGTACAAATCTTGCCGAACAGCCCACGAACAGACGTGGAACAAAGACTGAACAATATTTATGCCGCTCGTCAAAGTGGTTGTTAATGAAAACATCCACTATGTCGCCTTTGAGACATGGCAATACTCCCAGCTGAAACACCCAATGCTTAACCATTCATTACTGTTGTTTGATCGGACAATGGCCCACGTTCTGGTACATTGACAAAAACAAGTAAACTAGGAACCGACACTCTATTGTCTCTCAAAGTATCGTCATGGGAAGAAACTACTATACAAACAATGGCTAAGTGGTTATCATATTGGTAACTAGTTTGACGAGTCAAGTTTAAAATGCCCTGCCAAACTCCGTTGGTTTCTTCCTCTTGCATAGCGATTCTATCCCAGCTTGAACATTCGGAGGAGATAAACGAGCTGCGTTTGTTGGCAATGCCTCTATCTTGCAGCTCACCTTCTTCCAAACCGTAAATCCGGGCCTTCTGTTTCGCCCAGCAGATGAGACTTATTGGGACAGCTTTAGGTAGCGGAAACCTCCCATTTTCTACGAGAACAATGGCGTCCTTGTTGTAACAAAGAAAACTGAACTGTGAATCTACTGTGAAAAGGAAACCTGTTGCGGCTGTTCATAGCCACAGATCACACACAGATCAAGGTTACATTCAGCTGCATGTTGAGAATTGCGCCTTGGTCTTGGCAATATCATCCGATTTGCTGGGATTCGACGAGGTGAGACGCCCGTGCAAGGATTATTGACGCGGCATTCGAATCGACTCGCTATTACCTGGCCAGGGGCTTACGAACTCATGCGACTGCGCCGTAAGCCTTACGTTATCAAATGTGGCAATCAAGTGCAGAAGGTCAAGGCACAGATAGTCGCTGATTTCTCTCCTCTCCGGATCCTAGGCATTCGCATCTACCTCTTACTATCGATGAAGAGTCAGGCACCTAGTGCATATTCGAACCCTCTTTCTGACTTCTACAATGGCTGCCAAAATGTCGCTCAACCCTAAGGTACCGCAGAATGCTGCAACAGATGTCAAACCGCGTTTCCCCTGCCCGCCTGGTAATGTAGGAACTCTTTCCATCCTTGTGCCCACTCTCAAGTAAAGAAAATTGACAAATATAGTCCCGACAGCACTATGGTTATGGCGCTCAGAGTATTTCAGGTATCATGACATCCTTCAGTGTATTAGATCAGAGTATTCCGGATGTCAGTACTTCATTCAGTGTATTAGATCAGAGTATGCCGGATGTCATTACTTCATTCGGTGTATTGGATGATTGGGTTGAACACAACGCTGCCAAAACGCCTCTTTTTTCCACCACGAAACAAAATGCCAACATCAAACAACTTTGTACATCTAGGCATCGTAGACAACATATCCAGATGATGCCGTACATCCCGGATGTGGATCCATCTCCACCACGAGAGTATTCCAAAGGCATATACCGTCCACTTCTCGGGCTTGATAGATTCCGGTTGCTGGAAATCCTTCCGGGTGTCAATGATCTCATTGAAGTCAGACTTCATGTTTGCAGCCTCTCAGAGAACAAAATGGCGTACGAGGCTCTATCATACACTTGGGGTAGTGGCAACACTTCCCAGTATGCCAAGCTCCGGGCTGAAGCGTATGGCGAATATCATATCATCCATGTCTCAGAGAACTTATACTCCGCTTTACTCAGACTGCGACAAACCGATGCGCCAAGAATAGTATGGGCTGACGCAATCTGTATCAATCAAGAGGATGTCATAGAAAAAGCTCAACAGGTCCGGATGATGAAGACTATATACAGTGACGCATTGCGTGTTATCGTTTGGCTTGGCGAAGAGTTTGAAAAGTACCCGTTAGTACACAGGCTCTCGCTCCCGGTATCATGGCTTTTCTCCAGTGTATGTTCAATCGTCAATGACTGGATTACTCGAAACAACGAGAAAGAACTGGAGGCGACATACTCTGAAACTATGGACAACGGCTATTCTATAACCCATCGGTCTGAGGGAAGTGATTATAGTCGGCAATACCATGGCCTTCAACCATGTTTATTGGACTTATTTGAACGAAAATGGTTCTCGCGACTTTGGGTGCTTCAGGAGGCTGTCCTTGCCAGGAGTGTTGTTGTCCAGCTGGAGTCGTACCAAATCGAGTGGGAATGGATTGGACTTGCTGCAGCTCTCATTATCCACAATCCAATCTTTAACATGGACGGCTCAGAGAGAAAAGGGGTGCCCACAGGAGTAACCAACGCCTACCTGATGTATCGGCTGTCAGCATCACAAAGCTGTTTCTCGCCTCTCCAATTCACTTTCGCTCAACTGCTTCGTGTGACCAGATCATTCCAATGCAAAGATGAACGGGATAAGATTTATGGACTGATCGGCATTGATACCATAGATAGTCTCAACGGAAAGATAAATCCGGATTATAGCAAGAAGGTTCCCTTGGAAAAGACCTACCAGGACATAGCATGGTTACTGTTGAGAAGCGAATCGCCCCTAACACTACTTTCCTCAGCTAGAGTGTTCGACCCTCGGGATGAATTGCTTCCGGGTTCTTGGATTCCAAATTGGGGCAAATGTCAGCCATGGACTATCCTTCCTATCCAACCCCACTCGCGCTTCCAGTGTGCAGTAGATCGTTCATCAGGTATCATTGGGATCGATCAGACAGCAAAACTGATAGTTGAGGGTGTGATTGTGCATCACGTCAAAGGAGTGTGGGACACGGATGTCCATTGCTACGAGCAAGAGAGAAAAGCCAAAGATTTCCTCCGCAAACCCAGATGGAGCGAGTCGGATTGGGAAAAATGTGCTCTTAGCCTGTCTTGCGGCGGTGATGGGCGAGGTTACCCTGTGAATAATCCGAGCAGCCATCTTGCCGACTTGGCAGCCGCTGTTCTCTCATCACACCAAGAATGGTTGATATATAACCTTCTGGCATTTGAGACTGTTGTAAAGTCAAGGTCTGGTGACAAGACACAATTCAGCTTCCTGACAGACCTTGCCAAGAACGGGAACCCCAATCGATTCATCAACGCCATGGCACCTCTTCGCCGTAATTACAAAGCTTTCGTGACTGATTGGAACTTCTTTGGTGTTGGCCCTGTGTCTATGAGGGAGGGCGATGTACTTTGTGTGTTATTCGGTGCAGCGGTTCCCTTTGTTCTCAGACCGGTCCAAGGAGGATATCATCTTGTTGGGGAATGTTATGCTTTCGACTTGATGCACGGTGAGATCTTTGAAATGATTGCATCTGACTCAACTGAGTGTCTCAAGGCCTGTTATATAACACTTGTATAGGATCACACACTGAATATTGCAATTATGGGATCAAGGAGAAATTGGATATTATCATACATACATCATACCCTCCCTTCTGTAATTGACTGTAGTATATTTCCTTTTGCCCTGACTCTGTGGATGAAAAGACCTGCTAACCCAATCCTGTCCAGCAGGGAGTGATAGCACGCAATAGACACCGATGTTTCGATGACGGTGTGCCAATGGTCATGCAGTCAACAATTACCCAAAAAGTGTTCAGTCTGTACAACATCACTGCCAATTCTAAACATAATACACGATGTTGTAGAGTTGGAAAAGCAAGAGCCTTGTTCTCGAAGAAGGGCACATATTTCACCAAGCGCTTCAACCTCGCTGAAGCTATTCAGCCACGCTGCTAAACCCAGTGTCTTGGTTGTTCCACATGTCGCTGTGATTGGATCTAGAATGGCTATGGAGTAGAACCAGCATAGTATAATTTAACCACAGCTATTATTCATTATTTGGTTTTCCATGTGTATAGCCATCGTAGCCAACACAGCAGAGAAAGTTGTTAACATCAGAAACAGGGAGAGACTTACCTGGAGACCCAAGCAACGTACAACACAAACCAAGAAGAAGGGGTCTCGCGACAGGCGACCTGTTGACCTCCAGGTGAACCGCAAGGTCGCCTCAGGCACCAGTAGGACTGCGAGATCTGAGCAGGCCCCTTCAAGCCCCGGTTATTCCACCAAAGGAAGTGGTCGCTTCGTTTGATAGGTATAACTCGGAATTTTACAACGGCTTTAAGCGAGGTATCGCCTTCTCTCGGTGAGCATCGTCGAAGTCAGGTCGTGTCGGATCGCATCGAGGCAGGGAGTTTGGGGGTGGAAGTTGTATGAAGGAGTGTTGATGAAGAGAAGAAGGAAGATTGAGAGGAGGAATAGGATTAAAAAATTTACAGCGATAGGGGAGAGTGAATTTTAGGCATCGGCGTTGACAGTGGCAGGCAGGTGAACTTTGGTCATTATCGTTTGTTCTTCATTCACTACAGCCACTACCCCACAGTAGCTTCAGTATTCACAGACTTGACAGTAGAGGCCTTATCGGATAAAGATTTTTAGTTAAAATTCAACATCTCCTGTGCGGAGCCTGAAGATATAACGTGAGCCAGGCAGTTCATCAGTACTCTGGATGATACCGCACGACTACCATTCAACAATCATCTAAACCTGTGTAAGTAATCCATATCAGGCCATTGTTTAGTGCTATCACAAAGCGTGATTTATTCGGAGATCTCAAATACTGATCCGTACCGGTAGTAGAGAAAGTGGGTATGGAAGTAATATGCCAGCATGCAGTATCTAGAACCGTGTTCTTAGACAATTCACCGCGAGAACAAAACCCTGATGAAGTAAAGAAACCTAAACAGTATCGGTGTACTTGTAAGATTTCTTTTATGTTAAAGTGTACTCAGACATCGTCAGCTGAAGGATCCATAGGTCAGCTGGGATGTTCTGTTGAGTTAATAGCTAAAGGTAAGAGAAACAAGACACTCGCTACAGCCGTGGGAAATATCAATTAATTTGTCACTGAAAACATCCTTGTCCGCAGCTCAGAGAAAAGAGACAACATTTGTTGGTTTGGCAATGAGAAAAGTAAAGCAAGGGACTTGATTCATTTCGCTAATGCAGGTACCATGTCCAGAACGTTGAAAAACAACCTGACGTAGCCGGCGCTATTGTCAAGTCAATATTACAAGCACTATTGGATCTAGAGCTCAGCATCGCGACAAACATCAGCCACCGAAATATTAAGCATAAAGTAGGGCTTAAAAATAAGCTTCTAAATGGCGGCTCTTATGGAGATTACATGAAGCTACTCAGAAAATCGCATCCCGATACTAATATTATTCCCACTAGTCAAATATTTGACATTTCAGCTCCAGACTGCAGCCCTTGATACTCGGGGCTGGAGGCCAAAATGTCAAATGGCGTGTGAGTTGTTGGTCCTGATGTAAAACATGGAGTTATAGACATAAGAAACTCTTCTCTCCTACAACTGTCTCCTACCAGTCTCTCTTATCAAGTCGTTCTTTCTTGCACAGTCACTCGTTCTTAGTCGTTCATTTTTCGCAATGCATTTTCGTAAAGTCTACTTGATTGTCGCCGTGGCTGCCAGAGCCTACGCTGGGCCATTTCGGCCTGCGACATCCAGAAGTTCTATTTCGTTGTCTGACAATCCATCTTCTTCCGCTCTTTCGATACATGCACTAGGGATTGCTTACTCTGCCACTATCACTTCTGACTTCCAGGAACCAACCTCCTCTGTAACCATTGATGATGAGAATGTGACTTCTGGGGAAAGCACTGTCTCTACCACCGCCACTGGCTTTGTCTCTGTTGAGAGTTCTTCAGTCGATACCTTCGTTTCAAACTCGGGCAGTAACACAGAAACAACAGTCTCTGAGAGTTGGACAGAAAATGCTGGTGCCGCCTCGACTGATACTCCAGACCCTTTTGTCTCTGCCACCACTACTGGGTCAGCTTCTGGTCAAGATCCTACAACGGTTACTTCCTTTTCTGTCCCCTACAGCAGCGTTGCAACAGGCCTGAGCAGCGGTTTCGAAATCCTGACCACGACCTCGACTGGCATTATGAGCTCTGAGACGTTCACCGTTGACACGACCACTGCTGAATCAACAACTGAGCCCATGTCGGATCTAACATACGGCCTCACTACAGAACTCACTAGCGATATGACCAGCGTCTCCCCCACGACTCAAATCAGTATCACTGATGCTACAGACACTTGGGAACCGTCTGCATCGCCAACAACTACTGCCGAGTTTTGCAATGAAAACGCAGATATTGTTTTAGAATTGGGTTCCAACCCAACTGCCTCACCCTTCTGTGTAAGCTACTTGTCCATGTCGACCCACACTATGTAAGCTTCCCACCACATAACTATATCGCTTTCAATCAATTACTTACAATACTGCCCAAGAACCGAGTACCAAACCCTAGATCCTACCAACATTTATCAACTTGACCTCACCACCGTCACCGTCGACGCTCTTACACACATCCAAACAGGCTATGACAGGGTGACTGTTGTTGAAACAGAGTACTCGACCAAGACCGAGGTAAGTTATACCAGTTTTACGTAGAGGCGACATGCTAAAATATCGTGTCTGTAATAGTGGACTACCGACACGGTTACTTCAACGCGATCGATCGAAACAATTACATGTCTCGACACTGCTTACTCCTACGCGGCTCCCATACCGACTTTCGAGCGAGGAAATGGAGCTCCAGCCAAACGTAGACGGAACGAGGTCAAGATTCCTTCTAAAATACCTTCAGAATGGACTGAGGCTCAAACTTCTGACGCGTGCTCGTGTCTGGACCTCGAGGCGCCTACCACTATTACAACTGTCATCCAGACAATGGAGCCTACAGCGTTCATCACAGCGTCTACAGATTTAGTGACGCCGATCGAAGAATAGTCAGTTCTTCGCTATACAGCTTGAGCTACTAATACTGACACAAAGCAGCACCAAGATCATAACGACTACATCCGTTGATGTCGTCACGTCAACTGTTATCGACAAAAAGACATCGACAGTCACCGCTTGGGTTGTTGAGACCACATTTGCGGACAACAACGACATTGCTTACCGTCGCTTTAACTGTCCCTTCAACGCCAATGTCTACGACGATGGCTTTACGACCAATTACTTCAAGGGAAAGCCAGTTCTGGCAAGAGGCTACATGCAATCTCTCCATTTCAGCACATGCAACAACCCCATGGTCCTCAACGGTAACGACAGATTCGACCCGTCACAGGCAGCTCTTGTCGTCAACGCCTATTTCTACGCCAAGGAGACAGGAACATACACCTTCAACGTCCCGGACAACATCGACAACTGGGGCTATCTGTGGCTTCGTGATGCCGCGTACACTTGGAGCCCTGGTGCTTGGGTTATCCAAGGTACGAGGACTGGACAGAACCCTCAACTATGGAGGGGAGGGTCGTACCAAATCCAGTTGAAGAAGGGTGATGCTATTCCCTTTACATACCTTTGGGCAAACGGGGGAGGCTGTGCTGGTAACGATTTGCGCGTTACCACACCGAGTGGAAGATCTATCCCCGGCATGCAGGGCTCGACGGTCAAGGCTTGCAATGCTGGCAAGTTTACTTAGATCCGGTGACTTTTCTCTTCTTTGTACATTTTTAAATGTAATTAATTAACTTTGGGAAACACTTCATCACATCCGGAACTGTTCACGAGACATGTTGTTTCTCACTTTAGTATACGTAGAGACTCTTAAATGAGTGACTGGTTGGTAGCGGATCAGTGTTGCAAGGATACCTTGAGGAACTTCACAGGGGTTCAAGTGATTGCCTGTAATAAGCACAAGCTTTTCTTTAGAGCCTGGCGAGTAAGGTTTCTTTGCCGCTCCAGTGAGAACTGGTCAGATCATACTGACAGCCAACATGAAACTGTGCCAAGGCCTTATTTGCTGACACCCAACACCTGTAATTTTAATTTTCGTGACGCTATTAAAGAAAACCAGCTCTTCAGATACCTAAGTATCAACGTACCGCTCATTGTCTCCTCTTTACGGACACTTCATCTGGATAAAGATGCCTTCTACTTCCATCACGTCGCTTCTCTGGCCCGTAGGTAGCAGTGTAGCTATCACAGGTACCGTTTTCGAAGCCGAAGCCACTGAAACACGGTACATGCTACGAGGTTGCTACCCACCGAGTGACAAAGAATGCGACTACCAAACAGCATTCGTCAATCTCGGCCCCTGGGCCAGCGAGACATTACCGAAAGGCGCTGCAGAGACAGGCGTCTACGATGTACACGGGACTGTCAATGGAACTGTGTACTCGAGCGTATGCGAAATGAGCCGATCCGTAATCGAGAAGTGCACAGTCTCAATGCAGTCTGGGTGGGATGATTCTACGGAATATACAACAACCAGGACGAAGGGGGAGACGGGAGCAGACTTCACCCTTTCGTATCACGTTGTCACTCTTACTGGCGGCTTCGAGAAATTTTCTTCAGTACCGGATGCCACACCAGCCAGCAAAGCATCTTCTGCTGTCGAAGCTTCCTCAACCGCTGAGGCTTCTACTACCACCGAGACCAGCCTTGATAGCGCAACAGATGAACCCAGCAGCTTAACCGACATGGATATCTCGAGCGCCGTAGCCACTGCCACAGAGACCTCTGGTTCTGCTGCATCTACCGAGACAATCTCAGCTGGAACTCGGCCTCTGGTTCGCGCGTTCGCTGTTCTGGCTTTGGCCGCAATGGCTACCGCGTTGACTGTTTAGTGCGAACTTTACCCAGGCAAAATCATCCAATGCCAGGCGTTAAGCAAACTAATATTATATTAATCTTCTTGTACTATTATGTAATGTAATATGGGCGTCTTGCTGCTAGCGTCAAGGTGGCAAATCCTGTCATTAATGTTCTCTGGACTATAAGAAACAGATTGCTTCCAACATCGCATGGTACTGTGAATCGTATGATACTGTGAACAATAATTGTGCAAATGCTACTTCAATCAAAGGAAAGTTCCATTATACACTATTGTTCAATCAAGGGACCTACACGGCTCTGTTATTAGATTCTTCATCCAATGTCACAGTATCCTGTAGTCGTGCATTTCCATCTTGTTCCAGTGCAAACGCATGCATTTGTCGAATCAACAGATGGCCAGGTGATGATAAAGCATGTTCCATAACAATACCAGAAGTGACGGCAGAGATTTCATTCCTGTCCAGGAGAGATACGTGGAGTAAGGAACACATTGAGAGGTCCTCTCTCCCAAAGGAAGTATGACCTGGTCCTCTGATCCCATCCTGCACTCCTGGGGTCCAGGTGAATGTCAAAGTTCCAAAGCAATCGAGCCAGGATCAATCTCATTTCGGCATATGCCAGGCTACAACAAGTCAACCAGTCAGAGTCGTCTTCCAAAGGGTGAGAGGGATGGTGCGAGATGGACTGCCTTACTTCTTGCCAACACAGTCTCTGGGACCGATCGAAAAGGGTGTCAAAGCCCTTTTAGCATCATTTGCAAAGCGTGGGTCATCCAGCCAGCGTTCAGGAATATATTCATCAGGAAGCGCAAAGTGGTCTGGGTTGTGGTAAACAGCCCATTGCCAAATATCCACCGAGGCCTGAGAAGATGTTAGTCACGATCAGTGATGGGATTTGCTGTGCTTCGTACTCCACCAGGGATATATTGATTGATGATAGTGTCTCCTCCCTCTTTGATCTTGCGCTGGACCCCATTAATGACAGGTGGGAACACTCGTAGACCCTCGTTCAGCGCAGACAGCATATATGTTAGGCGCTGTACGCTAGTCATATCGATCTCGCTTTCCGACTTGAATGATGATCGGACCTCGTCGCTGAGTTTCTTCAATGTCTCTGGCTTGCTGGTCAAGAAGTACGTGGTTGCTGTGAGTAACGTCGCTGTGGTTTCGGATCCAGCAAGGATGATGACTTGCGCGTTGGATGCGAGTTCCTCAAACGGCATTTCCTGTTAGTTGGTATACGAGTCAGTATCAACATGAATAGCCAAGTCAAACATAGCTGAATTAACTTACATTTCCAGATGCTCCCGTCCTTTTCACCATAGCATCAATAAAGTCGGGGCGATCCTCTTTCGATGCGAGTCTCTTGCGCACCTTCTCTCGCGACGTATCCCTATGCGCCACCCAACTGCTGTTTACTCTGTTTGGCATCAGAGACATGATGAGCTTGTTCAGCCACGGAAATCGAGTAAGGCAAGAGAGTAACGACAAGTCCTTCACGCCAGCGAAGATTAGAGTGACCCAAGGATGAAGCTCCTTGTTATCGAGACAACCAAATGGTTCGCCAAAAGCCAAGTCGCCAATGATATCAAATGTTGCAAAGTTGAACCAAGACGCTATATCAAGCGGCTTTGTTCCATTTGCACATTCTTCATGGAGCCCGTTGATAAACTTGTCAACGTAGCCTGCTATAATGGGCTCCTGGTCCACCATAGATTGATGGGAGAACCCATGCGCAACAACACGACGGAAACGTTGATGATCTTGTCGATTAGCACCGATAATGTTGTCAGCATTAAATTGAGCAAGCTCTGGGTCCTTGGAGTTCTCTCCCGTTCCAGTTTTGCGATGACCACGAAGGTCCTTCATTCCATCTGGGTGATTGATAGAAAGGTCTTTCGGACCAATCCTTACTATGGGGCCGTACTCCCGGTGTAGCTGGCGTATCTTGTAGTGACCTTTGCCAGAAAGAAACATCCGCGTATAGGGAATGTTGGAGATGGCCCATAGCTTCGGTCCCGGGAATCTGCGCAGTGGGTTGAAGAAAAGGTTGTAAATAATATTGAACAGATATCCGATTGCCTTGGGATGATTAGTCGGTATGCAGATGACGCAGAAGCACAATGCCAGGACAAGAGGCTTACCAGGACTAGAACGAAGACTAGGAGTACGGCCAAAAGATGTATGGCTGCTCCGTCTTGGAGAAGGGAAAGCAACGCCATAGTTATGGTTAAATGCGTTTGTTACGAGTTTGTATGTAGATCTTCTTGATGAGTTACAATTTTCTAGCTCGAGTCCTGGACAACATGGCGAAACTTATATAGACTACTCCCTCGATACGGCATGAGACTGAGCAAATGGAACTTCCCTCGATCTACCAACTTGGCGCTTCCATCGGCATCGCAGTCCCTCTAGTACTCGGGTCCGAACAGGACCCCGTGGGTGGATATATTATGCATAATTTGCGTATCATACCATGCTATGAGTATCCAATTATACCAGATTAGGGTCGAACTTTATCTCATCGGTATTTTGTAATGTAACAGTACGGGAGCGATTTGGGTTGCAGTAGCATATTGGGTCTCCTCAATATTGAAATGGTATCCATAAAGTAGAGATCCTCGTGCTTGACATCATCATGAACTGATACGATTACGAAGTGTGATCGACGCATCTGAGGTTGTATTGAAGATACTGTTTCGCGCTCGGATATATCTCCATATTATTCAGTTTGGCAGGGATATGGCCGATACCCTGCTTCCGATTAGACCGGACCCCAAACCGGACGGACCGGTGGATCTTGTGGACCTCTACTTCTTTCTTTGCTGTACCAGCTTGCTACTCTATACCTACAAAGTACAGCACAGGCTTTGTGACTTGGGTAGTGGAGGGTCACCTGCTCAACCCTAAAATTCGACACTGCAGTACTACCAATCAACTGTCTGAGTAGAGAAGTCTGCCACTCCCAAGACTATATGCATGTTTTGTGACTGTGATAGCAACTGAAAGCACACTCGGCTGATGTCAGGCCCCCCAAAGGTGATTGTCGTGATTGGTCACATGTAATTTGGAACGACTTGGTTAAGGCCATACCAAGCATATACGATATGCTTCTTGCAGATGCAAGACGGAGCAGTATCATCCGAAGTCTTCCAAAATGATAAACAACTGCTGTAGAGCAAGGTAACAGGATCCTTTACGGGCCCGTGGCAGAAATCAACGTCGCATTGCTTTGTTATGCGCTTGGTTCTTCCGGAATCGGACTTTTATACATGATTTCCCTGCATCTAGACGTCACGCAGTGAAGTGGAGTAAGAAATATGGAACCGTAGTTTCTCGGGATTGAAACAGAGAATTGAAGTTCTAATCTAGACTGCTAATAATACAAAGTCATATCAAGATGAAGCATAGATATAAGAAAAGATAAGAGGTTACTAATGAGTGATGTCACAAGTGCTTTACTTGAGAGGAGTGCCCTTTCGATAGTCACAGTTGTGGCTGTCAAAAGGACTTCCGCAGCCATGGGAGCTGTCATGCTCAACAAATACAGCAGGCATGTTGAAGAAACAGCGAGGAATCTCTCCCTGGACAAGGTTGCTGGTGTCAACTTCATCACTGTCGCCCTTGTTCAGAGCACAGTCGATAAGAGCCTTGTAGTAAGTCTCACGGTCACCAAGGCCGTAAGAAGCCATCTTCTCATAGATATCTGCGCCAACCTCATGCCACTGGCCTTCACCAATAGGGTTGGGGTCGTTGCGCATAATGTACCAGCAGTATTCCTCACCATCACGAAGAGGTAGCCATTGACGGCCGGTAGAGTAACCGCACTTCTCGCGGGTATCCTTGCCGCCAAGCTTGTCTGCAACAAGGGACAGCTTGGAGGCCTTCATAACGTCATTGGCAACCTTCTTCTGGATGTTGTTGGTAATGGAGCCCAGCGTAACACGGACAGTCTCGACATCGTCATCGAGCAGGAACCAGCCGCCGTTGAACAGCTTGGCGATCTTGGTCCGGTATGTGTCCCACTTGGGCGCAGGAAGGGAGTTGTATTCGTCTTCATTTCTGCCGCCGCCGGTGGCAATTCTGAGGGTGTCTTCGAGTCTGGTCGAAGCCGCCTTGAAGAGGTCAGCAAGACCGGCGGAGACTGTAGCGGCTCCGTTGTCCTCATCATCTCCCAGCGACATACCAGACATTAAACCAGCCATGAGACCTAGACCGGCAGAGATGCCAGAGCCCTGCAATATTGGTGATCAGTAATAGACAAGGAAGGTTGAGATAATGAATAACATACCACTCCAGGAATAAGGCCACCAAGCGCGTTGCCCATAGTCGCCGCGGCGGAAATCCAGCCCTTCATGTTACCAGGGCTGTTCTCGTCTCCCCCAAAGTCCTCGAGCATCTTAGGAATCTTGAGACCGTTGATGAGAGTCTCGGTTGTCAGTTGCCGGTGCAGCTCAGCAAACTTGCCGTGCATGCCCTTGACAGACTGGAAGATCCAGTATGAGTTCTTGTTGATAAATGTCGTACCATACTTTTCGAATTGCTGTTCGCATCCGATACCGCCCATGGGGTTACAAGAAGTTCCAATGAGACCACAACCGCTAGCACCCGACTTGCCGTCAGTACCGCCCATGACGCGATCCTCAAGGTTCTTGAGCCAGTTGTTCTGGTGCTCTTTACGACAAAATTAATATTGGGATCCAGTATTGGCAGAAGGGAAACGTACCGTGATGACCGTTGATGAACAGCTCAAGATCGATACCGGCCTCAGTCTTGGTCCAAAGGTCGTCGACACCTTCAGCAGTCCTCAGATCCCAACCCTTGCACATCTTTCCCTTGTCTGAAAAGACATCATCGTTGTCTCGCTTGGTCAATAGAGGAGAGCCCTCTGCCGCAGCAGCGAGGGCTAAAAGAGCAGTTGCAGTCTTCATGTTGGTGAAGTGGCGTCAGGAGTACCTTGACTTGGTTGGTATTGTGAAGAAGACTGATGAAGACTTGTTCCTTGAGCCCTTCTACGGAACAAGAGAGCTTATATATACTCATGGTATGGTTGAACTGTCTTGGCGTCATGCTGAGCGTGACTGACAGTGAAAATTTACAGACGTTTGCCGAGATGAGTCTTGGCATTGTAGGATTCCAAGTGGTGTTGTATGTTGCATTGAGAATTGCCGCCAGGCAGTTGGAAGGATTCAAAGGATTCAGTGCCAAGAACCTGGTGGTTAGGATCATCTGTTTGTTCCTGACGGATAAGTCTATATAGGGCTGTGTAGGTAACCTATCAAGATCGAGGTTTACCCAGATGCCATGGCTATCATAATTAATGCAACTGGCCTGAATCCATATGTAGCATGACGATGGGAAATTATATATGGATGCTTACTCTGTGCAGTCTCTGGGGTCCTCCCTTTCCGTCTGGGTCATTCACGAGGTGGGTCATTTCCGAGCTTACTTCAACCTCTGGTTGGACACGCCAAAGACATGGCGGAGGGTTTGACGACATTTAAGAAATTTGAAACACGCTGGATTTACGAAAGGATAATAGGTCTTTCGGCAACTGGTTGACGGTTCTTGCAGTAAAGACGGGAGATGAACCTGGGTAGAGTCTCGCCTCGAGACCGCCATTGTTGGACACCGAACCGTCATCCTTGAAATCGAGTGATAGATGATGAGATTTAGCACCATAATGATGATTGCCAGGGTATTGGTCTAGTTTCGGAAGCTAATTCATGATGAGAAATGCTCTTTTTCCTTCTTCTTCTTCTTCTCTGTATCACGATCTGACAATGGGGGTCAGCTTTTATCCACATGTTTGCAACCTAGCAACATAACTTTGTAACGTGGAAAAGCGGCCCAGCATAGTTCAGCACCAGCAAAACTAACAATTTGGTCAATATGTATTTCAACTAAAGCAAATCGTCTCTGAAAGATGTTCTTTTGAACGGAAGCCAAGTCTAGTTTTTATTCTGTCTTATTACAGCTACTTCAGATGAATATAAATCAGTCGTTACCATAGAAGTTAGCCATTCGTTTCCCTAGACTATCGTCTGCTTTCCGACCTGACATGTTAAAGAATCCATATTAATGTTGTGCGAAATGTATTTCGTTTCTTTTCTCCAGTATTATTTTGACCTGAAAGATGCTCTTGTCTGATACTCCAGCCACGAGGAGAGCGGAATTTGTCCACGCGACTTTCGCACATCGATTTTCCTAAATGCATTATCAAAGAAAAAACACAGCAGTCGGGGAGATCAATATATAGGTAAAAAATATTTTCGACCGTCTATGATGCTAGCTTGTATACTGATCTAGTGAATAGTCAAGCCTATAACGAGTTGAGCTTGAGCACATCTTACGTAGCCTTATCTCTATTCACAGTATCGAGAGTGGTAACATGCATGCACATTTGGCCAAAAACCACTGGAAACCGAATCACGTTGTCCATCTCTTCTAGTCTTATTGAGAAGAATGTCGCATGGGACTTGAGGACAGACGGTCACCGAATGTGATAACGGTCCTGCCAACCTCCAAACCATTGGCGTGAGCTCGCGCAAGATTTAGGCACCTCTCGGGTGGTCGTGATCAATCCCATCAGCCGATATGCGAGATGTATGTTCTTTATCCGAAGAGCGATAATGCTCGTCCATCCATGTAAGGAGGTACGCTCCCGTCGTCAGATTGTGTAGTCATGTGATATCGGTGCCTTCGTCGATTGAAGAGGTAACGGGCTCGGCGTCGGGAGAGGCATTTTGAAGGCTAGTACAATTAGTTAGTAGCAGTCCGGACAGGGAACATTGAGGCGTCTTACCATCAGGCCGGGGAAGGGGTAGGGCGATGATGATGGGAGAATGTATAGTACACATGGTGGACGACCGGAGGAGGCTGATTAGTTATGGGCTTTGTGGCAAGGGACTGTGAACGGATATGGGCAATGTCCATAACGGTTTCGGGTCGAGGTCAAATCATTCGGAGGGGAGACACTAATAGTAGGGCTGCAAGTGGATGGTATGTGTTTCAATCGTTCCCCCAGAGACGTATCCGTATGTACTCGAGAACATCGTTCTTAACCATCTCTACTAGGTCGCCTCTTTCAAGAGAATCAGTCTTGACCACCAACTCGTCAACATCGTGCCTGACATGCGTCAATTCATCGTCGATGGTCACCAACTCTGCGGTATTCTCGGAGGTCTGTTCCCCCACACGATCAATATCGTCACTCTGGTTCTGAAAGAGTGCACGCAGCTTGTCGATGCCTTCCCTAAGATGCCGATTCTCGCTTTCCAGTCCTTTAATACGCTCTTCCATGCTTTCCTTCAGGCGCTGATTCTCGCTCTCGAGTTCTTCGATACGCTTGTTCAGGCTTTCTCTCGAGGTTTGTTTCTTGGTTTCCAGCCCCTTGAGCCGCTCCTCCATTTTTGCTAGCATTCGCGCCTCCAGCTTTCCGAGTAGAGCTTGTAATTCTGTCGTGGCATCACTACGCTCAGCCTCGGAATCTTGACGCCTTCTCTTTAATGGATTAATGGGAGCGCTCGGCGGTGGAGATCCGATTTCGTTATATGATGGAGGGAGTTGTCCAGTCTGGGCTGAGAGATGGATGACCTTTGCTCCGTTACCACCGTAGAGACTGGAGAGGTCATCATCATCGCTACGAACTGTTTTGGAACAACCTTGACCACACGTATCACTGATGGATTGCAGCTGAGTATCGGTAAAGACATCGTCTCGAATGTGTACGGATAATGTAGTTGTATTGGAGATCTGGCGGATGGCATCAAGAACTATCCCTGATTGCCCGCGAGCTGGTATAAGAGGCTCATCGGCATTTTTGGGCACAAGAATATCAACATGTCGTTTCAGGTGGAAGTCCAGACGTGTGGTGCGAGACATGAGCTTCTTTTGTATTGCATCGGGAGTCTTTGTGATGGAGACGAAGGACAAGGTACTGATGGCGGAAGAGGAAATGCGCAGGCTAAGCGCTGAAACACTACTGTCTCCTTCCTTGTCATCCTTGAGTCTAGTGTGCTTGATCTTGATGGGTATACTCAGTTCGAAGAATGAGGTAGTCGAATTGAAACGCGTCGTGAAGGTTATGCTGGCGTATTTGGGATCCGGCTCGATTAACGAAAGGGTCGCGTCACCGCATTGCCATTCGATGACAGCAGGTGTCGATTTATCAATGTTTATACTCGACATATCTATGCACATAAAAAAGGGAGGGGATCAGTTAAATAAAGACTTACCAGCTCACTCGGAAACAATACAGCGCGAAACAGACCAGAGAACCAGCTTCGTCGACAGGTAACCCGTTGGTCTCCAGAGCATAGCTGGCAGACCAAGCGTCAGTCCTCCAGAGCATAGCTGGCAGGACTGAACCAGGACCCTTCTACAGTCCCCGGTTGTTCCAACGAAGGGACAGGCTGGCGCAGACGTGGAGTCGCGCAGTCGCTCGTTCGATGGGTACAAGTCGGAATTTTATATGGACTGCGGCGACGATTCACAAGACCTTGGACGCGTTGTGCTGTATTGCGACGTCGTGATGACGGTTGACGATGGCGCTGTCGATGGCGATGATTAAGAGATGATTGAATCGACAAGGCGGAGTGGAAAGAGAACAAGATGTCAGGTCAGGTGACCCAAGGTGGATCCCAATCATCCTATCAAGATTGGCTCTTTGCCTCATAGCTTGTCTTTGGCCTTAGGCATTAACTATTCAGCAACAAGTTGATGGCAGTGATTGACATACCAGACTTGAGAAATAAGTAATTCCTATAATGAGTGCAGTTAAGGTCATTGTTAAATTTATCTACTTTATTTATCCTCTTTTTATTCCTATATTTTGGTCTTTCGGAACTAATAAATGCTTTCTAGTGTGTATGTGCCAGTAATACATGGATGCTAACGCTTCCGGGCTATTTATAGTGTGGAATCTGTTAGTGCTGCAGTTCTTTCTCACGACGAATGGGTGTTTGCCTGACATTCTCAACTCGGTCAATTTAACTGAAATAACCAGTATTCATCTCTATTCCCTCTCTTATCGACACTCCATGATGGTATTCGATGTAGTAATCCAACCAAGATAGTCTACAAGCTCTCATCTTCATACAAAGGACTCGTGTTGGCGTTATAGTGATGGTAAGAAGGAGTGGCCGTGATGTTTTATTTGACTTCTCGATTCACAAGTCTCAAATAATCAGAAACTCGCCTGGTCTTTTACGACAAACCGATAGCCGCAACCAATCCAACTAGACCCCAAACACCCAGAATACGTTTCGCGCAAGCCCCACTAGTTGAAGTCGCTGTAGGTGAGGCTTCACCAGTCACAATAACCACATCTTCATCAACAGTACTTGTAGCCTCGTCACCTGTAGCTGTCACCTTTGCAGATTGCGCATCGCTTGTGGCGGATGCCTCAGTTGAAGCAGCAACGGCAGTCGCCGCGGCGGAAAGATACTTCTGGCCAGCCGTGACCGTCACAGGAACCCAGTTGAAAGCTCCGTAGCCAGCAAAGTAGTAAAATCCGTCAAAGGCCGTGCCAGTGGAACGTGGAAAAGTCGCCGTGGGACCATAGTAATCGTTTCCGCCAATGTTGATGGTGGTGCACGTTTCAGCCCAGGTTTTGCTCATTTGGCACTCGGCAGAGAAAGAGTATCCTTCTTCTCCTTCTTCAATGCCCTTATCCACATAGGATTCCTTGTAAACACCTTTAGTTGGAGCTCCCGGTGTAGGTGTCTTGTCAGCCCATGGCCCAACGACCACGGTTTGCTTGGTAACGTAGCAATCATCTTCACCTTCCCACGGATACTTGTCCCAATCACAGTCGAGGACGAAAGTAGTGGCCGTGGTATCAGCGCCAACGACTTCGGCGAGGAAGTGGCCGTGATAGGATGGAAGAAGAAGTGAAGTAGTTGTGATGGTAGCAGACATGATGAACGAAACCGATTAGATGTCTCAAGATAGTAAAGCCAAGTTCAATTGTAAAAGAGTGACAGTAAAAGAAATATTCATATACGCGCAGGGACGTTAAAAACAAACGGAGCGGAGCATGATTGGGAGTTCGGAAATATGAGCCGATGTTAAATGAGCCAAGACTTTGGCGTCTTGGCTTAAATATTGACATCACAGACGGACGCCCGAAACATGGAATAAATATGTGAGGAGTGTTCTATGGTATCGAAATATCACATTACTCCCCGAACGACTAACATTAACTCAATTGTGCTGGATCGCACCAGGCCTCTGAAACCTCGATTGTACGTACTCTGATGCTTGATCAGATACAGTCGTTGGGTTGACACTAAAATTGAGGGCTCCAACCAACACGCAGACACAACCAACGGGCGCGACCAACAGACATATCAAAATTGCTTGCACACGCGACTCAGGCCTTAGAATCTGGCGGTAATAGATCCACTCCTCAAACTTAATTGACTTTCCTGAGGTTCCACCCTGGAATGCTCGAGCTGGCTGTCAGTCTCGGTGGTGGCGGTTTGTCGCTATTTTAAAACACGAATGTGAACTTGTTCATTCTGTAATTCCAAGGACAAGATTATGAGCAGATATGTATGGAGATTTTTGTGAGTTTGTGCATAACAACGCCCTTCCTGACTGTCAGGTTCGTTTATGAGGCTTTACCTAGAACGTGGGTATCAGTAGACAATGAACAAGACATCGAGACATGGATTTCGCATCATGGTGCCAAGTCATGTATACCATATCCAAGGGTAAACGATTCAACTTGAACTCTACCAGTCATTACCCATTAAGCAGCACATTCCCTCTGCGCTGCATGATATCGTGCATAAAACTCAGGAACATTAACAGGGGCAACTACTTCTGATGGGACAAATATCCTCATTGTGAGGGTTTTGCCTGAGGAATAGCAGGAGGAATTAAAACAAAATGTAGTTCTTTGACATTCTGACTGATTTCCGGAGGAATAAAAACAATGCCATGACATCGAGCACGACGCCGTCAAAACCTTTCATTTCAGGATGGTGGTTCTCAAAAGGGTTCTCTCCCGGCTTTTCTCCCTGAGCTTGAACTTGGACACAGGCCGAATCACATGGAAGGAGATGAAGGGTGAATATCATGTTTGAGCTCAGTCCGTCCACAACGAAGACGAGTACAGATTTAGTGACATGAACGTGAAAACAATGATCGAGAATGTATCTTGAACAACTCTATAAGTATTCTCTACAGTTTAAAGCTGGTCACGTCCCCCACCAAAGTTGTCGATCAAGATCGTCGATTGCGACGATTCCAGATTAGGCAGTCTTGTCAGCAATGCGTTTCGTGAGTGTTGACTCCTACCAGATCCGGACAGTGGCACAGCAAATCCTGTCTTGTAAACTCCACTAATGGGCCCTGATCAAGAATTGACTGCCATGAGATGGTATCTAATTGAAAGTGACTCCACTGCCTACTGCAATACAAGTCTTTCTACATACGCCCCGCATCAACGTTGGAAATAGAATAAAGCCAGCTGACATTTCCTAACCTTACCATCTCAAAGACTTAACCTATTGTCCTATTTCAAACTTTGCACATCCGAAAACATGAACTTCACCTTGTTGTCTGGAATTCCAGAGCAGCCTCGCTTACCACATGACCCATCAGCTGAGTCTTTTGAACTCAAGGTTGTCGCTGGACCCGATATTTGGCGAACCCCTTCTTGTGCTGGAGGACGAGACGATTTTAACGGCCCAATCTATGCAACTCCTCTTGCAATCGATTCTTTCAAAAGAATCAAAGTCACTGTGTCAGCCAATTTCCAGGCCCCGTACTCCCAGGGCGGTCTGATCATGTTTATGCCGGAGTCCGATCTAACTGTCGACGTCGATGGTCAGTCTCCCCGCCTTCGCACTTCACCAAGCACATGGATCAAGGCTGGTATTGAACTCGTCGATGACCAGCTTTTCGCCTCTGTCGCGGCGGGCAGACCATACTCTGATTGGAGTTTGACAAGATTGGGCAAAAGTACTGCCACATTTGAGATGGAAAAGACAAATGGATCTCTCTGGGTTTACGTTGTTGAATCTGATGGAAAGAGGATACCGTTGAGGAAGTTGACATGGATGTTTGACACGAAGCCTCAGCGAGATATTTGGATTGGTGTGGCTGCTTGCATGCCTAAAGGAGATGGAACATCAGACGGCGGATCGTTGGCAGTGCAGTTCAGGGGCTTTAGCCTCACAACTGAGTAAATAGTTAGATGAATGGTATACATGGTAGCGTATACCAAGTCTGCGAACGGCCTCACTGATTGAGAAGGATCCTTACATCATCCATGTGACAATACAACGGCAGTTGGGCGCTTCATAGCTCGCTTGTGTCTTTGGCAAGTATCCATTTCCGATTATTGGCCGCGGATTCGGAATCAATTCGATATATTTTGGATCATAATCAGGTTAAGCATATTTGCTTAGCTACATGCATAAGTTGATGTCTCAAATCCAACCAATTATAACCTCATATAGGTCATCTTTGATTCCGCGCTCAACTTGACATGGATCAACCCCGCACAGCTATCAACAAACTATCCCAGACTTCCCCAGATCGTCCAAAGACTTCAGAAAGTCTCTTGTGAAATCGCGGGGTAACTGACATCCGTCGAATTCCCGATTCCGATTTCCGAATCGCATCTATAGCAGACTTGATTTAAATCATGGAATTCCCTACTATTCTTGCAGCTAGTCTCTCGTCGTCTACCTTGTGTTGTGGCCAATAGCGAAGATCAGCACCTTGAACAACGCCAAGCCTGATCTGATCTTCCATCTCAACAAGACATCAAAATGGCAGACAAGATTGACGAAGTAGCTACCGAAGCGAGAGTCAGCCAAGATGAAAACCCCAAAGCTGAACGTCCGATGATTGATCCCATACTTGAGAAGAAACTCGTAAGAAGGGTCGACCTGAATCTTGTTCCAATACTATTTCTGCTCTTCCTTTGCGCTTTCATTGATCGGTAAGTTGTTTCAGAGCATTTACATAACCATAGACTCT
The DNA here is from genome assembly GCA_014898975.1 of Fusarium nodosum. Taxonomy (NCBI): domain Eukaryota; kingdom Fungi; phylum Ascomycota; class Sordariomycetes; order Hypocreales; family Nectriaceae; genus Fusarium; species Fusarium nodosum. The sequence goes on along the minus strand of JAAVUE010000086.1, from coordinate 317,370 downwards.
CTAATACTATCAGCATCAATATTGGCAATGCTCGAATTCAAGGCTTGGAAGCCGACCTCAACATGACCGGCCAGGATTACAACATTGCTCTTTTCACATTCTTCATCCTTTATATCCTACTCGAAGTCCCTTGCAACATTCTTCTCAAGAATACGAGACCGTCCCTCTTTCTCTCAGCTATCATGACAGGATGGGGCATCGTCACCATTTGCCAAGGTCTCACAAAGTCCTTTGCAGGATTGATCGTCTGTCGTGTCATTATCGGCGGACTCGAGGCTGGGTTTTTCCCTGCTTGTGTGTACCTGCTCAGCATGTACTATTGCCGCCATGAACTTCAGTGGCGTTTCAACCTCTTCTTCTCAGCCAGTATTATCGCGGGCGCTTTTAGTGGTCTACTAGCCTACGCCATCGCTCACATGGATGGCATCGCTGGGTACGGCGGCTGGAGATGGATTTTTATCCTCGAAGGTATCGCGACTGTTATCATCGCCATTGTCAGTTATTGGTTCATTCCAGACTGGCCTGAAACTGCAAAGTTCCTTTCTGACGACGAGCGAGCGCTTCTCATTTATCGCCTTGCGGAGGATCGAAAGGATACCCATATGAACACTTGGAACATCAAAACGGCCAAGAGGATATTTTCTGATGTTAAGATCTATCTTGGGTAAGCTACTCGGAACATCTCGGTCTCGCATCGAGCTTTTACTGACAGTTAAAGCGTTCTTATGTACATGGGCATTGTTACGACCAGCTATGCAGGCTCTTTTTTCACTCCGACTATCCTAAAACAGCTGGGTTGGACATCAATTCGTGCCCAGATCATGTCCATCCCCATTTTCATCTTTGCGACTGTTTGCGCACTCATCTCTGCAATCGCAAGCGACAAGCTGAAGCACCGCTCGGGTTTTATTGTTGGGGGTTGTTGCTTATCAACCATTGGATATGTAATCCTACTTAACATGATGTCTGTCAATGTCGGCGTTCGATACTTTTCCCTCTTCTGCATTGTCGGGGGTGGCTATATAGCTCAGCCAATTGTACTGGTCTGGTTGAGCAACAACATGTCTGGTCACTACAAGGTCGGAGTCGCTTCCGCTATGCAAGTTGGCATAGGTAACTCGGGTGGAATTATTGCTAGGTTGGTGGATACTCGCTGCTTCTTTGTACTGACCTGGGCTGACCATTCAATAGCAACATGTTCATCACATCCCAGGCTCCAACGTATCATCTAGGCTTTGGGTTGGGACTTGGCCTTGTCTGGCTTTGCGTCCTCAGCTCTCTCATATTCCTGTTTTATATACGCAGAGAGAATAGATTGAGAGATGAGGGAAAACGAGACGACAGATATAACCTTCCCGATGACGAGAAAAACAATCTAGGCGATGACCATCCAGGCTTTCGCTTCACTTTTTAAGTAGCTGTCAATTCTCAAAAGAGTCATATTTTCTAGATGTCGTAAGCAACCGTGTAGAGTATCCTTTGGTTTGCCTAGTTCTAAAATAGTTCGACAAAGTTTATATACTGAAATTTATGTACATCTTCTACTCAAGTTCGGCGTCAGTAGTTTGACAGAACCTGAGCAACACAATCGGATATACAAGTCTGGCAATAATCTATTGCGTATCCATCCAAGATCATGCAGATCACTGGTATAACTTCAGAGAGTTGATGGTCCAGTAAGCTTCCTTGAAAGCTGCAGGCTGGTTGGTGACATAATCGTCGCAGGTGGCATAGCCAGTTGACGCTCTGCACTCTTGGTTCCAGATTCCTTGGTCGATGTTGCTTCCGCAGAACGCCGTGTTGAAAATCTGTAGTCATCAGTATAATGTCCATAATAGTTCGTGGGTCTATCTTACAATAGTTTGCTTCTTGAAGTACTTTCCAACATCACAGTTGCCATTAGCATTAACAAACTGTGTCGTGGCAGGCTGGCCCCAGGTGTTGGGCTCTGGCTTGCCGTTCTTGATATCAGCGGGAATGCTGTTGCGAGGGAACCACCAGATCTTGACGGCCTCGGTTGTCAGCCATGTGGCGTAGATGCCACCCTTGTTGGCGTTGAAGCTCTTGCCATAGGACCCAGATGGCATGGTGTTACCACATCCGGAACTTTACATGTTAGCTCAGCTTCGTATCGGCACTGTCCATGCACTGACTAGTTTGTTCCATCTGAACAATATCGGGTATCAGAACCGCCAATGTTGCAGTTGTTCCTAGGTTCAAGGCCTCCTGGACGGTTAAAGATGCATGCTCCACATGTGTGCAGAGAAACATAGTTGCCGTTCTGATTGGCGTTGATACCCTCAATGATATCAATCTCACCAACAGGATCTTCGTCAAAGTTGTAAGACCAGCTACGAGTGTCAGAAAGAAAAAAACAAAGTGCATCGTTGCAGCCATGGAGAATCTTACTAGGCAGGCCAGACACCACATGCGACTCCTGGCATATGTTCAATATCGGCGATCAGGATACCTGAGCTGTAGGACTCCTTTGACTCTAGTCGAACGCTCCCGCGTCCATGCTTGGATCCACCAGGTGTGAGGAGCGCCGCTTTATCAGCAGAGTTCACTCCAAGGTGAACCTTGCCATTGTTGGTGTTGACGATACCAGAGCTCACTGCTTGACTTCTGCTCAAGTAGTTGACAGAACCGCCGGTCGGATCGCCCTCGTAACCGGGGTCAATGCTATCAAAGTAGGCACGCTAAATTGAGTTAGAGATACATATTGGCACATAATCGGTAATGAAGTCGTCTTACGTCTCTGAAGTTGAACGAGTCCAGGAAGTTGCTGGAGTCATATGTCTTCCTTAGTGTGAAGGCAGCCTGGCCTTGAGTGGCCTCGGCGGCAACTAGAAGAGCTAGAATGGTGTTTCGGAACATAGCGAAGCAGTTGTGTCTGAGTTACTGAGATTTCAGAGAGCATCTTACATGAGTCTTTTATATACCCGCATCTTTCGGAATGCGAGGTACCTGCTCGCATTCGAGGAATATCTTCGCATAGTCCGAACAATGAGGCCATTAATCCGGTGAATGAAAAACGCAGCTGCAATCCTTCGGCCGGCCCAGATCCTCTTCTTGGCATGTGTGAACTCGTTCATGGTCAGTTTGGGGTCTAAAAAAACGTCAGACCAGGTTGAACTTGAGCACAGTAGTTCATCCTCTGTCTATACGATTTTTGCTTTTATACTCCGTACCAATCATTATACCTCGTTACAGAATGTGGAAAGCAGTTCCATCCAGCCACGCCGAAGTGGTGTGGTGCTGATGGAGGATAGAAACCTGGACCTGACAATCCTTTGAGAATCCTTTGAAATTCTCAAGACCTTCCGCATACAGTCTAGTCAGTTGTTAACCGTTTGAAAATAAGATCTTTAGTAGACTAGACTAATCTATCAGTTTCAGTGACTGGTTGTTTCGATTGGGTGAGCCCCATGACATTTCTTGCTGATCCCACTATAACTAGGCGCGGCCCGCCTTCCGAAATTACCTCGAGCACCCGTTCATGCATATACGAGGTCGTCTTGCGTCTTCGCCTTTTAGGCCTATCCCTCGAATGACTTTATTGACAAATCTCTTTTCTAGATTAGTCCGATGAAATAACCTGTAGCATTTGAAAGAACAACTCAAACGGGTAGACTAAAAACGCGCCACACGTTCATTTCTGCCCTATCAAATAAGTGAATGCGGCTTGAGTCTTTGAAACCGACTGCTACATAAAGTCTCACTCAGTAACAGTTGTTTCCCTTCTCCAGCGGCGAAAAGAGTAGTGTTATTGTACCTCAGTTGTAGAGACACCTGCCGAGATATTGGAATTGGTACGATGTCTATTTCCTGATTAGCATATGGATGTAGCCTTATCTTGATAGATTCTCCCGTTAGTGCAGGTATCGTTAGCAAACTAATGGTGATATTGTTTATCAAATCCTCGACTGCGTAGGTCAACGTTCGATTTCGACAAAACCACTTCTCCTGCAGAAAGGGCGATTGAGTGAGAGTTTTCTTATTAATGAAGTTTGGACTCATCCAATTTGTGTTTGTGAAGTCCTCGCAGGCTGTTGGGCCTGTCGCAAGCACCAGGCTCTTCCCTCCTTGACGGAGTTCTTCACCTGTGGTATCGTACTTTGCACTGATGATACCTGACAATTTTGTTTGAAGGGCGTAAAAAATGGAGTGACATGCACCTTTTTCGCCAGATGATACCTCTATATAACCAGGGCCTTGGACCTCATTCCTCTTCGTAGTAGAGTATACAACTGTTGGTCGTGAGTTGAGGTAAGAATATCGGACCACATAACTAGCGTTGACCAAGGGGCACACAAGACTATTATCAGAGGTTTACACCCATAACTGCTGTGTTTCATTAACGTGGGTTTCAGGACGCTTCCATGACGCGCCGTGGTTCAAACGCTTGTCACCTAACATAGGTCTATCGAGGGTTGGCGAAAAGGCAGCGTGGATAGGCAACCCATCTTGGTTGCAGGTTCAAGGGGAGACGCCTGAACACGCGACATATTATTTGCGTGAAAGCAGTAGTGACGCAGGCTCGGAAACAAACAGTTGCAAACAGAGCGAACAGTGACCCGACCCGAACAGCCCCTTGCTGGGACTATGCAGATCGCGTGACCGTGCCTGACATAGACCTGTAGAAGACATGGTGGCCGATGACGAGAGCAATACCACATATGAAAAAGAGACACATAACAGTAGACTGACGAGGAGTAATGCGCCATTTGGCAAGCCGGTGCTGTACCACCTGGTTTTCACGCATTGTCTGGTGAGGGTCATTGAGAAGCTCAATTTGCGAGCCGTCATGCTCAGTCATGCGAATAACTTGCTTGTGATTCATGGTAGTGTTTGAGCTTGAAAGTTTTGTCACTTGTGCTTTGGATGTTGATTACGGGAGGAAGAGGGAGATGGAAAAGAGACCGATTGTTAAGCGGCGAAGCTCACCTCAACATTACATCGACTCTACATGATGACTGCTTAAGAATCGCGAGTGTGGAAGGACAATGTGTAAATATTGGAATTATCAAGAAGCGGTTAGTCGCTCTTTGTATCAAGATATAGGTCTCAATAGGCTCTAGGATTATATCCATTTTTGCCATCTAACACTTTGAACCTACACTAGTGAAGTGTCGTCTCACTCTTCACAAACAAGACAACGTTGTAGATATCAGCCACGTTTACTACAGATTGAACAATAACACTCAACGAGATTGTACTGAGACACTTCAACAAACCAATAGCATAATTGGGTGGGTAGCTTCAGCATATTGGTGTTGGCTTCGTCTTGGATTGAGCGTGAATTTAGCAGCCATAGGGTAGCCTAACTTCAATCAGATACTCCTTTGAATAAAGTCGTGCGGGGTATTAAACACACTGCAAGCGACCTGATGATGGGTGTCTGAGATCTATCTTCTATTCTTCTAACCGTCACTTTTTTTCTGCATCTCAAATTAATGTGAGTAGCTGGACTTGTAGCGTTGTGCGTTGCAATCTTGTATACTCTTCTCAGTATATGTAAAACCAGACCCTCGATATTTACCGTTGGCCAGACGTCGCGACCTTCGGCGAACAGCATGCGCTACCGAGCAGACAGGAATGTCAGAGAGTCTTGACGTGGCGTCTAGAGGGGCGGCGAAATCGAGACTTTGACCTCAGCCACCATCGTGAAGACAAACCTGGCGGAAAGTTTCTCTTTCGTGACAAAGCTAAGACAGCCACAGCAGATCTCATCGACACCAACGCCGATATGTACCAGCACTGGTCTTGGAAATCCACTTCCGATTGTGGTAAAACACAACTAGAAGTAGCGTGATTATAAATAAACCAGAAACAATCACCCAGGTGCATCATTCTTGATAAGGGCAGTCTCCCCTTATCAGGAGGGATGACGGAGTTATGGCAATCGAAGTCCGGATATATGTACATACGTGATGTGACAAGGATGAACCCCACTCACATGGTGAGTGTCGTCTTTGAGGGCGAGATCCGATAGGTCGCTTAGGCCACACTTCTGCAACCATCGTGGACAAGGTTGCCCTGCCTGGTAGGGCAGAGAAACAAGAAACACTGTGGCTCAACAAAGGGGAACGATGAGTCTTGACTCGTAAAGCAGGGACCAGGGATGAATTGACTGTGTCAAGTTACATTAATCTACCGTGCTGCTCTCACCAAGAGACCAAGAACTCACTCAATAGCCGGACTTAGGGCTGAGACTGTTTGTCGCACGATGATTTGGTAACCATCCACTTCTTTATCCTTTATTCCGACGAGAATAAGATGACGATGAAATGAATGCCCTTTTGAGCAATTATCTGCGGCTGGCCTTGAAACTTGGGGGTCGTGCTCTTAGTTCAGCCCGGAGATGGCACCTATGCACGCTATCTACACACTGACCAGCCTTACAAGGTTACCATACCTTGGGGGGAAATAAGACATTGGACGCTTGTAGGGCATATTTGGGTGTCTGACGTCCGAAGTTTTGTTTCCCCCCCCCTAGCCATATTCGCTGATGGTTTCACTAGCCATAGTGTGGCACCAAACAACTCCACCAAGACACTTAAATCTGGTACTACTCTGCAGGAGACTGACAAATGAAGATATCTGAATATCCATAGTATCGCATCTCGAGTCGCGCATAGATGAATCACCCGTAGTCTCCCCGTCGTTCCCGTGGCTTTTACCGGATAGTTTGTTCTAGATATCCAAGCTCGCGCCACGAACCAGGTCAAACGTAATATCTTTCCTTTGCTTTGTCTCTACATTCCATGCTATTGCCCGTAAAGCTTAAATCCCAAGGCCAGGCACACAAGCCAGGGTCCTTTTACTGGATGTTTAGCTACTAAAGCATCCGTGCCTGCCGCCCTTCATCAGCTATTTTTACGCCACTAACGCATCCGGAGGTCTGATCACCAGTTCCACTACGAATATCGCTTAGTTGATAATTCATCCAACGCCTCTAACGCCTCTGGGGTCGATCTTCATTCCTTGGCCGTTTCCCAAAAAAAGACTAAATGGGTCGTTCCAATATATACCGTTGGCACGTCCTTTTTTGGTCTTTTTCCTGTTCTGTATTTGTGACCCGGAAAAAATGCCTATTGATGGTCTCCTCGAACTGTATCGGGGCCATGTCGTCCCCAAGGAGTACAACGCGGGATACGTTGCCCTCAGCTATCTTATCAGTCTGGTCGGCGCTGCTTCAACTCTAGAATTGATCAATCGAAGATCATGGTTCAACGGTATTTCGAATCAGTATGCGACAAAACCACCCAAGACAGGATGTAGATCTTTCCAAGACGGTCCGCTAACACATGCTTCAGCTTGGTCCTCGTGTCCTCTGCCATTACCATGGGTGGTATAGCAATATGGTCTATGGTAAGTTGGACGGATATCAATTCGTAGCGCTTTGCTCTGTACTTATCTCGGATATAGCATTTTATCGGCAACCAAGCCCTCACTCTTGGAAAAGGGGAGCCAGAGATGCAAGTCGACTATTCTATCGGTATCACGGTCCTCTCTTTCTGCATGCCTGTTATCTTCCTCCTCGCCGCCTTCTACGCAATCGGAATCTCGAATCGAATCGCCTGGTGGAGAGTCATCACCGCTGGTATCCTCTGTGGCTCGGCCATCTGCGGCATGCACTATCTTGGTAATGCTTCAATCAAAAACTACGAATGCATCTACAGCAATGTTTACATCGTCGGAGCCGCTATAATCGCCGTCGTTGCCAGTACTGTCGCCTTGGCAATGTTCTTTATCCTGCAATCGCTGTCGGGCGGGACTTGGTGGAAGCGAACGATTTCTGCTTTCATGCTGGCTGGTGCAGTATCCAGCATGCATTGGTGTGCCTCTGTTGGCACTGAGTATCGACTTGTCCGGTTGAGAAGAGTCCAGGAAAGCTCACGCACTGCAACTGTAGTAGCAGTTATTTGTTTGGTGAGTGTTTGAAGATCCGTCACCTCATCATCCGTCCAGTTCAGCTAACTCGGATAGTCTCTCGGTGCTTGTATTATCATTGCTGGATCAGCTATTCTTCGTGCACGTACTCTCAAGCAGGCTGCTCGCCGTGCTCAACAAATTGAACTGGGCGCCATCGTGTTTGATAAGAATGGTCGTCTACTCATTGATTCCAATGGAGCATTTCCTAGTACTGTAGTTACTGATTTCTTCATTGGCGAGGTAAGAACATCACTGACTCTGCTTCACCATCATTCGAGATACTAATCCATAATCTCTTCAGAGCAAAAAGGAACGGTTCAACACTTCACACTCTCAGTTTCTTTGGATGTTCCAGGCCTCACGTAATTGGATCGGTATTTCAGGACTAATCAATGGAATGAGGCGACATCTCGAACAATTACCGCACAAGAGCCGGCACAGAGATGCCAAGAAGGGTATTCAGCTCATCACTGACGACGGAAAGCTCATCGAAGGATACGATGTCATTTTCCGCGAACTCTTCTGTGTGGCCGCTGCCGAGCTCAGCGACCAACTCAACGAACCTCTCATCAACGTTGGCGTTCTATGGGACGAAGTATTGCCAAAGGAAACAGCATCCAATCAAGCATACCTACAAGCGCTCGAGAAGTACAGGGGCGCTGGTGAATCGAGTAATACAGTTTCCAAAGGCGAATGTGAACATCACAATCTGGAGAAAGGCGTCGCACTTGAGGATGAGATAGATGGACGGGGTGCGCTGATGTTCCTGGTTCGCCGCCTTACATCAGACGAAGAGATGCAGAGACTCGTATCAGCTGGATACCGTTTTGTCGATCCTGGTCAAGTAAGTAATAACTCGAGGTTCCATCAGCAGATCCAGTCTGTCGAGTTCAAGACGAAGCTTCGCGACATGCGAAACTTTGTTGATCAGCAAGTTCGAATCAAGGCTGGAGTTCACCTGGGCTTCTTTGCCATCCAAGATACAGGAATCAACAAGCCCCAAGTCCTCGTACGCAAGGATGCTCGTCATTTGCTTCCTTCAATACCCCTACCCATGAAAACTATCGAGAAGTCCCAAATAGGACTTTTGGAAAGGATAGCTGGCTTGCCGGTGCCAGAAGCCCTTCAAAGGCTGAGGACTCGCGGCGCCATCCCTCGGTCTCCTGAAGAGGAAACCTTTGCAAAGCACCTCTCCAATGCGATTCATTCTCTACGAAAATTAGTGGATGAACCTTCCTTCCAAAATGCGGTGCTTACGACGTCCATGGTCCGACTACCATTTGGCATTGATGGGGATCAGGTAGACGAAACAGTGATCATGGCCTTGCGGCTCAAAATCACTCATCCCGTATTTTCTACCGGCTCCAACTGCCACTGGGTGCCTCTTAGTTTCTTTAAGATGAGACAAACATTATCGCAGTCTCGTCAAGAGTTCATACGAGTTATCCATGACGAGTTTGATCCTCTGAAGTTGCCCGCAAGCCGGGCGAATAACGAACTTACTTCTGGGCCTGTCTCAACAATACGCCGACTTAAGAGTGTTATGACAAGAAAAGAGTCCATAGGCAAGAAGTCTGAGATGGCAGCGATGAGAGCTAGAGCGGCATCAAAAGACTCTGGAAGATCATCGTCAACAGTCAACTTGTGCCCTCTTGGCGGCACTGAAGACAGTACCCAATTACAGGATACAGTAGATATCCAACCCCCTCCAGAGCGCCATTACTCTGGGTACCAGCAGTCATTCCTGAACGGTGGAATCGTGGTGTTTCAAGAGGTGACAGTTCAGGTTGAATCTAGAAAACCAGAGCCTCGCAATGAATTATCCCCATCGTGGAGTCAGGACACGGCGATTGAGCCACCGTATGAGATTGAGTCTCATCAACCCGGACTGCCAACGGCAAAGGCGATTGAGCTACAGCCATTGGGGTGGGGGAAGAACGATGTTTCTGTCAAGTCACATCAGCTGAGTGATATGAGACAGACGGATCATAATGTTGGGACAATAGCGGCTTTCATTGATACTTTACTTATAGAGTTGTACATATCCGGCATATAGATACCTCAATTAATGACAATTATGACGTTTTTACATGAAGAAGAGAGTGGCCGTCTAGAGATACATGTGTCGTAATATCCGTGATCTAGGTACATCCAAATTTGTGTTTCTTCATTTTCATAACCTTGATAAAATTGGAAAAGAAATGTCGCCTACTGAGCTAACTTCAAAAGTACAAATCCCGCAACATCAAATAGTATTCTTATCTCTTCATTCTCTGTAGACCAAGTAAGTTGGGCTTGTTTATAACCAAGTAGCAAATAGCCTTTGTACCACGACGCTACGTGGACAGTTAGAGAATGCCATCATCCGGTCACCTACATAATCGGGGAAAATTACAAGGATGGTTGATTCTGAGTTCAGTCAACTAATAGAGGCAGAGGTCGGGATCTGTTCCATACGACTTTATGTTGCAACACGGCCTCGCCTTCACTGCAATTTTAACCTCTCCCCAAGGCTACTAATCTCTACACAGTATTAAGAAGAAACCCAAGAAGCGCAGTCATTATTAGTTATGAGCTCATTCATCTGTAGATATCATCTACTTTATAAAATTGTGGAATGGTGGGGTGGGTATCGTGAGGTATGTCAGTCAAAATATAGCCTTACTAGGGGCTTACTTACCTTTACTGCAATTTTAACCTCCCCCGAAGCTACAAATATTCACACAGCAATTACAACGCTTTGCTAATAGTCATATCTGGCAGTGGAAGAAACGGAGTAAAACGTTGTAGTTACTTCATGCGGGATCAGATCTGCTTAGACTTGCTTGTCTATCTTGCCATAGTATCGCCTCTGAGTATCGCATAGTTTCAGTTACACTATTTCTGTATGTCATGAGCTACCTAATCAAAGACAGCAACATAGTATCTGATTGCATCGTTGCAACACATCTAAAATCGGGCGAATGGTTTAGTGGTATAATACTCCCTTAGCATCATTCATTCGAATAATCTGGGAGTGGTCCAGGGTTCGATTCCCTGTTCGTCCATTGTAGGCGGTTAAATCCCGCTATTATACCTTCTTTTTTTGCCCTTGTTCACAATTCGCGATAACCACACTCGCACAGCGTCTTTCTTTATGACCCAGCTCTGTGTCTATTACTGTGTCCACTCGTCCTGATACCTTGGATCAATTCCACAAAAATAACGACTGCCGTAGTTGCGTGTCTGCCCGGTTCGGTCAATATTCAGAATTAACAGAAAGCCCTACCATCGCCATCAGTCTTGTGGTGTCTTTGCTTATACCGTGCCACGGGGAGACGTCTAGATTAAAGTATGACCTAATGCTGGTCTGGAGTGTAACAGACATCTGACTGGCTGAGTCACTGGCTTTCCTTACAAATGGTGCTAAGTGCGATACCACCAAACAGCAGATCAACGGCAAATATACCATTAGTTGGGACTGTGTCGGCAATAAAGCTACGGACGCTTTAGAAAAGATGGCTATTGTCTTTGATAAATTGGCTGTAAACAAAGACTTTTCCAGTATGCGAGAGGTTGTCACAGATGTTTGCAGACAGCCAGACACACGTCCAGGCCGCGAGGGCCAATGTCGACTATGGGAACAGAAGGTCGACAAGTACTACAAGATGCCTAGCAATATTGACCTCGCTATGCGTAACGTGGCGAGGCCTGGCGAGAACTCGAACATACATGCAACTTTGGAGTACAAGATTGAGTGTGAAACCAGTGTGCGGGATGGATTCTTCTGCAAAGCTGCTGAAGCTTTCCTGACTACCACTTGGCCTGCTGTCGGTATTCCATTCTCGCTCGTCTGTGATCGGGTTTAGAATGGATGAAAACTTGGTTGTGTTCCACCTGAGTTTACGGGTGAGATAGCCTATACTAATACCTATCATAGCTGGTAACTGGTAGTAAATGTATGTTGGGAGGTATGGTGAAGTTCTCATGTTAGATTAGTTTACTTCTTTCATACTGCGATAGTAGAGACGATACTTTGATAGTTTAATAGAAAGGAGAGTAATAAAGATCTATAAACCATTGACATTGACAAGTTTACAAAATGTCCTAATTCTATTTATATTTATCATTCAAATGACGCACATCGGGCTTTCCTGATCATTTTTCGGGGATTTCTCACGATCTGGGGCAAGGAAGATGAGACTCCGAGAATGTCGCCGTATATCGCAAATGCCGGACCATAACTACTCAAAGAGGCAGGTAAATAGAAGCGAACCTTGGCATATGCGGGGGGGACGAATCTAAATTTGATCAGTTTCTTACCCCTGGTGAGATTTTGACTCAATCAAGCAGGTCCACTTCTCAAATCTGGAACTATGCAACGATCGAAGTAACAGACCCCTGGTAGACAGATAGCGGCTTCCTATATGAATTGAGCTCTCCAGAGGCAGGGTTTCATTACAATAAAGCTCAGGACCAAGACTTGCATCCATGTGTGTTGCATCGTGACCTGCATTGTGGACTTGTGATCGTGTCGCCGATGTAAGTGATACTGCAGGAACGGATTATATCGCTAAAAAGAGAAGGTTATCTGATAATGTATGTATGTATCTATCGTACGAATCGGCAGGTGATATTGAAAACTGTCTTGAACATTCTTTGGCAGTATTTTATTAAGAATGCGGAGAGTAAAGGTATAAGAAGCTGGACTCATCCTGCTGCTTATTGTCCTGGATCATCAAGCAGGTCTAAGACAAGATCGCCCCATTCGTGCAAACGAAACTACATTCGCTCAAACCAAACTCCATTCGTTTCAAACAAAATCGTCCATCATGAAGCCCACTCAAGTCCTCGTTGCTCTTGCGGCCATTGCCTATGCCGCCCCCGTGGCAGATGAGTCCAAAGTCAAGGCGTTGGAGCTTGACGAAGACTTTCCTCTTGCTGAACTCGAAGCTTACTTCGATGCCCACCTGAACGGCCAAGACTCCGAGGCCAGCTCCCTTCAGGCCAGGCAGTTCAGTTCCAGCACCTACAACCAACTGACTGACGGAACACCCTGCCGCCCTGTCACGTTGATTTACGCTCGAGGAACCACACAGGCCGGCAACGTTGGAGACCCAGCTGCCGTTGGGCCCATCTTGTTCAACAACCTTGCCTCCCGTATTGGCTTGAATAACCTGGCTGTGCAGGGTGTCACCTATCCCGCGAATGTCGCTGGATTTCTCGCCGGAGGTGACGCTGCTGGCAGCAGAACTATGGCTAATCTCATTACCCAGGTATATTTATTAGCAAGGAGAAAATATGCGTATTGAATTCAATGACTAACAACACTCTAAGGCCGCTAGCAAGTGTCCCAGCACCAAGATCGTCATCAGCGGCTACAGCCAGGGTGCCCAGCTTGTGCACAACGCTGCTGGTATGCTGTCCGCTTCCGTGACCAACCGAGTCACTGCTGGTCAGTACTATGTTCCTTAACTTACGAACTCCTTACTAATTTGTCATTTGTACAGCTCTTACCTTTGGTGACCCCAAGCGCAGCCAGGCTTTCGGCACCATTCCTTCTTCTCGTACTCGCGTCATCTGTCGCGCCGGGGACGGCATCTGCGAGGGTACTATCATTATTACTCCTGCACACACCCAGTACCAGCAGGATGCCCCTGCTGCAGCTGAGTGGATTGCTGCTCGTGTTTAAGTTATGGATCAAGTAGAATAATTTTGTACTTCTGCAGTTCATGTTCCGCGGTTAAAAAAATATACATGTGATCTATCACTATCTGTATTGTCCTAAGAAACTGTTGCAACGAGGCGGATATCAGTACCAGTCTCCCCCGAGGACCTATTATTCAAGAAACTTCGATATTCAGCTCTTTCGTACTTAATCAGCGAGGAGGATGAAGATAGTCCGAGCATCCAGGAAAATTCTCAATTCCCAATTACCGTCAGACCAACCCAGGCGTTGGGAACATCCTGATCGCAATTCTTTCAAATTTGCGGCGACAACTGCTGTGCCTACTACCTGAAATCTCCCTCGAAGCATTCCTGTTCGCACTACGTCTGCCCGCACTATGACGGCCCTGCGTGGAAACTCAAGCCAGCAGATGAGATCTCCAACCCGTATATTGCTCGAAGCAAGACCCAGTTTCCATGGTGCCTCATGTTTCCCAGTCATCTGGAACAAACGACAATGATTGGCAGAAACCTGTATCGTAGGTGAACTATCATTCCCGGCAGGGCCGTGTGACTTGCTTTGCAAGTCCAATTGCAAGTTCAATACCCACTCTGCAGTCTTGTCCCATCGGTTGGTCTCCTCCTCCCATTGTATTGTACTTCTACAATCGAAGCATTTGACCGACAAACCGTCGTCGCCCAGATCTAGAATCGTACGGATAAGTGTATCATTCTCTCTGTGAGCCTTGCCAAGATCGCTCCTATAGTTCTCTTGGACCTGTTGTGTCCAATTATCCACCACACTGAGCTTTCCAATGATTTCCGTGGGCTGCGGACCAACAGAAACGACACAGCCTAGCATCGCACCTCGTAACTGGAATGCTCTATGATCATCTGTGTCTGTGATGATGGTGTCGTTTTGATTTCTGGGTGCATATGTTCGTAGTATTTGCTGCAAGGGGTCACATTCTGCTCCAAAGAGTAGAAACTTGACGAGACTCCCAACGACTATGGCGTCTACGTCAGAAAACAAACTGTGATCGTTCATAAATTCCATCACATTGATCCAGATTTCTAACAGAGATTTCTTGTAATCGATATCGAAGCAACGAGCATCTGATGCCATCCCTAAGAGGCCGTATACCTTGTCTTTTCTGTCCTGACACTCGGCTTTCTGGTGTGTAAAGAGTAGATGAAGCAAAGTGTTTGACCCAGTGTATTTTTCCTCTCTCTGCCTCTCCAGCCTTATGGGTCCGTCAGAACCGAGATTGTGCATTGAGAGGAAGTGCGTAAACTGTTTCCACTCCACCGCAGAGTTTCCAAAACATACTTTGATCTCCTGGGCTAGCCCAATCTCCTGGATTATCCAAAGGCGCTTCCAATAGGCATCATTGCACAGCTCTATTGCCAAATCACGAACGGTGTTTTTGGTCCGAGTTTGTTCTGGTGTTGATTTTGGAGTTGTTTCTTCATCTTGAGTGTTTCCATGACCAAGAGTTCGCAAGTCTGGAAGAGTTGCTTCATACTTGGAATATTTTTTGCCTAGCCATACAACCACAGTGTTGGCCCTGAAATAGATGTGGTGCATTATGCGAACTTGTCTATTCCGCTCTTCAATATTATTCTGATCGATGCATACTGCATCAATCCAGTAAAGTGTCCCACGGCAGTGCTTCCGGAGGTAGTGCAAAGCGTCCCAAAGATTTTGCCGGATACTGAAGTCGTGACCGTTGAGAGTGATCTTTTGCTGAGCTTTCTCACATCCCCACATGTATGAAAGGGCGTCAAATTTTGGCCTATCACCAAATATAACCTCGGACAAGACACAACTAATAGGATCGCTTTCGTTATCGGCATATTCGATTCGTAAAAGTCGCGTGCAGTCTCGATCTGGGTCGAGCTCATCATAAAGAGACGGGGGTTGTCCGAGTGAGTGCCCAGAGACATTCCCTGCTTCCGGGCCTTGGGTTTGGTTTGTACTGTCCTCGGTCTGATTCATCGCTACGGTGCCTTCGTTCATTGTAGGTAGATATCATGAATTCGAGAAGTGGGAGTTTGTTGCACAAGGGCAGGGTAATTGTCATATCATGTTATCTGTGGCGAAGCATGCAGGTACACCACCCTCGCTTATGTCGTTATACCCCAATCAGTAAACCGACTTGAGGAGTACATTGATATTACTTTACCTGTAACAAAACAACTTGAGGAAATCAAAATTTTGAACGAGTTCTGTATCATCATGGTCGATATCTCAGCAGAATAACACACTTTCTTTTACCCGCTGGGTTTGACAGGCAACTGTGAGATTACTATATAGGAAATGTCACTATGAATAGATACTTCACTTTATGTCTTGGCTATTCTATCACAATGGATAACGTCTAGTCTTGAATATCTTTGCGAATATGCATATATCTCGATGGAGTCTATCATTGCTTGCTTGAGCATCTCACTTGATAGGACATACTGCATCTTCATAGGTCAGTAAGACCTCATGGAAACAGAAGAATGGCCGCCAGAAACACGTGAGATGTAAGTATTACTTAGGAACAAATCACATCCGAGTAACTTTTACAATTCAAAGGAGAATTATAAGCAATGTTTCATATCCCGGGAAAGATGATTGGAGATTAACGAGTGAAGTAGCTAAAAAGAAACAAGACGATAAAAGAAACGGTTGAAGGATAAATCACTTCCATTTCACCGAGCTATGACGATCAACGCGGCCCATACCATTCCCCATGGAGCACCTAGATGATCTTGCCGTTCAGGTTGACACCTCCAGGGGGGAAGACAAAGGTGATGTTGGTGAAGTGGAAGTTGCCAACATAGACCTGGTTGCGATAGATACTGACATAGAAGTCGAGCTGCACTTTGTTAGCTCTCTCTATGAAATACTTTTTTCCTTTATGTACTTACCCCAGATACATAGAGCTTGAAGGTAGCATTGCCTGAAGCAAGCTGGGCAAAGTCGTTGTAGAAGAGGGTGCCACTGAGAAACATTGTGTCAGCATCACCAGCTCTTTTATACCAGTGTTATGCATTTGTACTCACACGTTGAGAGTGCCAGTGTAGGGCACAAAGAAACCCGCACCGCTAGCCTCAAACTTCAACTCAAGAGTGGCAGCTCCGAGGCTGACGGAGATGTTGGTCTTGGTAATGGTGATGGTACCGTCAGCAGCAGCCTGGTTCTTCCAGACCTGGTGCTCGGGGCAGTCGCAAGCAACCAGGGCTTCCAGGTGAGCTCGACCGCCGGGCTTGGAGAGAGCCTGTTGTGCAAGTTCCTGAATCTCCTGCTCGGTGGTGCTGCGAGCATGGGCGCCAGTGGTGACGTATTGGGCCAGAGCAGTGAGGAGACTGCCATCGACACTACCGGAGTTGGTAGTCTGGATAGGCAGGCTCTGCTGCTGTTGCTGCTGAGGGAAAGCGATAGCGGAAGCCATTTTGAAAAGGTTGAAGTGATGAGAAGGACTTGAAGCTTGCTGGAAGGTCTGGAGAAGGGTGATCTGTTGTTGATGGTTTTACTTTCTACAGGATGATGTCTGGGGTTTATATAGTTTTTCCTGTCACTCTTGAATGTACGTTTTGCCTCAACTCAGCAACAACCCCCAAACGAACGCGAGCAAGTCTGAAGACAAAAACTTGATAGCTGAGATACATTGCCTCTCTCTCTCAACTCAGCGCTTAGCTATTGCTGAAGCCATCCTAACACGGCTAGGTTGAAAGACTCGCCGTTGCTGAAGAATCATGTCTCACTTTCAGCTGGCCTATAGGCCATTGTCGACAGCAGGATTCAATTGTCACATTGCCAATATGATCCTAGGGAGATGTTGAATCACATATTGGTATGAGTCCACTAATGCCGCGAACATCACGACTTGCTGATCTCTCTTAACCCCTGGACCTTGATTCTGAGTGCACGACCAAGAACTCCCCATGTCGCCATTCACAATGCATCGTGAAAGTGGCAAGCTGAAGGGACTATTTGGTGCTAGACTGTTTTTTGTTTACCTGGAATTTGCAAGAACCGTCACATGTATGTTTCTCGGAACGGGACTTTGGTCAGTGGAGCTAGAAGCTATACTTAATAACTACATAGAATCTTGAAGTCGTGCGGCGCGAGCCGAGAACGCCACAACTGCGTGCCTACCGCGAGCCAACAACGGCCGCGAATTATAACGACGAAGTAACAAATAGAATTTGTGATGTCGCTGCTTCTGGAAGTCAGCAAGGTTACTCAGCTGCGCGTTGCATCTCATCTATACCGCTTTAGGACAATACTGTCTTGATAGTAATTCCATTTCCTAATTCGAGTCAGCCCATTTTAACGTCAGAAACCCCCGTTCGGATTTCAAGGTTCCCATTGGACTCCCGTGTGCGTACTCTTTAACATGCAGATGTAGTGGCGTTTACTAGGCTACACAAACATATCCGCGTTACCTTTGAGGCCAGCCACCTAACTAGAAAGGCGTTAGAACACGGATACTGCCGCGTGCACGACATTTTGTAGTCACGACCAGCTGGTGTTCTTTATGTAGTCCTACCAAGAATGGCCATCTCTGATGAACTTCATCAAGCTCACATTTTCAAATCTGGTCTTGTACAGGCTTTTGTGATTGGAGATGGGGCCACTCCATGCCATTAGGAACCATAAAGTCGCAGCAATGCATGTTACTCACTTGAAAGAACTAGCATCGGGCCTCTATTGGCCGTTCAGACTAAATCGACTATCTCTTAAGACCCATGTCACATTCGGGGCTGATCGCTAATTTCAATCAGATTTTGTCAGCTAGCCTCTATTCTCCCAATCAGAAAGGATCAGCGTGGATGCTTGTAATACTGCAAGCCGCTCCCTCACCGAGTGCATAGTCTTTAAATAATTCCTTGGTCGACAGAAAGATTTTCGGTATTCACAACCACAACACGAGAGGGGATGCAAGCCTCATCACACTCTAGGAATGGGCAAGGACAGTAGAGCATTTGTCAGCTCGTGAAATGTAACGGCGGCAGATATCATTAGTCTTCACAGTCGTTACGGTAATGTTTTTCCTTAGTTCCATACCACTCTATTACTCAAAAGGTTTCTCACAGTACAAGGATCGCTGTCACAGGGCGAGCTAGAAACTATCAAATATCATAAAATAACGAGCGCGGACAGGTTAACTTTGTTATTGATAACATTGAAAAATTCGAGAAGGGTCGGCTTTGGTTCAGAGTTAAGAAGGTATTAATCAAATAAGGGGCCAGTTTCATACACAAGGTCTTTCAATTGTAGAGCGGATGAAGTCACTAGTGGTATAATCATTTTTCGGCTGTAAACAAATGCAGTATATATAGATAGACCAACTCAACTTATCGACAGGATAAAAGTATATACAGAAACAATATAAAATGGCCAGTCCTTAGACGCTTACAGAGTCTTCTTAGCCCAGCCAACCTGCTGGTTACCACCGTCAAAGACAACAAAAGCAGCCTTGAGCGCAATGTCACCAAAGATGTTGATACCGATATCGTCACTAGGCTGAATACCACCGAGGCAGGTGGAAGACCCTTGCTGGACGGGAGCGTAGTTGATGTAAGAACCAGGGATGGTAATGGTCACACCACCAACAGCAAAGCTGAAGTTGGGCAGTGTAGCAGAGCAGCTAAAGACGTAACCGCCGTAGGACGAGCTGTAGCGAGCTCCGCTGACCTTGGCGTAGTAGGCCGAGTTGACATCATCGGGGAGGAGAAGGAGGGTAGTACCGGTATCCGCAATACCAGTGATGGGGCTTCTGTTGACAGCAGCTGAGCCAACGGCGTATCCGGAGGAAGTGAACTCCCACCAGCCACCAGATGAATCAATAGGAGCGTATCCAATCTTGCCGGTGTAAGCTGAACTGTCAATGTAGCCAAAGTTGTAGGTTCCAGGCTGCTGGTGCTTCAGGTCGGCGGTGAAGACAGGTGACTGGAGAGTGGAAATGGCGTTGTCGAAAAAGGTCTTCTGCTTTGTGGGCTTGACAGTGTTGATGGAGCTGAAACCCAGACCAAGAAGGCCATCGAGACCAGTCTCCTGTTCAAACTGATCAGACACGCGCTGAGCGGACTCGACAGCTTGCGAGGTGACGACGAGGCCACCTACGGAGACCTTGTCCTTGTAAACGTCTCCAGATGAGGTACTTCCATCACCGTAGCTGATGGACCAAGAAGCACCAGCGAGCTTCTTGGCAGTGCTGCTCTTGGCAGGGTTGTACTCGTCATGTCCACTGCTACCAGAAGTCTCGGTGCTGAACACCCAAAGGTCGGAAGAACCAGTGTCAAAGTCGAGGTTGAAGGTCTGGGCAGGTGTACCGATTTGCACAGGCGTCAACCACTCGACGTCCTCATCAGCAGGTGTGGTGACAGCTGAACCACTGCCGTTCTGACGCTTGGAATGAGAGGGCTTGACAGCCTTGACAGCCTTCTCAAGACCCTTGGGAAGGGGAACGCCGTACTTGGAGTAGACGTGGGCGAGAGCCAGAGGACCGTTCTTGATGAACTTGGGGTTCTTGACTTGTTCAACGGAGAAGTGCTTGTCTTGAGCGGCGGGGGCGCCAAGTGCAATGGATGCAAAGGCCAAAGAGGCAGTGAGAAGGGCGTTGAGAGAAGGCATTGTGACGATGGTACTGGAGGTATAGAACGGTGAGAAGAGACGAGAGAAGGCGGATGATGCTGATGATTCAAGTCTTGGAGATGACGGTCTGAACTGAACCTTTATACATCACGAACATCATCATAGATGGGCATGTTCAAAAGAACTTGATCATGTCCTGATTGCGTGATGCTTCATTGATTTCGCTCCCACTTCAGTCGGCTTCTATTATCCGTATCACCTTCCAAGAACAGATGATCAATTTGATGAATCTCGGACGATTTACTGGCTGAACATCTGCCGCATCTAAACTCTTGGCTTGATCTGTCAATGCAGCCTCCCGTCCTTGGCATCTGCTTGGCTCCTCGTGGCAGATCCCCCTCCACTTCACTCTTGACAAAGGGTCCCTGACAGCCTTGCATTGTAGACAGATAAAACATCTAGTAGGTATCGGGTAGTCTCCTCCGCGTAGCTACCTACCAATAATGGATGTTACCGCCGATTATGTCCGGAGTTCGGCATTGCTAAGGCCTTTACAGGCAGTTACATCGGGACTCGGCATTCGAGTTGGATGGAGCACCTGAGGACAGGGATATATCTGCTGCTGTTATCAGAGGAACTATTGGACCAAATTGTCATGTGAATCATTTGGCAGAGAGATTGTCCAAGATTCTATTGGCGCAGAGGGCGGTTACGATAAGCGTAATGGCCAGCTCAAATTTCATAATGCGGAACCCCTGCAGATCATGCCTTATCCGCTATTAGCGGCATATTGAATGGCACTGCTTGTTTGGAGCTAGTCTTGTGTTAAAAAGACCTTTTGTTTAGTTTCTGTATAGCTTCGTACTTATGAAAGTCCTGAAGAGGTCCATGCTAAACGCATCCCCGATCACGCCTGCATAGATGATTGAAGCGGCAGAACAATACGTTGCGCGATTTTGATACATGATGTGCTAAACAGGTTCCAACATGCCATCTTGTCTAAATGAAACAGACCACAAGGTAAGGACCAAGACATCGCCGATTTCAAGGTCATAAACACAGAAACAACTGAACGTGCCATTGCCAGATTTTATACAAGTTGGCACAGCTATCACGCAACCAGATGTATATACAGTAGAGGCAGTCCTGTGAGTCATACGAAACAGCTAGCATAGCAGGAAGCGGCGGTTCAGACGTATCATATAATCGTCCAAGTCTAACTTATATTTGTGTTGATAAAAATAGTTTTGATGTATTGACTTTTGATCCGCCTCAATCATTCAGTTGAGAATTCTAAGAAAATTGCGAGGACTTCGGTTTCGGTTCAGAAACCTTAAAAATAAAATGACTTCTATTTGCTACTCTGTCTCAAAACCACATCAGAGTCGTTTTTTACCTAGAGCCAGGCCGGGAAATATGTACAGTCTATTAGTATGCATCTATCAATGTGTCTTCTTAACGATTCGGACAAGCCGTTTCCCTCGATGCGTACGGAGAATTATCCCTCACGATATACACTTCTCCCACCAAAACCAAACACCCAACTGCCATGGAAATAGCAATGATAGGAAAGTTCACTCGAGCAAATTCATGGCTCTTGACATGAATGTGTTTTCGAGCGAGGATGTCCCTCCAAAGAAGACCAGCCAGCGATGCGCTAAAAGCCGTGCTAAACGCGCCATAGTTGACGCCAAGAGCCATACTATAAATCGTGGCCCAGTATGTTCGATCAGTGATGAGGCTAGTGTCAACCGCGCAGTTGATTTCCTTCCAGGCTTGGATGATACGTGATAGAAGAATCGTGGTGCCGATGTTTGTACCCGAGAACTATAAAAAGTTAGAATTGCATACAGTTTCCGCGTTGGGAAAAGAACTTACGTTGGACAAAACGACTGAAAGGAATGCCATTCCACCAATACTTCCAATAGTGCCTGTTCTCTTGGACCAGTGATACCATCCCCATGCAAAAACGTTGACCCAGCCCGTGCTCACGAGCGCTTGTACAAGGACAAACATGGCAAACGCAAAGGGTACCAAGGCGAACGGAAGATGAGCTGCCACAGCCATGACCGTTGGAAAGGTCTCTTGAAGCCACTCGCATGCCTCCCGTGACTTTGATACCAAGTTGGGCCGATCAATCGGTTGTTTTGTTGTCTGTTGGAAATTACCAGCTTCTAGTTTCTCTGAATCCATCTGTGGGGATGGCAATGCTGACATGTTTTGGGTGTGAAGAGTGTCCTCGTCACCTGGGGATGCTTTGGAGTTTTGCGCCGGTGATTGTGGTTCTGAAGCTGATATGATAACGGGGCTGTTTCCTGCAGTGTTGGACACCACCAGCTTAGGAATATCGAACTGGGAATTAGGGTGATGGTTGGTGTCAGACAGATTCTTGGATGCAATACCTTCTGTCTGCGCATCGTTCGCAGGTACACCATCGCCAGCATCAGAGATGCCGGACGTGGCTTTCAACTTGGGTTCCGATTCATCCTGTGAAAGTACAGATCTTTCAAGAGCTCTTTCGGCTCGCGCGGTTTCCATCTCCTTTTTATACGTAGCAGCTGTTTGACGCGTCTCGTGTCGATGAACCCACCCGGATCCTAAATCCCAGCAAAACATGACGAATGCTGCTGGGACAGTCACCCAGAAGACGGGGATTTCGCCGGTACCTGTACTTGCGGCATTGATAGCCAGAACGGTGATGAGGGTAGCGGACATGATCAGAGCGCCGAATGCTGCGCCTTTGCGGTCGAGGAAAGGATTCATGATATTGGCCAGTGAGAGAGTCATTTCTTGTCGCCCCTCGCCAGATTCGGCGGTGTCTTCGGCCTCGTGCTGTACGTATGGGATGTTTGGGTTAACTGGTTCTTTTTCTCTCGCTGCTTGAGGGAGGGTGTGCATCTCGATCTCGGAAGGGATGAGCTTTTCGTCTGCAAAAACAACATAGAGGAGGAAAGGGAAGAGGACTATGGCTGTGACCACAACCGGGACGATCATATTGGCGGTGTAGACGATGAACTTGATGTCGAATGCGCCAGCCAGGACAAGATTGGTGGGGTTGGATGAAACGAGAATGGCTGAAGCGATATTGGCGATGGCAAACTGCGAAAAGATCCAAGCTCTCGGACTTGAGATGTTTTTTGAAACTCGCGTCATATAGGCGAGGAAAGCTGTTCCAGAGAGAATAATGGGGTCGTTTCCGATAAAACTTCCAAGCAGGAAGAAGAAAGCATAGAGGTAGAAGAAGAGTCGATGGCCAACCTTACCACCCCAGGACAAGACTTTGAAAGCCAGCCATCGAATGATGCCGGACGCATCGATAGATATGGCGATGTAAGCCAGCGTGATGAAGAAGGCCATGATATCAATAGGATGAATGTGATTTGCGCCGACAGTCCCATCGTGTACTTCTTCGCGTCCAATTGCAGAAATAGCCAAGAGAAAGAGATCGGCAATCAGAGGGGCAGTAATGAAATTGACGGGAAAATTGAAGCGCACAAAATGCTTTGTGCAACGCTCTTTATTGTTCAGAATGGCATGATGCGTGCTTGCTGGTATGATGCGAAGGTGGACAAAACATCGCCATGTCAGGTCCACGAGAGATTTTGGGACATAGACAGGGATGTGAAAAGGCCAAAGAACAAGGATATCTATCGCGCAACACCAGGACAACTGTTAGTCATGTACGTACACAATTTGTTGCACATTGCGTTGTGCAAAGTTGGGGGGTGACAGCACATACTAGCAATTACAAAGGCGATGAGTGTAACTATTGATCTCCATTGACGGATCTCGCTGGTATCAACACCAGCCATGGTGGATATTGTTTTTCGTAAAAGACCACCCTTTTTTTTCGTTTCGTTTCGTAAGAAAAAGTGGCAGACAGCCTCAAATTAAAGTAACGGTCAGAGAGAAAGGGAAGAGAAAAAAGGGAGGAAAACCTGCCCAACGAACGGCTCAACGGCAATTCAGTGGAGACTTTTCTCTGAGTGGGGAAAAGTAATCTTTAAGATGTCATCGCATTTGAGGTAAAAGAGCTAAAACAAGAAGCATTTCGGTGCGGGTATTGGGTAGTGTGATGTGGTGCAAAGTGCAATGACCATGAAACAAAGGACTTGGATCTCTTGCCAAGTGATGGAAGAAGAAAAGATGTTTTCTAGAAGAATAATATTCCGATCTTCGTTAGTTGACAAGGGTACAAAATACTGATGCCTAACCGTTGATCACTCAGTTCTGGTATGCAGCCCGAGGTGAGAATGGCTGACTGAGACTTTGTCCACCTATCAAATCAAAATCAAGCTTTTCTTCCTCCAGATCGAGTTAGCTCTCGCCCGGCTATTAGGTAGACTAACTAGGCCATGAACGAGTGGCTGTGCAGTCCAATCCAGTCAGCTGAGACACACCAAACGACAGAGACCAGTCGAAAGAGGATGCCTACAAAAAGCATTGACTATTTTCGAAAAGTCACTGATGCTTACAGCATGTCTGATGTCAGTTTATTGAGTCTTATTTCCTACCGAGTGTTATGTATGCGCCTCATTCTCAACAACTCCCCATACATAAGCCATTAAACTTCCCCCCGCATTATGTGACTTTTAATCATGTACTCAGTGTCTGCCCTGCCAAGACCATGCCATTGAAAGCGCCATGCCTGCGGTTTCCAACGTCTTTGTCGATGCAAGGGCTGTGACGGGGCTTGGAAATGAAACTGGTGATCCATTGCAGGTTATCTGTGCCTGGCCCGTCTCTGGCCAATACGGTACTGGGACTCGCGTTCTGTGAGTAGCTCGAAACTTTTAAATGGTGGCAAAAATTAATCCTGATTTATAGATACTATGTCCTCATTGCCGCGTGTCTTGTTGCGCGAAGAGAAGAATGGCTGGTGAATCCCTGTCTAGCGGCGGCTTTGGTACTACCAGCTGTTGCTGCAATTCATGGTATCGTCTTGACCGCCATGCACAATCCAGGTAAGATAAAGTTTGCAGCGATGAAAAAAAGAGATGGCTGACTGTCTCAGATGCTGTGGATATGGACATATACGGGGCCTTTCAGCTATGCGCAATTGGTATCCTCGCTGCTCCAGTAACAGTCATGATGTCAAAGACCTATTTCAATGATCCTGGCAGAAACACCATCTTTCTGTGGACATTTCTACTTTTGATCGGTATGTCTGTAACAGCCATCAAAATTCCGGCATGTTCTAACTATTTCCAGGCCTTCTAAGTATGACTATAGAATTCTACCGCATAGAAACCCACGATTGTACCAAAGATGCCTCGGGGAACCCCGTTTCAAACATCGCTTCAAACTTCAACTACATCGACGGAAATAACTGCGGTCTCATCTGCTCTACTCGGGACGGTCCTACATCGCCCATGAGAGGCGGATCAGCTGACAACATATACGTCATCCCCGCACCTCACACACTTACTTTCGGCGCTGCAACACTACTCGCTGCTGCATGTTGTGTGCATGCTGTTCTTTGCTTGGTGTCCATGTGGGACAGGGTACTGGAGATCAACTGGCGACGACGATTTGGGCGACAGGAGGAAGAGGATACTTCAAGCGAAGACGGAGATGCAAACAAGGGCGTCATGAAAAAGGTCAACGATACAATTGGTTTCTTCCTGAGGATTCTGGCTGTTCCTGTCTTTGGAGGCGCTGGTTTGGCCATTTTGATTGTGGGCGAGATCAATTTCTTCAGTCCTCAGGTTGATTATCAAACCGAACCCATGGCCAATATTGGTAAGTCACCAGTAAAACAATTGTTTTCTTCACAAGCTAATATTCCCAAGGTCAATGGGCTCCTGTTGTAGGTACTGCAATGGCCATGATTGGTTCACTTTATCTTCTCCTAGCTCGCCATGCAGAAGAAGCGGGCGATCCATACGCGCCACATCAATGCAACTGTCATCACTGCCATATTGAAAACAGTGCTCGGCACAGTCAAATCTCGCATCAGGATAGCCTGTCTTCGTTGAACAGTCGGGAAGCTGGCCCAAATCTTTCTATCGCAGAAACCCACCCAACAGTGACAGCCGGCCAACTATCGCCAAATACGGATCTGACTCGCCCTCGATCTCGGACATCATTGTCTTTACAGTATCGGGAATCTTCAATAGAAGGACATCAGACTCTTAACCTTCCAGCAAGAAATCCCTACAGACAAAAAATCGAGAATGCATTCTTCCGATTCGGTGAAATGATTGGAACGCCACCTCACGACTTTATTACAGAACCCAAGATCCGAAAGCCAGATCATGTTGATGTGCCCATGATACCAGGAGAGCGATACCGAAATGAGCGCGTATCAGCAGTTGAGAGGGAGCAGGACTTGCACCAGGATCATGAGGAGGAAGTTGCTTCAACAAGATCAAGATCCAGTAGTTTTCGCATAAACGAAGTCTCTCCGCCAAACGTTGAGAGATGTACATCACTACCAGTCACATTACCACCAACCGCAATGATAAGAACAAGATCGAGATCAAGATCAAATACAGGACCCAGAACTAGACTAGCATCTTTTAATCACCAATCTTCATAGAGTCTTCATGAGAGAAATGTTTTGCTGTTCAATGTTGAATTATGATCGCTATTAATATTTGGTTAAACAAATTTTACGCATGTTGAGGCTTTATGCCTTAGTGTCGACCTCTTGGTCTTTGCCTGACACATCCGTACCCGCGGTAACCTTGATCTCGTGGCTGTGTTCCAGACCAGACAACACGATCCAGGTGGGAATAACGCAGAGAAGGGTGATACCAAAGTTGAGACCAATGCTGACAAAGTGGTTGGCATTGCCTTCAGACTGCATCCTGCACGCTGTTAGTGATTCGTTCAATTATTAATTAGAGACTGGATACTTACGCCCAAGCAACAGTCTGACCCAAAGCCTCGAATCCTCGGAGAATACCGCAGTGGTAAGACAAAGATGAGATATCGGTAGTGTACTGTCCAACAAGCCAGTACAAGAACTGTTGGAAAGCTTGACCTCCAAACTGCCAGAAAAAGATCAGAGCATAGGCCTTGCCAAACCCACCCTTGAACCAGTCAAAGACGGGTGGCTCAGCAGCATCGTAAAACTGCTTCTGAAGAATCGTTGCCCAGATCCAAGTACCAGTAAGGATGGTGATGATGCTCAAGAAAGCGATTCGGGCTCGTGTCTTGATAAAGATCGACTGTCGGTCCAACAAGCCCGCAATAAGGAAGGAGCTGATGATTCCGGAGAAGTTGGTGAAGAAGGACGAAAACGCGCGCGATCGAACGGTAAAGTATGTCGTCAACCATGTGCTCATGAAGCCGTTGTAGAAGTAGCTGATGAAAAAGGCAGGGATCAGAAGAAGCATGCGCCTGGTGAAAAGCAGCGAGAAGACTGCCTTAAACTCAGCGGCCCAAGTAGGCTGCTTGTGCACCACGACGAGCGTTTGGTCTTTTCGCTGGACCTTTCCAGCAGGGCTGAGAAATAGGGCGATTGGGAGGCCGAGGCACATGATGACAATAAAGACGATGTATGTTGCGGAGCTGACAGAGCCTTTGGAGGAGGATTGGGCGTTGAGACCGAGGTTGATGGCGCCTCCGACGATGGGGCCCGCTGCTTTGGCAGATTGCCAGATAGCTAGACACAGTCAGCTCATTGCCATAATTGTTAGAATTCCGGAGAGACGAGGGGACGCACCAAGGTAAAAAGCACGATCTTGAGGACTGGGGTATCCGATGATGATGGCTGCTTCAGCAGCCCAGAAGAAACCCGCCGAGATACCACAGAGAGCACTTCCAAACAGCAAAAACCAAGTCTTGGGCGCAACGTTGTTCGTGTAAAGACCTGCTCCGTAAATGGGGTATCCAATGGCTCCGAGCGCAAGACCGTAGCGTAGACCGATTCTGTTGTTGATTGCGCCAGCCAGAATACACACTGCTGCGAATAGTCCGTAGACAAGCGCATTGGCTGCCGACACAGCGTATGGCTCAGCTGCTCCTCCAGCACCTAGACCACCAAGGGCATCCCACATGCCCGGCGCCGTGAAAGAGACACCACATGCGATGGCGATTTGAAAGGGGATCGAGCGGAAGAACGAGGGTTTTTGCTGGGGAGAGGCGACTACCACTGGGGCGTCGAGGGATGGATCGCGTAAGGACGCCATTATGATGGACTGAGACGCTGAATTCGAGACAACGAGATCATAAGTCTAGAAACGGGTCTCGGGGTGAGTTGGTATTTATTTATTCTATGCCATTATGAGATGACCCGTGCAGAGAAGCTTTGCCATTGCGTGCGATTGCGTGCTTGCAAAACTCGTAGCTCGACCTGTCCGATCAACGTTGAAACCAAACTAAAAAGGGTTATCGATGGGGTTTACTATAAGAGCTAGGACCCATAGTCAAGGTTGTACCTGCAGCAATCCCGCATCCAATGCCTGGGTACGATGGATATCATGGTGATATATGATGTGTTTCTGATGGACTTGATCAACTAGGGTCCCTAGCTGCCTTGCCTAGTATAGGATATTGTTTCATTCTAGAACAATTCGCCTGACAAACAGGTTGAATGATATTTTCTATTCTCAAAAGTGACTTGAGCTTGGATTCTATT
Source organism: Fusarium nodosum (assembly GCA_014898975.1). Classification (NCBI taxonomy): domain Eukaryota; kingdom Fungi; phylum Ascomycota; class Sordariomycetes; order Hypocreales; family Nectriaceae; genus Fusarium; species Fusarium nodosum. The sequence goes on along the minus strand of JAAVUE010000086.1, from coordinate 288,607 downwards.
GCCTGCCGAGTACCGCCGAGCCGGGCGAGTATCCCATGGGGCATTACCTAACATTAATACGAATGATTGGGTCTTGACACTTGTGCGGGTTAGTGGGTGGATTGGGAGAGAGATTACTCATGTTTGACGGAACAGGAGCAAGACCCTTATTCAAGGTGTCAACTAATAATGCTGGTAGTGATGAAGTATATTCGGGAATAAGAGTGAGATTTTAGCATTAGTATGTATCGATCTTGTGTACATGGAACCGACTTGTCGTGTGACCATCTGCGGTATCTATCAACTTCGATCAGCAATTTCTCTGAAAAACTGGAGATATACAAAAGAAAAAGATTGAAAACTTTTAGCCCGCCACCGATGACGACGGCTGTTTGACAGAACGGCCGATCGAACACTATCTTTTCCTTATCGAGGCTTCGTATCTTATCTTATCGGCTATGAGATCATCGTGAAAGTAAACACTCTAGTCTAGGGTATTGTCGGTTGTTCTGTGCCTCAATCCTACAACTTTCTTGCCAAGATTCTTCAACTGCATGTGAGTTCCCCTCAGTAGATCATGTGTTGGCATTTGCACATGAACCTCGGTAGATGTCGATCAAGTGTGAACCCCTCTTTAGAAAAGGACCCTTGATATATTTCATTCAATGCATTGGGCCCATGACCCAACTCGTCAGTCATCAACATAAACAATATTTGCCTACGTGAAGATTGTTACAACGCAACATGGTTGTCGACAACACCCAGCCAGAAGGCGAGAACCCTATAGGTGACTTCACTGTTGAGTTTCTCGGAACCCAATCATCCAGTAACAGTGCCAGTCGACGCGATCTAGGCTTCACAGGCCAGCTCGGCGGGAAATGGTATGCAGTGTACGGCGATGTATTATGGTGTGACTCTGGCGTTACCCACCCATCGGAAGACACTGAGGGTTTCCACGGAATGGTTAGGAATGCTGTGTCTGCTTTGACCGACGACCCGTTGATTGTAGACGACTTGCATCTCAATGATGATGAACCCGTCCCGCACCAAAAGCAATTCATGCCCTTTAATGAAGAGTGGGGAGAAACCAATACGTTTGGCTTTGGAGGTACGGGAATTGCCGAGACAGACCCGGATACTGCAACTGGTGTTCTTTACTACCTTGTGGTGAGCATGGATCCTCGTCTGACTGTACTTGATATCCGCTAATTTGACAGAACGATGACGAGCACTACAAAGGCGCTGGAGTGGCCAAGATCGAACTAGTTGACGATGTTCCGACCGTTACAGATCGATATGGCGATCACGGTATCTGGTGGAACGGAGATGAACTTCCCAAGTACGGCGACGTGGCAACTTATCGAGATGTCAACAGCGAATACATCTACATTCTTGGAAATCCACCCAACACTATCACCGACTTCCCGGATAAGGTCTACGTCTACATGGCGCGCGTACCTGCCATCGATGCTTTTGATCTCGACAAGTACGAGTATTGGTGGGGAAGAGAACAGGGATGGAAGAGCGAGCCGCTGACAGAATATAACTGCGAAACAGCTGTCATGTGGGGTGTTGGACAAGGGCAGATTGTTTACAACAAGCATTTTGAAACATACTTTTACGTTCATCTTGATCTCGGTAAGTTTTGCCAATCTTGCCCCCATTTCGTAGAGTTTTATACTGATGAAGTCAGGTGGAACGGTATTTCTAAAGACTGCTCCTAGTCCAGAAGGTCCGTGGACTGAAGGAAAAGAGATTTTCAAGGATGAGCCCATTGATGGTGGACTAGTCTACGCTGGATTAGCATACCCTCATCTGGATGAGTCGGGCGAGACGTTGACAATTGGTTTCACAAACAATAATTGGATCCGCATCATCAAAGTTAGCTTTATAGGCTAGAAAGACAATTCGTATTCGTATGGGGTTGACTCTATCACTTTTATATATGCTGTTATGTATCGAGATTGCTTTTTAGATTTCCGACATTTCAGGCAACAAGTAAAGCAAAACTCAAAATCAGCTTTCTACTTTAACATTCAATCAAGATCAATACATTCGCTCAAATCGACACACTTGATGATATAAGATACTAGGAACGTGTTCAATTTTTTTCTTCTTTTTCTGTATTTTCTACTTTTCTGAATTCACCAGATCAAAACAATCTTTTCCAGCTAGGAAGTCTCCCTCGGAGCCAAGTCCAGGTAAAAGCTCGTTACAGTCAACTCTATTGTCTAGAGTTCCAACTCTCACCACGAACTGCCACGATCGAAGCACATCTAGAAATAGCCACCGCCACGGGGGCGAGGCTGATTCATTCTATATGCCGGAGGAGGCTGGGGTCGAGCCTGGGATTGAACCGTAGCATACGCCGGAGGAGGCTGGGGTCGAGCCTGGGGTCGAGCCATAGCATACGCTGGAGCAACAGGAGGTTGAGCCATCCTGTACGCGGGAGCGGCTTGACGCTGAGGCGTAGCACGCGGTGGAAGAGTTTGATCCAAGGTATTTTCTGGAATACCAACAGGAGTTTGAGCCGTCCTGTACGCGGGAGCGGCTTGACGCTGAGGCATAGCACGCGGTGGAAGAGGTTGATCCAAGGTATATTCTGGAATACCGGCAGGAGGTTGAGCCGACCTGTACGCGGGAGCAGCTTGACTCTGACGGCGAGAAAGACCGTCTTGCCTAGGTTGAGGATGAATACTTACCTCTCGAAGCAGCGAGGGCTGAAAGTGGCCTTCATCGTGGGTCCCACCCACGCCTCCACCGAAGGGATGATAGGCCCGGCCATTACCATTGGGCATTTCGTCGAAGATGCGAGCACGAGTCCGCTGCTGGCTTCGACCGTAGGGCTGATTAGCACCATAGAGTCCTGGCTTGGAGCTCAGACCATCGCGGTACTGTCCTCTGGCGTGAGAGTCCTCCAGGACCTGGTCTTCCACTGCATTGCGGAAGTACTGAGCGGGACCATTGCAGCAGTCCGGGCAGCGGAATTCAACATACCTGATGGGCTTTTGCATGGCGCTGGACCCAGGGCGGTTGTAACCACGAGGTGGCTGGATTGCGCCGCAGTCCTTGCACTGGTAGAAAATGGCAACGTTTGCGTTTGACATTTTGACGGTGTTGGTGAGTTGATGAGTTTGGTGTTTGTGTGTGAGGTTTGTGTTTGGTGTGTAAAAAGTCTGAAGATGGAAAAGTGTAGTGTTGTGGTTGTTTTGTTTACCTTTTGGTTGTTGGTTTACCTTTTGGTTGTTGGTGAGAAGAATTCAGTCTGGATAGGGAAAAGCCAGAATTTATACTACAGTTGAACATACATCATAGTTGGAAGAGGTTGTGAATATTGAAGAATATTCTTGTTGTTCGTGGGAATGAAATTACGTTTCAGTTCTTGTGTTCACTTTCATTTAGAATTTGTTCTATTGTTCAAAATCCCAGAGGTACGTGTTCATACAAATTGATGTTTTTTGCCTTTGTGTTGACGAACATCCATATATTCTCAGAGCTCAGTAACCTATTCCTCAATTATTCTTTATTTTCTTAATATTTCTAATTAACAATACTTTACGTAGGCATAGACTAATGGTGATTCTCTTCTTTACGACCATCACCCATCTCCTAACACTGGATGGTTTTAGCCTAGATATTTCTCACAGGTAGAATTGCTCCACTACATCTGAGATGGGGTTACTGACTCTCTAGACCATGACCAGATACATTTAAATTAACGCATTTCTTTTAGACGTTTGGATAATGATTACCTATTTAAATTTTATACTAATCTGTTATACAATCGACATGACCACATTACAACTCATCCTCCTTCTCATTCTCGCAAACACCATCAAAATCTCCATACTTTTCCATACCAGCAGCTACGATCTTTTTGAATTCATTGAACGGACAGCTCGCACCTGGTCCATTCTGGCAAAGCGGCAAAGGTCGAGGCGCAGTGTTGGCAATAAACCTGATAAACTCTTCTCCATCACCAGACCCATCCTTGGTATCGGGTCGCTTGCACGTCATCTTCTCCATGCCGACGTGGCCCAAGAAGGGAATCAGATCAGACATCTTCCAAGCTCGAACATGGTTCACGTGCGTCGTAGGAAATTCGTCGGGGCCTTCGTGGGAGGAGGAGTTGAAGATGCCAAGTGCTGTGGCTACAAAAGGAGGGACTTCGCGATGGGTGAAGTAGAAGAAGAGACGCTGCTCCTTGGGCCAACCAGAACCAGATGACTCGTCATCAATTAAGTCAGAGTTCTTGTCGATGTTGTCAAAGAGCTTCGACTGGGAGTGTAGCCAAGGGAAGCCAAGGTAGTTGGACAGAGGGTTGAACGGGCCAACCATGTGAGCGTACTTCATGTCCCAAGCGTACTCGTACGACAGCCACTCTGCATCGGAAAAGAGTCCGCAGATGGGTGACTTCTTTCCTCGGATGGCAGACTCGTAGCCGCAGATAGACTGAAGAGCAAAAACATCCTTGGGAGCAAGTTCGTAATCATCGGGTGTGTAGGGACGTAGGCGACGCGACACTGATGAGGCATAGTTCTCGACAAACTCATTCTGCTGATCAGTACCGGGGTCCTTTGAAAATTTTGAACAAGCCTTATGAGGAAGAAGAGCACGTGTTCCATCGTTCAATTCCTTCTTGTCAAACCTCGTAATCTCAATGTTCCCATCCTCAGGGAAAGCCTGTACAAAAGCCTTGGCGGTGTCATAGGTTCGAGACTTGGTATCCGCAATGACGCGCTTGACTGAGGAAGCAAGATGTTTGTATCGCTTGAAAAGATGGTTCCCAACCTTTTTGGCATCCTTCTTGCCCGAGGGCGTCACATCTTCGAGATGATCCTCCTCGATTGGAGAGTACCACTTGTTCAAAAACTCGAGAGGACCCGAAAAGTCGCCGCGGTGCTTTTCAAGTTTGTAGAGAAAAGGCTGGATGTAATCCTCGTACTCGGCATCGTTGGCGTAGATGGCGGCGTGACGAATGAGGTACGATGCGGACGTGACGGTGCATCCTTCAGGCGCGGCATGCGAAAGGCCGAAGCCCACGGCGTCGAAATAGGGCGAGATGCCGGGGAGATGAAGAAGAGGATCGAATTGATAGCCTTGGGTATGATCGAACGAGTCAATGGGTTGTTGGATGACGGATGCGAGGACAATTGAAGGCAGAGCTGCAGCCGCGATGGCGCGCAGACTATGAGGCATGGCAAAGTTTTGAAGATGGAGTGATGGTGTTGTATGAGAGATGGAGTAGAAGCAAGAAGCTGCAGCTTCGGTTCCTGGAGGTTCCTGGATAAACTGGGGTCAAGCAAGGTAATCAAAGAATATGACAGCCTTGACAGGCCCGGGATGAGAGGAATCGATGACGTACAGGGAATGTGGTGGAAACTAGAGACGTTTATGGTGTAGAAAAGATAAGAATCAAGGCCAGTGAAGCCACTAAGATAAGCCTAGCTTGTTGACGTCGCGTTGCACTTCAGTAGAAACCGTGTTTATTTCCAAGAGGCTAGCAATTGACCAATCGTTACACGGCCATGTCATTTATGCAATTCATTAATATCATGTCTCACATTTGCTAATGTGCTTAATTATCAAATTCACCCAGGCATAAATTATTCCTCTCCTCATATCCAGATGCGAAGTTGACCCATGTTGCATCAAATTCGGTGTGTCGTTATGAGTGTCTTTCACGTCTGGCAATGCCAAGTTTGCAGCACAATGATTCTTTATGAAGCTGGATTTGATAATTCAACGGATGAATATAAATATCCAGATCAGTTGTATTCAACTGGAGAAAAGTACGGAGGGTGGACCTTGGATGTGTAAAACTATAGTCTCTAGGGTAGTACAGATACAAAACAAGAATGACAACCTTATATCTGATGAAAACGCGTTGATCGTCTGCAACGAGATGGGCTGTGACCAAGTCATTACTTTTTTAGATTTCTACAACCATGGTAATATTTCGCTGCAGGTCAAAATGGTTACCTATCTGTTCCGTGTATCAATTGAAAAGACCCCAATGGCACAACATGAGAAAAGCTGATGGTGAGGTTTCATCACGCTTGGTGACGTGGCTCATGGGAGAATTGAAAATAAATTCGATTTAATGAACTAAAAACCTGCTACTCTTGAATAGAACTTGGAATATACCATCAATTGTAGCATCTCCAATTGTATTACCACTTCAACAGACGGTCCACATACCCTTCAAACCACTCCAAAACGGAGCTGGCTTAGAGAAGATAAAACAAGCTAAGGGCATTGGGACCACCACAGTTGGCAGCAGAGTCGCCAGCACAGGCCTTGTTGCAGGTGCTCTGGGCAATAGAGGCACCAGAGTTATCAATCGAGTTACCGCAGAAGCACTGGTTTCCGAACTCAGTACCGGCGTACTTGTAACCAGCATCAGCACAAGCGTCCTGGCACTTCTTGTTGGTGTTGCCAGCGATGTTGAGAGACTTGCTCAGAGTGCGGGAGAGAGTGGCGTCGGAGTAGCATCCAAGGTTCAGCCAGGTAGGAACAGTAGAGAAGAGCTGGATGGCGTTGCTACCACCGCACTTGATAGAAGCATCACCAGGGCAGTCCATGGTACAGTCGTTGGACTGGACAAGCTCCCTCTGAGGTGAGGAACCGCAGAAGCATTGGCTGCCATACTCCACACCAGCATAAGTGAAGCCAGCGTCTGCGCAAGCAGCCTTGCACTTGGCAGGCGTGTTTCCGCCGTGGTTAATCGAAGTGGGGAGAACGCGAGAGTTGGTGCTGTCGGCGAAGCAGCCAAGGTCCTTGAATCCAGGGCCCTGTTGAGTACCACAAGAACCGAAACCAGTTTGGCAGCCTGTACCGCAGTGAAGATCAGACTTGCCACAGTAGCCAAACTGGGAACAGCAGTTGCCGTAGCCGGTGCCAAGGCAAGATGTCGATCCGTTGAAAGCACCGCAGATACCATCAACGGAAGTGGGGACAGCGCGAACCTGGACCATCTCGGCTCCCTGTAGATCATCGTTAGTTTATTGTTGGGTGATGAGTTGTGGCGCGTAGCTTACAAAGGACTGAGCTGGAACCGCATTGACGGCAACGACAGCGGAGAGAAGGGCGAAGGTGTTGGCAATCATGTTTGCTGTGGGGAATTCGACCAACAAAAAATTGGGAGTGCAAGTTGTCAAAGATGGAATTGGAGCTGATTAGATACTGGTGATGACGCCTAATTACAGCGAGATAGAAACATGTCTTTATAGACGGTACTCATCGTCAAGCAAATGTTCTGGACTCAACAAGACTCACGATACGAGTAAGAGCTAGAGTCAAACAAGATGGCAGGCTTCAATATTTACCGAAGGCTGTCGATAGCTTCACAGACCATTCGAAGATGATGGAGAACTGTCCAGCCATATTCAGAGCATTCACCGCTTAATTCAGCTCATGTTTCGGAGCGTAGTCTGTTCTGGTACGAGTTGGATCAGCTGTGGCGTCTTCAGGGACAGTTGACTAGCTGGCTGGAGAGGGATTGGGTCGTCGGCTGGTCCGAACAACACTGAATTTCTTTACTTGACTTTCAGCTGAGATGGACACTGCAAGAACGAGTGGACGGCTAGAGCCTCTTTGAAGAAGCCTCACAGGTAGTTCCACAAGACTATTGAACAGTGATCTGACATTCTCAGGATCTAGACCATAGCTAAGTGAATGTTTTCGGCAGGCTGCCTTTGTTCGAATATTGTGGCCGATTTTCCTCGGAGAACGATCAAGGTTACATTGCCAAAGCAAACTATTAAAACATGTTGTGGAGATTGCTCTTCACATAAGCGCCCTTTCCGCAGTGAATACGTTCACCTGAAGTCTCTATCTTATCAGTTTATCAGCCAGGGAATCAGGAGACGTTCTCTAGTTTAGTTACGGACCAGGGGTTGCCAGCATTCTGGACAAAACAGTATGTTCTTTCTTTCGTCGCACAGTGGTTGATTAGCGTGAGCGGTCAATGACACGGATGATTGATCCCAGCTCAATTAGCGTAGGCAAACTAGATATAGCTCAGGGCGTGTAACAAGACAGTGGCGCCACTCAAACAGACCGACCAGTAAACAGATATCATGGCGCTGTGTACCAAGCTCAATCGCTCAACGTTGGTTCTGTAGTCTGGCAAACACAAAGATACGTGGTACGTGAAACAAACAGGCGAAGAAACGCTTAGACAGTCTATGAAGTTGATCAGCCTGTCGGCCATGACAAAGAACAGTCAATTTTGCTTGAGAAATTGCGCAAATCACTTACAAAAGTTACGCAAGACTTTGTCCGAGTTTTACTGAATACTCTCTACAGAGTAATGAGTGCCCATTTGACTTTTATCCCATTACTGAGGCTAATGCTAATCCCAGGTATTAATTAATCCATGTGCCAACCAGCCCCCCTGCCTGTAGCTGAATCGTGAAAGATAGCAGTTGTCCACTCTATCTTAGCCCTCTAATTTTTGCAAGCCCCCTCTTGCCACATCTTGACTGATCGGACAATCATGCCACGGTCCTTCTCCTCACCCCAGCTGGGCAGCCAGGTATCCTTGGCATCCCAAAAGTCACGCATGGGCGCTGAGCTCTCATCGGACCATGGCTTTGCGCCTAGCTTGTCACTATAGCTTGCTGTCAGCCTCGGCAATTTTTGTGGTTAGAATAGGGAACTTACGGAAACCAGCCATTGGTGGATCCAACTGCAACATTGAGAATGAGGTAAAATGGTTGATCGAAAGGCGTGTTGGAACGGCCAGTCTGACTCCAAGTGTCCTTGTGAACTGTCTTGTTGACTGTGACACCGGCAAATTTACCGTACTCCCACATGTTCTTGTTTTTGGTAAAGTCAAAAAAGACAATTTGCTGTAGAAGAAAGATGTGAGCAATTGAAAGCAATCCGAGACCAGTTTCTTTCCCAGTACTTACGCGAAGTCTTCCGTCTAGCCAAGTAAAGAGGTACTTCTCATTCCACTCAAGCCCGTATGTGTGAAATCCGTCCGACATCTTGGTGCGCTTGGAGCCCCATTCACCCTTGCTTAGCCTAAAAGCATCTGTATCGTACAGTGTACCCCAATGCATGGCCGAGCTGACGATATTATTGCCAAGAGGGTACTTCTCAGCATCGTTGCCGCGAGACTCCATAATGTCGATCTCTCCGCTGCGGGGCCATTCACCATAGACATTGTCTTGCGGCATCATCCAAATGGCTGGCCACATCCAATCGCCAGAGGGCAACTTTGCTTCAACTTCAACACGGCCGTATTTGATCGTTTTCCGACGTGAAGTTGTGAGTCTTGCAGAACGAACAGGATTGATCATGGCGCGGCTGGTGGCATTGCTACGTGCCCAGCAAGGGTTGTTGTAGGTGAGGTTGGACAGACGCTGATCCATTGAGGTGCATGTACCATCGCGAGTGAGATTGACGACATGTTTGTCCAACATCTGATCCAGAGTGATCTTTGTATGGTCAAGAGTCAATGTTGGAACGATGTGAAGACCTTGCTCGTCTACGTAGGAATTGGCCTCGTCATCTGTTGTCCAGTCGAAAGACCCAGTGCTGAAGACTGCAAGTTAGCCATAGGATTGAAGCATATGACAGGGAAACACGGACCCAAAACCATTCATTTGTATTTCGTGGCTCCAAATATTTGTGTCAAACTTGGAGAATTGGTCATCCATGACAAGACAGTATTCATTGTGAGGGATCTTGCGAACGGTGTTCCATGCAATGAATGCCGAGAGACCTTGGAAATGTCAGTCAGGGATAACCTTGAACAGAGATACGACTTACACAATGCAATCACCACACCTGTGTACAGGATGATGCTATCCCAATTGATCTCGCGCTTCCACTCTTTAAGCCATGGTTTCTCGTACCTAAATAGTCAGTCGAATTGCTTCAAGACAGGAAAATATTTGAACTTACTCTCCAACAAGACGCGAACTTTTGAAGCGTCGTTGGCGTTTGTCTGGGAAAGGTATCAGTGGGTGCACTGCAAATAAGCAGTCGATTGGCTAACCTTCAGCAACTGTAGAAGCGGACGAGCGCCCATGACCATGGTAGGAAGAAATGCGACTTCCTAAAACAGGCGTAGGAGTGGATCGCCTTGAGACAACGACAGAAACTTGCCCTGCTTCAGGAGACACTCCGTTTGCCAGGGTTGAAGTCTCTTGGGTTTGGTCTTGAGTACGTGTAGACATGGCGAAGCAATTCGGTACGACGAACTAAGAGAATGGAAAGTTTGAACATCCGGTGCCAAATGTGATGAGAGTGTCGATATTATACGTCCAAACTATTTACATTTTTGCCATCGCCTCCCGAATATCACCATGGAATTCAGCTTCAGGCGAAACCTCAACTCTTTGCCTGTGCCTAGCAAGACTATTGTTCGAGACTCCGTTGCCTAAGCCCAGATTCGGAAAACACGGGCAAACCCCCTGTAATTCCTCAGCTTCTGGACTTTCTTATCAGTGCAAAGTAGAAAATTTAAGCCGGTATTGGCACTAGTGATGGATAGCGACTTAGCTGAACAATCCGCCAGCCACATTGTCTCATCATTGACCTTTTAGGGGTAGTGTTTGGACAACGTTTGCTGGCTAAGTGTCTAGTCGAACGACTATTAAGCGAAATGGCCCAGGATACCAACACGAAGCTGCATGGCCACCCTACCACTGAGTGACGCCTTACAGCCCTACCTAGGCACACTGTCCTGGCCTAAGACTAGTCTCTCTAAAGTCTCAGAGAGAGTCCTCAGTCATTTGATTAGTGGCGGGAGCTACGGAGTACTTCGTAGATTAAATAATAAGCCTCACATTGAGGTTCCAGTAAACTAATGTTTATCTCGACTCCGACACCACTTTTGATTCAACTCCTATGTTATCGGTAAGAATTAACAAATAATACTTTTACCCGCATATTCTCGGTGTTTTTCGCTATTGAGTCATGTACTGCATTGGTTCAAACGCCACACTGCCAATCAGGCAGCTTTAGACAGAAGTGATCAACAACCAACAGTCACAAAAACCCTGGCTGTGCCAAGCCAATAGACCAATTCACTGTACCAACTCTTTGACAAAGACCATCAGCCACCAACAGCTGTTATCATTTATCTAGTGCAGTACCAGGAACCCGGTTAAGCCCCCATCTTACCCATAGCCCAGAACATGAATGGTTGTTTGCCAATTCTGGAATAGAACTTCGTACAAAGTCTCACTACAAGTATTGCTACACGTTTCAGAGCGACAGTTCAGTTAGATTTTAGGGGACAGTACAACGCTATCTACATACCTTAGCTATTGCTGAAGATGGCCCTGGACATCAACCCCTGTTTCAATTTCAATAGCGGTTAGTCGATGGCCAGGTCTCTTCCAGCTTCTTGGTCTATTTCTAGTCCCTTGTAACAGATAAGATAAGTCATAAAATATCACCCCACTCTACTGAGTAGCAGGATAGTTAGACTGTTAGCTTTAGGGCCCAAAAATAAACAGCCTGTGGAGTGTGATTTAGGTAATATAGACTGACCGAATAATTTCGTCTCCTTTACTCTCAGCGGCCAATCTTTCTGATTCCATGAGGCCACTCAAGCACCGGTTATGGCTCTAAAGCATAGTTTCCACTGCACAAATACTCAAGTGGAGTGAGGGCTCATGGTCCAAGGCCCAAGCTGGAACATTTACATTGGTTGGTGGCGTCAAAATACCAAACATCCGAGCGTCTTTTGTCTCTTTAACGTTTACTGGGGCCTTCTTAGCTCTCAGGGGATTGATGAATTGCCAGGGGTCCATATCGCTTATTTGCGCTGGTGGTTGGGCAATCGAGAGTCTTTAGTAACGATAGAACGATGTATTAATCTGCACAAACGAACAGAGATAACATCCAGGTCTAGATCTGTTGGGAAAGCATCTCGACACTCCGAAACTATTGATTATTTCTTACGCCAGCTGTACATAGTAAATAAAGAACCAGCTATCTGGTTAATCTCCACTTTCTGCGCAAGGGCCAACACTACTCTTGTTGTGGTTTGATTCATCACGAATCCCTATCACTTACTGCAGAATTCCCATTTACTGAATAGATTAATCGATATTGCACCAATGGCCGACATAATTAAGATATTGCACGGTCTAGCCAGTGGTCTACTGAGCAAGCGGCCGTCATCAAGAATGAGGTGGCAATGACCACGGAGCTGAAAGTACGATAGGGGATCCCAGCTTCTCTAACCTGAAGCCTCATCGGTCGTTCGAGATGCCAATAGTTTGCGGTGTTATCCTATTCCTGGTAATCTAGAACGAAACTTTGATGCCGTCTTGTATCAACTTTGTAGGACATTCAGCCGTAAGGCTCTGTGGCGAGCTTTGTTCACTCATATAACTGCTGGTTGAAGCTCGCTGTTGATCGAGAGTCCTCATCACACTGACACGCTAGTCCAACAATCATCCAAGATGAGTCGACCAGTTTCTCACAAGGCGAGGGAGCAGAGTTTCAGCAAGATGTTTGATCAAACTGCCTTGGAAGCTCTGCAATCTAGCTCCGGAACCAATTCCGGGTCTAGTACTCCCAATCGCGGCAGTACCATCCCCTCCAGTGTCTCAAACCCTTTCAAGCCTCGCATATCTCGGCGTACCACTTCCGATTTCCAAGGGAGTGGTTCACCATCTCGCCCTGCTTCTATCGCACCATCACGACATTCCTTCATCAGGGACTTGGATATCCAAGATCCTCCTATGGTATGTTCAAACTTTTCTATCTCCCCGCTTTTCCTCTTTGTTGACAACTTCAGCTTGCCAAGTATGCATCTCGACGTGCAACTCTACTTGGATGGTTTGATGAGCCCGCCGAAAGAGCTGTTCTTAGCGGTGTTTCACTCACAGGAGTCGCTATCAAGTCAACGGAAGGCCATGTTTTCCAGCCTACTGATGTCGACCCTCTTTTGCAATCGGCTGCTTCGAAGCTTGATGCTGAAGCGTTGATCTCCATCTCGTCCGAGACATTGGTAAAGATCATCGGAGACATCCCCCCCACACAACGTTCACTTGTCTCTGAGTCAACTGGTGCTCGAATTCCCGTGGTACCCAACTTGGAGGCTGTCACTCCCGAGTTGTGCCACTATTCACGTGCATGCATTGCACTAGAGGAGCGCATTGTCTTGGTGTGGTCCCAAGACCCCAAGGCTATCATCCATGTCGCAGATCATGTGCAACAGGAGCTTTTTGAAATGGTGAGTGTGGATACCTCTTCCAGTGTATCTGATGAGCCGAACTGACGTAATCCTATAGACACAAACACCTTCCGAAGAAGACTTTGACCAAACCGGCCGCGCTCGATCGACCTTTACACAAATCAGCTCTGACACTGCACCTGTAGCAACTCCAGCTGTTGTCCGGGGCGGTCTCGATGAGAAGAATGAGATCTTCTCGCGCGCCGTTGCTCTTGAGGAGAATGAGGATGAGAACGGCGATGTCGAAATGGCTGCCCCCGTACGACCAAGACTCAAGATGCATGCCTTCAAGATCAGCGTTGCCATAATGTTGGTCATCGTTACTCAGTCTCTCGGTGTCACCAAGGTACACAGAATTACCCTTGCTTGCAGGTCGCTCCCACTAACATCGAACAGCTTCTCAACGAATACTACTGGGACGGCGGCTGGGCTCGTTTCGGTCTCCTTGCCACCATTCCGCCTTTGACTCTCTTCTCCCTCTTTTTCTTCATCGTACTGGTCACTAGTATCTTCCAATTGCTTCTGCCTGTCAGCGCCTGTCTCAAAAACTCCAGATTCCACTCCGCCATCAAGCCTAACCCCAAGCGACATCGCGACTACGAGCTGCCCCACATCACCATCCAAATGCCTGTCTACAAGGAAGGTCTCAAGGGTGTCATTGTACCCACGATGATCAGTGTTATGGCAGCCATCGAGTACTACGAGCAGCAGGGCGGTACCGCATCCGTGTTCATCAACGACGATGGCATGCAGATCATTCAACACGATCTCGCCGAGGCTCGCAAGGCTTATTACCGCGACAATGGTATTGGTTATACGGCTCGACTTCCCAACTGCAAAGTCGCCAAGAAAGGCGGCTTTCTGTCTTGGTTCAAGAAGTCGGACGAGAAGGCTGGAAATAATGCTGAGAAGGATGAGTCGGAGATGTCGCCACAAGAACTTTCCAACAAGATTGGATTCCTGCGAAAGGGCAAGTTCAAGAAGGCCAGTAACATGAACTATGGTCTTTCTTTCTCCAACCGCGTTGAGGACGAGTTGGTTCGCTTGACCCAGATCGAGTGTCAGCAGCGGGGATGCAGTGAAGATGATCTGACTGTCGACGACGATGACCTACTCTACCAACAAGCCCTGGCCAACATGCTAGCTGAAGACAACGGTAGAACCTGTAAGTGTTTGTTGAATTTTGTGGCCAACATGTTACTAACTTGAGCAGGGGCCGAGGGCAACATCCGCATTGGAGAGCTGATCTTGATCATCGATTGTGACACACGAGTTCCTGTTGACTGCCTCTACTATGGTGCTCTCGAGATGCATGAGAGCCCAGAAGTTGCCATCCTCCAGCACGGATCTGGCGTTATGCAGGTTGTCCACAATACCTTTGAGAATGGCAGTAAGTTTCACGAATTCTCGATTAGTAATCACATCCATTAACGCATATAGTTACCTACTTCACCAACGTTGTTTACACTGCCATCAAATACGGTGTCGGGTCAGGCGACGTGTCCCCCTTTGTTGGTCATAATGCCTTCCTCCGCTGGAAAGCAATGCAAGACATCGCCTTTGTCGATCCTAGCGATGGCCAAGAGAAGTGGTGGTCTGATGCCCATGTGTCTGAAGACTTTGACATTAGTCTCCGTGTCCAGATGGCAGGCAGTATCGTGCGTCTTGCAACGTATCACAACGGCGGGTTCAAGGAGGGTGTCTCGCTCACGCTTTATGACGAGTTGACTCGCTGGGAGAAATATGCTTATGGTTGCAACGAACTTGTCTTCCATCCTTTGTGAGTTCACCGCATGGTATACATCGTCGCATATCACTGACCCATCGAGTAGCTACCAATGGCCTTATAAGGGCCCTGTCACAAGGTTGTTCCTTCGCTTCCTCTGGAGCAACATGCCCATTACCAGCAAGATCACGATCACAGCCTACATCTTCACTTGTAAGTACTACCATTTCTTCTTGCTTCAAATTACTTACATCAATAGACTACGCCATTGCTTCTGGCCTTGCCTTGACAGTTGCCAACTACATCATCATCGGACTGTTCCCCGACAAGCTCGACCACCTCTACATGCCTTCTTGGGGTATCTGGCTATCCCTTGTCGTGATCTTCAACGGTCTTGGTTCGGTCGCGTTCAGTATGGCTCGCCATCAATTGAAGGAGGAAGTCTTTTGGCGGGCTTTCCTTCAGTCCATGAAGTGGCTTCCCTTCTTGGTCATCTACTTCGGCGGTATCAGCCTCAACTGCGCCAAGGCTTTGCTTTGCCACGCTTTCAGCATCAACATTGAGTGGGCTTCTACCGCCAAGGAGCCAGGACCCAGTGGATTCTTTATTGGTCTTGACAAGATGATTGAGAGCTTCAAGTACACCTGGATCATCTGTATCGTTCTGTCAGTCATGATGATCTATTTTGCTGTCGGCGCACCTTGGGGATATACCATCACTCCTGGTCCTCACTCGACTGCTGTGGTAGCCATCGTCCCCCTGGCCATACAGGTCTGCAGTGCCTTTTTCCTGCCTCTTACTCTTGGGTTGAATTAGATTAGATACTTTGGTGTTGGTAAATCGGTCATAAACAAGGGTCTAATGTTTTGGAAGGTGTTTTTAAAATGGAATTTTAATAAATAGATAAGGAGATCAGCAGCTTTGTTTCTTCCTCAATCCACTAGCTCATCTGGATGTCAACGACGATATTCTGTCTATGAATCTTTTGATCATTCATCGTATACAATTCCACGCATTAACATCGAGGCCTGTCCACTCGAGCCTGTTTGGTCAATCGAAGGCTCCTCGTGGTGGTCCAACGGAGGGGACTTTGTCTTGGCTTCAACACACAAGCAACCCAATTTAGTCCTCAAGCAAGAGGCGCCATGGTTATCGAAAACAGCGAAGCTAATCCTCCTCCTCATCATCATCATCATCGTCATCGCTCTCCTGGTAAGGGTCGAAAGTCGGAACCATTCTGCCACTACCGGCTGCCTTCTCAAGGGCTCTACCGAACTTCTTGTCGCCAATACTGGGCTTGATAGAATCATGCCAATCGACCATACTGTCTCGTAACTCGTCACTGGGCCAGTGATCCCATCCCACAAGCGCACTCTTGTAGAAGTGGCCAAAATGATTTTCGGCTTCCTCAATCTCGCTTTCGCTGTCCTCTTTCTTGGCGAAGCGGAAGCTATGCAGGTCCCCGCGGACTTTGTGATAGACTAGCTTAGGATGTCTTCCCTCTGATGGGATGTCACAGTTGTCATCATCCATGCAGTCTCGAGCGTACCTGTATTTCTTCTGCAAAAGAAAACTCTGTTAGCGAAAGTATACTCCAGCGATCATCCTTTCTTACGTGTTCTTCCGTCGCAGCGACGCGGACAATCTTGTAGCCCTTTGTGAACACAACAATGTTCTCCCAGTCATGCCTATGTCCGCTCAAAGCAATAGACTGATCTTTCTCGAAGTAGTACTCGTACATGATGGCGCAGTAGCCATGGTTGCATCGCTTGCGGGAGTAAGCATTACTGTTGATGAGGTGCGCGTCGTCGCGGCAATATTCGCTCAACGAAAAACCCTTCTTGATTCCAGGGTTTCTGCGACCATTCTCATCGATTGCCGCTGTGTTGTAGCAACCGTCCATGTCGAAGTCGAGGTAGGGCTGGAAGCGGAGCTCTTTTCTGCTCGCTGCTTCGGGGAGGGGGTCGAGAATTTCGCCAACTGATGTGATGGCCAATAGGCCGATCAAATTCAGGAAGTTTGACTTCATGATGTAACTGGCTGATCGCGTTGTCTTGAAGTGAAACGGAAATCGAGAGGAAGTTCGATGTCTGACACGGTCAAGTTTTATTTAGGTAAAGACAGAAGTGAGAGATTAGTGGCTTTAAAGTCATCGTGACACTCCAGCCAGTTCAACAGAGTTTTTATGTAAGGCTCTGTGAAGATATTAATTTTGATGTTGACTTGACAACTCTGTCGACCTGTGCTGTATCCCCACTTGACCGATCAAACCTCGAGGTTGAGGTAAGATGTCTGAGTACACGTGTAGGCATCGGAGTCGTGATGCTTTGTTGTGAAGTTAAATTCAGATAAGGTTGAAGGTCTGAGTACGGAACCTCATTAAAGCTCTATATTTTGAACTTTTCATTGGATTATCTAGTTTGAGAGGTTCTCCTGAGATTTAATATATAACTCACAGCCACGTCGGCGTGTTATGCTCTTGACTTTCTTATCCTGCTCTCTAGGTATTCTACGGAGAAGTCGGATTCTAACGTATATCTCCATAAAGTTTAACACCAGTGGTGTCACAGTCAACATTCGTTAATAGACCTTGCCGTGTCAATCTCTTCTAAATATTCTCTACACTAGATTATAGAGAGAAGTACTATTATGAATTTACGTAAGCTTATAGAAAGTTATCAGATAGCTAAGTTACATTACCTATGCCCCTCTTTAGTAGCCACTGCCGGTATTAACCTTTGTGGAAATGTACGGTATTCCCATAGTACCTATCAGTCGAAAACCTACATCAAACCGAAGCAGGATATAAATCATCGCCAAGGCCTTCCTACAGCAGATTTCGTTAAATCATCCTCTCTTCAACCGATAAAGAACATTGTTTGCAGGTTACAAGTATTTCACAGCTTTCAAGCCCGATTAAGGTAATTCGTCAGTCAATATTGTGGGAACAGCCCGTGAAGACATTTTTTTGGTATCGGTGAGAAACTCGTCATGCCACGTCATAATTATTTGTCCAAAGTCTATTCAAGAATTATATTTATCAGTTTTATAACCTTGATTTGTCTCTGCAGAGATACGACCAACAAAGTTGTGGCCAGTTCTATTTAGTCATTCATACGTGAAAATCGCCAGTCGAATGGTCAACCATTTGGTTACACAAAGTCAAACATGCAATGAAGAAGAATGTCTCACGAAAAGAACTGAGGTGCTGTGACTCCCGTCACTAATCACGGGGAACAATCAGGTCATAATCTCGTCAGCAGCACGTTCTCATCCACGGATGCGTCTGGGCCTTTGACTCAACACGACTCTTTAATTGGCCAACACATGTTATAGTGGTGCTGCGTTGTTATTATAACTGCCTTCATTTCTTCCCGGGGTTGTTACCTTCTTGCGCTTACTGCGGTATTAAGATATAATTCCTCTATCATTTGTCCGCGCTCACTGCGTCCAACCAAATCTACCTTTATCATCTTTGATTCTTCTCTTGAGCTACGATACAAATATCTCAAAAAAAAAAAAAGTAAACAATACGGCCCGTGCCAGTTTCCGGCTAGTCACTTTCTGGCAACGCCGTTCACCTTACAACAAACATCATGAGCCTTGTTTCTGGCACAGGAGATGACCTCGCTACTATGTTGTGTTCCAAAGACTCAGCCTTGTCAACTCACATTTCGTCTGTACCACTCAACCATGAGCTCGACAATGCCAGTAGCCAAAACGGACCCCAAGTCTTTGGTGGATACGCTACGAGTACAACAGAGCTAAAAGCACTTGTTCAGCGTGTCATGCGTCTTCAATCGTCAAAACTGCTGTTTAATTCCGTCCACGGCAGGAGTAGTGAAGCGAAACTAATTGTTAAAAGCCCGGGTTCGTTTTCTCCCGTTTCACTGAGAACTACAGACAAGAAAGAGAGGGACGTGGGTTCACAGAAAAAGCGGTTTTCGAATTTGAAACAGATTGATCGCTGTCTTGAGAAAGAGACGATTCGACTGCCGAAAACTGTGCGCTTCGATCAAGATTTGGAGTGCGTTTGCTTTTTTGACAGGGCTGACCGACCAAGCATATTCGGTTCCTCTGCTTCTTATCTTACGTACGATTCACACGTTGATCAAGACTCAGTCGGCAAGGTACTTTTACAAGGACATGAATGGAATATCTAGACACCAAACTTCCCCCATCATGATTCGACACGCAAGTCGATGCCTGTCAGAGTTTCAAGAATACATTTTTCTAATTTTTGCAGTGTGCTGGCTGTGTTTGTCGCTGTAGAAGATTTGGATTTCGAGAAGGCTGTTACTTGTCACTTTACCAGCGACTGTTGGAAAACAATCTCGGAGACACCCGCGCAATACCATCGCGCAGCAAGCAACAGAGGCGGGAAACAGTACGACAAGTTCGTGGCATCGATCTCTTTTGGAAAAGACGACGACCATGACCACAGCTCATTCTTTTTCTGTATGAAATATCTTGTAAACAAAGACGAATACTGGGATAATAACTCAGGGATGAACTTTGAAGTTGATTTCCATAAAGTTAGTAGCGAAGACTGTTTTCGCGATCAAGCAAGAATTCAAACAAGAACGTCCATGAGGGAGTAACGGTTGGTAATCACAATGGTACAATGGAGGCAGCTTCTGGGACTTGCACCGGCGGCTTCATAGATACCAGCACTAGACAACTTGGCGAATATGGCCGTACGGTGTGAATGGTGATAACATGCCAAGATGCGCCATGTCAGTAACGATGATTAAGTTCAACAGAGATGATGTGAGACCCTTTTATATGCATTGACTCGGGGGCGTTAGCGTTGGGATGCGGAATCTGACTGGTTGCTTTCCTGGGTAACAAGAGCATATTGCATAAAATCTCGTGCAGAGTTTGAGTTGCAGGAAATGTGATTATCGCCAAGGAGAAAGCCTTTCTCCCAGTTGGGTGACAATGCAAGAGGGAATATTTAGTACAAAGGTCTACTTGTCTACATTACACTAGCGGCTTCTGATAGTCTAATTAGCCATCACATAACATGTCGCAGATTTACAAACTTATCACTCACATCAGATCATCTTACCATGTCAACTCACTAATGCGACTGATTGCAAGTGTCTCACGAATACGATTGGTAGTTCAATATTACATGTCTTAATACCGGGTGTAGTACATCGTATCATAAATTGTCTTTGACAAAAAGGTAGATATCGTTAGTATTAAAGTCGAGCCCACCCCTAATATATTTTAGTCACAGTCTTTTCATGCACAACACTTTCTACTAAAGTCTTGAGCCAACATCAAATTCAAAACACCATACTTGTTGCCTACGTTTCTCGTATGTCTATCTTCACACTCCCTTGTCGCGTATCTATGGAGATCGATCTGACAGTCGACCAAAGCTCTAGTAGCTCCGTAGCGCCAATATATTGTTTTCGGAAGTCTGAACGCAGAAATTGTGATTGACGACACGAAGGTCAACGATGGAAAACTCGGAATGGTTGGAAAATGGCTGGATGTCATCAATTAGCGGCTATTCCCACAGTGACGCACCTAGCGCTGGCCACTGCACCATTGATGATAATTGGCTCGATTTCTCAAAGTGTCAAAATCCAATGGATTGGAACCCGTTTCCTACTCCTCCTTACCCAACAGAGCAAGCAAGTCGGGAGTCCATGTGGCTTGCTGACGACGTTGGAGGGTGGCACCAGGTCTCGGTTTTTGGAAATGATTGCGTTAACCAACGGAGGGTTGAGAGTAACCCTCCACAGTCGACAAAGTCCGGACCTTTAATTCCAGCTCCAGCTCGGTCCAGCAAAATCCACTTCTCCCTGGCAGAAGTAAGCGCGGAAGATACTATTGGTCAGCCACACGACCAGAAGAGACATCAAGAGTCAGCAACTCTACCAGCAGGAAAGTGCCAGAAAGAAGAGAATTACCCATCCGAGCGAACGAAGCACACAACCAAACCAAAACGAAGATCGACCCGGTCAACAGTAAAGAACGACCAGAAAGAAAAAATCATGGAACAGAATCGGGTTGCAGCTTTGAGGTGCCGCGAACGAAAGCGTGACCAAGTAGAAGCGCAGATGATAGATTTGGAGAGATTGGAGGAACAGCATCGACAGCTCTCCGAGTACCATATTGCATTACAAGACGAGGTATTCAAGCTAAAGGGACAAATCCTGGAACACGGGGGCTGCGGTTGCGCTTTGATGCGACAGTATATTGAAAGCGAGGCGCATAAAGTAGTGAGTGGATCGCTCATGTCCTCTGAGTACATTCCAGATACCAATACGGGTACGCGGTTCTCTGAGGTGGTGTAGGGCAGTTTAGTTCAAATTTACAGTTTACAGTTTTCAGGTACTTCACAATCTTAGCCAATCGAGTGGCCAGAAAGTCTCTCTCCTTTCGACGTGCACGATTGACCTGCCACATGAATCTGTCACTTGTCACCCCGTACAATTCCCTGGCAATCCACGTCATATTCAATCAACGACAGCCCTAGTAGGAGGGACAACTCCGTAAGCCGACTGATTGGTCTTTTGAAACGGCCTGTTCTAGACTCATCCACATCGTTTATGTTTCTCATCCACACAAACCTAAATTAGATACAGATGCAGCCGGGACAGCATCAACACTTATTACCCCTCTTATTACTTTTTTCCAATACGAATCATGCCACGCCAAGAACTGTCAGAAAAGGCGTTGAACCTCCCAATCCAACCCCTCATTTATTTCGCCAGTTGTACCTAGGTATGTGTCTGAGCCCTACCGTAGTATGTATGGTATGTACTCGTTGGGTAATACGGCTGAGGTCATTATGATGTGGCACACTATCAAAACTCAAGGCTGAAAAAAATAAAAGAAAGAAAGAAACGGTTAAAAGAAAATGGCATACACCTGAGCTCTGTCTGGCTAGGTGTCACCACCACTGGGCTATCCCTGTAACATGAGACCCTGATCATCGAGCCAAGCCATCGATTACAAAAGGTCTTTGGTTCCAATCGGACGACTAAACCCCCAGGCAGCTCTAATGACATTCCATTGATAAGAAGACGCGGATCCTGTCACATATCATAATGTTGGTCTCTTGTTGGGGAATATCGTGTCACAAAGTACGTCCTGTCCACATGAAGAAGACCCTTGGCAAGGGTCCAGATCCAGACCAGCCCATGTGTGCAAAGAGGAGAAAGACGCGTTGAAAGTCTATTCAAGCGCATTGGCAGCCCTGATAAAGTATCAGTAACCATATAAATAATTGTCCAGATTCGTGGAGAGACGTCGCCACCGAGAGAATTAGCGGTACGATCTCGCTTGTAGAATAACCAAGTAATTGTGACCGGGGGATTGACCAAGTTGCGATCTCGATCCTAGTGTGTTAATATCCTCCTAGACCCTGTAATTGTGACGCCGCTTCGAAAGATGACATGAACATGATCCAGACCGCAACGCCACATTGCTCGACCTGCATCGTAGGGGTACCAAGAGACTGGAATCCCCTGATTGGCGCCCGAGTCCGACAAAGTTAAATGTCAGCGTTACGTACCTATAAGTACACAATCGAACAGGGATCCAGTGCTCTTTGAGAGGAAGCAACCCACCATCAATGTTTCGGTATTTTATCAACAATCACACGTGAATCAATACCTGTCCACTGACTCAACTCCATCCCACATGGCGAGCTGCGACATCGTGAAAGACGTTGGTGCCCTCCGCTGGGGCATTGATGATAGCAAATTCAAGGTGCGTAAGAGACCACAGCAACACTCTTCAATGAAAATGCATGCAATATGTGTTGTAGCGGTCAGTGCTGACATGTCATAGCTGCCATTCGAGTACCTCTTGACTCCGCCTTGTCAAGGTCCGTATGTACATTGACAATCCGTAATTCTTTCAAGCTGACGGCTGTTGAGGAGGTGTTTTTACCCAACACTACGCTGAGCCGGTGACGACAGGTTTTCCAGATATGTCATCAATCCCATCGTTTGTATCAGGACCCGGTGGTCATGACCCCATCAGAGATGTGTGTCATGATTCAAATCTTGACCCCAATCATCGAAGTGTTGTAATGGGTGGTGATGGAAGCTTCGATTCAATGGGCCATACCAAAGACGCACATATCCCCGACTTCAGACCAGCTGGGATATGGGCCAGGGAACCCTCAACTCAGCCTTCCCAAAACAACACATCGGAATATCATGACCTCGGCGGCAACCACCAATACGTGGAAAAAGGCGACCATAAAGACCTGTTGGAGGCCAAGTTGCGCTCAGCATCCCACAAGCCAAAGAACCTCCGTCCAAAGCACGCAGTCGCTCCAGGTGTTGAAAAGGCGCGTAGCTGCCACAACAAAGTGGAGAAGAAGTACCGAGCACGCTTAAAAATGCGTTTCGAAAGGCTCCTCTCCATACTACAAGCACCGATGCCGTCGCCAGATGTGGATGGGAATGGAACCGGTTCACTTGATGTCAATTACTATTACAGCCGAGGAGAGGTGTTGGATCTCGCGACAGAGCAAATTCTGATACTGAAGGAGGAGAACGCAAGACTCACTCGTACAGCCCAAGAGTCGAATCGGGCTTTGAAGTAGATAATGTCGAGGGAACACAAGACATTATGGGTCTTACTGGTTCTTATATGGAAGTCTGGAAGTCTGAAAGAACGATTTTACCTGGGCTTACAAAAGATCCATCATGTGATGACGACAGACTAGTCTCATTACATAGATATGCTGTCAGCATTATGACACAATATTCTCTGGAAACTTTTGGTTCTACTCGTATGCTGTTGGTCACTCGTGACAGGGTGTATGTTGACCAAGTGATACCCCTGGTTGACAGGGGGCACGGCACCTTATTCTAAGGACGATGTAGCTATGGCTACCAAGGGCTTGAACATTTCATGGGAAACCATTATCAGAATGCCTTGAGTATAGTCTATCATCATTAATTATAAGCTTGATTAACCCTACAAAACCCGCCGTCGAGATACAGTATACAAGCGGATAATCCCCCCACACGTTGTCTGGAAAGGCCAACTCCCCAGTTCGGAAATGGTAGCATCAAAAGTGTTACGGTTGAGTCTTATTATTCACTGAATTGGAAGTGCGCTCGACACGGCTTCTGAAGTGCAGGTCTGGCTAAAACAAAGTCGTGGCCACATACTGGGCATGTGTCGTGTTCCGCAAGATACCACGTTGTAATGCAGCCAGAATGAAAGGTATGTTCACATGAAAGGTGACGCACCATATCAGTATCGGCAAGCTCCTCTAAACAAACGATGCTTCGCAAATTAACATCAGCTTGGGTAATCTACCATAGGTTCGCAAGCCTGAGATACACGTACCAAGTCATATTTACATCCAAGTTTGCCCACAAAGGATGCAAGTGCCTAGAGAGCTGCAGTTTCAACTGTTTGCACGTCTTCGGGGGGGTTCTAACATCTAGATCGGATAGGTCTCTGGCTCCAGTGCCCGTTGAAGGAGAAGATATAAAGGCGTCTAAACTGCCAGCATCGCTGGAGGCAGCCGGCACTTGTGGTCTAATCAAAGTATACAGTCTTAGGTGGAGTCAGTTAGTCAAGCATACGGACAAGCCGGGATGAGGATGCAGACTTAGGTAACAATAATAAAAGTAAAATAATAGCGATCGTAACTGGAAGTACCACTACTGGGAAGAGTGTAAGCTTTCCGGTGGCTGGTTCATCTCCCTGAGCGATGTTGTTGGCCATAGTGGCGTTGGTGTGTAGCGCAGGCATGGCTCACAATCGTGTATCTAAAAGAACAGCCATGGGCTTCACAAGTATTCAAGGTGGTCCAGGTATCGTAGAACAATAAAAAAAAACCCATTTCGAGAGGGGCATATCAATGAGAAGGCCGCTTGGAGTCATATATCATCTTGGATGCAGTGTGAATCTGTTTGATGCGCACGGCTCACACCATCCCATGATCTGACACCACCACTTCCAGTTATCGTATCACGAGCTTGTCGCCTTGATTTTGAGCCTTCGTGAGCCGCACCTCATCGGTGTCATTAGGTCTCAATCCAAACTGTTTCACCAGCGAGGCTGCACGGAATAGCAAGAGATGCATCTATGGGACCGAGATTGGACTTATAGAATATATGTTCTGATGTCTCCCCCAACCTCTGATAATTCGATGGCACCAAAATACTCACCCCACTCTGGATTGCCTTCTGCAGTCAGAATAAAAGTCTTGCAGTCATGCTGGTGGACGGAATACCAGCTACGATGGCAACGTCGTGATACAAATACTTCATCATGGAGCTGTATTTTACTCCAGTCTTTCTCACTTCAACAGTTTTGACTTGTCGTATTCTCGCCACCATACACTTTGAGAAGCACAAGTTGCATGCCTTTTGTAATGGAAATTCAACCAGAGCTCTTGTATCACGTATTGCTCACTATCATCAACTATCACAAGGACCCATCAGGGGCCCAACGCTCCACCTACGTTGTTGGCACGCGAGATTCCATCGATTTTGCAAAAAGGTCGGCTTACAGAGTTTTAAACGCATTACGTTATACAGTCGACGACTTCGCAGAATATGCTGTAGACTTAAGCCATCATGGGACGTGGAGATACGGTGAAGGTGTTATGGTGCACGCCAGAACACCTGCTGGCCAAGTCTTTTTGACTTTTGTACAAGCGCCTCCAAATGACGACCAATTCTCGGTCCGATACAATGGCAAAATTGTGCTTCCTGAAAGAATATCGCCACTGCAATATGTTCTGCAGACAACCATCGACTACAGCAAAGATCGGAGCGGTGCTGAACAGGAGACACAGATCGAGGGAACGTTCCTCCACCAATCTGAAGCGCTGGCAGCAGCCCGCAACTTACTTGACCCGCTTGACTTTGAAGATTACGAGACTCCAGAAAAGATGGATGGGGAATGGCCTTGTGGTGATAACGTCGTGGCTCATGCGATTTCGGAATGTGGTCTAAACATATTTGTCGTTATGCAAACTGTTTCATATATTGGAGAGACATCCAACAGCCTGTAAGAAAATCGAAAGAATGATTGGGAGGTTGTTGGAGAATATCAAAGACAAACGTGGTTCTCCGTTCCATATGACTCTGAAATTCTCCCATCTATGTGAGAGCTATTTTCCCGAGATGTTCTCGAGATCATCCAGTGATAGTCTCTCACTCCGATTATACGCGACTTGTAGCGATTAAGCCATCAGCGCATCCAACCCATTGTATTGCCTCGACACATATAAGCTACATGAACTTCGAACCGTGGATGAGTGAAATGTATCGCATTATGACGACTGTGATAGGTTGAATATGCGGTAAAGCCTCATTGGAGCTAAAGCGCTACATGGTTACAAGGAAGCGGTCTGATGTGCGTAGAACAGTCGCGTCTCTATATTTGCAATCCGTGTTCCTGTGGAGATACCATATCACTATTACTTACCGATGTTGTGTAAAGTCGGGAGTGTACTATAACAAGTGAACATGCTCAATCGTGGCACGATGAACATCTGACAGTAGTAAGAATGATGGCGTTCTGCTACCCAGTCTACAGTGACATAACCAGGACACCTCATACGCCAAGTTAGCAAATAACCTCGACCATCCACATAGAATGCGATGATGTTCTCAGAAGCTTGACCACAACCCTAACGTCAGGTTTCCGTAATGTGACATATCAGAGATAGAACCATATGGCTTTTCCTCTAGCCTAAGACATGGGTAGTACACATTACAGCATGTCGTATGATAATTGGCAGTCGCATAAGCTTTCTAGTTCCCTGATGTGACTCGATTAGATTACGAAACGGGATTGCGCTATGATGATGTACCTCTGACAAAGGTCTCGGCTTTACTTAAGCTCAGACGTAGCGTTTCTTACAGATATATAAATAATGGCGGAAATATCCTACATCTTGAAACTTGTCAACTTAATATTCTGTCAATTCAACCGCTATTTCAAATATCGCCTCGTACACATCCTTACTTACACACCAAGCGCTCCCAAATGAGTGACGACAGTTGGACTTCCGAGCCTCTTGTGCTCAATTTTGAACACTTAAGTCGAGGTGATGTGGCCTTGGTAGGCGGAAAGAATTCGGCCCTCGGCAAAATGATTGTCAGAGAAGGGATTCCAATTCCACCTGGATTCGCGATAACTTCATTCGCATATTGGCACTATGTTGATGCCAACAACATCAGAGGTAGAATTGCCGAGCTTATCGATGAGTGGCAGTCTGGCCACAACAGCCTTGAAGAAACCGGCTACGCAATTCGCAAGCTGTTTCTCAAGGGAGTTTGGCCAGCAGACACCGTAAACTCCATCGTGGCTAGCTATCGCGAGCTTTGTGCCAAGGCTGGGAAAGCTGAGTTGAGGGTGGACGTACGATCGAGTGCCACAGCTGAGGATCTGCCCGACGCAAATTTTGCAGGCCAGCAAGATACTTACTTGCACGTTACTGGCGAACGAGAACTGTTGTACTATTCTAAGGGATGCTATGCTTCGCTGTTCACCGATCGAGCCATCAGTTATCGTCAGATGAACAACTATTCTCACACAAACCTCGCACTCTCTATTGGAGTACAGCAGATGGTCCACTCTGATCTCGTTAGCGCTGGAGTCATGTTATCCATCGATGCTGAGAGTGGATTTGACAAAATGCTGTTGATTAATAGCGCCTAGGGTCTTGGCGAGAATGTGGTCAAGTAGATGTCAACACTGGTGAATATCAAGTATTCTAGCCTCTCTTGTCCAACAAGCACTCCCCGCCTATCCTCGAGAAGAAATGCGGAAAGGTGTCGCGAATGGTCCGATTCTAAGCCTCAATCATCATACCGCTGATGAACAACAAAGGTTATACCATTGAGGTGGGGATTCACGACGGACTGTAATACAGGATTGGATTTTGCGTTTTACGTCGAAGCTTTGAGCTGATTACCTGGGGGGCCATTTTGTTACGGCTGCCGATTCCCATGTTGGAAGAATAGAGGAGTAACTTCAATACATCCTAGGCCGCATTGTTATTTTTTTTAGCCCTAGAATGAAAACTGCCTTTTTCTTACTGTATCCCTTGTAACGGAGTGGACTGTCTTGTCAAGACTGCGAATGATAATCAACCAACAGATGTGTTGGTTTCAAGGTGATCGTCTCGGTAGGAAAATAAATTTCGGCAGTTGGTCTCTCATTCATTGCTAGGGCTCCATTCGGTTATTAGGTTGCGTCAGCCGAAATTAAAAATCAAGACTCGATACGGCATCTAAAAATATCGTGGTAATTGTACTAAAATATTTCTATTCTGTAATGGCGCTGAATGTTTCCAACGTGGTAGATGTTTCTTCAGGTGAGTCTTGGCGTGGTTTGAAAGTTATTATGTACAAAGGGAATTTTGATTCTATCTATTTAGAGGTTGTCGTGACAGTTGCAGCGGACTGCTTCCAGTCGTGGGGGCTGTCTGTGTCATGCAAGATGTTACGCTGACTTTCTCCATCGTCAGAATCCAATGAAGTTGGCTCAGGCATGTTGACGTATTTTCGACGGCCCATCTCATAGTCGTTCTTGCCACTGATTCCTTGACCACTGCTATCAGCAGAGGGACCCTTGGGACCAGAGCTGCGTCCAATGCTGCCGAACGGTAGGTACTTGATGAGCGGACGGAAGGCAACCAATGAGGCTGTCAGGATGGAGATACCAAACTCGAGAACGGAGCTGTAGAGAAAAGCAGTTAGTAAAAGTGGATTCCTAATTATATCAAATGGGGTAATGATGGACGTACTAGATGAAGGATTCCAGTTGCTTGTCCAGCGCCTCGACAATATTCTTGGCGTTGACGATCTGGATCAAGCTCTGCATTCGAATGATACTAATAACGACGGTTGAAGCACCAAGGCCAAGCAGTATGATGATAGCCACCTTGGTCCTTCTACCCATCTGCAGGCCCTTGAGTAGAAAAATGGGCAATACAGCGTAAAACAGAGCTGACGCAATGTCCAATGCGGCTACGGCAAAGCCCAAACCTGCCAGTTGCTTTGAACTAAGACACTTGCCGGTACCGTCTCCCCAAACAGCTTTGAGTGGAATGCACTGGAACACGTCGACCAGAAGACAGCCCAGGGCGTAGATGCCGATGACAACCATAGTTCCCACGAGCAATTGTTGCGTGCGAGGCCAGCCTTGCACAATTCGGTGAAGGACCAGTGCGACACTGATTCGGACGATAGGGAATCCAGCGACGTATGTTATCTGCGCGATGGTAAAGTATCGCTGGGCTTCCATGACGTTGTAGTGGGCCATGCCGGCAATGACTTCGGGATCCGAGATACCAAATCCGTAGTGAAGAGAAACGAATGTAAAGGCGCACATGAGGATGAATGCGACCATTGCTACTGCGATGACATAATCATCGTATCCGAGAGTCGTCAATTTGGTTCGTACGCCGAGACGAGCGAGGACAATGGCGCCGTCAATGGCAATGAAGGCGGCCATCACAGGGCCGAGACTATCGCGGACAGCCATGATGTATGTCTGTACTGCGATTGACTTGTTAGCGAGGACCAATAGGGAAGTGATATCTTGTACTTACAAAAGATGGACGATAGTTGGTAGGAGTAGCTTGTTCAGGAAACAACTAAGGACGGCAACTAAACTAGCTCACACGGGATAGTCGATCTTATTTAGACTCCATCAAGCTCAGGGAACGAATTTAGTTCTAAGACATTTGTAGATTAAATGAGGGACGTATTTAACGTTGGTCTTGAAGATTTTTGTTTTCAACCTTGACCCTTGTCTCTCTGGCACAGCGGGCGAGCGGGCGGATGACAGGGGTCACGTATCCGCGCGGGGCGAACAAGGTCCTTGCTGGGAGAACTAGGCCAGTCGCCCGTTTGTGGACTCGAAGGGTTTGATTAGCATCATGATTGGATGATGCTCCTTGTTGTCTCTCTGTCGAGTCCACCGAGAAAACTGGTTTTCGTTGAAACGATTCGTCAGTCCAAGGCATTGTCAGCGAGTTTTAGCAAAAGAAAATGCCTGGGGGCTTTCACTTCTCACATTCTGAAATATGATATAATACTCGGGGCCGAGGTCGAAAAGGCATTTCGATGAATCATGTCTCGTAATCAACTGGGCCTCCCACCCTTGTCAGGTCAGGAGAGGTTACAGGAATGATTTTGCGAAATTCTTCGTGTCTACAACACCGACTGTATGCACTGGAGGGGGGCTCATACACATCTACCGATGCCGATGGTGCCAAGTTGTTGGTTACAAGAGCAAATAGTTACTGGTTTGGGAGTACTACGCGTTAAACCGTTGGGTCAATCTACCGACTTGTGCATACAACAACAATTGAGTCGCTTGACGCGTCTAAAAGAGAAACATTCAATGGGCTTATCGCCTATTGCCACGCACTGACAACTGCGAATTTGCCGAACAGTCCCACAAGGAAAACGTACGGTAAATAGAATCGTCAGCGTCGCCCCTTACAAAAGCAAACATAAATGCATACACACAAAGACTCGGATGAGACTTGTCCGTTCGCAAGGTTTTCCCCGTTCAAGAAAGTGATAATCATTTGTTTACGTCTCCAAGTATGTTGGAACTGATAAACGATGCATCTTTATTTCTTGTCATGTTTGTCATTCTGGGTAGTGAATGCATTCAACTATCATTTTTATTTTGCTTTTTCTCAATGCTCCGTTTTAGCCGTCCTTTTGTCATTGGACCTCGGAGCATATCCAGCGCTCACTTTTTTTTTTCTTACGAGAGGATTGACAATTGAAACATGATAGAACTTGGGGTCTGTCTTCGCCTCTGCCCTGGCATGACAATCAACCAAGACAAGACAAGACTCGTTCGCGAACGGGACCCATTATGATCCGAGAGATAATTAGCACGCAAATCATGTCGACGGACGCGGGAAGATCCTTGACGGGTCTCAAGGTCAGTTTGGTTAGACCCAACGGTACGAAGCACTCAATGTGGATAGAATGTCGCAACAAGGGATTCTTTCGTCAGGAACGCGCATAACCGAGATAGATAACCCACAATAACAGGGCCAAGGACCAAGTAATGTGCCTTGCCCCCATTTTCAACTAGTCTAAATGCTATGCTAACCATGCGTGCCATGATAGGAAAACATAACTAACCGTTAGGGACGGAATCTCAATCATGGATGTTTTTCTTGTTGGTTGCGTTACAGACGCCTGCAGAGTATAACAAGTAACCCCTTTACCCCCATCAAGCCCACATAATATTCGTGTTCTCTATTTTCTTTTTTTCCAACTTTCTGCATGATACGTCAGTTGCATACAATTTCATCTCTACCCATTGCCTAATAATCGCAATCACATCACATACACACATCACATCACATCGTATCATACAATGGCTACTGTCCAAGTTCTACCCAGTCTCCCCCAGGACATCACCACCGATTGGCTCTCTCCCAAGATCGGCGTTAAGAATGCCACTCTCAAGCTGAACAATACCATTGGCGGAACAGCCACGCTGGTCCTCATGACGGCCACGCCTGAACAAGGAGAAGAAGGTGACGAGATCATGAAGCCCGTACGCATCTGCATCAAGGGTGGCTTCAACCCTGCCATGCTGGCTCAGTTCCCATTCATACTGTCACTTTACAACCGCGAGGTCGACTTTTACAACAACTTGGCCCCCCAAGTGCCCCATCTCAATGTGCCGCGCAAATTGTGGGCCGAGAAAAGTGACAACAACGCCATCCTTATTATGGAGGACCTTGCTGCCGCAAACTTTTCCTTCGCCGATCCTGTCGATACCTGGTCAGTCGATCGCGTCAAAAAGACAGTGGAGCACTTTGCTGCTTTACATGCCGCAACATGGGGCGTCCAAGCATCTACCGTCCCTTGGCTTGATAGCCACTACGAGACATCGGTACTTGGCCTCTGTAGCATGTGGGATGCCATTGTGCTTGCTGAAGACCGACCTCCGGTTCCCGATTACATGAGAGACCAGAAGCGCATGACTGCTGTCCTCACCAAGTGGTTCGCTACGAGGAACCCCAAGTTTCAATGCGTCCTCCATGGCGACGCTCATTTGGGTAACATGGCCTGGTCCGAGGAGCAAGATACTCCCATGCTTGTCGATTGGCAAGTCATCCACATTGGATCGTGCTTTACTGATATTGCCTACTTTGTTATGACGGCCCTTACCGTCGAGGACCGTCGGGCCCATGAGATGGAAGTGTTGGACCACTACCTCGCCAAGTTGTACAAATTTGGTGGACCAAAGCTTTCCAGGGACGATCCTGAAGTCATGGACGAGTACCGCAAGTCTCTCATGGCTGGTTTCTCGTGGGTCTTGTGCCCATATGCTATGCAGCCCAAGGAGAAAGTATGGGCCATTGTGTCGCGGTTGGTGCCGGCTATGGAAGATCACAACCCGGTCGAGCTGTTGGAGAAAGAGTAGTTAGATATGTAATTTTAATCTTAATATTCTGCACCTCACGTGCGTTCAGACCTGTTCCAAAGAGTCACATAATAGCGTCTCTAGGCGAAGTTCGATTCTGCACTATGTATGTATGTCAAGCTCGCGTCCCGTCTCCCCGACTTTTTCACTTTACCTCAAATGGTGTTGAACAACTCTTAGCGAGAGCTGAAAGCCACTTTTCGTATGCACGGACGGAGAGCGGCAGCTCTACGCCTTACGACCTGTTGATTTGCAAAATTGACATGTTGGCCCCAGTCTGAGCGCAGGTTGATCACATGAGGATCAGCACCAATAGCAGGACGCAATGCAGAGATAATTAAAGACCTTAATCTATGATTACGATTCATGTCAGCTCGTCACTTGTTAGGTCTTGCTAAATAAAAGTCCCAACGTTGTTTCCCATTGCCATTGGTTGCATTGAATCACTACGCCTAATCTTTTTCTCACTGCTACAATACTGTCTGTGAGCTCATGTCGAGGCGCTCTTTGAGGAATTGGCAATTGGGTCTGCATGACTCTATACTGAATAATATTCGTATTGAGACGGAGTCCAAGAGAAGCTCTATGCACTATCAGATTGTCTTCCACGATAGATATAATTTGAATGCAACGTCGGCAATACGTCTCGTTGAAAGTCTGATGGCACTTGAAATTATCATTATTTGGCAAATTTAAAGTGGTATCTTGGGCAGCAAGATATGATGCACGGATTCATGCGGCGAGATTGAGCTATGCGCTTTTAACTGCATCCCTCTTTTAAGAGTATCTTACTTAGATGAATATTGCTATAATTATAATTCCCATCAGCTTCGATGAATCAATAGCTCGGGTTAGGTAGATAAGAGTAGTGACAGATAAGCCGACGCTTGATAGATAAGATAAGATTCGACACAATAACCTCAAACTAGTATAGGGTATCATCACTTATGACTTTTTTCCAATACTGCTGCAACACAATCTCACCTCCTAATTGTTAAATAACTAAACAATGAAGAAATAGAAAAACAAATAATAACTAAGAATTTACTTCAACGTATATAGAATTTATATCAGATACCATGTAGCTGGTACTGATAACTGAATCTTAAATTTTATCTTCCTATCATTTAAAACATGAACCACAACAGATTTTCATAACACACACGACCTGCTTATGTGTTTCCTCCAAGAGCTAGATAGTATATTGCAAACTACTATTGTCACTATGAATTAATGTATTTCTAGGGTCCAGGTGGATTCAGAAGTAATATTTTGAGTGGGCAGTGAATGATAAACAAGCGTTGAGCAAAAGAGGCTGTCCAAGGTTGATAGTAGCATATGCTTCGACTCCGTTCACATCGGTTCACAATTCGGCTCGGGCCTTGACCGGGAACAAACAGCGATGCCAACATGCATGGAACCCAACAGGTTACATCTCGTGACACCCCCCCACAGTCGGATGATAAAGCATGACTTGTTCAGCCGCAGCCGGACATGTAGCTCATCAAAGGATCAGGACAGATGAACATTCCGGGAATTTGGGTCACGACTTATTACTGCCCCCACCTACCCCAACCCCCAAAGATACCTTGTGCCTGAACTGAAAAAGGCCTGGAACTTGCATGCGAAATTTCAAGCTATAGAAAAGTTCTATATGAGATCTTCGACTCTGATTTTAAAAAGCCAGACGAGGCACAGGGTAGAGCGATTGAGCCCTGAGAGTCTGCATTGTCTCCAGTATCAACACGAACAGTTGCTACTGGTTTTAATGATGCTAAAATCCTCCATCTAGAGACACGAGAAACAGAAGTTGCCAAGTCTTCCCAGCCAGGCAATTATCCGATGTGATCGTTGACCCCGACTTAGCATACCAAATAGGGAAGGACCCTTTTCTTAGCCAACCTCTAAATTTAACCGTAATGAGACGGAATAGCTATTTCCACCATTCACAAGACTCATCTTCACAAACCCCAAAGTCTCAGACAGTATCATTGGTGCTATCTGGTGGTCCGAAGCAGGGATTCCCCGCATTCATCTAGACAAGCTACAGCTCCAAGTTCGCCAAGAACCCCAGAGAAGAGCTTAGATGCATGGGCACAGAGAAAAACAGCGCAAGAACCCTGAGTATATAACCATGAGTAGGAACGGAACTTTGAGCCATTGGCATCTCTCATCCCCACCCTCTCCCTCGTCTTCCTTTCCACCGCCAAGATGAAGCTGTCGTCGGCCATTTGCTGCGTCTTCGCGACCCTGACCGTCGCTTTCCCTTCTGACTATCTCAAGATTGCTACTTGGGGTGTCGAGGGTTACGCAAAGGACAACCCCATTGGAGTCACCACTGGTGGCAAGGGCGGCAAAACCGTCACTGTTACGACTGCTGAGCAGCTTGTCGAGGCCGTTAAGGGTAACGCACCCAAGATCGTCAGGCTAAAGGGCAAGGTCGAGCTGCCCGCTCGTCTTGCCATCGGATCCAACACTTCGCTCATCGGTGTTGGCCTTTCTGCTCATATCACCGGCAAGGGATTGAACGTCTACAACGGTGACAATGTCATCATCCAAAACCTGAAGATCACCGAGATTCTCGACAACGACTGCATCACCATCCGTAACAGCACCCGCGTCTGGGTCGATCACAACGAGTTCTCTTCTGACATTGATGGCGGCCCTGACAAATACGTAAGTGAAAAGTTGATGATCATCAGATAGTGGAAAACAGCTAATCGTGTGTGTAGGACGGACAAGTCGATATCATCCGTGCCTCTGACTTCATCACCGTTTCATGGAACTACTTCCACGACCACTGGAAGTCATCTCTTGTCGGAAACGATGCTACCTTCCGCGATCTCGACTTCGGCCACCTTCACGTTACATACCACCACAACTACTGGCGACACATGGGTACTCGTGGACCTGCCGGCCGATTTGGACACCAGCACGTGTACAACAACCTTTACGAGGACTTTCTGTACCAGGCCATCCACAGCCGATCCGACAACCAGGTAAGACTTTATAGAATTCAAAACATCGACCGAAATGATAACATGAGCAGGTTCTTGTCGAGGGCAACGTTTTCCGGGGCAACACCAGCGAGGCTCTCAGCACCTATGGCCTTGTTATTCCCATGGACTCTCCCAACACCTGTGTCTGCGGTGACGAGGAACTCGATGGCTTCGCCAACCTTGGAGCCAGTATGTAACTCCCGAATCCATTAATCAAGTACAAAGACTAATCATGAAACAGAGAATGACTGGGGTAAGGCTGGAGTCAACATCACACAGAAGGGCAACTTCTACAAGGCTGACTACAAGTTCAAGTTGACGCCTCTCCCACTTGTACCTGCTGTAGTCAAGCTTGGCGCTGGTATTGGCAGAATTCTGTAGACAATTTGTTGGGCGTTTGTCCACGGAGGCCGAGGTGTCAGATAGCTATAGGACTATATCATAATTGGAGCAAGATCATCCTCGGCACAAGCTGGACATATATCCTGTAGTCCATGTGAAATTTACCATCAACGTCTAATTCCTTCAAAACTGGGACGTCCTTGTTCAGGTCATCGGGAAAGAACGATGGCCGCAAGCTTGTAGATAGCCTGTTCATCAATTTTAACACAAAAGCCGTAGCATGTGGGGTTTCGATCTAAAATCATATGCAGCATAAGTATTTGTAAATACCGAATTTCATCATTTAGTGTAAGAAGATATATTGCAATTAATAAAAACGACTCAGAGATGATCCGAGTGAGGTCTTTAGCGCTTGTTCGTTCAAAGATATTGATTTTCACAGGAGCTTGCTGTTCCTGACATTGATGCAAAAATGATCATAATACTGCAACCACGGTTGACAAAATATAGGTCGGCGCCTATGAGATAAAAACAAAAGTAATCTTATCTTTCCGTTGTATACCGCACGATGCAACGAAGTGATCCAAGCACAGAATAGAATATATAGTATATCATGCTCAACGGCCCAAAAATTGCCATTGGTACCACAGAGACAAGTATATGACCTAAAATGCCATTAGTGACGCGTTGCGAGAAGTAGGTTAGGTAGGTTTTATTTTACCAAATAATGTCGGCCGTCTTGTAATGGTCTGCCAAAACTCGTTCGATACCAGTAGTTCTTCTGCCCACTCCCACGCCCACGATCCAATGAGGCGAAACTTGGTGTTGAAATAGGCACCAAATACCCAAATAACTAAAAGGCGAAGTGTCATCGGGAGGTTGGTGAACGATAGTCTCTGCAGAATATCTGTGAAGCCAGGAGCCGAGTTCATATCCAAGGCCAGCTGATAGGCATAGCTTTCATGATCGACCCCATACCTCACACGGTCAGTTGACTTTGTGTGAAGCCTGTAGTGATTCTCTTCTTCAGCTACAAGATGAGCGACTTTGTGAGGTGCTAGTAAATTAAGCACCCATAACTGGGCCTGCATCTCTGTCAATGGTGGGATGGCCCCCAAGGATGGCCTCACGAAACCTATAAAGCCAAGTTCCGGTCGACTCTCGTCCCAGATCCCACGTACAAATGATAAAGGGTGTTTCTGTTCGCGTTGGAGTAACTCTCGAAGGAAAGGAAATGTTTGTTTGGATCCAGTGCAAAGAATGACCATATCTGGCTGATTGACTTGAAGCTTGAGCCGCTCATACTCGGGTCTTCCATTGTCGAAGAACTCAACTGTTCCATCTTTGTTAATATTTCTGGGTAAAGGTGCAAGATCCACTTGTTTTCCGTGCGTATCAGGAATTGGTGTCTGCACGATTGCCGATCGCAGAGCGTAGAGCCAAAGTTTCGGACCTGGCTGCTTGGGACGATATGGTAGACTTAGGTACGGGCACACTTTCATAGACTTGTTGAAGAAAACTGAAAAGTATGTCAGTTTGAGTCTCACACAGTAGGGACAGCAAGAATGTCATACTTTTGGAGGGATGATGACGGGTCTTGCTGATCTCCCCAATCCACTGATCCATGCCAAACGTAGTACCGGAGCAAATCCAAAGTAGCGACTTGGTATAATAATTGTAGTTGTCCCAGAGTACCATGCTATTACGGAGCCCGGGATGGACATAAGTTGTGTCGAATAAATTTGCTCGGCTCACGTCGATGGGGATACCTGGTTCGTTGGGGTCAGGTTTTCTACCAAGAATGGGGAGCAAAACAGGCCCGGGGTTTCGCTTATGTATTATCATTAGTACCAACCTCCTCGAAGATAAATTCTTGCTGTATTTACCTTGGGTGCAAAGTTGAAGCCGTCCTTGTGGCACATCAGAACCTGCTTTGTTGGGGAGTTGACAGCTAGATAGGCTATATCAGCACCGGTCTCGCCCGATCCGATGACCATGATTGTCTTGTTGATCCCAAACTGGCTCCTGGTCTTGAAATCAGAGGAGTGGACTACTTCAGGGATATGGTGGAGCCCTGGGATGAAAGGAAGGTTTGGTTCCCTATGTAGCCCTGAGCATATTGCGAAAGCGTCACAACCCCATGTCAGGACTTTGCCATCTTTCCCGGAACACGAAACTGTATGTAACTTTGAGGAAGTAGATGTTACACTTCGGACCTTCACCCCGAGATTGATATGGGGCCAAAGATCGAAGTGGGAACAGTAGTCCTTAAGATACTGAAGGTAGTCATTGGCACTGAGAAAGTCTTTTTCTTGGCAGCAACGAAAGTCGGAGAATGTTGTCAACTGTTTGGAAGATACAAGCTGGTAAAATCAGCCCTAGCTTCGTTGCTGTAAACGCGGTGTAATGTTGTGGTTGTGTAACTGACCTCGGCATCTTCGTAAACCCTTGTGGCAAACGCACCACCAATAGTATCATCAAGCTCAAAGAGTCTTGCTTCAATCGGATCGCAGTCTAGGCTGAGGTGAGCTTTCCTGAGGTATTCTAGCGTCACAAGGCCTGATGGGCCCCCGCCAATTACCGCGACTTTCATGATTGTTCAGTTTAGGTCTATGAATAGTCAGAGACTTATGGACGGCCATGGGCTTGCCACTCTGATTCAAGGAGAACAGGATATTTATACAAAACAAAAGAGTTGATCACTGATCAACCAACGTGTAATTTCCTGACTGATGCCGGGGCTAATAGCAAACATCTGTTTATTGTATGTGCCAAGGAAGTAGTGATACTGTTCAACAGGGAAAGACAGTGATTATGCCGCATGAAAGGATCTCTAGTATCCGTGCACATTGACAAGTTGTCCAATCTAATGAGAATATAGAATACTAACTAACCAGGTCCGTATTGGAGCAGGAAGAACATTCAAGAATACTTCAGAACAGCTACGCTGGCAGAAATGGGAAGATTGAAGTGAAAAATGACATTGCAGATAATAGACGAATAGAACGCGAGCGCAGTTCTACGTTCGAAGAAACCAAATCTATTGATGGGACTAAATAATCCAAACGAGTGATTTGTCGGTCGCAAGGACGACGAACCTGATGAGCTTGGCGTGGTTGCACCAACATCGTGTGGTAACCAATGTTTGTAAAAGCCACCGACAAACAAACATACACACAACCAATTGAAAAGTCCAAGATCGAGCCCCCTCAATAAGTTGATACCAATCGATCAAGAGAAAATGACGTTACAACTAAGATGAATGTATTGTTGGGCCAAACTGCACGGGATGGGCAATCACTAAAAGCCCTGTCTCATTTGCTTCACTGTAAGAGGGTGCACGATGATCAAGGACTGAAGGCCACTCAAGATCCCAAGACTTTATCCAGCCAGGCGAACAAAACCCTGGCCAGCTCTTGGGTGGCTCCGGTCTGGCAATGGAATCCAGCAGTACCATTAAAGAAATGCAGTTCCGCGTTATCACCCAGATTGTCCTTGACGAGCTGAGATTGGCCCGCCATAAGAGTTTCGTACTCTCCGTCGGCAAGCCATACAGGAATCTTGATACGATCCAATAGGCCACCATTCAGAGTGTACTCTTTCGTCATTTGGAAAAACTCGTAGATTGACTTGGTCTTGAAAGCCCACTTGGCCTGGAGCATTCCCCACTTGAGATCGGTGGATGCATCTGGGTCGTCTAGCAAGTCATTCATGGCCTTATCGAAAGCTTCCTTCTGACCAGATTCAAGTATCTTGAGCAGCTTTGGGGGTAAAAAGTTGCTGTAGGCCTGATATCCGTCGAGGACTCCGCCATTGAGCATCAACGTCGAGAGGCGCGGTTCAAAAGCAGCAGCACGAGCCGCAAGATAACCACCAAAAGAATGCCCGTACAGAGTAAGCTTCTTAGGGTCCACGAAAGCAGCCTTCTCTGTGAGTAGATAGTCCACTGCAGGTGTCACGGCTCGCTCCCAGTCTGGAATAAATCCCAGACCCTGCTCTCTACGGGGAGTTGGCTGACCAGGGCCTTCGAATGAGAAGATATTGTAGCCGCGAGCAAGTCCAGGAGCGACAATAGTAGAGTATAGATCCTCTTGAGCAGCATCGAAGCCTTGAGTAAGGATAAGCGTGGGACGTTTCTTGGTGTTGTTGTTTGCATGAGGCTGTGAGTACCAGATTCCCGAGATGTTGAAAGAATCAGCACGAAGTTCGACTCGTTCAGCTGGAACAGGCAGTGCAGCAATGGCTTTGTCAAAGGCAGAAGTCTGCTCGTGCCAATAATCGTTGATACGTGGGTCGTCCCAGTCAGCCCGATTGTACACATCAGCTCGACGGAAATAATTGGCAATCGAGAACCATGTAGCCCTCACGTTGATGGGGTCATAGGCGATTTCAGGATCGAGGGCTTGAGCCTTGGTCATGTTCGCAAGCTCGAACCAGGATTTACTGTAGCTTTCGAAATCGCCTGGAATAATGTCCTTTGCAACGGAAAGGACAGGATTGATGTCTGCGCCATCGTTGTGAGCTTGGCCCAGGCCAGTAAGAATGTCAAAATTGAAGTTGTCATCTTCACTAAGATGGAGGATGGGGCTTTTGGTGCTAGGTTTGTCAGCTGCTTCGTCCTGAGTAAGACCAGAAGCCGCGTAAAGAGTGAGGAAGAAGATGGGTTTCATTTTAGACTGAAGCTCAATGAGACTGATTGATAAGTCGTTGTTATGGATAGTTAATCTCTTTCAAAGGAGATGCCTCGGTATTTATATTTCCAACGCTTCGTACCACAAACCATCTGCCGCTCTCATCTCTGAGCATCCACTGGACATTTCATCAGCGCATTGGATTTTGGTACAATTGCTGGTAGAATTCGCATTTGATGACGAAGATCGTGTTGCGGAATTCCATCTACTGTAGGTGTCGCAAAGTCTAGCCACATATGGAAAGAATTGTCTGACACAGCCCGACCGCTGTCGTGGGCTCCAGGGTCTGACTGTCAGCATTCAAGGCCGCCCATTACAGTAGAAAACCCTGATTAACACTGAGACAAGAATGGCATATCCCGGCATGAAACCCAATCGTAATTCATGCAGGCGTCGCAAAAATATTCCGCGTTCCTACGGTATTCACCGCTTTGATTATTTATATCTGTATCACCTATGGTTCTAGGTTACGAATCCAACTGCGGCTTACAAACCAACTGAGAGGTAACAGACCAATATGGAACAAGCAACTGTAAAATTATGTCTATCTACAAGAATTGAAAGTCTAGTAACGGCTAGAGAGAACTCAAGCGGCATACCCAATCTAACCCATTAGAACCACCATCCAACAATTGGGCTGCTAGGAAGTCCAAGGGGCGGTTTCCTGGCGTTAAACACAGGAGTAGGCCCGAGTGCATCCACCAACTATACAGATTAGCGCCGGTAATAAATGTCGCGGTGGGAGAAACTTACTACATCCGCTGAGACAGGCTTCAACTCCCTGTGGTCCTGCAGCGGCGCAAGAAGTTCCACAAGCCAGATTGCATTTGGCCCTTCGGTCAGTATCACAGCACTGATTGCGGAATGACCAGATATGATCATTGAGGAAGCCTGGCACTGTAGATGCATCACCAATCTGCTGCCAGCTTGAACCTTTACAGTCACGTTCCCTGTTGCTGAATAAGTAAAGCTTCTGAACAAACGTTTCGTGCTGTCTTACCGAAAGAACATGGTGCACGTTCCATAGTTCCTTACGGAGCTGGCTTGATCTCCTTTGCCATTCATATTCCCTACATTCTTGTTACTCCGTGATTCCCCCATACGTGTAGTCTCCTCAACCTACAGCAATCGCTTCCGGTATTTCTGGTCTCGGTATGAGACGCTCCACCAAAGTTGGAATGTTAATACAAGATGAACTTGGCTTGCTGAGCTGAAGCCATAGTGGCAAACAGAACGATTTCGAGGAAGTTGATCTGCATTTTCGAGTCGGCAACAGTAGTATATTTGTGAAGAAGTAGCTTGTGTAGTGATCTGGAGAAGAAGGCGAGGTTGAAGAATGTAATAACAACGAGCTCGACAAAGGCTTTATATGTGTTTTGGAGTTGGCAGTATACCATAGAAATGGCGCACTTTGTCCTCCAGGAAAATGAATTCCGTATCTACCATGAGAGCACACGGTCTAGAATAATGTAACATCCTCACCGTTAGTGATTTGGATGCCCTGCAACACTTGGCATTGGGACGTATATACCACGATGATCCCACTAGGCAGGTTGGTGTTCTTACTATAATCCTTCCATGGAACATTGCACGGCATCGCAATCCTATGAAAGAGGCTGTTATAGGCCGCATGGTTAAACCTATATTCATGCATAACCATCCTTCCGGCGCATCACTTTCAGGGCTTCTCGCTTGCTTTACTAAACTGAAACTAGGGCCTTACACTAATGAAGTTCACCATGACAGTTCTACCGCCTCAAGAGAAAAAGCCTTTGTCATTCATTGTACGAAGAACTGTATTTGTAGATCCATAAGTTACAAGTTAAACTAAATA
The DNA here is from genome assembly GCA_014898975.1 of Fusarium nodosum. Lineage (NCBI taxonomy): Eukaryota > Fungi > Ascomycota > Sordariomycetes > Hypocreales > Nectriaceae > Fusarium > Fusarium nodosum. Next base: position 246,399 of record JAAVUE010000086.1, on the reverse strand, counting down.
AGACTGAATATTGTGGATGTTCAACTTGCAGTCAGTCGAGTAAGATAGGATGGGAGGCGAATTTGATCTCAAAATAGAGGCTAGTGTGCCAACGTCAGCTTATGTGTAGGCATCGGAGTCATGATGCTTTGTTGTAAAGTTACTTTTAGGTAAGGTTGAAGGTGCCAACGTCAGACGAAAGGTGCATCCGGTCTAGCGAAAACGACTACCCATAATATCTACAGGCTAAATACAGAGTAGAATGAATATACAACAGTAAACTAGTTACTAAGTATAAACTACCGAGCCTCATTACTAATAAGAAAAGCACCTATGAACTACCTGTTCGAAGCCAGGGGACGATACCCCTACCCTGGCCAAGCGTCTTTTGCACCAAAGTACCAAGTAAAGGATCAAGGCCAGCAGTCTTGGCACGATCTAGCCACTCCTCCACGCTGACTGTATTCATTACCTTGCCCTGCTCCGTCTCTAAATAATCCTTGAGATCATCAACACCAATCTTCTTTGTACCACAGTGGTGACGGTAAACTAGTTTATCCTCTCCAGTCTCAATGACTGAAATGACGATGCCCTCTGCCACATTCTCGACAGGGACAAAGTCGAAGTAGCCCTTCCAGCCTGACAGTTCTGCAAGACAGCCTGTCTCAGCAGAGTAGCGGAAGATGTTCTGCATCAAGTCATGAGTTGGCGCATTCGTGCCCGTGATGTTGGCTGGCCGATGGATCCAGACTGGGAGGCCTTGCTTTGCATAAGACTCTAGAATATGTTCTGAAGCCCACTTTGAAGCGACATAACCGTATGACCCATCAACAGGTGGCTTAAAGTTAGAAACCGAAACCTCTGCAAGACCGTCTTGACCAGTAAGATTAACAACGCCACCCGTAGAGACAAAATGGAAGGGAATGCCTCGTCCAGCCGCCATACGTGCCAGTTCTCGGGTCGCCTCGACATTGGGACGTCTGAGAGACTGATATGTCTTGAGGAATGAAACATCAGCACCATTGTGGATAATTCGGTCGACGGATTGAGCGAGTGTATCAAATTTATCCTCAGACAATCCAAGGCGAGGAAGAGACAAGTCGCCCTGGTAGCAAGCAACTCGTGAAGAAGAGAAGACAGGGTCCAATTTGGCCGACGATCGAATGGCAAGGCAATGTACTCTCGCTACGTTCTCATCCGCGAGGAGGCATTTGAGGATAGAAAGACCCAAGAAGCCAGTTGATCCAGTCAGAGCAACCTGCAGTTCGTCTGACTTCTGAGATGCCGGCGACTCCATGATCGAGACATTTGAGTCAATGCGGGTTTCCTCAACCCAATTGATGGGCTTTGCGCCCTTGACCTCAGTCGATCCATCAATCTTGGCAGCCATCTCGCTTAGCGTGCTAGCCTGGAAGAGATCGAATACAGAAACAGCGACACCAAACTCACGAGAGATGTACTCTCGCAGCGTAACAATGCGGAGGGAATTGCCCCCAGCAGCGAAAAAGTCGGTGTCTGGTCCAACAGTAGCGTCTGCGGCCACAGGTGGCAAGGCTTTGAGCCAGCCCAACTTGAGTCGCTCTTGGGTCTCAGAGAGTGGCTCCGCAATGGCTTCGTCATCCAGAGGGACGGGAAGAGCATCGAGGGCGTATTGATCCAGCTTTCCAGAGGAGTTCATGGGAAGCTTATCGGTGGGAACAATTCTGGCAGGGATCATGTATCGAGGAAGAGACAACTCCTTGAGCAGTTGCTTGAGGTAGGCCTTGATGTCTGAAGTACAGTGCGTCTCGGAAATGATGGCGAAAGCAACTAGGAAGGCACTGTCTCCATCACCGCTCTCACCCTGTCTCAAGGATACAGCTACTTCGGGGATGGCACCCTTTGAGGCTTTGACGATGGTGTTGGCGATATCTTCGAGCTCGATACGGAATCCTCGAAGCTTGATCTGAGAATCACCAGCAATGCGACCAAGGAAAGTAATTCGTCCATCAGGAAGGAACCTTGCCTTGTCTCCGGTACGGTACATGCGAGTCCAGCCCCGAGAGATGTCTTCAGGGGAAGCAAATGGGTCTGGAAGGAACCTGTCTTGGGTGAGGTCCTCCCTATTCAGGTATCCAATGGCGATACCACAACCACCAACGACCAACTCACCGGCGAAACCGGGTCGGACAGGTTGCATGTTCTCATCCAGAATGTAGCAAGAATAATTGGGAAGAGTGAGGCCGATACTTGGGTTGCGCGTGTCGCGTGGATTGTTATCACTGAGCTCGTTGAGACCACAACTACTATTGATAGTAATTTCGGTAGGTCCGTAGCCGTCAACGAGACTGAGGTTTTTGAGTCCAAGGCGCTTGAACTCGGGAATGACATGGGCGCGAACAGCTTCACCAGAGAGCAAAGCAAATTCCCAATCAACACATCTGCTCAAATACTCATACCCGTGGTGAATCACGGCCAAAGCCAGCGTAGGTGTCATGAAGGTGTGGGTGACCTTCTCAGCCAACATCAATTGAGCAATCTGCATGGGATCCTTGCGAGTCTCACTTGAAGCGACAATGAGTGTTCCTCCAAGCATCGCAACAAGCGACATCTGGGTGAGCGACATATCGAAGCCAAGAGGAGCTTGTTGAAGCATCGTGCATCTCCTAAGGCTGGCAAAATGGATGACGCCATCAATGTGATGTACCAAGTTGGTGTGAGTGAGCGCGACACCTTTGGGCACGCCAGTTGTTCCACTGGTGTAAAAGATGTAAGCCATACCCGAGCCTTGAGCGCGGTTCTCAATCTCGGCAGCGTCCGAGAGGGTTGGATCAATGTTGTAAACATTGACAAACTTGGCAGCTGTCGTAAGTTCAAGTGCCGAGTCTTTGGTTGAGTCATCAACAACAACTACGTCAGGTTGACAGTCGTCGACGATGAGTTGAAGACGCTTGATTGGGTTCTGAGCATCCAATGGCACGTAAACACTACCGATCTTAGAGATGGCCATGAGCAGAGCGAAGATGTACATGCTTGGCTCGCAGTAGACACCAACCTTGGACCCTTGAGTTACGCCACCTGCGATCAATGTGGCTGCAATCTGGTTTACCAACCCATTCAATTGGCACCAAGTCAAGGTCTTGCCATCGTCAGTCTTGAGCGCAGTAGCTTCGGGTTGCTTCTCCACCCAGTCATCAAAGTAATGGCACAGCGTCTCGAAGTAAGGCGATGGGATCCTCTCACCCCTTCCAAGGCTCAAAGCCTTTTGGATCTGGACAGTGGATGGCTTGCAGGCCTGACCAAGAGTCTGCGAAGACTCGCTGGCAAAAAGAGACAGGACGTTGGTATATCGGTCAAGAATGAAACTGAGTTCACTTTTAGTGTACAGGTACTCTTGAGTCTTGACGACAATAGAGGTCGATCCATCATTGTAAGTCTCGATGTCGAAAGCCAGATCGTATGGATTGTTCGCGTCCTTGAAAGTGACGAGCTGGGCCTGACAGTCTGCAAGAGGCACCTTTTGAGTCGAACCCATCTTGAAGTTGAGAACAACTTGGAATAGAGGACTATGCATTGTAGATCGAGGAAGCTTGAGCTCGTCAAGGAGGACATCGAAGGGGATCTGAGAACGGGCAAGGGCATGGTTGGCCTTAGTTTTGGCGTCACAGGCCAAGCCAGCTAGTGTTTGAGATGCTCGCGACTGAAGACGTAAAGGCAAGAGGTTGACAAAGAAGCCAACTGCATCCATGAAAGCAGCGTCATTCTTGTTGGCGTCGGTGATACCAATGCAGACATCATTGGTAGAAGCTAGATCCGAAAGAACAGCTTGGAGAGCAGCGAGATGGATATGGAAGGGAGTCACTCCGAGATCTCTAGCAGCTACTTTTGTCTTGGCGCCCGCCTCAGCGGGAAGAGTCCTCTCATACGCTCGTGTAGTGTAGTTAGTCAGAGGAATGCGCATCTTGGTCTCTGCAAAGTCGAACACGGGTAAGGTCGGTGGTAGGTCCTTAAACTCAGCCTTCCAGTAGTCAATAATGTCTGTTGGAAGCTTCGCCGCCTTCTGAGCGATAGCAAAGTCAAGATAGCCAAGCTCCTTGGGCGCAAGAGTTTGTCCAGAGTAAGCCATGGCCAAGTCCCGTACCATGATCTGTGCACTGAATCCGTCGAGTGCAATATGATGGAAACCAAATATGAGGTCATGCTCATCATCCGAGTTGGGGATAATCACGACTCTAACCACATCTCCCTTCTCAAGGTCATATGTCGTCTTCTGCATACGCTCATACTCGAGTTTGGCGGTAGTGTTGTGCTTGACATCCAAGCTGAACGGCGAATGCTTGAGCACGGCCTGTTTCGGGAGGTCGGTCTCTGTATCAATGAAGAATGCCGTACGGAGTGTTTCGTGGCGTTGAATGACCTGTTGAAAAGCCTCACCGAGATCCTTCAAGCGTAGAGGGCCACTAATGCAGTAGTGCATGGTGACGTTGTAGGTTGTGGTATCTTGAAGGAACTGTTGGAGGAACCAGAGACGCTCTTGGGCAAATGACAGAGGACCACTGCGGATGATAGCAGGTTTGAATGACGCCTTGTCCTCGGAGTCGGCCTCGCTCGTGGTGACCTGAGTGGAGTTCGGGCGCGTAAAAGGCTCATGGTCAGTGGGTAGTGCTGATGAGACTGCTGTAGAGGTGTGGGCGGTATCGAGAAATTTGATAGCCTATAGATGTTAGAGGTGTTCCGATTCAATAAGTAGCGACCGATCTTACCTCCTTGGTAACCTCAGTCTTGGACTCGATCGGCTGTCCAGAAACCGACGGCAGGTTAGAGACAGCTGTGGAGCAAAGCTCTGAGATAGAAGCAGTATTGAGAATCTCGAGGACTGGAGTGTCAATGTCAAGTTCCTTGAAGAACCACGATCGGATCTCAGCTGCTATGAGAGAGTCCACGCCCAAGCCCAGGAGAGACTGAGAAGTTTTGATTGACCCCGCCTCAGCCTGAAGCATGCGTTCGAGTTTAGTGCAAAACTCCTCCTCGACAATAGACAAGATCTCGGTCGCATCTTTGGCTTCCTCGAGGCGTTGAGACATGGAAACCTTGGTGGAAGACGACCGCTCTTGACGTTCCTCCTCAAGTGTGTGGTGAGAGAAGCGCATGTTGTCCCTCCAGAAGTACTTCTGAGCATCGGGCTCGAGACTGTATCGATTGAGACCGGTAATGAGCTCATGGCCCCGAGTAGAATCCGGCCGACCAACTAGGATGGCTTGAGAGAACATGTTCCGAAGGTCAGTCTCAGAAATCGCCATGTAGTTGGAGCTTCGCAGAGTCGCCTCGTATGCACCAGTTGAAGACACATAGCCAACACCAAGAACCATGCCGATATGCATCACGGAGGCAGCAAGGCCTTGAGCACGGCGCTGTTCGGCAATAGCACTCATGAACAGATTTGAAGCAGCATAGTTGACTTGTCCACGGTTGCCGACGACACTGGCCAAAGAAGAAAACATGATGAAGAAGTCAAGTTTCTGGTCCTTGAGTAGGTCATGAAGGTTCTGGGTAGCCTTGACTTTTGGTCCAAATACCTTGCTGAAGTCTTGGACCTTGAGCTCACTGAAAGTGCGATCAGATAGAAGCAAAGCAGCATTGGCAGCACCACAAATGGGAGGCATCTGCTCGACGATCTGCTGATAGACGTTTGTCAACGCATCTCTCTCACTGACATCAGCTTGGAAGAGATTGACCTGGGCGCCCTGTATTTGTAACTCTTTCAGCCAAACTTTGTCGATGGCATCGACGTTTCGAGTAGTCAGAGCAATATGACGGACGCCGCATGATACCATCCATCTACAAAGAGCCTTTCCAAGACCACCAGTGAAGCCGATCAGAAGATAGGTCTTGTCTGATCGGAAGAGGCGATCACCCTCAAGAGGCTGAATTACAGCGGGAATGGTAGCATCGGTGGAGAAGCTAACAACAGTGGCGTAGTCCTTGAAAGACACTGGCTTGTTGGCCAAATCGGCGACTGTAGTGACCGGCGCAACTTCATCTGTGGTGAAGGAAGAGCGAATGGCGTCACGAACACCGTGAATGATCGGGTCTTCGATGCCTTGAGGCTGGCTATCAAGGATATCTTGCAACTGAAGAACTCGAGCATAGGGAGAGATGAATCTTTGGAAGGGAGAACCAATGATCTCGTAGTCTCTGCCAGAGAGGTCCACGATGAGCTTGGTGCCTTGAGGAACTACCTTCCTCATTACGCGTTCCGGAGCCAGAGCGTGAACAAAGGTAACATTGCCCGACTTAGCCTTACTAATGTCAGAGGTGGTCAAGACGACCTCATGGCCAAGATCAGCAGACTTCCATCGAAGAGCAGCCCCAATGAAACCATCTGCCTCATGAATTAGGACAGTCGATCCGCTTTCGATGTCTCCCAAGGCCCTCTCTGCCGCTATTGTAAAGGCAGTCTTGTGCAGAAGGCTGGCAGGCTCCCCGTAGTTGGCAGACAGGTCCCATACAAAGAACGGAGGGACAGAGATCCTGGATCGGCTACTTCCAGATACAGCTAGAACTGGTGTCCTGGCGTCGTTATCTGTGTATCCGTAGCAGAGGTATCCAGAGGACTTCTGGCCGAGCTTGAACGGGTAAAGAAGAGAATGCGTGACGATGATATCAACCGGCGATGAAGAGTTGGAGACAGGAAGGGAAGGAACCGGCTCGACAAGAACGAACTGGTTGCGTCGCTGCTGGATCTCAACCGTGTCGCTAGTCAGAGTCTTCTTGGTATGAAGAGTCATCTTGCTAGCGTTAAGCTGATCATTGAGTGCGTGGTCAGACTTAACACGCGAGATAAACCATTCATCATCCCGAAGGATCATTTCGGTTTCAATGGACCAGACGATGTCATCGGACTTGAGGGTTCCTCGGTAAACTAGTTGAAGGAAAGCCTCTACTAGACGAGATGAAGTGGCCTCGATAACATCACCCTCAACGTCGACATGCTGCAGGCTGATGTGGGGGTACTCAGAACCCAAGCTGCGACACATGCCCACGGACATATTGGCGAAGGGGTCGTCCCGCTGGCATCCCTTCGAGACCCAGAGTACTTGACGAGACTCGTTGATAAGTCTCTGCACTCCTCGGAGCTTGTCATCGGTCAGATTCTTGAGGATAGGCTCGTCAAGATCTTCCAGCACTAGAGCAGAACGAACATGCATATCAGACGATGCGAGCTGCTCAAAGTTTTCAACCCAGTGGACTAGATCCTCAGAAACCCCGCTAATTTGGCTGAGAAGCTTTACCATCTTGGAAGACATGTCTCTGTACTTGCCACCGACGATGGTGAAAGAATGCGACGAGAGCCAGTCTCCAGACGTAGCAAGAGGCTGTCTCAGAAGCTGCACCTTATCATCGACAGCCTGCGACAGCATAACAGAGGTCATGTACTTCTTGTCGTCCACAAAATCGTTGACAGTCTTGTCAACTCCCGAAAAGCCGGTCCGCTTTAACAAGGAATCCCACTGAGACACGGGAATCGTTGGCCCATAGCGTCGTCCATCGTCACCTCCCAGCCACCAACCTGAGAGACCAGACATCATGAGCTTGACCCGCACGATGTCACTCGTAACCTCCAACAGAAGAAGCTGACCACCAGGCTTCAGAAGCTTGCGGGTGTTCTTCATGGTTACTTCAAGGGACTTGGTGGCATGGAGAACATTGGAGGCGATGATGAAATCGTAGTGTCCCTGTGGGAATCCTTGTTCTGTAGGCTCGTTCTCTATATTCAGAGGCTTGAAGATCATCTTAGCAGCCCAGTGATCAAAAGTCTCGGCAGCTGCCTCAAAGAAGCCAGTAGAGATATCAGTGAATGTGTAACTCTCAAAGGTAGTACCGAGCGATTCGAGAATACCCTTCGTGGCGCCTCCAGTACCTGCACCAATTTCCAGGATGTTCATACGGGGATACCGATGAGCAAGCTGCTTGGAAATGCGACCCAGGTAGACGTTAGCCCTCTCAAACCCGAGACCATACTTGTAGATGCGATTCAGCATATCGTCCTTGACCATGTGTTCCAACATGGTTGTCTGCTTACGGACGACAGCGGGAAGGTTCTCACCAACAGCTTGGATAAGCTGAAGATCGATGCGACCGGGGAACTTGGAGGATTGCTGCATGAGCCAATCCCGAGAATCAGACGACCACTCTTTCTTGATGGTGGGATGGTTACCAGATTGGATGGAAGGGAAGAATTGATCAATCCACTCAAAGATACGCTGGTAGTGCCAATCAAAATTGGGAACTTCATCGCGGGCGACTGCGTTGTTGAGTTCTCGTAGGTAAAAGTAAGAGAGACGCTCGCAGAGATCGACGAGTTCCAGATCAGATTCCGTGTCGACTTCCTCGGTCTCAGCACTTGCAATTGCGCTCGAAATGTCGACTTCCCACTCAGTCTTGGTATAGAGCTCCTTCGCATTGCTGGGTCCAGGTCGGAGGAGGGAAGTGCAAGTCAAGCCCTCGAGCTGCAACACAGGCTGATCATTACTAGCCTCAAAGACGTCCATGTCCGCAGTAAGCTCGCGCTCATTCGTGTTGATCAAGAAAGAGTCAATGATCAACTCATCGCCATGTCGCAGCTGACTTGTGTTGAGGATGCGAAGACTTCGGAAGTAGGTTGGGACAAATGGTGCTTGGAGACTCCCGTCATCGGGCCAGCAGTAGGCTGCGAAGATGGATTGGAACGCGGCGTCCAAAAGGGCAGGGTGGATCATGGCTGCGAAGTCTGGAGTGATCTGTCGTGCTCGAGCCGATGCGAAACTCAGTTGTCGCTCGATGCTGTCGAGGTGCTTGAACTCGCCAGTGTACTCGAGGCCAATACTTGTCAAGGAGCTGTAGAATCTCTCCACGTCCACAGATGTCAGAGAAGCGACAGGTTTGACTCGTGTAGGTAACAGAGAATCGCTTTGAATAGAGCCAAACTCAATACGAAGCTGACCCTTAGCGTTGCACTTCCAGTTGCCGTCGCGCAAAGGTGTGGACAAGGACCATGTAGCGGTGGCATAACTTGACTGATGATCTCCAACGTCGAGGGTAAAGACAGTCTCAATGGCCTGTGAGTCCTGTCCCAATTGAATGGCGCTCATAATGTGGACTTCGGACAGTTCAACAAGCTGAACCTCTTTGGTCTCATCTATGGCACGAGCGGACTCCATAGCCATGACCAAGTAGGCAGCGGCTGGCAGCACAACCTGACCCTCGACCTTGTGGCCATCGAGCCAGGGCACGTCTTCAAGGCGTAGGTGGTTCAGCCATCGCAGGCTATCGTCCGGATCCTCCACAGATCGCACACCTAGTAGAGGATGGGGTTGGTGGGCACGTTGCCGGTACTTCAGTGACTTTCTGGATTCCCTCCAGAATGACTGCGTATGATCCCAAGGATAAGGAGGAAGACCTGCTGTAATGGTTGTGTTGGTGGATGCGGAAAATGCTTGAGCGTAGGAAGTAAAGTCAACAGAACTCTTGCCGAGATGCGACCAGATGAAGCCAAGAGTGTCACTCAAGGCAGCTACATCATGGATGTTTCGAGACAAAGTAGCCTGGTACGGCAGTTGAGACCCTGTGGCACGCTTGTAGGTCTGGTTGAAAGGACCTTTTAGCGCAGGATGAGGTCCAACCTCGAGAGCGACATGGCAAGGCAGTGCATCGCCGGCTACAAGTTCTGACGCCATGGAGAAGAGGACGGGGTTGATCATATTCTCAACCCAGTACTCGCCAGCTAACGCCTCACCGTGTAACGAGGCATCGATGCGCTCGCCTAGAACACTGGAGTACCACTCGCAAGACTCGTTGCCGGGGAGAGCTTTAACCTTGGAGGCTTGAAGGAGATCAAGATATGGCTCAGCGCAAGGGTGCATGTGGTGGGAATGGTAGGCAGTGTCAACTCGAAGAACGCGAGCAAACGTGCCTTGCTGATCCAACAACACCTTGGCCTCCTCGATACTCGACTTGTCTCCTGAGAGTGTGGTACTTGCGGGGGCGTTGCTCGCTGCCACGTCAACGAGCCCAGGGAAGTTCTCCTCGCAGAAAACAGAAGCTTCCTCGTAGGAGAGACCGACAGCCATCATAGATCCAGGAGCTCCATTGGCTCCACCAGCAAGTTTCGCACAAACACCACGGAAGTATGCGACTCTGATAGCATCGTGGAGGGAAAGGAATCCAGCAGCATAAGCAGCACTGATCTCACCAGAGGAGTGACCAATAACACAATCAAAGTTGATACCGGCTTTGCGCAGTAGCTCAACGAGCATGAGTTGGACAGCGGTGCAAAGAGGTTGTGAGATGGCAGCTTCGCTTAGGCGAGAGGCGTCCTTGTCAGCCATGATCTGCTCGGTAAGTGTCCATGCAGGAGGCTCGGGTAGACTCGCAAGAGACTTTTCTAGAGAAGCCATCAGTCGTCTTGCAAAAGGCGAAGACTTGAGGAGCTCTCTTCCCATGGTAGGCCACTGGGCACCCTGTCCAGTGAAGACACCCAGGATACGAGGGGTCGGACTCAGAGGAACGTCTTGTTTAGCAGTCTGCAGAACTGCATCCTCAGCCATGGCACCGTTCATTTTCTCTTGGAGACTCTGTAAGTCAGATCCGGAGAAGAAGGTCCTGAGAGGTAGTTGGGAGCGTCTGTGTGCGAGGGTGTATAGGATACTATCAACTTGTTGGTTCTCCGCATTTTGGAGAACATCAGCAAGTTGGGAGATCTGTGCCCGTAGTGAGAGGTCGCTGTTTGCTGACAGTACGAGTGGCACAGACATGACATCTTTTGCAGGTGTTTGTGAACATATATTGTCGAAGTTCTCAATGATGGCATGAACGTTTGTACCACCAAATCCGAAAGAGTTGACACTGGCGCGTCTAGAAGACCCAACAGCCAATTCGGGCCACGGTTGCGATTCAACGGGCAGCTTCAGGTTGGACGCGAAAGGCTTAACAGCCGGGTTCAAGTTTTCAAAGAGCTGGTTGGGCGGAATAATTCCTCTCTTAACAGCCTCAAGAGCCTTGATCATGCCAGCAAGACCAGCACATCCTTCAAGATGGCCAATTGCTGTCTTAACAGAGCCTACATACATGGGCTCGTTGACAATATCACCGTTGCCGAAGAAAGCCTCGTGGATCGCACGGGCTTCAAGAGGGTCTCCTGCAGGAGTACCGGTTCCATGCGCCTCAAAGAACTGGCATCGATCTTTGAAGACGTCAAGACCAGCATTCTTGTAGGTTTGCCTGATAAGTGCCTTTTGGGCATCAGGGCTTGGAAGCGTAATTCCATTGGTGCCTACGAGGTGATTAGTCCTGTCTGAAATCTTGCTGGCCAAATTACTTACGTCCGTCTGAGTTGACTCCGATTTCTCGGATGATCCCCTCAATATGGTCGCCATCCGCCAAGGCCTGTGACAGGGTCTTCATCATGAGGGCTGCTACACCCTCACCCCGTGCGTAGCCATTAGCTGATGCATCCCACATCTTGCTTCGGCCAGTCGGAGACAGCATGTGAAGTTTGGATTCTGAAATCATCATTTCAGGGCCGAGAATGAGGTTGACACCTCCGGCACAGGCGATGCGAGAGACTCCGTTACGGAGTGCTGTAACTGCATCATAGACTGCGACGAGACTGGAAGAGCAGGCCGTATCGATAGTCATCGATGGACCCTTCCAGTCAAAGAGATAAGAGATTCGGTTGGAGAGAATGCTGCGAGCCGTTCCAGTGGCCATGTACTTGGGCATATCCTGAGGGTCACGCATGAGCATCTCATGGTAATCTCCTGTCATGCACCCAACGTAAACAGCAGTGTCGGATCCTTTCAGATCCTCCATTGGCAGTCCAGCTGTCTCTGTTGCCTCGTATACAGCCTCAAGTAAGAGCCTCTGCTGAGGGTCCATTGCCTCAGCTTCACGAGGGTTGATCTTGAAGAACGAGGCATCGAACAAGCGAATGTCCTCAGACAATAGATACGCCTTCTTTACGTCGGTGCATCCGTTCTTATCTCCATTACTGCTGTAAAAAGCATCAACGTTGAAACGTTCTGGAGGGATAGGCGACTGAACGTCTCTCTTTTCAGTGAGAAGATCCCATAATTTGGAGGGAGTGTTGGCGCCGCCGGGGAAGCGACATGAAGTGCCAATAATGGCAATAGGTTCTTTAGGAAAAGATTGACTAGACATTATGGTTGAGTCTGATAGTCAGAAAATGTTGAAGATAATCTCCACTGGATGTTGAATAGGGGAATGTTGATAGTTGCTGAAGAGCTTCTCTGCTACTTGACTCCAGACTCGATCGTATAAGTGTAATTCGAAGTATCACCACTGGCCACCAATCAGTCACTCTAGCAGTACGTAGTCTTTGTTCCGTATTTTTGTGGACTGTTTGGGTCAGACAGGGGTGGAAATCCTGCACGTCTGAAGGATTCGCAACACCCTTGACAACCTACTTTTTCTACCTCTTTCTTGTCATGCAGCTTCTGAATGGGGCGGCGACATTCTCACACCGTAAGCAACCATCGTACTCTACAGGCACACACCGGGTGGCGGAGCTGGCCGTAGGATCTGACAGGCCGGCATTGTGATCAGATGCTAGCTTGCCGTGTAATATGCCGAAACAGTCTATTCGTGTTTGCGGCTAATCATCGATGTTTGACTACATCTACGTACTCATCGGGTTTTTGAGGACTTTGCAATCACCCTCAGATCCCCAATACTTCGCAATCTTTCCAGTCTTCGTTGCCTATTCACAACTGCCCATTATGCACAAAGTCTTTCCCTCTGACTTTTTCAATTTCGAGTTTCTTCGTCTCCTTGGCACTGTTCCCTTCCAGGGTGCCGAAGTGGGAGAATGCCTCGCCACTGCCAGTCGTATCAAAGACGGCGACCCAGAGAGCTGGTACAGGGCCTGGAGAGAACAGGCCGAAAAGGCACAGGCTCTAGCTGAAGAGGCTGCTGCTGTCGGTGACAAGACAGGAGCATGCTGGGCTTATATTCGCTCAGCCAACTATTGGCGTGCTAGCGAGTTTCTTCTACATTGCACTCCCAATGACCCACGCATTCTATCTTCGTCGAAGGCGAGTGTTGAAGCCTTTGACAAAGGATGGGTTTTACTAGATGCCACTGTCAAGAATTTCGAGATTCCTTACGATAAAGACATCAAACTCCCAGGACGACTATATGTCCCTGCCCCTCAGCACAGGCTACCTGGCAAGATCCCACTCGTTCTTCAGACGGGTGGTTTCGACTCTACCCAAGAAGAACTCTACTTTTATGGAGCCGCCGGTGCTCTTCCTCGAGGCTATGCAGTCTTCAGCTTTGACGGTCCTGGCCAGGGTCTTCCTCTACGTGTGGGAAAGCTGAGCCTTCGACCAGACTGGGAAGCGGTAGTCAGCCAAGTCTTGGACTTTGTCACAGATGAGGTCGCCGCTGATTACGATCTGGATCTTGATCGCCTCGCGATCTTTGGAGCCTCATTGGGCGGCTACCTGTCGCTACGCGCTGCCGTCGATCCTCGGATCAAGGCATGCGTCTCTTGTGATGGACCATACGATCTGTTTGAGATCACTCGCAGTCGCATGCCCCCCTGGTTTATCAACGGCTGGGTATCCGGTTGGTTGAGCGACGGCATCTTCAACTGGGTCGTTGACTGTCTCACAGCTGTCAACTTCCAGATCGCATGGGAGTTTGGTCACGGAAAATGGGTCTTTGGGGTAGATACCCCCGCAGATGTACTCCGCGTGATGCAGCAGATATCACTCAAGGGCGGTTACCTCTCCAAGATCAAGTGTCCCACTTTAATCACCGGCGCGGCAGATTCATTCTACTTCACACCCGACCTGAACTCAAACCCCATTTTCGAGGAGCTAACATCCTTGGGGTCCAACGATAAGCACTTGTGGATTGGCAAGGGAGTGGAGGGTGGCGGTTTGCAGGCTAAGATTGGGGCTTTGGCTGTGGTTCACCAGAAAATGTTCTCGTGGCTGGACGGCACTTTTGGGATTAAGCGGGATGCGCTATGAAGGGTGATCGGCAGTTGTTGTGATGAATTTCCTATTTTAGAAATTTCCAATATTACTCTGTGTTTAGTCTAAACATATTGTCAGAAATTAAGTACCCATGCTGACTGTGAGATGTGATGTTTTAGCTCCATACGCTTTGAACTTGCCTCGTCCTTCCAAATTAGAATGAAGTGACTCGTCTTCTCAACAATTACGTTTACCTAAATCCGCTGGCTGAGTCAACCCTGTGTTCCTTGATCATCTTACGATAAAACTGCCTGCCAATGCTGACTTCCAATTGTAGCCACGTGTATCCGAGATTGGATCTCTCATGGAGCCCGCTTATCCAAGACAAATGGAGAGTTTCCAAGATATCTGCCTGCCGGTGGAATGGAACCATACTGGGGTAACCGGGTTAGAAAGAATCTGTTTGGTTAAGCGCAGGATAGATGCAGATACGGAAGACCAGATATAGACAGACCAGACGGCTCAATTCTCTGGAGGATCAAAATGGCGTGCCATGCAGGTACATGGGCCGCAGGTGTTGGTTTGTAGGATCTCCCTCCGAGTGGGTATCAACTCGGTGTAACTGCACAGGGATGTTTGCAGTACAGAGGAGTGAACCATTGATTGAGGCGTAGGGGCACCACTGCAGGGCTGAGGAATAGCGCTGCCGATCGTCTGATGGTGGAACCAGGTCGGAGGGTTTTCGAAATACCAAGACTAGAATCTTACATGTCAAGTTAGAGCACTTTCCTATGGCGGTCGGTATCTTCAAGTCATTTACAACTCAAGCCTCCCAAACGTTCACGAACAATCAGCGATTATAGACATTTCAGACAATATGGCATCATTCGGAACACTTTATTCTTTTATGCCAAATGGCAGAGTCTTCAAGGTGAGCCTCCCCTACGTTCCTGCTGTTCGCATTTAACCTAGGCTTACCCTATACAGATTCTAGCCGCAGCCAAACTCAACAACCTCGACATCGAGGTCCCTCCTTACCAACACTTTGTGACTAACAAGTCCACTGAGTTTCTCAAAAATTTCCCAGCTGGCAAAGTCCCAGCCTTCGAGGGAGCTGACGGGTTCTGTCTAGCTGAGTCAGACGCGATCGCCAGATATGTTTCCCAATCCGGTCCTCGTGCTGGTCAACTCCTTGGCGAGGATGCTGTGACGTCAGCAAAGATTCAACAGTGGATTTCCTTCTTCGCTGATGAGGTTTACCCAGCTATCCTGGACCTCGTTATGTGGCGAGTAGGAATGGCCCCCTTTGATGAAGCTACAGAGACCAAGGCACTGGCCCGTCTGGAATACGCGCTGACTGTGTTGGAGAAGCACTTGTCGTCAGGCACCCGACTTGTCGGGAGTCAACTGACACTTGCTGACTTGACTGGCGCGTCAGCACTTCTGTGGGGGTTCATGCATGTTATTGATGAGCCCATGAGGAAGCAATTCCCAAATGTTTTGACTTGGTATTTGAGCACGATTGAGAACGATGACGTCAAGGAGGTTTTTGGAGAGCCTAGCCTGATTGAGAAACGGCGTCTTGGTGGTCATTGAATCTTGGTTAGATAGTGTCAAAACATCGGCAGACTTGTTTTAGAACAGCACAGCATTTGGATAAGCGAAACAACTATTTGACGGTGTGAACTGAATATGCAAGAAATGAACAAGATTCGGGAGTTGATGATGGAATATGAACAATAAAACTGAACGGCTATGTATAAACAGTAATTATGAGACAAGAATCGGAGAAAGAAACTATTTCGTACGAAGAGGTGCAAGGCCAAAACTGCGATCTTCAAAATCAAGCACAAGATACTGCCTCTTGAGAAACGCCTGTCCCAACAGAACGACCTTGGCATCTCCAGCGCTCGTACGCCCATACTTCCACACATTAACATTGAGATAACACACAGACCCCGGCATGTTCTCCAAACGCGTTACGTAATCCTTTGGAGGAATCGTGTACTTTTTCCCTCCATCAAGCTCATAGACGAGATCAGGATAGCTATCCAGTTCGTCGCACGATAGAGTGTACCAGTCCTGCTTGTCGGTGTTGTATCCTGTCGATCCCTGACTCAGGATGTTTTCGATGACAGCGGCGGAGGCCGGCTTGGCATGAGTCTTGCTGACAAGGTGCTTGTAGCCGTTGAGGGAAAGTGGAGCGCCCAGTCCTTCAGATCCTTCGTCCACAACAGCCAGGGGGGGTGTCGTTTTACCACCCTTGACAGCCTTGAAAGGAATAGCAAAGTTCTTTGACTTCTTTCCATCGCTTTTGACCCACATGCCCGTAAGCGGAGTACTCCAGTAGTTGTTGCGCGGGGGCGTAACCGGGTAGAACGCGTCGCTGAGCCATTCTGGGTTCCGGATCCCGTAGGACTGCAGCTGCTTGGTATCGTACATGGCTGTATCTGTACCTCCAAAAACAAGCTGAGCATCACCCCCCTGGCAGCTCGACGTTGAGGCCAGTGTGGCGCACGAGTGCCAGCCAACCAAGGGTCCCATATTGCCCTCCTGCCATGCTTGGTAGTTGGCAGGTTCTGATGTTTCGGTCCGCTTGGATGGTGGAGGAGCCAAGCCGAAGATGCCACCAAATGGGACTGCAGGCACGACGCTCGCAGGATACGGGAAGTTGGAGACTTGCATAAGCGTATCGCTGTTGCAAAGATGTCCAATGCACACCTCATCTCGCCCGTAGTCTACGGTGAAGTTGGGCGCAAAGGCTGTGATAGGCCATGTAGTCTGGGCAAAAGAGGCATTACTGAACGTCTCCGAGTCACGCTCGTTGAAGAATGGCTGTTCATGTCCCGCGCAGAGATCGGGGTTGAATTCGCCGAGACATCGCCCAGATCGCACAAAGAGAGCCATCCATGTCATGTCGCTAAGCATCGTAAGGTTCTGGGGAGGCGAACCAACAGTGACATTGAACAAATAGCCGTAGACGTCCCAATAGGCAGGTACTGCAATCGAGTTACCATGGCTAGGGGAGCGGTGTTCCAACGTCAAAGCGGCCGCATGTGCCGGGGCAAGAGCCCCGAGCAACATGGCTAAGATGGTTGCATCAGCAAGCATAGTTGTAGGCTCGTTTGGGTAAAAGATTAACGACAAAAGATCCTAAAGAAGTAGATTGAGGGGCAAGTGTCAGGCTTGATGATCTGTTGTGATCGGATGAGCAGGGCGGTCATGCACACTTTATTGCGTTTTCTTACGACAGGTCAACGGATGTCTCTGATATGAAGGGATTCGCCAAACAAGTTTCTTTCTACTTCGAGACAGTAGTAGCCCACTGGCAAATGAGTGGGAAATTTAGATCGAACGATATCATCCTTCGATGCGAGGCAATCCTATAGGAGGTAGGCTCCGCTTACACCCCCTACTATCTTTTTTTACTTTTGATCTTATCTTAGAAAGTGGAACGACGCTTACAGGGGAGGGGCTCAGCCTTACGTATCATATCGAAGATGGTGGATGTTTCTACTTCGCCCATTCTGGTGCTTCGTCTAAACGCGAAATAGCGAAACCAAGCGCCCTGGCAAAAGAGCTAGGCATACCTTTCGGACCATACTCGATCCTTCGAATGATTTGCCGTCACACTTCTTGGCCGACGGGTGTTGTGTTTCAGGCAGCTACCGTGGCTTAGTTCATGGACTACGATTCAAATCAGGAATTGCTTAACGGTACGATATTATGTCGGCTGCCTTTTTTGTAGTGAGGCTTGTCTTAGATAATAGCATAAGAGGGTCCTTGCTTAGATTGATTGACCATTGCACATAAGCAAGATCTAAATGTAACATCCATATCTCAACTTGCCCTTCGTATGAATACCTAATATCTCCTACATCAAATCAAATCAATACCATCTTCATCACCCAAAGTTCTATCACTCTTCACCCTTCAACCCTCACATCCAGAAATGTCACATTACCCACGTCTACTCTGTTTGCACGGCGGTGGCGCGTCATCCCGCATCATGCGTGCCCAGTTCGCCAAGTTGGAATGTGCCTTGAGCAACCGCTTTCAGCTCGTCTACCTTGAGGCTCCCCTAGATAGCGCCCCAGGTCCAGGCGTTCTCCCATACTTTGAGAACTGCGGCCCGTACTCTTGTTGGGTCAGCGACGACAAGACACTTTCTCCCGAGGACAAGAGACTCGAAGAAGACAACGCCATCGCCTACATCAAGAGTTTTATGATACAACATGGGCCTTTCGCGGGTATTCTTGGCTTTTCACAAGGTGCACGTGCGACTGCTAGCATCCTTCTTGAGCAACAGCAACACCCTTTCACACACGACAACCTATTCGGTGTCTTCTTCTGTGGCACTTTCCCCCCCTTCATACCTGAAGCTCCGGAGATCAAGATCCCAACTGTACATATTCAGGGACTTTCGGATCCTTATCTTGAGGAAAGTCAGATGTTGTTGAGTCATTGCACGAAACAAAGTGTTAGGAGAGTGATCAAGTTCGACGGCGGCCATCATATGCCAACAAGCCTTAGTGTGACACAGCAGATCGCTGATGTTATTTCGATGGTATACAGAGGGACCAACAGGAAAAAGGTGTCGAACCTTTGGAAACACAAACGACCAATTTCAACCAACACTGCGATTGAGATTTAAGTTTAAGAATGCATTTAGTTGGCTAGTTACGATAGACAGAATGAAGCAGTTCATTGTAGAAATAATAGTTTCTTTAACGCATCACTATTTCCAGGTTTCAAAATTGAATATAATCAAGCAACCTATACGTATCGTGGTTACCTACAGCTCCAAGACTTTCTGACCTGTGGTCATAGCTTCCAGGCCAACGAAACCAACCGTGGCCGAACTTCCCAGCCATATGGTTCGGACGAAGGATCATGCCTGCTTACAGTAAAGATCCCAAACTTTATATTCGAAGGTTTGCTGACGTAAATGGAAGGAGCTCAGGCTCTCTGGATGCATCACCTTTCGAAAAGAGATCATTTGCGAGTTTTGCATTGGCCTTACTGAACGCAGATTTAGCTGTGCCTATTGGTTGCTCCCAAGATTGTTTCTATTTACAGGCAACATTTAGTAGGAAATCAAACTACCATTGTGTTGAAAGGTACTAGGATAATCTCTCAAGTTATAAAGAAGGTGCTTTAGGTGCTTCGTATGGGGTGAAATATATAATAGAAGTCTTAATAACCTAACTACAGAGGAACAGATACTGCAGATTACTATCTCAACGCTTTGGCTGTCTTAGTAACAGTGTTTACGGGTATCCATTGAGTATCATATCACTACCGCAGCTGTCGCTGTTATCTACGGCATTAAGCGAAAGGCATTCGCTTTCTCGTACGATGACAAGACCAAACACCCCAGCAATAAAATGCAAGCAACGAAATTGATACGTCGTGGCGTTTTGAGAAATATCCCACCAAAATTCAAAGGATCAAACTTGCATGCGGTTAAACAGTTGAGGCTCAAGGTGTTTCGAGTTTGACAGTCCTGGCACGATGAACGACTGCACCCGGGGTTGCAGAAGATATCCATGCTTGTGGGGTAAGTCATGCACGCGCCTTGGTGGGTTGAACAG
The DNA here is from genome assembly GCA_014898975.1 of Fusarium nodosum. Classification (NCBI taxonomy): domain Eukaryota; kingdom Fungi; phylum Ascomycota; class Sordariomycetes; order Hypocreales; family Nectriaceae; genus Fusarium; species Fusarium nodosum. The sequence continues at coordinate 226,865 of JAAVUE010000086.1, read as the reverse complement.
ATAAAGGAGAGTGCATTATTGTGGTGCCATCTTGTCATTCTAGAGCTTTCGAAAAGAATTTGGGTAACATTGTAGGCCTCGATTTGAGAGACACCATGTGGTGGGGCCAGACACCCTCCGCAACGTGTTCACGAGAAGCTGTTTTGGGTAATTCGTGTCATGTAAGATAAGATCAATCTTTTCGATGTGGCTATGCAGGTCCGGATGGTTTTTGATGGCATCATTTCGGAGGATTTATATTAAAATCTGCCGAAGGATCTGTAGGATTACGACAAGGATGTTGATAGCCAATGACCAACATACCCTTGCGAGGTTTCGACGATCGCTTCTAAAAGCTTCCGAATGCCCTTTGCCCTTTTTTTTCATTGCCATGTTTCCTTTTTTATTGAAAGGGTTTTTGATATGGAACCATCCGATGATCATGTCAGAAAATCGTGCCACTTAATTATGGCTCAGATTATGCTGGAGAGGGCTGTGGTTAGTGTTGGTAGAGATCAGCAACTGTGTTCTTGTCTTCTTGTAAACTTTTCTCTCAGATATTAGCGGAGAGGACTATACTTCAATCCAATTATAGAACTTACTTTATCACTGAACTTTTCTGCTCTGCCTACACCAAGAGAAGGCCTCATTGTTTCTGGCTTCGATTCTCTGGTACTGCGCACTTCTCCCATTGCCACACAACATGGCGACTATGGATCACTCCTCAGCTGTAGCAGAGAGCCCAACACCAGATAAGCCGCCATCACCATCAGGGCCAACACCCGGTAAAAAAGGTGCTCGCTTTTGGCTCATATTTGTTGCCATTGCGCTTACTACATTTCTTGCTGCTCTCGACACCTCCATCATTTCCACGGCTTTGCCCACTATCGCAGCTGACCTTGGCTCTGACTCCCTCTACGTATGGATCATTGATTCATACCTTCTGGCCTCGACAGCCACTATCCCCATCTTTGCCCAAGCAGCCAACATCTATGGCCGGCGTAGCCTCACTCTGATCGCTGTTTGTATCTTCACACTTGGCAGCGGTCTTTGCGGCGGCGCGCACAACACTGCCATGATGGTTGGAGGTCGCGCTGTACAGGGCATCGGTGGAGGAGGCGTTCTCACCATGTCGGAGATTGTCGTTTGCGACATGGTCTCTATCAGAGAAAGAGGCATGTACGCTGGTATCATCGGTGGCGTGTGGGCCATTGCTGCCGTTGTTGCTCCCGTCATGGGAGGCGCCTTTGCTCAGAATATCTCATGGAGATGGATTTTCTACATCAACCTTCCCATTGCTGGAGTTGCTCTCATCGCATTGGGTCTGTTCCTCAAGCTGACTCGACCACCATCTGGCACCTTCAAGGAGCAGATGGCTAGAATCGACTGGGGAGGAAGTATCCTGTTGATTGGATCCGTGGCATCTATCGTCCTCGCTTTGAGCTGGGGTGGTTCTGAGCATGCTTGGTCCGACTGGGAAACGATTGTTCCTCTTGTCATAGGCCTTGTTGCTCTTCTTGCCTTCTTTGCTTACCAAGGTGCTCCTTGGCTAAAGGAGCCTACAATGCCTCTCAGACTCTTTAGCAATAGGACATCATCTACGTTACTTATTATCAGCTTCATCCACAGCTTGCTCCTATACTGGATCTGCTATTTTCTCCCAGTCTATTTCCAGGCTGTCAAAGAAGCCAGTCCTACCCGTTCGGCAGTCATGCTATTCCCCATCGCCTGTACTAGCGCTCCTGGAGGTGTCGCCGCTGGTATAACCATCACCAAAACGGGCAAGTACCGCATTTGGCACTTCGCTGGGTTCGTACTCATGTCGATCGCGTGTGGCTTATTTACCCTTCTCGACGAGAATTCATCTACTGGACGGTGGGTCGGATTCCAGATCTTATTTGGATTTGGCACTGGCTTTGTTTTCACAAGTACCCTGCCTCCCATTCTGGCCAGTCTCCCCGACTCAGATGTGGCTACAGCGACTGGTGCATGGACCTTTATCCGCAATTTCGGATCCATCTGGGGCGTTGCTATTCCCGCTGCTGTGTTCAATAATCACGTTAATCATGCAGCATCCAACGTCTCAGATGAAGGAGTTAGAAACCTTCTTGTAGATGGTGGTGCGTATGAACATGCCACTCAATACTTTCTCAAGACCCTTGAGTCTACTCCACGACTCAAGGACGAAGTGGTCCAGGTGTACTTGAATGGGTTGAAGGTTGTCTGGCAAACATCGATCGCTTTCTGTTTGTTGGGATTTTTGCTTTGTTTCTTTGTTCGTTCACTAACGCTTCGTGATGAGCTGAACACGGAGTTTGGGCTGCAGGAGGAAAAGGAGTCTAGTCAGATTAAGTCGAGTGAAGAAGGTGTGGTCAGAGAGTAATGGGATGAAAATATAGTATAGTAGTATTTCTGTATATATTGGGGTACTCAATTTCTTGAAAGGCTTTCTTTAATATCATATTCATCAAAACAGCCACGTACCATTTTATATCATAATTGTGATAACAATTCCAAGAAGCATACAGTTAATATCACTATTTGAGCCAGTTGTTTCCAGTGGATCTAGAGCTTTCACAGGCCTAAACCCATGTCGCTTCAAGGTACTTTGCCACTATAAATCACAAGCACAGCACTCCAGTTTCGGCTATAAAACACTTCACATTCAATTCTCGTAATCTTTCTCTTCCAATAACTCAATTTTATAATCGTAGAACGCCCAAAATGGACTTTACTACTTTCTCCAATATCATCGCCGGTAATCCTCGCGGTTCTGACATTACCACGTCGGGTACAAACCCTCTCAACAGAACTCCTCTTTGGCCTGCTCCCGTAGCTACAGTGGTCGACGTTGAGGATGCCGTGCGCGCAGCCAAAGAGGCATTTCCTAAGTGGTCTCAGACGTCTTACAGGCAGCGAACAGATCTGTTGGGGCGTTTTGCCGACCTGTACATTTCTCATGCGAGCGACTTTTGTCAATTACTTGCTACAGAGTGCGGAAGATCTGTAAGTAGTCGTTCTCTTTTCTTTGGTATAACTACCGTGGTACTAATAGTGTTCAGGTCGAAAATGCAGCAATCGAAGTCTATTTTGCTGCACAATGGCTACGATATCCATGTTAGTTCTAGTTCTAAGATTGGCTTTGGTGATATACCTATCATTCTGACGGGAATAGCGAAATACCAACCTCCCGAAGAGAAGATTGAAGACGATGAGAAAACGGCCATTGTTACTCACGAGCCTCTTGGTGTAGTCGCAGCGATCTGCCCTTGGAACTGTGCGTTAAATCCACAAATCGATTTCCACGATACTTGCTGACCATACTACTTTCCAATAGTTCCGTTGATGCTTGGTAGATATTCGAGTCTCTTTAACCTGCCAAGGTATTGACTATTTTCTAGCAATCGGGAAAATTGCACCAGCTCTAGCTACAGGTAACTGTGTTGTCCTTAAACCCTCGTAGGTCGACCCTTTAAGCTCCCATTTCTGCTCAAATCTTTGCTTTTCGCTAACCTGAAAAAGGCCATTCAGTCCATACTCTTCTCTGAAGTTGGTAGAGCTTGCCCAGCAAGTGTTTCCCCCATCAGTTCTACAGGTTCTCCACGGCGATAATGGTCTGGGTCCTCTCCTTGTCAAGCACCCTGACGTTCGCAAGATATCATTCACTGGCTCTACAGTGACAGGAAAGCAGATTCTCAAAGATGGTGCTGACACCATGAAGCGTATCACTTTTGAAACGTGAGTATATCTACGAATATCTACGATAAGACTAACGTGTTAAGCGCCGGCAACAATGCTTCCATCATCCTTCCCGATGTTGATCTCAAGGTCATCATCCCTCAGATCGCAGGAGGGCTATGGTTCAATGCTGGACAAGTTTGCGCTGCTACACGTCGTCTGTACCTTCACCAAGACATCTTTGACGAGGCGGTGGCACAGCTTGAAGAGGCCACAGCGGAGGCAGCCAATGACCTTGTCTCAGGCATTGGTCCCATTCAGAACCAGGCGCAGTATGAGAAGCTTAAACAGGCACTGGCAGATGCGAGAGAAGCCGGCTGTACACTGCTATCACCGGGTCGGTCGGAACCGGAGGAAGGATTCTTTGTCCAGCCGACCATTGTCAAGAGCCCACCGCCAGAGGCCGACATTGTTCAACAAGAAAACTTTGGTACGTCAGACACGCCATTGATGGGCCCATCAGGGACCGTATTGGGTGGCTATCAATATGTCTCACCCAAGACCGATTACGAAATCGCTGACACCATCTCACCAGGTCCCATCGTTTCGTGCATCAAGTTCTCGTCCATCGATGAAGCCGTGTCCATGGCCAATAGTAGTGACAGTGGTCTAGCTGCTAGCGTGTGGAGCAAGGACATTTCTGCCGCAAGGCGTGTGGCGTCTTCTCTCGAGGCTGGCAATGTCTACATCAACGGACCGCCCCGCCCTGACCCTCATGTGCCGTTTGGGGGTCATAAGCAGAGTGGACTGGGGGTTGAGTACGGGCTGCAGGGTTTGTTATCCTTCTGTCAGGCGAAGTCTACGTACCTGTATAAGTAGCGGTGGAGCTACACCTATTCCTTTAATCTTTATTTTTATAAGATGAAATGCCACGCCCCTCCGCTTGTTTAGCCCTATAATTCACGATCCTTCTGGTGGAGACATCTTGCGCACCTCATGGTGTTGTGTTTCACCCACAATCCTCCAAGAAATCATACGAATGTCCATTTGTAGTCTAGTTAGTATCCAAAATGCACACGCCCACCTTGCATCTCACATCTAAGCGAACTAATTCCTGACATAAGACTGGCCGATCTGGGACCAAAGGATCAGCAAAGGTGGGGAAGACGATCCTACTGCAACTACCGCGAAGCATTCCGTATTACTATGTCCCACTTACTAACTCTGTGCCTCTTGTCTTGTTCCATTCGTTCGGAGGGTTTCCTGCGTCACACGACGGAAGCTAGTTACGAAGTGTGCCTATCAGCTCACGTATGCAAATGTCAGTTACTGAATGGTTTGTTCCGGGGGCTGCCGGCCAGATTAGTGGCACGGTCTGATCCAAGTCGGTACTCGATAAGGACATGCCCTGACGGGGAGTCTGGATCAGTGATCTCGCGGGCCTATGAGTTGCGGCTTATATGCCACGTATAGTGCATTTATTCTCCCCTCTATTTGTTGCAGAGTCCTACCGTTCATGGGCCAGAGTTACTTTCATAGTACAGCGCCTATCTCATAATGTGGTCTAAACCACTACACGATAATCTGGCCCAAGTGGCTAGTTCTTTCCCACCAGAGGTCTCTGAGACTTTGAGTAACTTGACCTTAACGCAAGGTTTTCTCGCCTTCCTTGTCTTGTTCATAATAGTACCCAGGGTATTTGAGGTAAGATACTGTTACTGGTAACTGTCGTTGGCAGTTCACTGACGTTTTGAAGCTCCTACGAAATATCTTTTCGCCAGTCAGCCGCATTCCCGGTCCTCTCATCAACAAGCTTAGCCCTTGGCCTCTGGAAATTGCCACGTTCAAAGGAAAAAGGTAAGCATTCAGTTCAATCGCCAGATCAACCGCTGACTCTAATATCTCCCAAAGCCATATTTTTGCTCGTGCTCTTCATCAGAAGTATGGACCAATCGTTGTTCTCGCTCCCAACATGATCTCTGTTGGTGACGCCAACGAGATCAAGCGCATTATCCAGAATGAGGACTGGGTCAAATCTGAAGCCATCTATGGCAATTTCAGACAAGATCCGCACCGTCCAACACTTCTAGCCTTTACCGAGAAGAAAGCCTATTCTCGACGCAAGCGTATGCTATCTTCCATGTTTGGCATCCGTTACATTCGTAGCCTCGAACCTCTCATGAAGTCATGCGTTGATGCTGGTGTTGCTCATCTTGACAAGCTCTGCGAGAACTCCAACAACAGCACCGTCATTAATCTCCAACACTTCATCCACGGTTTGGCCATTGACACCATCGGCGCTACGACCTTTGGTGGCAGCTTTAACGTCGTTGAGAATGGAAGTCATCCTCTCCCTTCTCGACTGAAAGCTGGCATGAAGATCTCTGCTGTGATGCAGCTCATCTCATGGATCAAGTACATTCCTTTCCTCCCAAAGCGGGATCCTTACATCGAAGAATTCACATTGAACATTGTCGACAAACGCCGCAAGGAGTCTGGGGATGTCAAGCATCAAGACCTGCTTCAGCATCTGGTTGATGTCAGTGACGACGCTCCTGGCTCTGAATTTCGCACGTCAGATGTACAGGACGAAAGTGTCATCCTTTTGGCAGCTGGTAGCGAAACAACGGCCAACGCCGAACTCTTCACCATCATGCAACTTCTCAAGCACCCCCATGTTATGAAGAAGCTGGTTGAAGAAGTGGACAAATGGTATCCTCCTAGCGAACCTGATCGCGAGACTGAATGTGCCTACTCTCAAGCGGGGATGACATACCTACAAGCCTGTATTGATGAGACCATGCGTCTCATCCCAGGTCAAGCCACTGGAAGTCCACGTGATGCATCCAAGCAGGAAACCGTGCTTGGATACCGCATCCCCAAGGGTACTACTGTGTTTCCTAACACTCAAGAGGCTCACCTTAACTCTCACAACTGGAAGAACCCCGACAAGTTCATTCCGGAGCGTTGGCTTGACATCTACTCCCAGAATCAGACGTCTTCTGTACCGTACTGGCCATTCTCAGCCGGCAGCCGTGTCTGTGTTGGCAAACACTTTGCTTTCCAGGAGATGCACATCTCTCTTACGACGCTTCTGCGAAAGTTTAGCTTTGAGTATGTTCCGGGGCAGGATGAGACTACTGTTTTTCGCATCGCGCAGCAGTTGCAAGCGAATTCTTATGATGTCAAGGTCAAGAGAAGATCTGTGTAGAATTTTCATAGAACCCAGGAGGAAGTCATGAGCAGATAGTAGTATTTTATGCAGTGCGGTTAGTTGCTGGTCATGTGGTATAGATATTCTGTGTGTACCTTAGTAGATGATGGGACGAATATGGATAAACCTTTACTTGGCTTAACACCCAAGGACATTGGAAAAATGGTTTTCTGTGTGTACATAGTCCGATATCGTGCAGTTGGTTCACCCGGTAAGTCATGTTAGACAGAGGCAAGGTTCCGTCAAACGAATTAGGAAGATGTCTGCCCAGACTAGCTGGATCCATCAAATCCTTCAAGGTGTCATGTAAAGCAATGAGTATATAAACTCGCTCTCCCCCTCTGCCGTGAATTTTCTAACTCATTCATTCCTGCATCAGTTTTCCACCCTTAGTAAGCATGTCAGACAAGGCCAACCAAAACGATGTGCCCATGCAAGGGCAAGGAGCTTACAGCTCCCACGCTGCACTCCAGCACGAGGCCATGCTCAAGGCCCTGCCTCTCTTCCAGCAAGCTGCAAAGTGTATAGCAGACCACGACGGTGATCACACAGCCGTTGTTGAGTATGGATCTGCCCATGGTAACAACTCGTAAGTAACACGGCACAAATCCACGGCTGTATATTGATTATTCTTTAGTTTGGAACCTGTCCAAGCCATCCTCAAAGCAACTCCTCCCCGTCAAGTGGAGCTTCTTTTCAGCGACCGTCCAGAGAATGATTTCAGTACCCTATCTACCACTATCACATCATGGGCGGATGCATTGGACAAGACTGAATTCCCCCATCCGTTGTTCTTGAGTATGATACCTCGAAACTTTTACCAGAAGGTTGTCCCCCCTCAATCAGCACATCTCGGCTTTTCACTCGCCGCTCTGCACCATCTTGACCACGTTCCCTCACCAACTGGTGTGCAATCGGAAGATGACCAGCTACTCCAGAAACAGTCTCATCTTGATCTATCTACCTTTTTGGAACTGCGTGCCCAGGAAATCATCTCGGGCGGTTCACTTGTTCTCTCGTTCGTTGGCCAAGCATCTGCTGGGTACGAAAACTACAGTGGACCTGTCGACGCGTGCCGTAACGCTATGATCGAGATGGTTCAACAAGGAATCATCCCTGTATCGGTAGCCGCAGCATTTCGCGTCCCGACGTACAACCGAACTCTGGATGATGTGAGAAAGGTCCTTGGCGAGATGAACAACTCGTGGAAAATTCGTGATCTATTCGAGGACGATATCACTCATCCAGCCATCCACGATTTGAAGAAGAAGCAGGCCAAGGACGCAGATGCCAGTCGAGACTATTCCAATGTTGTTATTGACTGGATGATGGCTGTTTGCTCTGGTTACTTTCTCAAGGCTCTCAAAGTTGGCAATGAAGGTCGCTACAGCGAAGAGGAGGAGAAGAGTCTTCTGAATGATTGGGTTGCTAGGACCAAGGAATTATTTATTCGGGATCACAAGGATGAGGAGGTTGTTTGTTCATTTGTCTATGTTCATTTAACTAAAATTTAGCTTGTGAGGTCGCGCTTGGTTAAGCTCAATTATGTAGGTCGTTACGGTACTGAAATATTTCACTCTAGTCATGCAGTGATGACAAATTGCCCAAGACAGTGACGTCAATGGAACTGGCAGAAACGATATAAATGAAACAGAAACTTTGTCCGCAATTCAAAGGTTTCAATTCAACAGCGTGTAGCTTCCGGATTGATACATATCGTCTTTAGTCCTGATTGCCAGTATCACTGGTATAGATCCCCCGTTCCTTATTGGTATTGGAAACCTGACAATTCTTTCAATTTTGAATTCTACTTCTCAAACAATCCATCTATGGCACATTCCAAGAACGAGTCCATCCGGCCTTTTAAGGTCGCTATCGCACAGTCAGATCTTGACGACCTACAAACTCGTCTTCGATTGGCCAGATGGCCAGATAAAGAGCTTGTTGGCGACTGGTCTCAAGGCGTTCCGCTTGCCGTAATTCAAGACCTCTGCAAATATTGGCAAACAGAATACGACTGGCGACGGTGCGAGGCCTTGCTTAATTCGTATCCTCAGTTTACAACAACCATTGATGGACTGGAGATATACTTCCTGCACATCCAGTCAAAGCACCAGAATGCTACACCTCTCTTACTTACGCATGGTTGGCCGGGTTCCGTCCTGGAATTCAGGCATGTGATCGATAAACTTGTTAACCCTGAATCACACGGAGGCTCTCCCAAAACCGCATTCCACCTCGTTGTGCCAGCACTTCCGGGTTATGGATTTTCGGGAAAGCCCAAAGAGACTGGCTGGGGACATGCACGCACTGCTCGTGCATGGGCAGAACTGATGCGGCGTCTGGGCTATCAAGATCGTGGGTGGGTGGCTCAAGGCGGAGACTGGGGAGCTTTTGTAGTCGCAAATCTTGGTCACCAAGCTCCGAAAGGACTAAAGAGTGTTCATTTCAATTCTGTCTACTTTGATAACAAGGCAATATACGTTGTTGGCTTACTTTGCTGAAGTCACACTAATCCTTTTCTTAGATAGAAGTACAAGTTCCAATCAAGGATACGCAGGCTGAGGAGCGAGCCATGCGCCTGGATAACCTCCGGGACACTGGTTTCAAAGGATATTCCCTAGAGCAGTCAACAAAACCACAAACCGTTGGGTATGGTCTGGCAGATTCGCCTGTTGGCCAAGCTGCATGGATATACGAAAAGTACCGAGACTGGACCCACCATGACGGGGATGTGGAGGTTTTATTCAGCAAAGACGAGATGCTCGACACAATCATGCTTTATTGGCTCACCAACTCTGCAACTTCATCTGCTCGCTATTACTGGGAGTCCGGATCCAGCACGACTGCATTGGAGATACACGTCCCAGTCGGCGTGAGCTGGTTCGGTGGTGATAACAGCTATGCGCCGAAAGAATGGTGTGAGCGTTATTACAAAAACACTGTGTATTGGAATGAGTTGCCGAGGGGTGGCCACTTTGCTGCTTGGGAACAGCCTGATGCATTTGTCGCAGAGATACGCGAATGGAACAGACAGATCAGACAAACGGGTTAATGAGTGAGCCTCTTGTTTCTCGGTAGTCCGGATACAGCTGGACGGTTGAGATTATGATCATCATGAAGAATATCATATCAAGCGTCTGTACAGCAAACCATTAGGACACTCTGGGAAGAAACTTTCAAGAAAAGCAGAAAACAGATCGAGACAGCCAAAACAATGTTGGCTTAGCCTTTTGACTCGCAGAAGTTCCAGACTTTTTGGGGGCATTGGCCATAACATCTTAAAGTCTATTTATTCGTCTTTCTTGCATAACCACCGGCTACCTTTCTGGAGATATTGCCAGCAATGTTAACGTATTTATGAAACAAGACGGAAAAGGCTCTAGATATCAAGCACTCTTCCCCGCACAACTTAGGCTGATTAGCCCAACTTCCTGAACGGCGTTAGCTCGCTTGGTTACTCGGCACATCTTTGACCGAGGCTAGAAGTACCATTTAATGTTCCAGTACGCCTTTGTCTTGACTCCCCTCGGTCACTCCCTGCCTCGATTGTGAAGATGAAGGTATCCGGATTAATTCCCCTACTAAGCTTGCTATCATGTCTCGAAGCAGCACCATCGCCAGGTCACCCTCCCAAAAAGGCCTTCAGCTTTTCTAAAATTACCAAGATCGTGTCCTTGTCAGTATACATCAGATTCATCTCATTACTTCCATCTGACTATGATCTAGCGGCGACTCATGGACAGACACTCGCTTCGACATATCTGGTCAGCAGCCCTCTTCCTCCAACCCGATAGGAAACACGGGAAAGACAAGCTCCAATGGCAAGATGTGGCCGATGTACCTGACCACACAGTACAATTCGTCCTCAATCCTACTCTACAACCTGGCTGTAGGTGGTGCAGTGGTTGACAGGGATATCGTAACGACTGGCCCGAACGACGTAAATACGCAAGTCCACGACAAATTACAGTTCTATGTAAATCAGAAGCCAAACCCTTTTCCGCCGAAAGAGACACTTTGGACCATCTTCATAGGTATTAACGATATCTACCGGACCATAAATGAGGATAACCAAGAAGAGACTATTGTCTCAATCGTCGCACGCCTTCGCCAGCTTACTATTGACTTGTACAGCTATGGCGCTAGACAATTCCTCTTCATCTCAACGCCCCCGCAATCTCTATTCCCAAACAACAGGCCCAAAGACATCGCACCGAAACTCGAAGCCGCTAGTCAAAGTTGGAACAAGAAACTGAAGAAGCTCGTGCATAACCTGGATCATGAGCTAAAATTCAGTACCTTTTTCTTCTTTGACATTGTTCCTCTGATCACAGCTGTTACGGAAGACCCTTCGCAGTTTCCTGAAACAGCCATTTACAAGAGCAATGCTTTTTGTGCAGACTACAAGGCGTAGGTTTATAATGGGCTGTATTTGCTACAATCAGCTAACATTACCTTTAGAGGAACATCTGTGCCAGATTTCAAATCGGAGACTTGTGAGTACAATGCGTTGGAATACATGTACATCGACGGGGCGCATCCAACACAAGCATTCCATCAAATCCTCGCCAGAAAGATTTCGGAGCAGCTATCAGTGGGAGATTCCATCGGCTGAGGTCGAGACCTGTTTAAGCTGCGAACCAGAATTTCCAAAATAACTTGTGAAAAATGGTTGTGCAGGATATAAGATTCGGTGTTATACCATTACATGATGTGATGAAATACAAGGTATCATATTTTTATTACCATCATTACATAGAGTTCGCTTCATAATTGTTATCGCTGTTAACCAACGTTCACTATATATATATATATCTGCTAGAACGATTTATAAATGGATAGTATTACATGAAGCGACTTAATCACTACCCAGCAGTCCAAGAGCCTTCAGGAGAATTTCCTCCGTCCTTTTCAGTAGCCTCTCCGTCACATCTGCGCCATACATCGCCTCATTCCACGATCCGCCAAACACAATCTGGTCCATCCACGTCCAAAGGAAAAGCTGCATGGACGGGGGCATCATAGTATTAGCAAGCCAGAAGTCCTCGACCTCCCACTGTCCAAACTTCCTACCCATAAAGTCCTCAACGATACCCAGGGATGTAAGCAGAGGGGTACGGAAGAAGGCTGCACCCTCGGCCACTTTTTGCATGTAGAAAGGCATAGCCGCCGGGATGCAAAGAGCACCCTGTGCATTTGGGTGATCGAGAGCCTTTCGGTAGTACTCAGAGAGCTCAACTGTTGTCTTTTCAAACGTGTCTGGGTTGATGGGAACATATAGTGGAATGACAGTGCAGTGGCATGCAACCCTTCGAAGCTCTTCAGAATATTCTTTGGCAAAGAATCGACGAGCATCAATGTTGGCAAAGCTGGCCCACACATCACCGGCTTTTCCTTGCTTGTCTTGCTGGTATTCTTGGACCGCCATGCCAAAGGCAACTTGCACTGCAGCTGTGACCGTCACTCCTCGCTGCTTGCAGGTAGCAATGACTTTGCTGCTGATTTCGGGACTGAGCTTGGACTGACGACAGAAGAAGCCCTTGAGTGATGCGTTCGGATCATCGGCAGGTGTAAAGATGGCATTGTCTGTTGAGATACGTTCGAGAATCTTCTGAGCGTGTTCCAACACTTCGGGTGAAATTTCCTGAGGAACATCGAGAATGGTATCCATCGTAAGTGGTAGATTCTTCTTAATAATTTCAGCGGTGACAGGAGCATCATTTGGATTTTCCAGGACTGAAAAGAAAGTATCCCAGTAGAAAAGAGCACCTCGGCCATCGACCCAGGCATGGTTGATCTGAAGTGTCAACTCCATTGTGGCAGGAAAGTAAAACAAGGTAGGATACCGACGCGAGACGCTTTCACGAAAGATATCGTCGGGCGTCTTTTCCCGCAACACAATGAAGGTCTCGGAAAGCCAATTATTGAGAGCTTCGCCTTCAAAGACCTCAATGATCTTGCCTGTTTCGCCGTGACGTGCAGCAATCTGGGGTTCCTTCACTCTGGTCTCCGACCATGCGCTTCTCAAGGATGCTTCAACTTGATCGAGGTCAAGGCCTTCATTGTTCTTGAACTTGACCGTGGTAAATAGAATGGATGGGGCAGGTTTGCCGAATTCGCCTTGAGTGTAATAGTACAGTTGTTCAAAGGTACCTCGGTTGTTCTCAAACACAGTCGGAGAGGTCTGCCTCCACGTGAGAGCCATGGTGAAAGGCGTTTACGAGTAGAGGAGGGTTATAATACTGTTTATGGTTGATGATGAATGACAATATAGATATTCGTTTCTATAGGTAGAGCCGTGTCTCTTATAGAAATAGGAAATGGATTCATAAGACGTGCACCTTTCACTGATCATTCTTCCTGCGGTAAACGTTTTCCGAGATCCAGATTTGAAGTTGATCCTCCAGGAGTAGCTAATCTCTCAAGAATTTACAAGGTTGCCAAGGCTGCCCGCTATTCCATGTGACAATTGGACGTATTTGGCACTTTAGTATATTGTCGACCTTGACTGGCTAGAATAGTTGGTGGAACAGCTTTAGCCGTCTTACGATTTTTGGGAAATACTAGACGAGTGGAAACCACAAGGATCGAAGGATCTATGCAAAGGAGGCACAGTCATCCTACGACGAGAATAGCGGGTCTTGAGTGGCCACGGTCCTTTTCACAGCATTTTTTTATATTGTTAGTTATTTCTCTCTATTTATTGTGTTTCTAAATGATAATTAATTTCGCTATAGTATTCAATTCACTTTAGCAATCTAGCCATTTATTGCGATCTCAGTCCGAGCAAATCGCCTAGCCTCATCCTTCTCTACTATAGGCATGATAGAGAGGTTCGTAAGCTCGGAAGGATTTACCTCATTTGGTGTTGGTCCCGGTAAAGACATGTCTGCAAGTAGGAACTCGTCTAGCTTGTGTAAATTCGACATAGAGATTGAATCCTATCCGTGGTATACATAAGAATCCACGAGTGGACAGGCTCTGGGAAGAGGTTGCCGCCATGGGTCCAGACAAGTCTTCGGTGCGTGTGGTTCCTAGCTAGAGAAGACTGAGAATAGCTTGTACAGCGACATTTCGTGCAACTAGCAGCTATTTAAGCTGACGGTGTGAGTACAATAGAGATTTTATATACGAATACTCACTATGAAGGCATTTGCAGATAACTCTAGTATGCCCAGTTACAACCTTGGCATACGTTTCAGCTCAAAGTCAGAGCAGACTTGCAAGGCTATGTCACTTAGTAGAGCTGTTGTTTATTTGCATATTTGCACAATTACACTATTCTGATAGTTGCTAGGCTTCACTATTTTGCAATAAATGTATTGCTCGATCGATGAGTAATGAAATTGGCTCCAGATCCACTCACTACTGATGCAATCGATACACCGATATATCTTATCTTATCTTATCTATGCGTGTCTCTATCTTATCTCAGCTTTACTGTGTCGATTAGTTCCTCGTTAACGAAGAGCGGGATATTTACTCGGATGAGCTCGGCATACATTGACGACTGTCTATGCAAGGGTGGGTCTCCAGAGGTTAGGCCTGATTTAGACACCTCCTCGTCTAGTGATGTCATCTCGATGCCTGAAGAAGGCTAGCTAGCCTTAGTCGTGTTTATTGATATCACCATGTTTAGGGTAAGCTCCAAGATTTTATCGCGGCAATGTCTACAGACTCTAGAGTCAGTAGTAGATGTTTAGAATGGATTATACAGTCTGTTTTAATATAGTTTATTGTCAGTTGGTTGGAATTTCAATTCACTACCAATCTCATCTCTGTACGCGCAGTTATGTTCTTTGTTTATCGCCCTCCGTCATGACAAAAACTTTCAGTAATTCCATGCGCCTCACTATGTTTCGAAACATTTGGCACAGTAAACGTTCGTATATCATATTTCGACATCCACCGTGAGCTTTGAATCTCGTGTAGACTCGTCCATAATGACGATCACCCAAGTCTATGTTACGTTGCAACCACTACCTATTAAAATGCCGATGTAGTGAAGAGATGGATCAACATTGCAGTGCTAGTGAAGCGGTAAGGACGCGTTAGAAAACGAGACCACTGAAGCACGGATACAATGCAACCTCGACCACACTACTCGTCCGAATATAGTTCTGATAGCGTTGGCTGTGTCATGCGCGTGCCTGTCTCTCTGAAATTAGTTCCCTCCATCGGGTGGTCGGGACATTGAGACACTGAACAGCGTAGTATCTTTGTGACATCATAGAATTAATCTAGAACAATTGATCCACTCAGCCACCGCTATTCCCTCCTCTTTCTATCCAAATTCAATCTAGGTAGGTTACGGTTAAACATGTCAGTAACCAAGAATAGAAATCATCAGTATGATATCTCACAGGACCCTTGAATTCCTAGTCTATATTCTTTGGATGCGCAAAAGGAAAAAAAGTCCAACAATGAAGTTTTCGTATACTCGGAAAATATCTCTTATGACCGACTTGAATGGAATGGATCAGAACTGAACTGAACGCATTGATCTGTTCTCTCTCCCTTGCCCACCTCAAGAGCCGAGCTTCCGTTCGGCATGTAGAATACGAGGTCTGGGCATCGCGACGCTTCCTTGCTTTCCCCACAAACAGGAGCATTTGAGGGTGATCGTCATGGGATCGGCGTTGGCCTCGTGTTTTGATGGGACGACATCTCAAGTACAAAAGGACGATGCAATGCCTCCTCAAAGGAATATTCTGCATCTCATCTCAACTCAACTCACTTCAACTACAACAAACACACAAACAACTCAAACTCCAATCCATTCAACACCGCCAAAATGAAGTTCACCGCCGCCGCTCTTCTCACCGCTGCCGCCTCCGTCTCTGCCACTGCCAACTTTGAGGTCAGGGACTTTATCGCCTCTTGCATTCCTCACAGCACTTTCTGCAAGTACGTTTGTCGCAAACTCCCCTTTTCTTCCAGTTGTCGATCATCATACTGACATACCCAAGCTACAACTTCGAGGTCATCCAGCCTCACTCTATGGAAACCTGGGAGCACGCCGTTAAGTGCAGCGCCCGAGCTCAGTCTACCGACTACAACCTTCCCGACATCAAGGATGCCACCTGCGCCCAATCTTCTCGAACCTTCTCCATCACCCGTGGCGAAAAGGGCTTGACTTTCACCATCTCTCAGCCTGTCAGCCCCAAGAGCGACACCGTCGGAGAGCACCTGATTCCCAACTCGGAGCTCACCAAGTCCACCACCCCCAACGCCGAGGTTCAGTCTTACAACGGACCCAAGAGCTTCCAGCTTACCCAGACCTCCTAGATCAGGACATTTGATTTCTACTCTGTTGATGCAGGCGTGCATAGATGATTGTGTTTAGACAAGACCTTTCTTCATACATATATTTATAAAATCTATCATTATGATCTCAAAGTTTATGCAATACCTTGTACTTTGTAAAGTTGGCTGTTTTGTGTAGTCACTCCATCAACTTGATCTGTGATATTCCATCTCTCACTTCCGATACCCTCACTATGCATGACCCCCCTTCACCTCCAACGGTAGTAACACAATATTTATAATTTGCCTCATAAAACTCAGAAGTAATGGCACCAGCAGAAACATTCATTGCAGGTCTGGTGTAAGACAGATGTAGACAGCGTGGGAGGGAAATCCGCTTAGGGTACAATTCCCACCGGGATTATCGCATGTTCGGCCTTGATAAATTGGCAACATGATCGAAGATGGACCAGCGATACTGGATCTAGTTAGTGGTGAACTTCGAACGGATATCAGTTGATTGACTGAAGCGAAGAGTTACTTCGTGGATCAATTAAGGGATATAACTGGACCTCGTGGTCAATAACATTAGGACTGGAACTAGGAATCAAAAGATGAACAAAAGAAATAAAGAAACTAATTAAAATTCCTACGCCAATGGCTCAGTAAAATATCTGAGATTTCTTACCAAGCTGGCCAGAGCAAACACCGCGGTTAAAGTCTCCACAGCCTTGTCTAACTACATGCTATACATTGGTTAACATGGTCGCTATTCCATATGAACCACTTTTGCCTTGTCCACCCGTTCATGTTCCAGATCAATCAACATCTGCGGACGCCCTCGTTGTGTAAGTTCTTTGTTACGACAAACTATCAGCCCGGGATGCTGGATAAAGATCTGATCCATATCTTCAAGCGTTCGACGAGAAGTTTCTGGATACAGGAAATAAACAATAGGGAAGTAGGAATAACAAAAGCCAGCAAATACTGTCCGTGGTCAGTTACCTGCATAGATAATAAGAACATGGACTACTTACAGAGGAAAAACCCCCAATTCAGGTTGTCAACTCCAGTTTTGGTAAACTGGGTAACAATGAAGCCACCCATCCAGTTAGTTGCAGTGGCTGCGGCAGCTCCTCGTGTACGCCAGCCTAGAGAGTTGACTTCCGAATTAAATACCCATGGTACCTTGGCAAAGCTGGTGCCATAGAAGAAGTAGTAGATAAAGAAGAAGGCAGTGGAAACTTCACCGAGCTGTGACAGATGTCAGTAGTGATATCCTAGTTTGACCGGCTTTGTCTCATTACATACTCTCTTCTCGCTACTTGGGTTATGTTTAGCTCCGAGTAGGGTCATTGACACGATGAGGTAGCATGAGCCCATTGTTGCTGCTCCGTATAGCATCATCCTTCTGAGGTCAGCATATCATGGGCTTTTAATTGATTTGGCAAATACGTACTTTCGACGTCCAAAGCGATCAATGATAAACAGACAGCAAATAGCGGAGAATAAATAGATAGTGCCATTAACACCAGTCAAAAGGCGACTTCGACGCTCGCTGTAACCAAGAACCTATTGCAACATAGTAGGGAGGTAATACCCAAGAGCATTGACGCCTGAAAATTGCTGCATGAATTGTGTACCGCATGACAGCAGAATTCTGCGAAGGTTCTGGGTCTTGTCGTGGCATTGCAGCATATCAATCGCTGATACAGTCTCCTGTCGCTCCTGTTCCATCGTGACTTGGATTGATCTGAATTCGGCCACCACTTCGGGATCTTCAGTGGT
This sequence comes from Fusarium nodosum, assembly GCA_014898975.1. Lineage (NCBI taxonomy): Eukaryota > Fungi > Ascomycota > Sordariomycetes > Hypocreales > Nectriaceae > Fusarium > Fusarium nodosum. Next base: position 208,957 of record JAAVUE010000086.1, on the reverse strand, counting down.
CACGTTTCTTCCAGCAAGTCGAGCTATCACATCGAGGGCCTCTTCATGTCGGTCTCGAAGCATCAGCCACCGTGGTGAGTCGGGAACGAACAATAGTGCAACCGAAATAATACAGGGAAATAGAAGCTGAAAGCCCAAGGGGAACCGCCACTGCAAAGGGCCGCCTCGAACGGCAAGGGCGTAGTTCATCCAATTGGCGAGGCAAAAGGCGGCTGTGTTGCAAAGAGATTGTACGACGACTAGCTTTCCACGAACGGCAGGCTTGGAGCATTCGGCTTGATAAACGGGGCAGGTCGATGAAGAGACGCCTATGACGCCAAAATATTAGTTTTGAAGGGAAAGCAAACTTGTTTATAACCTTACCCATGCCAAAGCCATTGATAACTCGACCGATTATCATTTGCGGAAGATGCCATGATGCGATCTGGAGTACAGCGCCTACCAGATTACACAGCACACCAACCCAGATGGTCTTCTTACGGCCCAACTTGTCGCCGCAAAGAAAGGCAAAGATTGCCCCAAAGAAGGCGCCCAGCTAATAATAGTTAAGTATTTGTGGGTAGCAATTAACCAGGTTTTAACCTACGGCAAAGCAACTTGAAACAATACCGGATATGCTGGCAACCTTGGTCTCTGGAAACCAGTACTTGAAGTCGGGTGAGATAAGAACTCCTGAGAAGACACCCTGGCACAATGTTGAGTTGATTATCTATAAAGATAGAATACGCAAAAGACCGACTTACCTGGTCATAACCGAACCAGGACATAGACACTGCACAAATTCGTTAGGGGTAAAGCAGCTGCGGCAAAGAATCTCAACTAACCGGCATTCACAAGTGTGACGCACACTAGAAGTGGCGTTCCACTGATGTTACCCCAGGCCATTGAGGAATATGCTCGAAGTTGGTCGTTACTGGTTGGTGATCTCTTGGGTTATTGACAAGATTGAGAGGCTTAAGCAGCGGTGACTCTTGTCCCTTTATATCACTGAATGGAAATTGGTCTGTGGAATCATGCTACTGCCGAGGATTGTGAGCCAGACACTCGGTTCTGTACAACCCCATGGGGAATACGCGGGGTAATTAGCTAAACTAACCTATCTATTGCTTAGTCTTGTCAAGTGGAGTGCTGTCATAGGATAAATGATCCCGCTATGAATCCTACAGGGAGTATTGATCAGGCCATTAGTGAATGCTAGGCTAGCTTTGGTCAAGGTAGGCAGCTTCTGTTTTGGTAGCGGGTGTAGGCGGCAGTGATATCCGTATGTATCAAGGAATCAGTGGCGGGTATGGGCGGCACGTCAGCCGGAACCCCGCATCATACAGCTGTGTTTTGTCCCGTTGTTGCAAGTGGACAATGATTAGTTACATAACCCTCCTGTGAGGGTTAACAAAGAGCCTTGTTGTCTTGCATAAATGCCGAGTATATAGAAGTTCTCGTGGCAGTTTACTCTCCTTCATTATCCAAGTCACACTTAATCTCAACCCTTGGGTAACCATGGGTTCCTCGCCTGTATCGATGTACGTCTAAACACGTTTTTGCACGCGTCGGTTCTTCATATTACTTCGATGCTGACTTTCGCGCTTTAGTGACTATGTCCTGGTAACTGGAGCCACGGGGTTCATTGGTGCACATGTCGTCGACCAGCTTCTGTCTCGTGGTTTCAAAGTCCGAGGCACCACCCGATCTCTATCCAAAGGAAAAGCCATGATTGATGCAAGGCCCGATTTCCATGATAAGCTTGATTTCGTCCAGATTGCCGATTTTGAGACACCGGGAGGGTTCACCGATGCTATCAAAGATATCGATGCTGTCATACACGTTGCCAGCGTGCGTCTATCCGAAACCCTATGGCTGGCAGTTGCTTACATGACCTAGCCTTTCACATATGATACGAAAGACAACGAGAAGGAGTTGGTTGTTCCAGCAATCAATGGTGTCGAGTCAATTCTTCAAGCAGCAGCCAGTTCGCCCAAAGTAAATCGCATCGTTATCACGTCCTCCTTTGCATCTGTCTTGGATGCTGAGCGCAAAGCACCACCTTACTTCACATACACCGGGAACGACTGGAACCCTCTTTCATACCAAGAGTCAATAGACCCCAAGACCAGTGCTGTCATCGCATACCGTGGTTCCAAGAAGTTTGCAGAATTGAAAGCATGGGAATTCATGGCTCGAGAGAAGCCATCATTTGATCTAGTCACGCTCTGTCCACCAATGACATTTGGACCCATAAAGCATCCCGTTGCAAATCTAGATGCTCTCAACGAGTCAAACAAAATGCTGTGGGAAATAGCATGTGGTAAAAGTCCGCTCCCAGTTGCGAGGGTTCCTTTCTGGATTGACGTGCGCGACCTAGCAAAAGCTCATGTTGAAGCACTTTTGCGACCTGAAGCTGGTGGAAAGCGATATATTCCAGCGTCGCCAGAGAGATTTACTTATGGGAAAGCGTCTGAAACTCTTGTTTCGAACTTCGACTGGGCCAAGAAGAAGGTATCATTCGAGGCGCAAGTTGTTGATGAATCTCATGGCGTGGATGGAGAAACCGCAGGCAAGGATCTTGGCATTGAGTATACGACGTTTTCACAAACTGTTGTAGATTTAATTACCCAGATCAAGCAAATGGATCAATCATAATCGCGTATATTGGCGTGGTGTCGCGTTCACCTGAAGAGTTGTCTCCGTATTGCTCTTTTGAGTGATGCTGATTGCAAAACTACCTAACACCAATTTAGGCGGCCTACTTAGGGTAAGTCGAGTTAAGAGCCGAAGTCATGAGACTGGGGCTGTGATGTTCTATGGATCTTGGCCATGTCCTTCATAAGCTGATTGGACGGGGATAGGCGGCAGCGGTGTCTCGGGATGTATTGCACCGAAATGAGGAGCATTTGGTGTCAATCTTTAGCTTAGTTGGCACGGAATAAACGCGGAAATAAATCCGAATCCTTTCAATATTGCGGGGAAGTCAACTCTGCTGATTATTCGTGCATCATCATACTCAAATGGCTCAGGTGCATGGTGGTTACATACCCATAAACATCTTACCAACTTTCAATTAGGCAGATGCTTGTAGTGGATCATCATTTGTTCCGTGAACTATTGCTCATGCGAAATTATCCACAACTATGAGCTTTAATCGACAGAGAGTTGCCTTGGCTTGCACATATTGTCGTCACAGGTGAACGAACCATTGTGGAACGCTTGGAATCAACTGATAGCTAAGTCTCTACTAGAAAAAGACGCTGTGATGCAGCCAAACCAAGGTGCAACAACTGTATCAGATCAGAAACAGAGTGCCATTATGACGAGAGCCCTTCACAGAGGTACCAGATGCGCTGATTGGCCTAGAACTTATAGACTAATGTTACTGTAACAGAATCGACACCTCTGGTGGTACAAAGGAGATAATATCTAGGCTCAAGGACATTCACATACTACTCGAAGAGCAACGTCAGCATATAGCGCTTTTGTCAACCTCGAACGCTTCTCCAATCGACTTGAATGGGGCTACGCCTAATATAAATATCACATCACCATCAAATGCATCGACAAACAATGCTCAACCAATCAATTCCGAATCTCCAATACTCCACTCACATATCAGTCTATCGCAACATAATGCAAACGCTTCCGAACCGATGAATATCCCACTTGAGCACAAAACATCCTCAAGTTACCTCTTAGGTCTTCCAGTCATAAAAGCGCTGATTGGTGAATATCCAACAAATCTGTTTTTTCAGTTGGAAAGTCAGAACCCTTTACCGCTTGAGTTATGTCAAGGACCGTGGCAGGACTCATTACCTCCTTTTCAGATTGATCGACTGCTTCTGGATCAACTGGTAACCTCATTCTTTTCGTCAGTACACGTCAGCCATCCAATACTCGACCAGGATGAATTCACACAAATCTACGAGAAGTTCCTAGACAACGGACCAGACCAGAGCATAGAGTCAACTTTATGTATGGTAGTCTTTGCTCTTGGTTCTGTTTCGCTTTCACCAGTAGGTCCGTGGAATTCTCAATGCTCTCCTCCTGGCACTGAATTCATGCGTTATGCCTTACCGGCGCTGACGGTCCGGTCGTTATGGTCATTCTGTTTCGATCTCACTCTTGCTCAAGTACTGGTCTTGGCGAGTGTCTACTTTGCCTACATTGTCCGTCCACTTCATAGCTGGCGACTCATCCATTCAGCAGCCAATCTTTTGCAGTTGAAGCTCTCAAAGTTAGATACCACAAACAGCTCTGTTACGTCTTGCTAATACGGCCACTAGTTCCGGGTGTCAGACGGTGGCTCTCAATAAAGACGAAGCGATTCTGCGGCTGTTTTGGTCTTGCTTCATTATTGAGTGCGACAGACTTGCCGAGCTGGAGCTACCTAGAAGTAGTCTTCAGCAATTGACAGATGATGCAAATCTACCCAGATGTGAGAACTTGGATGACGCTCACATGACAGCTTATCTGGCCGAAATCTCAATTCGAAGACTCCTGAACCGTATACATAATTCTTTGTACCCAAGGAAATCGAATGTGATCAATGCACTTTCTTCAACCCCATTGGATATCCAGGGCGAGTTTCCACTACAGGAATTGGAGTCTATTACTTCTCTTTGCGAGGAACTAAATTCGCAACTTGACTTATGGCATGCAGCGATTCCCGAGCAGTTCCGGCCGCCTTTGAGCCTTGAGGAGCTGGACAATGACAGGTTATCTATCTTAAGGATTAGATACTATGCTGCCAGGCACATTATATATCGTCCCTTTGTTCTTTATATCACAACGCACAGCCAGTCACGAGCCTCAGACGCCACTATCGAGAAGGCCGGTATCTGCATCGAAAGCTGCAGTCTGTACCTTTACTATACTTCAAAAATTCTTCAAGCGCCGAGCCAGTATACATGGACCTTTGCATTATCGTAAGTACTATGGTGATGGTATTTAGCTCGTCGACTGATTAAAAATACAGGTCGCTTGGGGCTGTCATCATATTGACCCTGTCTTGGTTCAATGCAGAGCTCCGATCATTTGTTACTGATGTGGATAGTTTACAAAGCTTGGCCATTGATAACCTTAGTCGGTGGAATGTTTCGAGTATTTCTGATGTGATAGGGATATTGGAAGAGATACGGAGAAAGACGCGCCTTAGATCACGAGTCTAGGTAAGGGTTGATGTCTGAAGACAGGTTTCAGCCTAACTGTATTGTATTGTATATCTTTGGGTGAAATTGACGTGGGGCCTTTCGTCTTGTTGAATATTATAGCTCTCCTCCTGTTGGCTGTGCGATGATCTGTAATCCGATCTCGGACCTCCAAAACGTTCCATCAGGATACGTATACTGCTCGAGGGCCTGATCTGTGTAGCCAGTAGAATATCCAGGTGATAAAGGTGTGACATAATGGGCACTCACAATCTTGGACGGGTGCCTCAAGTTTTCCCGGTGACTGTCGGCGTTTTCCAACATTGACTTGCGTCCGCTGATGGCGACGTAGTCAATGGTACTGAGATGTGAAGTGAGCTCTGTCAATCCCATTGCTCCATTGTGAGGAACACAAGGGACGTCAAATTTCAATGCCATCAACATGACGGCCTACAGATAGGAAAACATAGTTAGTATAGTAATTTAGAGCATATTGTCTTGTTTCAGGACTTACAAGACACTCGTTCACACTGCCAAGTCTGACAGCATCAATTTGGGCGACGTCAGTTGCTTCGGCTTGCAGCAACTGCTTGAAGGTGACTCGGTTCTGTGCCGCTTCTCCTGTAGCGACACCGACGCCATATGGCTTCAAAGCCTTGCGGATTGTGGCATGCCCAAGAACATCATCTGGGTTTGTTGGCTCTATAGAGAATAGCGTATCAGCGGTGAACTCGACGGAGAAAAGATCTGGGATATAAGGCGTACCTTCAATAAAGACTGGCTTGAACTCGACCAGTTGTTTCATGTACTCAATGGCCTCGGGTACACTCCAGACCTGATTCGCATCGATCATGATCTGGTACTGATTATCATAGCCCAAGACGTCTCTAACAGCGGACAGTTTTTCTCTATCGGCTTCAACGCTGGTTCCAACTTTGAACTTGAAGACTTTGTATCCCTGGTTGATTGTCTCGAGTAGAATCTCCTTCATTTTGCTTCCAGAGAATGCCATCCATCCTGCTGAGGTGGTATATGCTGGTACGGCGATATTGTCAAATGCTTCCTTGAGTCTATCCTCTTTACCCTTGGCTGTGTTCTGAAGCATGCTAATACTTTCCTCTGGAGTGATAACGTCGGTGATGTATCTGAAATCGATACAGCGAACGATCTCCTCGGGAGTCATTTCGCATACGACCTGCCAGACGGGTTTGCCAAGGATCTTACCCCACAGATCCCAGACAGCGTTCAACACACCGGCGACTGCTAGATGTGTGACGCTCTTTTCTGGACCGATCCATCTGTATTGCGAGTCGGAGACCATGTATCTCCATGTCTTACCCATGTTGCGGGTGAGCTCATGCATAGTCTTTCCTTCCACTCGCTTGGCAAATATGTTCAAAGCCATACAAATGAGCTCACTGCCTCGGCCATTGCTAAAGGCCTGGGTTTTGTTAGCGATAGGTACGTTGTTGTAGATGTTTGAGTTTTGACTGACAATGCCTTCTCCCATCAAGCCTTCCTGGTTAGTATGGAGTTGAATATATGGATGTGAACCATTTGTGCCGACATGCATAGCATCTGAGCCAACACCATCAAGACTGGTAGGGAATCTGATGTCAATGACTGTAAAGCCAGTGATGGCAACGTCAGCAACGTCTAGGTTCGACTTGGTTGAAGACATTGTGTATGAGTATGAGGAAAGAGAAAGTATCTTGAATTTAAAGACCTAGTATAAAAGTATTCACAATTTATAGTAGTGATAATCGGGGACTATGAAAAGACAAGGCACCATCTCAAGTATTACCTAGACTCCACACAATTTGAGGCCCCCATAAACTGGGGTCAAGATTGCGGGGTCTAGTTGCGATTGCCCCCTCCTCTCGACGGGTTGAATGCCGCCTACCCCCGCCCCTACAACAATCACCAAATGTGTACAGGCTTAGATCTTCCCCGCCTCTGCATCGCCTCGCTCCTAGTGCTTCCAGAGCTTGAAAGCCTGGTTCGCACCGCCGTGGCCTTTATAGGTAAGGAATGGCGTGCCGTTGTTAGTATTACCGCCTGACAGATCAAGATAGGTCTCGTCCTTAGCGTTGCGGAATCTAAACACCGTGTAAGATAATGAGAGTCTGCATTCTATGCGGGGATACTTACCGGACTTGAGTGTTGTCAGTGACATTGTCGACTGTGGCGCCTTGGAGATCCCACTGAGCCGCAAGGTCTGAGGTGTCGTGGTCTCTCTCGCATCGAACATTCTGTCCGTGCCCTATCGCCACGATAAGTTACTTGCGTTATGTTCCCGATACTATGTACTTACCGACGGAGAAGAGAACAAAGCTGTTGCCGGCGTTTTTGATGATGACGCGGGTGCTGGAGCCAGGAACAGTGAAGATTTCCCAGATCTGGTTCGAGTTCCACTTGTATGACCCATCGGAGCTGAGAGATATCAATATCATGTGAAATAGATGAGTTCAGTACTTACATAGCGTGGACAGGGGGGTTTTTGCCGCCAGCACCATTGAGGTCGACGAAAACATGCTTGTTGCCCGAGATTTCGCTTCGAAGGTTGCACTTGAAGCGAAGCTTGGGCTCAGCAGCAGCACTAGGAGCAGCAGTAGAAGTATGGGCCTCGTGCTGATGAGTACGCATTTCCCTTGCTTGGGCCTTAAACTCTGTCTGCAGCTTGTCAAACGCGATCGTCCCCTCGCTGATGGTGTTGCTGAGTCTGGTGATCTCCGCAGCTTGTTGTCCAATGATCTTACTCTTAGACGCGACAAGCTCTTCCTGTTCCTTGAAGTCTTCACGGGATTGATCGAGTTGGCACTGGAGAGTGTTCTTCTCACTCTGCAGTTTCTGGATAGAATCATCCTTCTCTTTGTTTTCGCCCCTGAGCCTGTCGCCCTCCCTCTTCTCAACCTCAAGTTGAGCTTCGAGAGTGGCAATACGAGCGGTGAGGTTGACGATCTTAGCGGCCTCGGCCTTCAGGCGAGCATCGGCAGCTGCCAGATCAGTAATGGTCTGGTCGAGTTTCTTCTGCACTTCAGCTTTAGAAGCTCGCTCATACTCGACCTGGGCAAGGAGTTGCTCGATGGCCTTGTGATCTTCCTGATCGTGATTCTTGCTCTTCGCAAGGTCCTCATCTCTTTTCTTGAGCTCAGCTGCATGGGTAGCTTGGGCGTCGGCGAGTCTTTTGGTGAGGTCAGAAGTCTTAGACTTCTCAACATTGAGATCATCGATGAGCTTCTTGATTTCCTTCCTGAGCTCGCTGTTCTCAATATTTGCAGTATTGAGCTGCTCGCCTCGAGCATGGAAGTCGGCATCCAAGGCGTTGAATCGCTGGGAATTATTAGCCCATACCTTTCAGTCTAAGCGTAATCACTTACATCTTGAGCGTACTTGGCAAGGTATCCAGCTTGATCAGCAAAGGCAATAGTATGTCTCAAGGTCTCGATAAGTCCATTGGGGAAAGGGAGTGGCCCGAGAATACGAGGGAGAGATGGTTGAGACTGGGGAAGGCGGACTTCGACCTCGGCCTTCTCAGGAGCAGAGAACTCTGGGGGGTTCCAGTCACTTAAAGGTGATTAGTATTAATGCTTCATGAGTCGACTGAACTCAAACTTACTGGGAGTGACGATCAATCAAAGCTGACAGTGTAAACTCTCCAAGGTCCTGGTTGGCTTCAGGTCCCTTCATGTGCACAGAAAGCCTCTCGGTTTGCTCGTTCCAAGTACACGTAATATCGTAGTACGAATGATATGAGAACTTGACTCCTTTGCCAGCACCGGACAGCATCTTCTGGGATGCATCACGGAAGGAAGGAGACTTTTCAGTGCCGGTGCCATCGCGACTCCACTGCCACATAGAAAGCACGGGCTTCCCCTCGCCGAATCCCTCAGGAACGATGAAAATGCTCATCTCATCGCTAGCATACTGGGACCAAGAGATCTTTCCAGTCCAGATCCTTGCAGCTCCAGTAGCCTGTTCACCCTTGGACTGCCAGATGCGCTTAAACTCCATCTTGCTCTTGAAGCCAGCGGGGTTGGACATGACAACATCGAGTTTGCCGTAGAGGTCGCGAGAAGTGATTTCCCAGCTATAGTAAGAAGCCTTCGCGATGAAGGCATCATCACCACTAGGGGTCTTGGAGACCTTGTCGATAGCGGACTTTTGGAAAAAGTTGGCCTTCTTGGTTCCCTGAGCGTCCTTGGTCCACTGTGAGAAGAGGTAGGCGGTGTCACCAACGCGGACTGGACCATCTGGCAAGATGATAACAAACGTCTCGTTATCGCCGTAGGGCTTCCAGTCGAGTCGGCCTTCGTAGACAAACATTGTTTGAGATGAATGAAGAGATTATAGCTCAAGACTGAAGGGGTTATTGATGAAGAAGAGGAGTAGTTGTTGATGAGGACATTGAATATAATGTACGGAGATCAAGAATATATAGTCAATCCTCAGCACTTGTCTTTATACAAGGGATTTTGTAAAGTCCCCAATTGGCGTTGCGAATCCTCTCGTGTCTCCCTATTGACCCTCGGCTGTTGTTGCTGGAATCCGTTTCAACAATCCTCTGCATGTCGCTGACTGTCAGCAGCTGAGAAAGCTCTGTGGCTACCTGAAGTTGAGAATAACCAAAATTCCAAACTTGCAGTCACCAATAGCAGCGAACCAGGTCCAACTGTCGTCGCATGGAAGCGCATCAAGGTATGCATATTTTGTGATATTGAAGCTATGGCGCGGTGACGAGGGATGGTTGAATTGTGACTGATGCTCAAAGAAGCATCGTTACCGAAATACGGCTTGCGAATATCGTACCATGAGAGTTTCAGCTGGTGCGCCTCAAAACTCTAGAAAGAATGTAGCGACAGCTCGGGATTCATATGATTCGCCTCCAAACAGTGCGGGGAAGGGATTTGATAATTCGGATGAATCTAGGCCTGTCATTCCAGGCCCAACCCTAGGCTGCTCAATGAGGAAAATATGTTAGGGAAGAGGAGACCTGGTCGTTTTGTTTTTGGCTGGCTGAAAAGACTGTGCTGAGACACAGAAGGAATACTGCTAGCGTGTCAACTATTGACTGCGCGGTGAGCGCGCTGTGGCTAGCTACCATCCCAAATAGTGGCCTGAGAAGCAAGCCCAGAATGGAATGGCTACCTACTAAGGTACCTTAGGAACTATCCTTGCGTAGGCCCCTTCTACTCTTGTCAAAGCGAGTCGAGGGGAGACAGGTTTTGGGCTGATTGGCGAGGAACACCTCAGATCCTTACATCTGCAAGCACAGTGACCCCGAAACATACCCATTTAATTGCCGTCTCCGCGAAACTCCCGACGGAGTAGTCTACTAGTTCTTGTCATCATTTTGGGTCCTACTAGCCGGTAGTGGTTAGGTCGGTCGATTTTATGCCCGCTAAAGCCCCGAAGGCCACATTCCGATTCAACCTCCGCTCAAACTCACAAAGTTCTCCCGTACATCACCCATCATCTGATATCTCCTTGATTTCACCGCTCGTTATGTATCTGAAGCGTGGCGTGAAACGGCAGTCTTGTGACTTTTGCTTTCGGCGCAAAGTGAGGTGCGATCGGCTTTCGCGCAGATCTCAAAATCATAGTCAATGTTCACATTGCGAGTTGCGGGATCTACCCTGTGTTGCCAACCCCGGTAGCGCTGGAGGCCCCAATAACAGAGCTATTGAGAACGTTCCGCGATCCATTAGCAGTCCGATATCATCCGGCAACGACAGTGGACTGGACGCCAACAATGGGATTCAGGCTCAGGCCTCTCCAAACGATACCATTATTGTTGGAAACGAAATCATTCCTCCTCCACTGTCTACTTCAACTTTAAATTTTGCACCTAATCACATGTCACCCGTCTCTACAAACATACAACACTCGGCTATTGATTTGGTATGGCCAGAGATAGACTGGGAGCTAGGGACAGAGAGCATTTCATTTCTCGATGGTATCTTTACACAAAACCACGACTTTGACATCATGTCGAATATTCCTCCAGGGGACACGAGTGGAGAGATTGCAACCGCCTCTCAGAGCCCTTACGAAGTCTCTAGAGTCGATTCAAGCACTTCCGAAGTAGCCATCGAAGCTTACTTCGACCTCGCATCTCTCGCTCTACCCATATTATCCCGAGAGGCATTCATGTCCGACTACAAGAGCCACAAAGCTAGCCCTGCATTGGTATGCGCTATCGCGTGTAGAGGCTGCCCCTTTATATCCACGGCGGACAAATGGACAGTGCAACAGCAGTTGGCAAGTCACTTTAGGCAAAAGTTTCTTGAGGCACGACTGGCCGCAGAGAATCAGCAGTCAATTCGCTTAGACGACCTCGAAGCCTTGGCTCTCATGATTAACTTTACCTACGAAACATCTGAAGATGTCAATGCACCGCTTCATTCTCAGCTTGGAAACCTCTTCTTGACACACGATAGCTTGGTCCTCATGACCCTTCAGTATCAGATCTTGGGCCACTCATCCGTGGCCGACGGCTCGCCTGAGTCACTGTATGGAGCAGAAGACCGCAAAAGGTTGCTTTTCTGGCACGTGTACGGTGTGGATGCATTCCACACACTCCAGACAAAGGTGCCTTCGCGGATCAGAGTTACGCACCTCGACGTGCCTAATTTAGCAGGACACGAAGAGAGGACATACCTGGATTCTATACTCGCCTTGGCTATGATCGCCAGAAAGATACATCAAACGTTACACGGGTCTACCTTTGGGCAGGCAGCTACTCACTACAGTAATGTAGCCAAGTTGTACGATCAGCTCGCAAACTGGCATACGACGCTGCCCTCCCAATTGCAAATCTGTAAAACTGGAGGGACATCCTCATGTGGTTCATACAGCACCAAGGACCTCTCTCCAGTACACTCGCTACAGCAAGCGATCCTTGCCTTTCTTGAACACAACTGCTATATGCAAATTGAAGCATGCGTAGCCAAATTCGGAATAGAGAACCTCACGTCGATTGAGGCGTTTATGCTGAATCACCTCGTCGAATACAAAACACTGGAGACAACGCATAACATTATAGAGCTTGTTCCATGGTTACGGTCACAACATATTTGCCGTGATACCTCTACAGGTAAAAGCACATATCCATTAATCGATCTTGTTCCGAGCATCTTGCGCGATATTTGTGCTGGTACTTCTTTTTGGCTGTGCGACAGGGGGAAGAGGATACTGAGCCCTAACACTCTGCTATTTCCCTCTGTGAGTAACGAGGCACAGGAGGGCACAACCAGCAAAGACAATACTCTCAAGAAAGGAGCTGAAATGTTTTCAATAGGGGCTACAACACTGCGTGACGCAGTAGCAACGGCAGGATCACACATGGATACATCGCTCGTGGTCGAAAGGCTAGATGGGCAGCTCTCCGCATTGAAGGAGATACTGAAGAATATCAACGATGGATGATTTCTTGTCTAGTCAGACCGTTTGAGGAATAGATAAATATACAGTTGTCATTGTAGAAATAGTCTCAGTTGTTTCGAGTACGCATTTACTGCATACTATAGACCGCCCAGAGTTCATGCGCTAAGGGTCCATGAATATATGCGCAATCGTCGACAATGAAATGTGAATCCTCAATAAGGTATACCAGTATATTCTCATTCCTTGGCTTGTACATACGACATGCTATAGCCTTCGGCAAAGGCGAATCTTCCTGAACCAGACTTGCCATCGCTGAGCCAGAACCTGGGGTGGACGATGGTTAGAGCTACAGTCATGCCAACCATTGGGATACTGTCCAGTGCAAAGAAAACGCCTTCCATCGATGCAATCGGCCCGTTGAATCCCCCACTCAGCTCTGCACATCGCCAACACGATCGAATAAAGAGGCAGGCTGCAGCTACGGCCAATCCTATGGCAACGACATGTCAGCGACCTGAATTAATTCACCTGGAGCCGCGCTTACCTATCACATATGGATATCTTTTTTGTGAACGTATTTCGTGCCAAACCCGTCGACATATGATCCAAAGAGCAAGACAGAAAATGACCGTGAACAGAACCTGGACGGCGAGGCCTGATATCATGAGGTCTATGCCAATGGGGTTCTCGGCATAAATAGCCGCAAGGGAGCCACCGCACCCAATAAAAGAAAGACAGATAAAATCTCCAAAGATAAGGAGCCCTGCGAGAAGGCGAGGACCAACGTAAGTGAATCGAGATGATGGATAGTGTCGCTGCAGTGTACTGATGTTGAGATAGAGGGCGGAGGATAGAAAGGTCGGGCCCAACGTGAGGCCTATAATATACCTGCTCGTGACTCTGCGTCAGACCAGTTTGCAATGGAAGGAGAGTAGATCTGAAACTTACATAATGAAGCCTCCTTTGTTAGTTCGGTCATGTGAAAGTTGAACCTTGCCACAGTATCCTATAAGTTCCAGCAAGATACCACAAACCATTCCAATGGAATACCCATAGAAATTCCAGAAGTAAAATGCAATGATAGAATGTATAAGAAGAAAGATAACGTAGAAGGACAGAAAAACTGCATTTGGAGTCAGCTCCGGTAAGAAGTCTATAATCCCAACGCCGTTCGGGTGCGCTGTGGTTTGGTTCGACATCTTGTAATTCAAAGGTTTAGCGTCGGAAGAAAAGATTGCCGAGATTCTGGAATACAATGCAGTACAGTCTAGAATAAACAAAGCGTAGGTGAAGAAGACAAGGCTTTTTAATCGATAGAAATCGGCTGGATAGAGATACTACTTCATTACTCATTCTCGATTCAATCTCCGCTGAATGTCCGCTAAACTCCCGATGTATCGAAAGTACCTATGACCGCGAGTTTGCCGAATGAAGGAACCTTTTTTAGGCCGAGCCGTAAAAAAGATGGATTACATAAAAGTCCCATTTAATTGACGTCAAAATGAAAATGGGACTGATCTTGTGCTTAGCTATAGCAGTGGCATATTTACGGACATTTCAGTTTGGTACCCACCGAACATTCATTGTATAGGACAGCGGGTTAATATGAGAGCACTATATGATCGGTAGAGAAACGGAGATTAAGCAGCACTGATATTTTCACACCCGTCGAGATCTTCCATTATACGAACTTGGTAGGATGGGCTTTCCTATAAATACCTGACCCTCTCTATGTGCATTCTCTGATAAAAGCACCAACTTCTAGCAGCCGTCAAGTCTTGGACTAACATATCCAACCATGCGTATCAACATTTTCACTACGGCTATCATAGCCTTTCTCTTTAGCTTCACAACGGTGGAAGCAGTGAGCCCGTGTCCACTTTACGGACCAGATCTACCCATGCCAATAGCAGACACCAGCCTCAGGAATACCATGTCCAACATCTTGCGCCTTCTGCATCCAGATGCTGCCGATTCTACAAATCATCTCGGGATCAACTTTCAAAACACGTCCTTTTCTGTCGATATCTACTCGGTGACGGATAAAAAATCACTCTCAAGTTATCATCATACAGCACCGGCATTAAAACAGCACAAATACGGCACTCACGTGGTCAACGACACGTCGATATACCGCATAGGTAGCATATCGAAACTTCTGACCGCCTATGTTTATCTTCTGGAGATAGGAGATGTGACATTCAACGAGCCAGTCACACGTTATGTGCCAGAGCTGGCTGCCTTGTCCATGGAAAGAGGGAATGTCCTTCAAGATGTGGACTGGGATGCCATAACGATTGGTGCGCTCGCATCACACATGGCTGGTATACCACGGGATTTTCCACGCCCTTCCTCATCCGACCGCCAAATCGCTCGTCTGGGTTTTCCGCCGGTCCGACCGATAGATGTTGCCTACTGTGGAAATGTAGTACCATATCCCTGCAATCGTACTGGTATGTAAATAACGGTGACATCTTCATAAAAATCCATACTTACATTTGTTGATAGCATTCTTTGATGCCATACGGACAAGCCACCCAGTTGAAGTAGCCTTTGAGACACCTATATATTCTAACGTTGGTTATCAAATTATGGCATACGCACTTCAAAACATCACGGGGTCCAGCTTTTCAGATATTCTATCGCGCCAACTCATCCTGCCTCTGGGTTTAAACTCTACAAGTTACTCTAAGCCAGTCAGCACTGACTCTTCTGTCATACCGGGCACCCCCGGAAGCTCTTGGTATGATTTGGAGACTGGTGATATGGGGCCAGCTGGAGGGATTTATTCGTCTGTTGCAGACTTGCGTAGAATAGGGCTGTCAATCTTGGCTTATGAAATGCTGTCGCCATCTCAAACCCGGCGATGGATGAAACCCCTGGCTTTTACTGCCGACCCGAATCTTGCAGTCGGTGCACCTTGGGAGATCGCCCGCGTCCCATCTACTACGCAACGGTCCAACTGGGTATACACCAAAGGCGGCAATCTTGGAGCGTACAAGAGTTTAATGGCCCTGTTGCCTGATTGGGGCGTGGGGTTGACTGTTTTGGTTGCAGGTAGTGACGCTCCTGGAGTAGTCAACGCAGTCTCAAGTTTGATTGCTTCCGAGCTAGTGCCGTCCCTGGAGCAAGCTGCAAAGCGTCAAGCAAGCTCGACTTTCAGTGGTCACTACGGTGACGGGGAAAACAACATGACAGTAGCGGTTCAGAAGGACCTGCCCGGGCTTGGCGTTACATCCTGGTTTGTCAAGGAACATGACATGTTAGACTCCATTCGTCTGATGGTCTCTGGGTCGCCAACCAGTCCGGGAAATGTGAGTATGAGGTTGTACCCAACTGGATTGCAGGAGCGAGCGGAAAGAGGTATTAAGCATGAGAGTTGGCGAGCGGTCTACGAAATCATCGATGATTCTTCACCGTCCAGCCCCTACTGTGCTAGTTGGTTTAGTGTCGACTCGGTTACCTACGGGGGCGTATCAGTTGATGAGTTTATAATCAGCCTTTCAAGGGATGGCACGGCTCAAAACATTACTCTGAGCGCGTTCGATTATGTGCTATCAAAGGTTCATAACAACCTATAGACTCTACTTAACTGGATGATACTATCTGGAATAACTACTAGTAAAATACTATTATAAGCACGTTCTATCTGAATAGCTAATACTGTATCTCATCATGCATTGAGATAGTACACTACTACTTGTATCTATATCTATGCGAAGATTAAAATACGAGGGTCATAATTTAGTGATCACATATGTGTGAAGTATATTTCAGATAATTGTATTGAGTATCGAAAGCTTATAATACTGAGCTGATGACTACAACGTCGCGATGCCAATACTAGCTAGCTAGGCATTCCGAAATCATCAACTGGTGTCTGTAGAACCCTGATTCTACGCTCATTTTATTTGACTTGGTACTATTCAAGGCTTGTTAGCAGTGCCTTTGAGAATATCTCAATTGTGTAACAGCCCATACCTAGTAGCTTAGCACTCAGACCAGGACCAGTTCTCGCCCTGCTCCTCGCACTTCTGCTTAAATTTCTCAATGTTGTCGCCGACGGGATCGCAGTACTCCTCGTTCACGAAACTACACAAACAGGTTCCTTCTCCAAGCTCGTCACAGATGTTCATGGTGACCTCGTCCATTTCAGAAACAGTCGCGTCTCGGTTTTTGCACCTGAAAGAGTTGTCAGGTGAATAGAAACTACTGCCATGTAGAATCGTCGACGCTCATATGCCCATAGCAATGACATAGATCGTCGAGGGGTATCTATGATCACAGTTCCTTGTTGCCCTTGCCTTTGCAGCCGTGGAGCGCTTCTCCAAAGGACGAAGACACTTCCGTAACGAGTGGCTGTGACGAAGAGTTGAGAGAACCACGACGACAGTTCCAATTTGACAAGGAGCTCCAGGTTCCTTGAACGTCGTTAATGGCCCCGGAATACTTCCGTAGCGAGTTGTGATATATCTCTGGGATCGAATAATAATGACTAATCCTATCTATTCATTACTCGTAGGGCTTTGAGTTCTTGTATATGGTGTCGGAACTGATCCGAAAGATGTAGTAGCTAGTGGGATTTCTCAAATGGAGAGCTCTACAATGACAGTCCAGTCTGACCAGGCTCACTCAGCGTCTGGGGGATAAGATAAACCTGGTGGTGCTGGCAGCACATATGCTTGTGGTTGTTACATTACCCGTTGGTACCTCGATAACTATCGTGCCAGTCTCATCGAGACTTGAGGGCAATCAAGGGGTGTATCAGCTGGTGGAAGCAGTGCCGTACCTTGTAGTTGTGGCATAGCGACTATTGGCAGACGGAACTACGATGGTCACTGCATCTAGCTGGACCTAGTAGGTACCTGAGTGCTAGTTCAGGTATGGCTTCCGGTGCCAGTCCTGGTCGTTGTGACATGAAGAGTAGCATTGGCTGGAACCTGGATAATCACAGTACCTGTCTCACCAGGACCAACCGGTGGTTCGTTATCGTCGGCTCAATCACCATGTCAGTTCGTGTAATCGTTATGTACGATGTAGAGGAAGCCAGGGCATAGTCAGAAGCATCAGTAGAAATAGTCGTTTGTGAATCAAGTACAGGCTACCATTATCGGTCTCTAGTACGTAGTCTAACCCCTGTGCGAAGCCATCCACTTCTGAGCAAATTCGACTGCTGTCTTGAGGGAAAACAGATAACATTCTGCTGCACCAATATGCCCTCTTGTTACACCACCTTGCTGTAAAAACCCATGCCCCAGCTCCAAGAAGTCCTCATTATAGACACCTACATCCGAGACTGTCATCCATTTTCGTACCCCATCCACTATAGCTGCAAAGGAATTCTCGATCTGTCTATCCCCCATTCTATACTCAGCGAGGTGGAAACAGGTGCACTTGTCGAAATCAACGCCAAGAAGCAGAACCTTGGCATCTAGGTCTTCTAATCGTGCCAACGGACTGTGCTCTCCGAACATACAGTCCATGGTATGACCTTTGGTGATGAACTTGGCGTTTGGACCGACTGCGCTGAAGGATGTTTGAGGGTGCATGCTGCGTACAGCACCTGGCCAGTTTCTCACAGTTTCCGCCAAGACACCCATGTGTTCTGAACGACTGGTTTGTGGGTTGAACGTCGGCATGGTGTCTCGAATCGTTTGCCACCAACCTAGAGGTACGGGCGGATGGATCCATTCTGGATCTGAGTTGCTGGGTGTGAGGGTGGGCACAGCCAATGTCCCCATAGGGGTGAGAACGTCAAGCAGGGAATGGGCAAGAGTCTCGGCTCCCCCGTTGATCCAACCGATTTCGCTGAGAGAACAGTGGACAAGAACGTTATCACCCTCGTTAAGACCGAGATTGCGAAGGTCGTTCGTGAGGGAGAACCTGGTGCACAGTGGTCGTCCTTCTAAAAGGTCGGACGACATCGCTGTAGATCGGAGTTGCAATTGTTTTGTAAGGAATTCTTGTATATATTGTACTGGGTAGGTATATGTACTCAGTTCTTTTGATGCAGTGAAATACTTGAAAAGATTAAAATTGAACACATTGCTCACGACGACGCTTCAATGTGTCCAAGTAGTGCTTGCCCTGGGAAGCGGTTTCCACAATAAGCTATTTACGCTGCCGAGTGGCTCATTATGGGAAACTCCATATACTGAAGGAACGATAGAGGTTTGGTCGCTTTGTTCAAGCTTCAATTTAAAAGAGAGATCCTTCTATTGTCAGCGACCTATATGGCGGCTCGATTATCCAAGGTTGCTGGACTAGCCGGTACGTCACTGTAAATGGGCTCTTACTCGATTGGCCCCAATTGTTCAATGACAAACATTGTATGAAGGCACTATACGATGCTATTTCACTTTCTTTTAGTACAAAACGATACAATTCAGATGGTGACAGAAAAGGAAGAAAATGTACATTGCATAGAATTTAATACATACCGCGATGACTAGATGAGCCGTGTTACTGTCCCTAGACTAATGCCATTCATCTCCGCTCCAACTCCTGTCTACTCTCCGAGGCGCGTAACGCTGGAAAAAGACCAACAATGCCGAGGAAAGTTTCTCCTCACATTCAGCGCTTCTCTTTTCCAAGCTTCCGAATCTCATCTTTGAGGCTCTGGCGTTCGGCGTCTAACCGACATCGCTTCATCCCATTGACCCTGTACTGTTCTAGAATCTTGGCCATCTCGATGTCGGTTGAGATATCCCCGGCGTTGTGACTGAGGCGCTTGATCTCGGCATCGTTAAGAAGACTGCGCCTCTGCACATCAAGCTCGGCCATGCTCTCTTCGAGCCGGTCAATCTGAGCCTTTTTGTCGCGCTTCTCCTTGGCAAGCTCCTTCTTTTCGAGGTAGGTTTGGATCTGGTTACTCACATCGTCGGTATAGTCGACCTGATGAGGCATTTTGTCCTTACTAGCGCCAGATTCCTTGGAAGACGATGAGTTGCCAGAGCCAGTCAGACCGTTTAGTCTGTGTGCTTCGTCTTGGATGTCTTCAATCTCCAAGTCATCAACCTCATCGTCGACCCCCAGACTCTGTAGTCGTTGAAGAAAAACGGCGACTTCGTTGTCGAGGTCTGCTCTGAGCTGTGTCTTTGCAGCATCGCTATAATCCGAAGAAGAACTCATGTTGATTTTGATAACAGGTGTGTTTTGTTTTGGCTTTCTGCTTTTGTGTATGCTGTGTCTTACCTTTTGGTTTGTTGCGTACTGTGGAAATGTAGATGAATTGCTGTTGCATGGACATTGATCCATAAAGCGTGGTTTATATAGTTTTCCACTACCAAGGCAATCTCTCGGTTGTGGCCAAATGGATTGGTTGTACACAACTCAAACACCTTTGTTCAAAGCCTTTACCAGCCGGGTAGATAAACAAGGACAATGTTTTGAGAATTAGGACAACGGAAGGCTTCCGAACATGACAGGCTGTAGTTTACGACAAGTTATAAATTCCTAACAACTATCGTCTGTTCATAATTTGTACAAAATACGCGTCAAAAGAACATATCCCATCCATTTACAACAGGCGTATCAATGCTCAATTCTTAACGTTGATAGTAGGTAGCAACAATAGGGATGATTACCATACAGTTCTCTGTCAGAATTGAACATGCTTATTTGAAACTGCAATGGACTTCAGTGTATTCATTTCGCCTTGGGTGACAAATGCCTGTCATGATCTCACCTGTCTTTAGGTGGGAGATGCCGCTTTCTTTGACGCATCCATGTGAATGATTTCTCCAACAAAGAAACAAGAGACCTCATGGATGTTTATCATTCTTTGTTATTGTTGCGTCTGGTCTTTGGTGGGATGCTATTATAAAGTCCTTGCACCATATTCGTACATGTCAAGACTCATTGGGGGCATATTGAACCGAATGACAAAATAAAACAAATCCATTACAGGGTCGGAACACCTGCCCTATAACATCGCTCGTCCTTGTCGCACATATATCCGACGTGTCTTGAATAAGTCTTTACTCGACTTGTACCAGTTCACTCAAGAGCTCTGTCGCCTTGGCCGCGCTCTCATCCAACTGCCCACCAAGAGTCCATAGGCGCTTGCAAAGTTCGCCAAGTTTATTCTCCAGCATCTCACAACATTGAAGCCTTTTGTTGATCAAGTCGTTCTCCTCTCCGCCCTCGGAAATTTTGGTTTGGTGCTCTCGGATGCGAGCTTCATGTGACTCCATCTGGTCCCATAGGCTTCGTCGCTCTTCGGTGAGAACCTTGCTGTAAGCATGCTCCGTGGCGATTTTGGCCTTTAGCTTGTCGACTCTATTGACAGGAGGTTCAGGCGGAGGTGATTTATGACCTGTTTATTCGGTAAGTTGCTGGTCGCAGTGAAAAGGGCATCCGTACCAATTCTCTTTAGTGTCTGTAGTCTTGTGTCGCGTGTTGTGGTGATGGTATTGTTACTACCCGCGATAGCATCCTCTGTTGATCCTTTGGGGCCCTTCCTACGTCGAGGAGATAGCGCTTTGTCGTCGTTGGTATCGCGTGCGAGACGAGACAGAGCCTGTATAGTCTCAGGCGGCAGATCATTGACTGTGAATATATTAGTACGTGGCAGGTTCATAACACGGCTGGCATGCGAGAGTTGGATTACTCACAATATTTAGTTCTCGTATTCTTGTTTCTAGAGCGCAGGGACCTGGTGCTGTTGCTGCGTGAATCTGGAGCCATCTTTGCTCTTCGCTGGTGTTCTGCTATGTGGACTATAAGGATGAGATATGTAGAAGAAATGTTTTTAGAAGTGGATAAATAATTCTGCGTAATCATAGAAACGATGTTGGTTTAGGCACATGGCCGATTTCGCATTCCCCGGCCATATACGGAGTAGGTAGGTGATTTGTTTGCCAAGTGTTTGCAGTGTTTAGCAGCGCCAACGAATTTTACAGCGGTAAAACTACCCAATAAACCTTTACGTTCTTTACTATATCACCTACCTACGCGACGGGACAGGGGTGTTTGCTACTACATGACAAACAGCAATCCGAAATGCGACGCACTATAAACCTACCTACTTATGGATTGTCTTCGTTTGGTTGTCCTATTAAAAAGTAGAACCAGGTAGCCTCTTTATCACAACGCAGCCTCAGCAGCGTTTGGCAACTTATTAATTGGTTTAGGACAATTAGAATAGACAAGGTGGTGTCTAGACACGTATCGAGTGATTGTTACCTACAAACTACCTCCAGTTGTAAGACACTCTGATCGCTTGTTAGTTACTGCAGTCTGAGAATAATAAAAAGCGAATCCCATCAGCCAGTGTTACTTTATGATAGTCGAAGTCTTCAAGATAAGGTGACGGGTCTTGGTAGATTAATAATGCCCTTATCGTTCCCCACTAAATACTGTAATCTTAGTAGACAAACCGCTAAGTAATCAATGATGCTTGTGGACATCGCGTCATCTACAACCCCATCCGCGTGCTCTCTTCTTCTTCTTGCCATCGTGAAAACTACTCTTTAGCATCAACATAGGCGAAATGACTTCTCACAGTGATCCCGAGACTCATGTAAGGAGCGATGAGCAAACGCCGTTGCTTATAGACCAACATGCCGAAACAGAACAAGCCGATGCCGAACCCGAGATAGCGCCAACGCCCGAAAAGAGACCTAAGAGCTGGTATGCTTGGAGGGTCTTTTGGGCTATTCTAGCGATAATAATCTTGTCTATTTTTATTAAAGGATGGATAGATTCTGATGAGACCGAGGTACTTCAAACCGCCCGCACTCTAAGACTCTCACTAACGGGTACAGTTTGACCTCAAGAAAGCCCTCAAGCGAGCACTTGGTGGGGGACTTAGTGGCGCTGCAGCCATGGTATTGCAGGTTCTACTACTAATGGTGAGATAAACCCCGAGTATTGCAGATTGTGCGTGTCACTAATAACCAGAAACAGCCTCTGCGAACTATCATGAACTATCAATACAGACACGGAACATCTTTCACCGTTGCGACAAAGACTCTTTACACTGAAGGAGGTATTCGAAGATACTACCAAGGCATTGCGCCTGCGTTGTTCCAAGGTCCTATTTCACGTTTTGGAGACACTGCAGCCAACGCAGGCATTCTCGCCCTTTTGCAATCCAACCCATATCTCAAAGGCCTTCCCTCACCTATCAAGACCATTTTCGCGTCTCTCTGGTAAGTCCTTCACAATACTCCCACAGAACGGAAGTAATTTTAATGTTCCATGCAGTGCCGCAGCCTTCCGTATGATTCTCACTCCCATCGACACTCTCAAAACAACCCTTCAAGCCCAGGGAGCTAGGGGTACAGCCCTTCTACGACGGCGCATCAAGTCCAACGGAGTCGGTAGTCTATGGTGGGGAGCCTTCGCTACCGCTGCTGCCACCTTTGTCGGACATTATCCATGGTTTGCCACAGTATGTCCGGTTGACGTAGTGACTGGTGCAAAGCTAATTATGGACAGTACAACTTCTTATCCGAGACTATAAATGAACCACCCAGACACCCTCTTGTGTGGTGGCTACTCCGACTCGCATTTATCGGCTTTTGTGCTTCGATTGTGTCCGACTCTATCTCCAACTCACTCCGGGTAGTTAAGACGTACCGACAAGTCAACGACACCAAGATATCATACTGTAAGCATTCCACTGAAAGTAATCAAATAAATAGTCATGTATGTTACTGAGAACAATTTTAGCCGAAGCTGCGCGTGCCGTTGTTGTTCAAGATGGCGTCTTTGGTCTCCTAGGGCGTGGACTCAAAACTCGCATCTTGGCCAATGGCTTGCAGGGAATTCTTTTTTCTATTCTCTGGAAGCTATTCCTTGACTTGTGAGTGCCTTTCCGTACAGATTTGTACAATACTGACATCCTCTTTAGATGGGAAAAGAGAACCTAGGTATGGGGTTGAGCTGTTATAGAAACGCCTCTTGCTTCAATCAGCGTATAATCGGAAAACAACCCGCAAATTCAACTAGCAAGAGATTGTTAGGGAAGATAGATTGGAACACAAGGTATAATCGTCTCGAGACTTGGAAGTGCGCCATTGTTTATATACGTACGAACTATCTGGCCGACTAATTTATAAACCTCTTGAACCAAGCCAAAGCTTGACCAAAAGCTTGCTCCTTGGCAAACAATTGTCTCTCATCGCTCATATCTCCCTTGACAGCAAATCCATGGTGAACACCGGAAAAGAGATTGATCTGGAAGTCTTGCTTTGCCTTTGACAAGATGCTCTCGCTCTCATGGCGCTTTTCCACGGTGAACAGATCATCTAGCTGGGCGGCAGCGATGGACAGAGGTCCAGTGATAGAGGCCAACTCTTCTGATTCCACAAATGACGGATGCGCAATGAATCCAACGTCGATGCCACTCTTAAAGTGGCGAATGAGATGCTGAAATTTTGTTAGTCCTGCTGAAGAATATGCGATTCCAATGGACAAGACACGAACCTTGGCACCTATACAGTATCCCACGGCAGCAATCTTTGTAACGCCAATACTTTTAAGATAATTGATACCGGCCACAACAATGGGGTCTGTAGCTTCGGTAGTATGAGGGTTCTTCCCATCAGATCCCTCGTTTAGCCATTTCATAATATCGAAACCGTCAGGCATCTGTAGTGGTACAGGATCACCATTGTAGGTATCGAGTACGAGACAAATGTATCCCTCGGCAGCAAAGGCATCAGCCATAAGCTTACTATTTTGCCATATTCCGAAAATATCTGGAAGATACAAGATGGCCTTCTTGGTTTGATAAGCAGAAGGTTTGGCTACGTAGCCATTGATCTTGTTATCAATCTGGATTATGGAACCAGTAGGGTCGCCTCTGCACAAGTCAATATGCCACACTCAAGTTTTCTAGGGGATTAAATGTGCGTCTTTACTTACTCATGGAGACTAGCAACTGTGCAGCATGTAGCAGGAGGATGAGACGTCATGATTGTTGTAGGTCGAGTCAATCTGTCCAAGCCTGGATGTCCTCATATCTCACGACAGGATAATGAAGCCTCGCATAAATACCGATAAACCTTACAAAGGATCATCTTCAGATTGACCAATCTTCATGATCGGCTCTCGTTCCCTTCCTTGTTCGGCATCGACCTCGAGAGGCCCAAACTCTTGATACGGAACTGCCGAGCTGGGATCGGAACGGCGGAAAGTGGGCCTAGTTCCGTTACCCGACTGAGCGGCACTGACCCAAGTACGATAAGGAAACAGACAACAATAAACACGGAAACTGGCATCATATCAATCCTCATTTTATTTTCGCATACTATCGATAAATCAGAAGAACTGAATTCATCCAGCCAAGTTAATTCCTCAGCTCCATACCTAACCCATCAACAATGTCTCCCGAGCCTCTACAAGATGTCCGTCCCATGTTTGAGCTCCGTGGCCGCAACTACATCGTCACAGGCGGCGCTCAAGGTATCGGTTTCGCCTGCACACGAGCCATATGTGAGATGGGCGGCAATGTAGCAGTGCTAGACATCCAAGACCAGCCCGTTCCTGAGTTTAACACGCTCAGCGAGAAGTTCTCCGCAAAGACCGTGTACATCAAAACAGACGTCACATCAGAAAAGAGCATTGATGCTGCGTTTGAAAAGCTTCTCAGCGAGTTCGGAACCATTGACGGTGTTGTCCCCGCAGCTGGTATCGCAATTGACAAGCCCTTTTTGGACCAGACCTGGGATGAGTTCACACGTATTCAAGAAATCAATGTTAGTTGACAAAAAACGAGTTTATCCGTTGCATGTTGTTGACTATTCCAGGTTCGTGGGACGTTCTTTGTCGTTCAGAAAGCTGCCCGTCAAATAATCAAGCAAGGCACTGCCGGAAGTATGGTCCTGCTCGCCTCACAGTCTGCCCACATTGGCCTTCCAGGCTACCGGATGGCTGCCTACAACGCCTCAAAGGGAGGTATTCTGATGCTTTCAAAGGCGCTTGCTGTGGAACTTGCGCCCAAGAAAATCAGGGTGAACACGATATCCCCTGGCTTTGTGGACTCAGACATGACGAGGAACGTGCGTGAGCACAAGAGTAAGAGAGAAGGCGAACAAATGTGGATGTCACCCCCCAATCAGAGATTGAGCACTCAAAATGATCTTACGGGGGCGGTTGTCTATTTGCTCAGTGACGCGGCGAGACATACTACCGCGGCGGATATCCAGATCACTGGAGGCCTGCATGCGGGTACGATTGATGGTTTGATCAGTTACGATAATTAGATTTGGGATTCAATTGATTGCCTTGAGAATAAACTTGTCTGATGATACGACAGATGATTCATGGAGTGTTTAGTCTGGGGTAGATCTGCATATAATTAGGCTAAATTGCCAAACATCTCATTTCCGCCATTGAACTGATTTTCTACACTGACATTTAAAGTATTTAATCAGCCTATTTAGATAGAGTAACATCACCATGGTCCCATATGCAAGGACCCCTCAAACCAGCATGATTCTCGACAAGATCTCCATCCAACTATGACGCTGCAACAAGGATTTACTACTAGCGGTCAAATCGGCATCGTCAACCGAACGACTTGCTTCCGTTCTTGATTTATTCATGGTACTCCCCGCAATGTGGCTAAATGCAGGTCTACATATAAGCTCATTAGCTGTCCCGTAGGTAACTGGGCCGATTGTGTTGATTTAACAGGGTCTTTTGCTCAATTGCCAAGATGCTCCTCACGTCTCTACTCTTCCCGCTTCTTGCGTTAGGAAGTGCACTTCCAGACAAGCCAAACAAAGACGTTTCCACGTTCACCAACCCAGTTCTTCCAGGATGGCACTCTGACCCTTCATGCATCCAAAAGGACGGCATCTTTCTCTGCGTCACGTCAACCTTTATCTCTTTCCCCGGTCTTCCAGTATATGCGTCCAAAGATTTGGTCAATTGGCGTCTCATCAGCCATGTCTGGAACCGTGAGAAACAGCTTCCTGGTGTAAGCTGGAAGACAGAGGGACAACAGCAGGGCATGTACGCACCAACAATCCGATACCACAAGGGCGAATACTATGTCATCTGCGAGTATCTCGGAGTTGGTGATATCATCGGTGTCATTTTCAAGACTAAAGACCCTTGGAACGAAGCGAGCTGGAGTGATCCTGTTACATTCAAGCCAGGACATATCGACCCCGATCTGTTTTGGGATGATGATGGAAAAGTCTACACGGCGACACATGGAATCACTCTTCAGGAACTGGACCTCGAAACAGGAGAGCTTACTCCCGAATTGAACATCTGGAACGGTACGGGCGGTGTCTGGCCCGAAGGACCACATATTTACAAGCGCGACGGTTACTACTATCTCATGATCGCCGAGGGGGGGACAGCAGAAGACCACGCCATCACAATCGCACGCGCGAAAAAGATCACCGGTCCATATGAGGCTTACAAGAACAATCCCATCCTAACAAACCGCGGGACAGACGAGTACTTCCAGACCGTTGGCCATGGAGACTTGTTCCAGGACACCAAGGGAAACTGGTGGGGCCTTTGCTTGGCTACCAGGATTACGCAGCAGGGTGTTTCCCCCATGGGTCGCGAAGCTGTTCTTTTCAACGCGACTTGGAACAAAGGCGAATGGCCTGTCCTTCAGCCCGTGCGAGGCCGTATGCCGGGACATCTTCTTCCAAAACCTACCCGAAACGTTCCTGGAAATGGACCATTCAACGGTGATCCGGATAACTATGACCTGAAGAAGACCAAGTCGATTCCTCCACACTTTGTTCACCATCGCGTACCCAGGGAGGGTACTTTTAGTCTCTCGCCAAAGGGCATGCAAATTATCCCTAGCAGAAACAATGTAACCGGTGTTATCGGAGGTGATGAGATCGAGCTTTCAGGCCAGCGTGGAGTGGCGTTTATCGGTCGTCGTCAAACACATACACTGTTCAAGTTTAGCATCGACGTTGACTTCAAGCCCAAGAAAGAGGATCAGGAAGCGGGCATCACCATCTTCCGCACACAGGTCGACCACATCGATCTCGGCATAATCCGTAACAAGAACTCCCAACTGTCTCTTCGTTTCCGCGCCACTGGTCCAGATGCACCCGCCCCAAAGACAGTTCCTGTTCCAAAGGGATGGGGGCAAGGATCAATTCGTCTTTTCATCGAAACTGCGAACGCTACTCACTACAACCTTGGCGCGGAGAATCATGGTAAGAAGGTTCACGTTGCCACTGCCGAGGCGAGACTTGTTAGCTTCGGTGCTGGGCAGTTTGTGGGAAGTCTGTTGGGGGCTTATGCGACTTGCAATGGACAAGGAAAAGGAGTTGAGTGTCCCAAGGGAGGAGAGGCGTATGTACATCAGTGGAAGTATGAAGGAAAAGCCCAAGAGATCGATCATGGAGTGTTTGTCAAAGCTTAGATTATTGTTGACGCAGCATGACTGGATGGTTCATAGGACAGTCCACCATGACAATTAACACAGCGTTACTGTATATTCCATTTGAAGCCTATATCTCCGTGCTCACATTCCGACGCGTCTGGGACTATACATGTAATTGTTTAGAAACTCAATGTATTACGATTCGTCAGCATTAATTATACACGCATAAGCTCAAACATAGCCTTTCGCTTCATACCATATCGTCTCAAGTTATGACTTCCAATCTCTCCTAGAATATGCTTTCCGAAAACATATGATTCACATCTCCAAGCGGCCACTGTATTCTCATCGGATCATCCCATCCAATCTGCATATCTGTATCCACTCCTGTCATTCCGATTCCGCTTCCGAACACAGCATTAGTATTGAAAGGTGGCGAGTACTCGGTATAACCACCCGCAAATCCGGTCTGCCCAAGACTCGCTCGTCTTACAGATTCTGTAACGCCGTCTAGCCCCTCGTGGCTTCCAGGGCTCGTGGCGTCAAGAATACCCAGACTGAGAAGATTCCTCCGCATCTCGACGAGTCGCTTTGCTAGTCTGCGCGCCGACCGTGAGCGACTAGTATATTTGGTTGTAAGGCTTACTGCCATACTGAAGCTTCCTCCCAGCGATTCTACTAGGTCTGGCGTCAGACTTGGGAGCATGGTGCTTCTGTTCTGCTTAATGAAGGCCATGAGAAGAAATGCGAGTCCGGAAGTACAAGCCAGTATGTGCTGGTAACACGGATGTTGCTTTCTGTAAATATCCGTCGTAAGATCGAGCGTCTGTAAAACATTGATAATATCGTAGACTCGTTCTGTCGCCGCTCTGACATGCTTCTTTGTTGTCTCGATATCCGATTCTGAAAAAAAGAATGGTTTGAGGAGTTGACTTCGGACCGATTCGGCGCGGAGGTTTAGTAGTATGGCCCATGTCGGTGGCCTCGTAGATGGGTCTGTTTGCCATGTGTGGCATTGCGCTATTGAATATTCGCCAACTGCTTTCTTGCGCCACTGCTCAATCTGAAAGGTCATCAGTTCGAACGAGCTTTCGTCATTGTAGCCTTCGCCTTTGGCCGCTCTGGATATGGGTTCACTGAAACGGTCGCTGATGAGGATAAATGAAAGCATTGCCTTCAAATAAGGGTGTTTGACCTGACTACGTAAGCAAACGTGATATTACATGTATCTGATGTACTCACCGATGAGGTCGAGATTGAGCTGAAGCTCGCTTCGTGGAAGTGTATCGGCAGACCAGTGGCATAGCTCCATTGTCGATCGAGTATGACAATACTGCTGACCAAGGTACAAGCTTCGGTTCTTTGAGCTTCTGACTTTAACGTATGTTTAAAGACCTCGGCGTTATGAAGCCCGAGTTCCATCAGCATTCTCCCCGCGATGCCACACATACGCCAAGCTGACCGAGGCATGTCTTGGAAAAAGTCATACCAGCCCTAAAACTTCGTTGGTAACAGACATGAAATATTGAGGAGGAAGCATACCTTGAGCAATATGATCGTGGCATGTTTGATGCTATTCGCGGGCGCCGCAAGCTTTGCATTTACAGCATCCTGAAAGCTGTCTCTTAGCAAACCCTCTGTGTTGATACTTCCCACCTTGGAATCCGCCCGTAAGGCGATGGCAAGACAAAGGTTCATGATCAAGAGCAGCTCATAAGCTTCCGCTCCCGTGCTCGCCGCAACAATATCCCATACTCCGGCTCCCGCATCTGCATACCATGACCTCGTCTGCATGATAAGCCCATCAATATCGACAACAGGATGAAGCTCTCCGACGACTTCTTGGTATACGTACAACAGCTGGATCGCTTCCTGTAGGCCGATGACAGAACGGAATGTGAGGAGCATAGCTGGGTCGCCTTTGTCGATGGTGTGTGGCGACATGGAGAATTGGCCATTCAGAGTTTCGGCATCCTCTTCATCTGGGTCGCCGTCTTCGTGAATACTTGCTAGTTGGACTTGGCGCTGATGGAGACTATGTCGTAATTTTAGTTGACCGACGTTGAGTGCGTAGTCGGGACATGTTGGCCCGTAAAAGTTTTGAGAAGTGACTGTTCTTGAAGATTGAGGCGAATCGACTGCATCATCGTTGTAGTTGGAGTTTGCGTTTTCGGCGTCAATTCGATTGATGGCTGCTGTCGCGCTCTCAATGATGGTAACAGGCGATGGTAGGTTCGTTTCTTGGTGATGGTTCGAATTGACCTGCGCAGCAAGACTGTTCAATTGCGCCTGCAAATTTGATAGCATATCCACAATTGAGTTTTGATCCGTCTGACGCGGTCCTGAGTGATTGGATGAAGGATATTGATCGGGTGCAGCGATACTCGATGCAACCAAGGTTGGTGGTGCTGTTGCTTGCCAGTCATCGCTGGCCTCTAGGCTGCCATTGTAACTGCAATTCTGGCGACGACTTGCGCAATGGCGACATGGTTGACGTCCATCGCATTTGCCTTTGCGACGACGACAGGCTTCGCATGCGCGGAGAGCATAAGGAGTTCGGCGTTTGCCGGGTTCTGGATTGGAGGACTTCTTGACGCCTCTAGCCTGGGACATCTTGTCGCGCTTGACTTGGGAATCCGGTTCTTGAATGTAGTGTAGTCAATTCAGGTAGAAGTTGACCAACAGAATTGATACGCGGTGCTAGAATCATTTATTGTCCCTCCGCCTTTGAGCGGTGGCTTTGATCTTGGGACCCATGCGGGGTAAACTAGACTAGACCGAGACTGTCACTGGGGTAGCAGGGTTACTTGTTATCTCTTTGGAACTAGGAATAATTAGGCTTTGCGATTCATACGGTCTTAAACTAGTATGAATCTGGTAGAGTGTCTTTCGACAAGTGGCCAATTGTAGACTGAGTGTTTCCAAGGGTCTAGATAGAGGCGGCCCGGTTTCGGATCGAGACTGTGTCGAACAGAAGGAAAATGGAGTTTGTGTCCAAAGGATATGGTAAAGGTCCAGTCACTTACAGGGTCGCTTCACCTGTAAAAGTGTCTTGGCGAGACATCAAGTGCCGTACTTGTTTACAACCCTACGGGGATTAATAAATCGTCACCGCGTTTAGGCGTCCTGTAGGTTTTGTATGCATGAAGGGGTGGTCCCATAGCCGAATCGTCGGAACTGTACCTCTTTTGTTTTTATATAAACCTCATATACAACGGGTTGTGGGGCCGCAATCTTTCCCATAATTTTCTTTTCTTATCTCCTTGATTACCCTAAAGAGATACTGCACGCGAGCCACCCTCCCACTACATTCTGAAAGATAACGTTGCTTATCATTCTCGTAGGAACAGTCTTGGTACGTACCCTGACTTGGCTTTGTACAAGGTACTACAATTTATCAATCAACGCGATACAGTAGAACTATGCAGCATATTGGTACAAAGATTACCTATTCCATGACTAAACCTCTCTAACTTTATAGCCAAACATCTCATTTGATGGCACCGCGTTGCGATCCCTCATCTTCAACGCTGTATCAATGCCCGTGACTGGAACACGATACTCATACTTTGCTCCCTCCTTTTGTCCCTCAACGGGATAAGGAAAAGGTAGATACTGTGGCATCAAACCCGATTGCGCAAGAACAGTGCCCTGATCCCACGCGATATGTTCATGGTATAGTCGATCACCGCGAATATTCACCACCGCTGTGAAAGGGATTTCTATCTTCTTTTGAGTGGGTGGTACTCCCGGAAGACTTTTAGTACGTTGCATATTAGTGCCGTGACTCAATCGGTTTGGGGGAAGGAATACACATACAGCCAGTCAATAGCTTTGCTATGGGTGAATTTATAAAGAAACTCATCGATAACACGATCAATGCCGATAGTACGACTGATCAACTCAAGTTCTGTGTCATCAGAATTCAGGAAGATGAAGTTGTCACGATAAAACTTTGACAACGACGTGCGACCGACTCCACCCGTCAACTATTCTCTCGTCAGCACGTATCCTGTCATTATACCCTTACACATAAACACTCACAGTAGGAACGTGATTAACATAAGGCTGATCAACCATTGTGCTCATGGTATGCTCAACCGATCGGTCAGTAAACTCATAATAGGTGTGCTCATCCCATATAGCTTCAAGATCGAAATATGGACCGTTAGTTAACGGTTTGAGAAAAGTCAAATTCCTCGTATGCGAAACAGACTCAGTCGAGTAGTCGAAGTCTTCGGTAAAGGGAACAGCTACCAAGTGAGACTTGGCCGAAGGGTAGGAATATGTTGTTGAACCATCTTTTCGCTCGAGTTTCTCGGTGCGTGATGCTATATGCTTAAGTGTAGGGATCGTGGCGTCTTTCAGCGTTGCTAAGTCGGCTGCGTTGGCGTAAATTATGGCACCTGATATGTCTTTGTCGGTAATGACTGAGGCAATCTGGTTCCATAGTTGAGGATCATATGCTAATACGGCCGTTAGATAGAGTCGCCTGACAATACGATACAGGATACTTACCAATAAGTCCAATCCTACTATCTTTTACGAACCCGTCACAACTTCTCAACGCTTGCAGTGCATCCGTCACAACATCTCCAACGTCACCCTTCAAAGCCCTCGTCTGTACTTCAACAACAGCATAACCCTCTTCAGCCCACTTGAGGAGTGCCGAGGGAACACCGTCAATAATGTCCAAGTGTTTGTCTGAGTCGGGATGGAGAATCACCAGACCTGGACCTTGTCCTAGTCTTGACAAGGGAGATAAAAGTGTGATGCCTTCAGTTACCGTTTGAGGCTTGGCTTGGGGAAGAGGAGCAGGAGGCTTGGAGATATCTGCATACATGTTGGTGGCTGGCGTGTTGTTTGGTTGGTCAACAATAGGGAATCAGTGTGTAGGTGGTATCTTGTTATGGGATATATAGACGAAGCTGTGCTGTGCATGCGCAAGCCTTCTCCAAAGTTACCTGCCCCGAATCGAGCACTTGGAGTATTCGCCTTATCCGGTCACAACAACCACTACGGAAAATCGCTATCTCTGGTAGTTGGTGCTGGCTAAAGAGCACAAATTGTGGATTCCGTGTGTTCGGAATTTCCGATCGGAAAGGCCGTACCCTGCATAGCGACGTTCGTCGCGCGCTAATTGTTGCAAGGCCCAAGGACGATACCCCTAGGCAATCACTCCATCCTAGTCCGGAACTCGAAAATGCCTATCGTTCCTGAAATTCGCTATCTTGAGCTTTCCGTGGCTTGAGATAGGCGATTCATTACCCTGGAACGCGGGGCCGGAATGGGGATCATCTAGACTACGGAACGTCGAAATCTGGGGTAACCACTAGTCCTATCAGTACTAGACTGGTAATTTGTTTGCTACTGGCTACCTCGTGAGTGGCATTTGGCACTTCCGAACTTGATTTCGTGGGTTGAACATAGCCTTCAGGGGAGGCATAACCTGGAACGCCATTCGGCCGTAGGCGAAACAGCCGTGTTTGGGGATATCCGCATGGGTTGGTGATAGGATAGATATAGAGCCCTGATTCGCCTCTCAATGCACGAAACTTTATCATATCTTTTCCATCATAATAGAGGATACGTGAACTTGAATACTCCAATTCAGCATTCTTTCCTCTATCACAATGGCCGAATCATATGATGTAGTAGTGGTAGGCGCTGGTACGTCCCCAATGAACCCTATCATTCACCATGCCTAAACTAATGCTGTCCAGGATGGTTTGGCCTCGCCGCTGCAAAAGCCATCCATCAAATTCTACCCTCCGCATCTCTTGCCATTCTCGAATCGGCCGAATCATGCGGTGGAACATGGTCCAAGAACAGACTCTACCCCGGCCTCAAGTCAAACAACATGAAAGGAACATACGAATACCCTGACTTCCCAATGGACTTCGAGACATATGGCGTCGGACCCAACAGTCACATTCCTGGCGCCGTACTCCACCGATACCTTACCGACTTTGCCAAACATTTCGACGTTTATGACAAGGTGCAGTTCCATACTGCTGTTGATCTTGTGGAACGAATTGGAGACGCGGGTTGGCGTTTAACCGTAACTTCACCAGCTGGGAATCGTTTCATTAACACCACAAGACTTGTCCTCGCGACAGGTCTCACTTCAACACCAAACATGCCCTCCTATAAAAACGCAGAATCGTTCAACGCTCCACTCTTCCACGCAAAGGAATTCTGCAAAGAGGCACCTAACCTGAAAGTCAAGAAAGCCATTGTCGTTGGTGGCGCCAAGTCTGCTTTTGACGTTGCATACGCCTTGGTCCATGATGGTGCAGAAGTCGACCTGATAGTACGCCCAACCGGCAATGGCCCTGTCTGGATCGCACCACCTTTTGTCACACCTTTAAAGAAGCGTCTGGATCAACTTCTGAACATCCGCTGGATGACATGGTTCAGCCCTTGCCCATGGGGTGAGGCCGATGGCTTTCCCGGCGTGAGAGACTTTCTCCATGGGACTGCCGTAGGAAGGATGATCGTCAATGGGTTCTGGAAGGTTCTTAGCGGCGATGTTATCTCTGCCAACGGGTATGACTCGCATCCTGAGCTGAAGAAACTGAAGCCTTGGCATTCGGCTTTTTGGATCGGTAGTGGGTTGAGCATCCTAAACTACGATACACCGCTGTGGGATCTTATCAAGCAAGGCAAGATTCGAGTACACATTGATGACATCGAGTCGCTTGGACCGAAAAAGGCAATCCTTTCATCAGGCAAGGTCATTGAGACGGATGCTATTATTTGCTCAACAGGTTGGAAGAAGGAATCGACCATCAAGTTCGCAGAAGAAAAGCTTGGTCTTCCCTACTCACTGGATAAGAAACGTGCACTCAGCCAAGCAGCCGACGCACAGGTCCTGTCTTTATATCCAGGTCTCAAGTCACAACCCGATCTTGGCGTCGCCAAAGCCAAGGAGGCCAACACCCTTCGATACTACCGTTTCATGATTCCTTCACAGATGGTGAAAACCCGGGATCTTGCCTTTGCAGGTATGATATCAACAGTCAGCACCGCGACATGCGCCACCATTCAGGGTCACTGGATCGCCGCTTTCTTTGCAGGCAAGATCCGGTCCGTTCCCTCCTCCGACAAGGAGATTACTGATGAAATCATGCTACACACACAATGGGGAAAATGGCGCTTCCCTTGTGGCTACGGCGCTGATCTGCCAGACATGGTGTTTGAAGGCTTGCCTTATTGCAACATGCTGATGAAGGATCTTGGACTTAATACCCACCGCAAGGGAGGTCGTTTTGCGGAACTGACGTCGCCTTATTTGCCGGCTGACTTTAGGGGTCTGGTTGAGGAATTTATGGAAAAGGAAGAGAGGCGGGGTAGTATCCAAGGGGTAGAGGTGCAAGAGGTGGGAATGAAGAAGAAGGTTTAGAGTTGAACGACAAGCGATGGATGTCTAAAGCTACCCCGTAGGTTTGTTTTGCTACTATTTGTTTAGTCAAGTGTATATTTAATATCTGTTTGTAAGACCCAACACTTAGGAGATATCGAACCTATGGCATTGCAGATCAGTAGAGTGGTCTCTTCTGCGCAGAGCCAAGTCTGATAGAATTCTGAACATGTTTATTTATAGCTCTACTACGAGACCTTACTTGATGGGTAAACTAACGCAAACTTCAGACACAACCGTCACTAAAACTCTCAAGCGTAGAAACGAAGGCTCGGCGTGTCTCGTGTCTCTCGAGACATACTGTTATTAGGTTATATTCAGCGTCAACTTGTGGAGCATCCACTTGAGCAACTACCTTGATAGCTGCCCCGTCCAGTATGACACGAAATGATCGCGAGAAATGATCTAGGATTATTGCAGGTGTCTTATCAGGGGTCAATTCCTCCCGCAATACCCCAGGATCTAAGATCCATGCCGATAGGAAGTGATAGACGTCCAACGCGAGCCCATGATGACAGCAGAGCCTTTAAAGGCATGATGTGCTTATCTTGTTATAGCGGTATTAAAACGATTGGTTCGATTCGCAAAAGTTCTAGGCCAAGGACGCCGATCATGCAGAATTTGTTTGACATCAACACAGCATGTTTCACCCCAAGAATCAACAATTAACCCCGGGCCGGGGCCACAATGCATAGAAATGCGGCAGCTTTGGTGTTTAAGTTCACATTTTATTGAGAAGTTAGCATAAGGAGGACTATCATACTTTTAAATATTATTGGTTGGCACACAGACATTGCCCTTGTGAGGAACTCCGGAACTCCAATGGATCTACTGATTAGCTGCCTAATTGAGAGAGTATAGCAAAAGGAATAATACCATAAATGCGACGCTGTGAGACTCGGGCCGAACACCCTGTTGGTTCTTCTGCGATTGTTGAAATACTAAAAAAAATAGGTCAAAGCAAAAGGCGCAGCGCAGAACAGGTGCCTTGTTTTAGGATATGAGTCAGTTTTAATATCCCACTTGTTCTGTTTTCTTATCTCACACATGAGAAAACTTAACTGTAACATTATGCAGCGAGTTGACCCCATAAAGTAAGGGACATGCTTGGCACTCTTCTTTTTAAGCTTAAACCAACAGCCCTGCCACCACGACCGCGTCTTCGCCTCCAGCATAGGTATATTAAGTTTGATCTCTATTCATTCGAACCTCTTGTTATCCAATAATCATCTGTCCTCCGGACGACTTCGTTGATAGTTCTACTATACCATGCGCTGACTCTAATCAGCATAAAGGTTGACAAACGCCGATCGCCAAGGCCATCTCATACGCCAAGACAGTAGCAAACTATGATAAATCAAATACAATATCCTGCCAAGGGTTTCACCCAGCAGTCATATTCGCATTCACAGGTTCTGAACCTGTCCTTGAGACATTTACTGAACCGCTGGCGTAATTCTCGGCGTTTTGGGCTGAATGTTCTTGGCCTTTTTCACGTTTTACATCTTTGCAAGCACTTCCGTTCATTTTTGTGTTTACATGTTTAAATTTAGCTACTGTTTGTGGTTCTCATCGTTTCAAGACCCAGGATTCTCGATTCGCCCTGATATCTTGGCCATACTGGCCTTGTTTGTAATTCGAGTCAACTACGTCGGTGCTTTTGTGTGAGACGATGATCCCCCATCTCATAGAAAAGTGGCTTGGCCCTGCATCCTTTCCTATTCTCACCCTCTCATCTTTTCTCTTCTCTTCCCGTAGGCTGGACCTCTGTTATTCATTTCTAATTAGCTTGTCTTTTGTCTTTCTATTCTATCCTTTCTTAGTTTCTTGTGTTCTGTATTAGCTTTTGTCTGGATTGTCAGAATTCTCTTCGTCAAAATGCCAGTCTTGAGTCTCAGCGAGTTAAATATTGTGCTCAGCGTGTTAGGTATGTATCTGCGCGCATACTTGTCCTTACCTGGCGCCCAGCCATCATCGTCTTGGTATGCGTCCTTGGCTTACATGTGTGCATTCATCTAGGCACATTCATTCTCTTCTATGCAATAATCTCTGTCAAAATCAAGCAGGCTTGGTATCTTGGTGAAGCTTGTCAGTACACCCACTCCTACCCATCTCATGCTCACGTCTTTCTAACATTACCCAGTACCTGCTGTCATATTTGGAGTTGCTCTGGGTCCTATAGCAGCCCAATTTATAGACAGTGAGAAATGGGGTTCCGCAACACCAGGTCAGACGAGTGCCATCACTCTGGTATGTCTTCCGCCACCAACGAGACCTGAGTTTGTTTATATACTAACCCAATTTTACAAAGGGCGTCACCCGTGTCATGATCGGCGTACAGCTTGTCATCGCAGGCTACCAACTGCCCGCCCAATATTGCATTAAAAGATGGAAGGAGATGGCACTGTGTCTTCTCCCCATAATGACCGTCATGTGGCTCTGCACATCAGCCTGTATCATGGCGACCATCCCGAACATTACATTCCTAGCTGCTCTCGTCATCGCCTCTTGCGTTACCTGCATTGATCCGATCCTATCACAGGAAATTGCAAAAGGTCCATTTGCCGATAAGTTTGTGCCTCGCCCGCTGCGAGAGATCATCTCAGCCGAGGCCGGTGCCAACGAAGGCTTTGGCTTCCTTTTCCTCATGCTCGCTACGTACCTGATTAGACATGCTGATGTACCCGGCGCAGGCGCCGGTACTGCAACTGCAGGGGCTAGTCCTGCTACCGAGACAACTCGTGCTGTAGCACATGCACTCATGGCTCGTAGCGATGAGGTTGGTCGCGTTGGTGGCGGTGTCGCTCATGCCCTCGAGACGTGGTTCGTCGAGACTTGGCTATACGTCTTTACCTTGTCCGTTGCCTATGGATTTATTGTTGGTTATGGATCATGTAAGGCAATTAAGCTCGGTCTCAAGCAGTAAGTGCTCCCCATCCTCCGAATATCATTCATTAGTGTCGTCTACTAACTTGATCTTACTACAGCAAGCTAATTGACGACGAGTCATATGTTCTTTTCCCCACAACACTTGGACTCTTCATCGTCGGCAGCTGCGGAGCCATCGGAACTGATGACCTTCTTGCCTGCTTCGTCGCTGGTTGCGCACTTAACTGGGACGGCAACTATCTTCGTGAAACGGAGACTCGCCATGACCAGGTTAATGCATGTATAGCAGTTCTCCTCAACTTTAGCGGCTTCATATACATCGGTGCTATCTTGCCTTGGGAGAGCTTCCATGACCCAAACGGAACTGGTATCACTCTTCCTCGCCTCTTTGGTCTTGGCTTCCTCGTTCTTGTCTTCCGTCGACTGCCAGCTATTCTTACATACTACAATGCCATGCCTGGTGTCTGCAAAAGCTGGAAGGAGGCTATCTTCATGGGATACTTCGGTCCTATCGGTGCTGGAGCTGTCTTTTATGTTGAGCATGCCCTCCAGTTGTTCCCCCAAGACGGAGAGGGTGATGAGGAAGTTACCAGCCTGGTTCGCGCTCTTGCACCTACTGTTTACTGGCTAGTCCTGTTCTCCATCGTCATTCACGGCCTTTCCATTCCAGCACTCAATATTGTCTACCATTTCGCCGGCAAGGAGATGATTAAAGAAGATGCGGTCGAAGTCCACCGAGCCTCAATGCGTGTTGCCACGCCCAACAATGCCATCGCCGGTGACAACGATACTTTCATTGCATATAACCGCTTCAGTCGGCAAGTGGGCTCTGAAGCTCCTCAGTTGCCGGTCCAGAAGGAATTGCACTATTGGTCGGACGATGAACAGTCCATCAACGAAGTTTCTGTCGAGAAAAGGAAGAGTTGATTGACTTGGTCTAACCAGGTCTAGAGAAAAGAAGAGAATCGGGTTGGG
Organism: Fusarium nodosum; assembly: GCA_014898975.1. Classification (NCBI taxonomy): domain Eukaryota; kingdom Fungi; phylum Ascomycota; class Sordariomycetes; order Hypocreales; family Nectriaceae; genus Fusarium; species Fusarium nodosum. The sequence continues at coordinate 169,827 of JAAVUE010000086.1, read as the reverse complement.
CCTTGCGATTGGTATAGTACGAGGCAGGGAATCAATTGCTTGGCCCTCGCTTAGATGAGTGCGGTTGATACTGTTATACTAGATCACGTCAGTAGTATCATCTCATATCTAGTCCAAGTCGGCAGACGTAGGGATCAACCTCATAGTTCAAAGGAATACCAAGTATATCGAGAAGGGTTGGGCATATGTTACAAGATATAGATAGACGCAGTGTCATGAGAACGCAGCATAGAGCACTGGATTGAAAGACTACATCTGCGACTAAGACACATATTCACTCCTTCGAAGACGTCCCACTCGACATGGCACCTTCATTACTGCCGGCCTCTTGCGCTTCAGTCGTACCTCGAAGTATATTGGGAGCATAAGGTTGCTTCCAATCCTCATGACGCTCATGGACGATAAAGATATCGAACCAGCGAGGGAAAATATAACCAATCACGATCCACAAAAGGAGAAAGTGGGCAACGATAAATCCAACAATGTGAAGAGGGTCATCCTTGACTTCGTCAAAGCTGGGGTAGGCCAGGCTGAAGATGATGGCCAATACAGGCCCTGAAACATAGCGGAGCATGGGCGCCCAGATGAATGGGAGAGACCAGTTCTTACCAACACCTATGACAGTATTAAGATCTTGTCTGAGCATGTTACCCTACTAAGTTAGAGATTCGTCGTCAGTGTGATATTCGAACTTTTACATACAGAGTAGAAAGCGTTATAGTAAAAGACGGATAAAAGTTTGTTTTTGGTCGTGAGTCTGGGACCATTGTATGCGTCTGGTGTTTTTCCAAGGAAGAGAGAGGCAGTGAGGCCGATAAAGTAGACACCAAAGCCAGCAATAGCGCCAGCCCAAGGTGTAACAGTATGGCCAACTGTGATGCCCAAAAACTGGCCACCAAGAAACCCACCATTGTACAAGGCCCATGACGGCATGCCAACCTGTCCGACAACATCTCGATAACGATACAAGGTGGTGGCACCGACGCATTCGGCCCATACAACAAAAACAAGGCCAATGTTGTTGATCCATCGGTCAATCCCATCCATGAAATAGTACCCAAATTGAGTGCAGTGAGGGAGGGAAAGAAGAAAACATATTGTGACCATGGCAGTGGCCACCCAGGGACGACCCCATCTTTTGGCGAAAGGGGCGTCCATTATCAAGGTCATAACAGCATCAAGCATAGCAAACGAAGAGCTGATACCTAGAAGCATGATAGTGAAGAAGAATACCACAGAAAAGAAGTTAGAGCCAGGCATCTCGACGAATGCCTCAGGGTATGTCATAAATCCCAAGCCATAGCTGCCCATCTCGCCGGTATTCTCTGGCTTCATGCCAAGATATCCGATGATTCCGAAGACAGCGAAGGCAACAAAGGCTTCGAAGAAACTGTTGAAGAGGACAATTATGACAGCGTCTTGTGCCGCATTGGAGAATCGACGGTTGTATGAAGCGTAGGCTGTATAGTATCCAAACCCGACACCGGTTGAGAAAAAGACTTGACCAACTGCGTCACGCCAGATTCTCGTTCCGGCGAGTTTTTCGCTGTGCCAGCTACCGAAATACATCTTAATGCCTTCACCTGCATTGGGAAGAGATGCACCGCGGCCAACCAGAATAATACCCATGATAACAGGCAGGCCCATCGTGACATAGACAACTCGACCGGTAAGACCAACGCCGCGAAACATGCAAATCCAGACTGTGAACCAGGTGAAAGCGTTCCAGCCAACGAGGCGGCCGTCAAGAGAAACTCCAGGGTGCACAACCCAGCGACCCGAAGTATCAGGATCAACAGAACCAACAGCCTCGTACATGAACCAGTTCTCTGTATCGCCGGCCCATGGAAGCGGGCTTGTAAAGGACTTTTGGAAATACACCATGGCCCAAGCCAGAATAGGCACAAAGTATATGACTACTACGAAGCCGACGTAGTTGAGCGCGAAGCCAGTGCCCTTGAGCCTCTTGTTTATCGAGTTGTATGCAACTACTGTCCCGCCACGGTAGGCGTTACCAGCCGCGATCTCCAGCGCCATGGCGGGGATGGCGAGTAGAAACACGGCCATAAGATAGGGCACGAACCACTGAAGACCGTTGTTGTTGTAGACCTGGGACGGGTAGCGGAGCATGTTTCCCATTCCTACAGCACCGCCACAGGAGGCAAGAAGATATGCAGTACGAGATGGCCACTGGTCGCGTCCATCGTCGGCCTTGTCTGGCGGTGGCGCCAGAGCACTCGATATCTTGCCCAATATATCCATTGCTGGTATGTATCACGGACTAGAATCAATCAATCAGATTTTGCTGCTACACCACGATGGACAAGCAGTTTGGAGTAGGACAAGGGGCTGGGAGAGTATAATCGACAATTGTGAAATATTACAGTTCTTATAGGTACCAACAAGTCTATATAATGGGGAAACGCAACACTCGGGGACAGACATTTGAGTATCGAAGTCCCTGAGTCCTTTCAGCAGAATATGCCTAGAGATAACATCGTATGCCCAGAGTTTAACAGGCAATATGTGAGAGAAGTAACGTCACAAGACAACTTGGCAAAGCCTTGGGGAAGACATAAACCGGGCGGGTGACAACATTTTGAATAGAAACTGTCTGGACACAACGGTCCTAACAGCTACTTTAGCGGTTTCAAGCTGGGCGCTATCCCTGAATGGGCACACGCATTTTTATGATGGCCAGGGGCTGAGCTCGGCAAAAAGAGGAGGAGGGAAGTAAACTGTCAATCAGGGAATGAATCGCTTGGCCTGAGCCTGTATGAGGGGTCAATATGGTTACGTGGTGACGACACCACCTAATGTTGACACCCTGAGGACCACCCACCCTACAACAAAAGGTGTTTGTAAATACTCGCATGCCAAGGGCTGATCCTTTGTTGCCAAGTTACTTCCGGCTGAACCAAAGTTACGATACGACCAGTAACAATCTCATGCTCTAAGAAATGTCGGTTGTCGGCCTTGGCTCTTGCTCATCATTGATTGCTAAAAGTTAGGAAGATCATTGTACCGATTGTGAAAACAACCATGACAAAGTGTTCAGAACAAAGACTGCAAATTTTGTTGGAAGAAGAGCAGATTTTCGAAAGCGTGTATTGGACTTGCAGATATCAGTAAAATACCTAGATACTATAAATTCCATCACAATGTAGACTGGGGATTTGAAACTGCTATTTCCTGCAGTCTGACTCTTTTTCGACAGGTAGACTCAAAACATCGTGTCAGCGAATTTGAAGTCTGGGGTAAGTAGACCCCATTTTTGATGTTACGCATCTAGAAATGGCTGGCTGGCTGAGAAATGACTGTGGAGCTAGGTTGAGCCAACTTGTTTCTTCCTCCGCATATTGAGGTATACTGCACGATATGAAACGACAAGCCTTTTTCCGGCATGATATTTAAATGTTAACTACTCTTCATTGGGTTCATCTAATCATTAGGAACATTTGACCAACCCACATGCTGCGCAGTAAACAGCCACATTTTCACCGGTCGAGCGGAGCCGACCCTTAGCGTTGGGCACTTGAACAGGGATCATGCCACTGAGAAGGGGGATCAAATGTCATTGCAGAAAGGTACAGCGTCAAAATTATATATGGTCTAGATATGTTCTAAAGAAATGAAATTTCGTCGCCAAGGGTGTGTGTCTCTCTCTTACTTTATCCATGAGAGATCCATGGAGGGCTAGTTATCCCAGTCGAAAGCTCTGGATATCGTTTCTCCAATAAGTTCCAAGTTCAAATATTAAAGTGCTCCTCCTTCAAATTTCGCGTAGAGCTCGATTCGCTCTGAAGGTCATCGTAGTCCGAACGATCACGGTTAGGCTTGGCAACTTCGATCTGTGTAGTTTGGAATGTCCTGGATATCTTGATACCGTCTTCCGTCCGCTCTGGCATCTCAATGTTCTCGCCAGCTTCGATATACGTCTGATTTCCAGCAGGAAAGACAGAAGTCGCTCTTTTGTTAGTGGCAGTCTTGACACCACTCTTTCCACCAGATCGTGAGCCGGAGTAGTCGTAGCCGCTGGGGTTGCTAGCTTTGACAACCTTTGTGATGAGCTCCGCCATATTCATCTCGATGTGGAGTTTGACAAGGTACGCCAGAGGATGGAACTGGAGGTAGACAATATCATTGGGAAGGGACATCATGGCGATGAGGAGGACCTATCATATTTTAGTAAAGAACAATAAGTTTTTTAAGAAGTAGTACTTACATCCATCGTCATCGAAATACTAATCATGAATAGGTTCACGCGATAAAGACGAGTGTATTTTGTCAAGCCATTGGCGACAAGGCGAGACCGGACAAGATGGATGAAGTAAAAGTTCAATCCCGCGTCGACAACGAGAAAGATACCCTTCTCCACTCTATCCCAGACAGCATTGATACTGATGAATTGCTTACTAATTTGGAGACGAGCTGGAATCCAGATACAGAAAACACTTATATTGATGGCGAGGAGAACAAGGAACGTCACGAGCTTAAGATTCGTCGCGTTACGGCGGTTGACCATCAAGATGGAAATTCGGTTGATGATGATCTGGAGAAGCGTTTGGATCTGAACGGCCCAAAGAAGGACTGCACTGGAATGTCAGCGACGGGAGACAAATAACGTGGAATAATCTACATACCAATGACAAAGAAGACAGGAAAACCAGGCGGTATGTATTGACGAAGGTAGCACCATGTGATAGCGCTCATAACCACACTACTCGCCCATTCTGTCCACAGCAAGGCAAGATAGATATTTGTCCTTGTTCCTCTCTTCCAAGACTGGATGGTTTGTCGCATCGCCTTGGTCCCACTGAATATGGACACACCTAGAGAAAATCCCCAGGCGATACTGGCAATGTTCATGTCAACAAGGCCGGGCTTGTGAAACTCATAGTCATCTGCCAACAGGAGTCCACCCATCGCGCCTAACGTCTGCAGGGAGTAACGATGTTTGTGAAAGAGGGGGAAAGAAGACGAGGAATGCAGGGACAACAACAGTTCGAGGGGGAACAATGCGTTGTATATTTGAGGCGGGAAGGCATCTCGAACAAGGTCCAGGGGCTTTGGGGAACCTTTACTCCTGCAGTAGAACGATTTACGCCTAACGCTTATGCATCTGATTTCAGACTGTCGAAGATCTTTGACTAATTTTGTGGCGACTCCCAGTCGTCCGGAATCCTGAGACGTGGACTCATCTCTTTTGGGACTACTACTTCAACAGAACAAGGTACCCTAGGATATTGGATGGTGGCTGAAGCAAAATTCAAGTCCGGAGGGATGGAGCATAGCGCTTTGGTTCTGCTTTCCTTGCTCAGCGAGTGCCCGGCTCTATGCTTATCTTCCAATTCTAGTTTGTGTCAATGCTCTCTACCTTTAATGGTGATGTCTTTTCTGATTACTGGTAACAACCCAGGGCTTTACTGGCGAACGAGTCAGTGAACATGATCGAATAAAACGCCATTACCAAAGATCTAGACGAACCCCAGACTCAAATCTGCAACTGCGGTTCCGCACCTCTAGCGTAGGATCATCTTGGAAATGCAGCCCGCAGGGATTATAAATGTGCATTTCCATAATTTAATGGGTATTCTTTACTACTGCAGAATTAATCATACCAATAAGAGATGATTATCTCAGTATATCAATGGAGATAATACTAGATGGATCTCCAAGATAATTATAGAGGATTGGCTGCTAAAAAAAGCTGTTCTATACGTAACTAAGCACCCCCTGAGGGCTGTACCAACCCAAACTGCACGGAACATTCTCCTATAAAACAGGTTTATTCTTCAGTGGCGTCAGGCTAATGAAAGGGGTCTACTCTTATCAGTGTAACATGATACTTGGCGTTGTGGTGGTGACTCGTAGAAGAACATGTCATTCCCGGAAACATGGCGAAAACGTGTTCCCTTGGATCGAGTGTCTCTCATATGCATGGTCCAAGTTGAATGAGGCTTGACTTCGGCTCCGCAGTGGATCCCCTTCAGCCCTGAGAGGACGATCTAGTAAAGTTTATTTTCATATTCGATGGCATTGATAGGCTGTACAAAATACTTGGTAATTTAGACATCGGAGGCTGGGTGATTCTCGAAAATCAGTCTACGGTTACTCAAGATCCCGGGGATGATATGCGAATGCCCCGTTGATCGACATGACCGAGATGATGTTCCAGACCCTGTTCATGCCAAAGACCAATTCTGAGGCTTGGGTCAGAAACTTGGCTCACGTGCTGATTCATTCGTTTGTATCAGGTCTAGGTTAAGTGTCATTGATAGAAACTAGATAGATACCGAGCCAAGTTACTTGTTATTAGTTTCGGATTGTTAGCCGAACATATGGGCCCTTCTAAACAGTGGAGCGAAGTCCTGGTCACATATCACATTATGAGTGAAGGCTCTGAGACCATGGGCCCAGAGGCATCACATACATGGGAGTACCCTACATTGTCACTATTCGAACTAATACTATTCGGGGTGTGGACCATGGTCGAATCAAAAACCTGACCAGAAACCGTCTCTCAAACTAGGTAGCCTTAACTCTTGTCTTTCAAAGCTGATGCTTTGAAACTTCGACTAGTACCAAAGAACTCGAACCATGCATTGGTAACCGAAGACAGGTCAACGCTCGCAAGATCGACGTCTCGTAGAGAGACTGTCCATGTAGCAAACGGGCTAGGAGCAGCATACTTTTCGATTTTGCCCGCTCGGGGTACTATTGAGACAATATCTCCATTGTCTACAACAGTCAGTCGAGTGGCACCATCAGGCGACGGTGACACACGAAAAGACGGTTTGACGTCGATAGGCTCATGACTAAAAGTATGGCAGATGCCAGAAGGATCGTAGTAGACACTATCACCCTCGTGTGTGAGATCGATATCTACTATAGGGCATCTGCCCTTGATTAAAGCATCTGGCTTGATCTTGACCCCTTCAAGGAAAAATCGCACACGATAGATTCGAACGTCAGCGCAGCCACGAAAATCATGGAGTGTGTTTTCGCTCGCTACCGGGGTCGATGCAGGCAACTTGATCCTCAGCTGTCCATGTTTGATAAGGCTGTCGTGGTCCACCTGTACAAACTTGCCCCGGTCATCGTCAAACTTCGGCGGGAACAGCTGTGCGTCTGACCCAGCCTTGTCTTCTGCTTCGAACAAGTCTCCCGCAAGACGGTCATGGACATTGGTAAGTGCAGCTGCCGGTAGGCTTAGTGAAGCATCGTTGGTTCCAAGGCCAATGGAATTCCAGTCTGGCTGTGTCAGCGTCGCGAGGTAGATCGCTCGGCGATAAAGAGAGAGTAAGCGCATGGTCCTCTCTTTGTTCCACGAGAAGATATCCTCAGACATCTGCCTCATCTGATTGAGGTGGCCGGGTTCGAATTTAGACCGTTGTCTATCTAGTTTCGCTTGAGCGGCTTCAAGGTAGCCGATCTGATTGTTCAGCTCCAAGTACGCCTTGACTTTCAGGTTGTATTCGACCTTCGCATTGTTGCGTGTAGTAATCATATCGACGAATTTCTTCATGGCCTCCTTTACCCTTATAGCTGCAGGGCCAATCTTGGATGTCAGGAAGTCCTCGACAAACTTGTCAATCTGTGTTTGAGTTGCAATGAGAAGATCGTCGCGCTCCTTGTCCAGCACAATCCCTCCGGTTTTAGGATCTCGTACCACTCGACTGTCGTCCACTTTGGTGACATCAGACAGGTTACCCAAGACCTTTGTTATCCGGCGCGCAATTAGAAGTTTGCTGACTGTATTCCCTTCCGAGTCAGGGATCGTAGTAATGCCCTCCCATATTAGCTCGGTGGCTTGACTGCCCAAGGGCTGCCACAATTTCTTTAACTTTTCAAAATCCAACTTGGGCTTGCCTTTTTTCTCATCTTTTTCTTTCTCGCCCTCTTTCTTGTCGGTCCCGTTCTCCTCGTCTTCCTTCGTAACAGAGTTTTCAGATCTACCCTTGGGTTCATTGTCCGCCTCATGGGAAGTGGGTGTTGAAGTACTTGGTGCCGTCTCTGTCATTATCTGGTCCACCTGAACTGGGTTGGTGGGTAGTCGCTCAGCCCCCGCGTCGTTCTCTGGACTTTCCCCCTCATCTCCTTTATTCTTCTTCTTGCCGTTATCCGTTTCCCCTTTGTCCTTATTTTTCTTATCCTTGTCCTGGCCCTTGGTTGTAACGAGAGGGTCGACTCCTGTCTTCTTGGCAACATTAACCAATGCACTCCACCAACTGTCTGGTCCAATCTCAAAATTGTAATCGGAACGTCTCTTCAGGTCTTCTAGCAGTGACTGGACCTCGTCTGCTTGACGGGAGATTTCTGCCTTGAGAGTCTGACTGAAGATCTTATCCTGAAGTTGGCGGATCTTGCCTGCCCGATATTTTCGCTCTTCACTCAGCTGCTGCAATCCGTCCTTCATCTGACTAATAGTTGTTGCGCAAAGACTTTCGTCGCGCTGCACCTTGTCGAGGTCCTTTGCCAGTAAAAGGTAGGAACCTTCTGCCTTTTCAAGTGCTTGTAAAGATGCCTTGGTCTCTCTTCCGAATTTCTCAACTGACAAACGTGGAGCCCAGGTTTGAGCATAGCCATAAACATCAATTGAGCCTTGCTTGGTTTGGAATAGCATCTCTGCAGCCCTGCGAGCGATTCTGCGAAGCTCAAGAACAGGGTCCTCCATTTCAAGTGGAATACCCATCAGATTGCGTCTACTCTCATATGCCTCCTTGAGCGACCTGGTCCTGGCGTTCCGCTCTTCTCTTTCTTTCTCTGATAGCTTCTTGACCTCGTCGGATTCATCATCCGCAACATCGACAACAGCATGGATCTTTGCGGACAACTGAGATAGCAACCGGTTTGCACGATCGATGGTGGTTGGTTCATCAATGTACATCAGAGCACGCGCCATATCGACTTGCATCTGACACTGCAATGGATGCAGGGGTGGAAAAGATAACGGCCCCACGACAGTGTTATCCAGGATGGTTCTTGTCGCAGCCTTGCCTCTAGCACCATCCTGACCCGAATCACCACGCTCTCCGGCTGACTCGCCTCCTCTTCCACCATATCCGCCCGCTGAGTTTGCAGATCTTCTCAGCTGCTTAGCGTGCTCATTGACGTTTTCTTTTGCCATTGCTTGAGCCTCCTTCACGGTTTCGTAAACTTCTCTTGTAGTGTATATCGCATCTAATTCGAGCAAAGAAGACAGAGAATTGACGACTTTCTCTCTTAATGGATCGGTCTTGTTAGACAGTTTCTTGGTTTCGATGATGATGCTTCGAATATGGTTGAAGACAGTTGGGTCTGGGGCCTTAGACAGAACCTCATCCCTTAACGACCTGGGAACTTTCTTACTAACTCGAACCATCGCCAACACTTGATGTAAATACTGCAGGATCGGGGCCCACGTCGAAAGATAAAAGACTTCAACTGAACCTCCATTTCCACCTGAGCCGGCAGCAACCTCGGTCTCAATAGTGGTCGCCCCGTCTCCGCCTCGAGCTTCGTAGCTGATGTTCAGTATGTTGGATGGGGCCTGGCCGATGTAGACCCTGAGGTTGTGACCTGGCTTGCCGTTTGCCTTTTCGCGGCCATCTTCGGACCCTAAGGCGTTTACTTTTCCGTGTTCTCCGCGAACACTGACAATGGCGGTCTTTGCTCCCTCCTTAGTAGCGAGATGGGTACTGCTCAAGATTATTTCTTGCGTCTCAGTGGACCCAAATGTGATACCGGCCAAACTATCCAATTCTCCTAGGGTAATACATTCGGCAAAAATATTGATAGCTTTCGGGTAGTCAGAAATGACCGAGCCAAGAGTCTCATCTTTGCCAAATATCAGGCCTGCTGATGTAGCAGAGAGAATCGTATAAGACTCTTTGGGCCTATCGATCACCTTGTGGAACTGAAAGTTGGAGAGAAGTTTTGCGTTGTCCATGTCGTGTTTGGGGTTATTGGATGCGGATGACACGAATCCCTTTGAGTTGAGTTGTCGAGAGGGGCATCAATGTACAGATGGTGGAAAGGAAGTAGTTACTGAAAACAATTTGATCTTTTATCACTATCGTGATCGTCATGCAGCTAGAGAAAGGAATTGACTAATTGGCTAGGAGTAGGAGCAACCGAGACAACGAAGTGATTGTCCTTTCGGCGTCGATCAATAAGCGAATGGGTCCAGGTAAAAAATCCAAGATTTTTGGTGCAAGTCATACCGCTGTTTTTTTGTTCTCTTTTTTTCACCCTCTAAACATTTCACCGTAGGCCGTCTCTGTTGAGACATACATACATAGTCCTGCCAATGAGGCAATTGATCAGCAGTGCGCACACTTTTGTAGAGCTGAGACAGGGATCGCCGTCTGCCAGCTGGCACTGAAGCATCCACCCAGGGAGGTAGAGGGCCGTGACCGGAAGTGTAGACCCGTCCAGTAAAGCATTCACTGCTGAGTCTACTCACTCATCACAAATGCTAATCCGTTCTCAGTAACTATCTTCAACTACCCATCCCATATCTTACATATAAATTGACTCTTTCCACGATCTGCTCAACTTGAGACAAATCAGCTCAACTCAAAATTTATTGCCCTTCTGTCAAACCCCTGCTAAGAGATTTTAATCAAACTGTCGATATGGCCGAAATTCACTTAGAAACTATGGTTGAGGCTATGGCCAAAAGCAACAACCCACCCCCTGATAAGGGCTTCACATTAGGGTGGGACGTCGTTGTCTCCTATTCTCAAAAGGAAATCAACCGGGTCCTTGAGACGAGTTGGGAAAAGGTATTACCTGTTCCAATTCTTGTTCGGAGTAGAATACTGACAATGTTTGACCACAAGCACAAAAATGAAATGATTGCATCTGTCAAAGCAGTCATCCCCATCCCTGAGGACTCGGATGACGACTCGAGTGACGACGACAACAATGACGACGAAAGTGACAACGAAGGCGGCAAGCCTAGAAGAACTCGTTCCTACGACCTTCAACTAGGCGCTCCCCATATCCGATTCGCGGTGGAAACTGTGAGACCAGCTGTGGATCTGGTGATACCCGTCCAGAGCGGAAGTTTCCGCAGATCAGATCGCCCTAAACCAGTCAACCTCCCAAGCAATTCATATGAGTTTGTCGTTCGCGATATACCTCTGGGCACAGTGACAGGCACCTACGAAGAGGTCAAGGGACAGAAGAGCCCTAACATAGAGGGAGATTGTGTTTTCAAGAACAAGCCACGAAGTGGGACTGGCGACGAAAACTTCGAGGTTTCGTGGGTTGTTCTCAAGCTCGACCTTGAAAATGAAACTCTGCAAAGCGAGGCCAAGAGGATCTACGACGATAACTGCACACCAAAGCAGAAGAGGAGAATCGACAAGAGATTTCCCCGCGTAAAAGAACTTTGCGAAGCTTTCTTCTCTGGTGACGTCGACGATAACTTCCAGTCACGATTCAACGTCATTCGGCACGCACTGGCTACTGTCAAGAACAAGTCTCCCCCAAGGCAAAGTGGGGTTACTCTAGATCTGACACCCAAGTCCTTTAGATTCGCTACTTGTTCAAGCAACTCAATTCTCAAGGAACCTGCTCTCTCGCTCTTTATTCATGTCGTTGACGGCAAAGACAGCGGCGAGAAGAGCGATTTGCAAGTAAGTTGGCAAGGCATATGGGTGAATGCGACGCCAAAGATACCTCCTATTCCGGCTACCCACACAGCCTCGATCCTGATTCATCCAGAACTACTTTATAACAAGGCCATAAAAGACTCAATGATTACCAATGTAAGTACGGACACGTGGGACGTCACTCGTAAGATTGGCCTGGAAGGCGGTGGCATCGCTTTCGAGGCAGCGTGGCAAAAGCCTTTCTCTCAGGACACCTTTTACATCAAACTCCCAAGGGAAGACTGGGAGTGGGTAGAAAATATACGAGGCGCTCCTCATCTTGAGGTAGAAGGATGGAGTAAAGATCTCAAGGTAAGATTGGCGAATTCTCGGGCACAGGCTGGGCTACGAACATGGGAAAAGTACTAACAACATATAGCCCATTCCGGCAACAGTTCGGATATATCAAGAGGTAAGCAAATAAGTTGAGTTTTGACGTCATGTATCAAGACTGATCGTATCCCTGAAGAAGTTCAAGACGACCCCAGTAGCTTCTGTGGAGTGGGAGTTTTCGATTGAGTCCCAGTGGCAGAAGACAGGACGACACAATGACAGACAAAACAAGGAGGGATACCGTGGTGAAAAGGTGAACGTAAGTGCTATCGTTTGCATTAAAGTTTTGTTCCGTCATTTTTATGGGTTATTGATACGATATCAAATAGAACAAGACGACATTTTCGATCAACCACAAGATCCCGCTCGTAATCAAAGCCACGGACTACGACATAACGTTCCACTTGAAGGACGATGACATAGTATCTCATTGTAATCTCAAAGACGAGTTGAGAGCAAGAAAGTCGGACAGTTTGATTCCATGGCTGGATGATCTTGACCAAAAAATGGCAGGACTTCTGAGAGACATATTCGGGGACGATTTCAATGCAAGGGATAAAGCAATGAAAATGCGACACGACAAGATGCGAGAGGTAATGCCAAAATTCAGCTTCGGTACCGTGGGCCTGGGTTTCTTTCTAACTACAAATCTGCTCAACCCAGGAGCGAAGGTAATTGATATTGACAAGGAGGTTGGAATGCGCATGCCGGGAAATCTTCTGCTGGTTGGCCATGTTGTTCAAGGGAAAGATATAGTCAAGTCTAGCAAGTAGAGATATTTTACGTCGAGGTTTTATGATGATTTAGATATCCATTCATTTTGCATGGTGAACAACTCGAAAAAGATGATCAGGGTTAGTGATGAAGCTTTCACCTGAGAAGAGTCACGCCGGTGATACATGGGCAAAGACCTTTCGATAGCTGATGAGGTAAACCACCAAGACGGGCCTCACCTAGTCTTGCTTCCCGCCAACAATACCCCCTTTCTTCAAGCCAAGCCACACTACAATAGTGACAGTAGTGCAACTAGCAAAGATAGTCCAAAAGGCAGCCCTGTAACCCTTCATCAAAGCTTCTTCACGCGCCGTAATTCCGGAGTGCTCTGTGACAGATGCAGCGATAGCCGCAGTAATCGCCAGACCGACCGAGTTCCCAAACTGCGCTACTTCATTAAACACACCACCAGCAAGGGACTGCATTTCAGGGGGATAAGCGTCGGAAATGACGAGATTCGATACGGTGAATAGAACTGTCTCGGTTAGTCTTGTTCTTCAGATTAGTCGGGAATTTCCACCTACCATCTGGGTTGACGGGTGAAAGGAACATGGCCCAAAAGGGCGCAAGCCAGTAGTTTTCGCCTACGTCAACAGTCGCCATGAGTGGTGCTGCCACCATTGTCACAATCGCTGAAACAACAGCCAGTGTTCTGACTTTGACTTTGGCGATAAGAATGCCTGTTATGACGTTTACTGCCACACCCATGATAACATGGGGGAGAAATCGAAGAGAGCTTTGCAGGGCTGAAAGACCCTCTACTTTCTGGAAGCTGCAACAGTTAGCCTCCGTACCGGCGCCGTAAGAGTCTATACACTCACTAAAGGGTAGTAAAGTACTCGATGCCGTTGAGTGAAGCCCAGCAAAGGAAAACAGCGATACAGACAGAAGTAAAGGATCGGTTCCTCCAAAGACTATTGGGGATGAGAGCTGGTCTTCCATGCTTGACTTGATAGTCCATCCAGAATGGGAATACCGCTAACAAGACAATGGCTATTGTCAAAAGCGCGATATTTGCAGAATCGTCAAGCCTCTTGTAAGACGAAGATACCATGGCCAGAACATAGAGAAGCATGCCGAGAGCCACACTCATCGTCGCTGCTCCAACCCAGTCAATCTCATGTCTCAGTCTTGTCGTCCATTTTCTTTCAGAGGCAGTGTAAACAGAAGGCAAAGACCATATCGCACCCGTCGACAAACAAAAGTTGATGATGGCCATCATGTAATAAGCCCATCTCCAGCCGATGGTATCTGTGAATATACCTCCGAGAACGAGACCCAGCGCATAACCCAGAGGACTGCCCATACCATTGATAGCAAAGGCAACGTTTCTCCAGGGTCCTTTGGGAAACGTATTAGCTATCAGGCTAACCGCTGTAGGAAGACACATGGAGATGGAAGCCCCAAGTAATGTCCTAAAGAGAATGATCTGGATACCGGTCTGAGCGAGTCCAACAGCCAACGTGAAGACGACAAATAGAAAGCTTCCAGTAACCCACATCAACTTGGCGCCAACCACATCTGCGATTGCACCAAAGATGAGGAGAAGACATCCAGCTGCGAGGGCGTATACCGCTGCGGGCCAAAGGATGAGATTTTCGGACAGGCCGACGTCTTGGGCGATTTTAGGGAGAGCAGCGATGAGGATACCTGAGCCCATTGTGTTGAGAAAGCTAATACCAGCGAGGGTTACAATAACAATGACACCTCTGGTTTTGGATATACCCAGGTCACTCGATTGACCTTGGCTGGAGGCATTGTCATTGCCACTTCGTTGAACAGGGATGTCTGGCTCAGGGTCGATTTTAGGTGATGCTTGATTGAGATTAGCTGCTCTTAGCTTAGCTTCGTTCACTGGTTCTAGGGGAATAATTCCACCATGGGTTGACGCGGTGGTGCTTGTGATGTCGAAACTGCGATCCATTTTGCTTAATTACAGACGAGTAGCTTCAAGCTGAACAAGAGGTATGAGTTGTATTTATTATTTTGCAATTGTCGTCTCATGTCAGATTCGACGTCATCGTCTTCACAAGGGCGCGCTCTTGACGGCATTGATATTGCTTTTAATTGGCTGTGTCCCGATATTGACACTTTGCCAAGAACTTAACATGGAAGAAGAAGTGGCTGGTTGCAGAATTGTTTACATTTTGACAATAGTCTTATTTCAGATTAATTACATCTTGTCTAATCGAAGACATAAACTTCTAGGAGGTTTTAACCCCCATTGCTACAAACTAGGTTTCCAATCTCTCACAGATACAATTACAGATCTTTGCGCTCATCGTGATGCACCTGCTCAGAGGTCTCGATAGCAGCCTGCTTCTCAGTATCGGGGTAACTGACTTGGGCGACATTGGCATCATCGCCATCGAAGATTCTCGCGATCTCTTCAAGAGTAGGGCCCTTGGTCTCAACGTAGAAGAAGAAGACAAAGACAAGCTCGACCGCAATCCAAACCTATTTTTACATTAGTATTTTGAACGATGGCATTGAGGAAGGCAGGCGGGACTTACGGTATAGAAGCACCAGAAGTTCCAGTTGTTGGGTAGGTTCTCGAGAGCGACGGGGTTGGTCTGGTTGCCAATGGTGAGAGCAACCTGGATGAAGAAGTTCATGATCATGAGACCTCGGGCACGGAGTCTGAAGGGGCAGATTTCCAGAGCATAGGCGACGATCAGACCAGACCAAGCGATGGAGTAACAGACGTCAAAGAGCCAGATAAGAGCAATCTGGGGGTATCCAAGGCGCTTAATCTCTGTCTCGCCTGTGGCTTCAAAGCGGGCGGCGACAATGGTCCAGGCCAGGAAGAACAACAGCATACCTAAGATTTCCACTGTTAGCTACGACTCTTCCAAGGGAATGTTATTCAAAGGGTATTTCTACTTACCGACAGTGGCAGTAAGGAAGAGCGGGCGACGACCGAAGCGATCAATTCCCAACGAGCAACCAATGGCAACGAAAAGCTTGAGCATGTTCTCTCCAGCGTTCAATCCGGTCTTCTGGGCTTGGTCCTTGATTCCAGCGCCCTCGTAGATAATGTTGGAGTAGTTGCTGATCAGGGCGTTACCAGAGTACTGCGAAATGATACCCAGGGAGATCAAAAGCATGAGACGGTAACGGTTGCCCCTGGTTCGAATGAAATCAAGGTAGCTGCCGGTCTTCTGTGCCTGGTACTCTAGGGCGATGGTGTCCTTGATCTCGTTGTATTCGAACTGGACGGTCGCGTTGGTGGAATCGCCATTGGCATGGTACTTGGAGAGGATGGTGAGAGCTTCCTCGTGGCGCTCGTTGGCTACGAGCCAACGAGGGGATTCGGGGATCCACCAGATGAAGGTGATTTGAATGAGGGATGGCACGGCCTGAATCAAGGTGATGCTTCGCCATGACCAGTCACTGCTGATGTTGATCGTACCGAGACCGATGAAAGCGCAGACTAAAAGATATACATCAGAAGATGCTAGAGCCGAAGTATCGAGTCTTCACTTACGCGTCGCTCCCAAGTTCCACAGACAGTTGTAGATTGCGGAGACGATGGCACGGTGCTGAGGATGGCAGATCTCGGTGAGGAGGACGGGGCAAGACAGTTGAGCCAAAGAGTTTCCGAAACCGACGAGGAATCGACCGCCAAGGTACACTGTCAAGGGTTGGTTAGTCAATGCCTGGAATAGTGTTTTTAAGTGGGAAACTTACTGCCGTAGCCATTGGTGAATGCGGATAGGAAAGCGCCAAGAATCATAATAAGACATCCTACGGCAATGGGGAGCTTTCGGCCAAAGTGATCGGCCATGAAGGGACTATGCCAAGCAACGATATTAGTTTTCGCCAAGTCTGTGGGCTGGCTGCCAAGGCAGGAAAGACTTACGCGAATGGGAAACTGGCGATGCTACCAATTTGGTAGATCGAGTTGAGGATACCGAGCTTGGAGCCTGTGGGGTGACCAAAGTAATCCTGCCAGTCGTCCATGGCCTGGGAAGTGTTTAACATGGATCTGGAGATTTCCAATTAGCTTTCGCGTTTGATGTCTGGGTATCATCATGGCTTACCCATCGTAACCAGTAGTAGCTGAGCAGACACAAAGAATGGCGGCGTAAAAGTACAGCACGCGCATTCCAGGATCAGCCCACCATTTGACCTTTGCCAGGTGAGGCGCCTCAGCCTGAGCGACGGCGAGGTCTTGTTTGGTAACAGAGCTACCGAAAGCGAAAGGCATCGTGAAGGGGAGGGGCCTTGTCGATTCTCTTGTCGATTATAGTTGCAGGGACTTGTTTGTTGGCGATGGAGTCCAGTCCAATCCGGTGTAAGGCGCGATGCAATGCAAAAAGACCAAGACCGCCAAGATGGAGTGCCAAGCAGAAGATTAAATATGAACTGTTCAGGGTCTATATTAACCTATTAACCGAGGCTCTGTATTTATCCCCCAGACAAAATCAAGGGATATAGGCTAAAAGTGCCCAGCCTGTTACTTTTCCACCACTCCGGGTATTTTCCCTATTTCCCCATGGGGGTGGGGGGATCTCCACCCTTGTAACTCGTTCCAGTAGAGGCAAAAGTAAGAATTGTCAGATTTGGCGGCCCGGCCAACCGAAATCATCTGCCTCGTGGTACAATTAGCCGAAGACACGTTTAAAGGGGTGCTAGGTAAATGACCAGACCGTCGAATGCTATCCATCTCATGCAGCTACCTCCCTTGAGACACACGGATTTACTTTCAAAAACGGACGGCTTACTATACGATTGCTTTACCTGTATGAACAATTTTCACTCCAAGACCCAACAAGGCCTGTCAGTCAAACAAGGCCTGTCAATCAAGCAAGGCCTGTCAATGGGGGCATCTAGCAATACTAATCAAGCCTAGCTTAGTTCCACCAGAAGACTTTACATAATAAGTTATGCCCGTAAATATATATATCAGCCTCAATAACCTACCTTTACCCAGAGTCAGCGGGATTCCCTTCGTCTTGCCTCCTCAATCTGCCTAAGAAGCTGGGCCTTGTTCAACTCACCTAACCCAGTGGCACAAGCGGCACGCCACCCGTAGCATCTCACGGTAACGACAGACACGAGGCCACGGAGCTGAGGATCATGATTGAAACGACGCCAAGAAGTTGCTGAACTCTCGGCAAGTAGCTGCCGAATCAGCCATCCATTTACCATAGACACCCGTCAAGTCCAAAAGGCCCCGATGGTTCTGTCAAGCTGCAAGCTGCAAGCCACAGGAAATCTAGGCGACATCAAGCTAGAGCTGACTCTGCTCAGATCATCTGGTCTCCATCTGGCAAATAAGAAAATGGCGGAGAGTCGGCCAGAAATAACCGGGGCTGGAGCCGCAGCCTGTAGTCTAGATAGATGCTAGCTCCATGCTAAAGACATTCATTCATGGGGCGATTTTTACGGGGTTTCCACCGTACATCGGAACCAACAAACAACTGAGTCGTTTAATCGCACCATATCCGTATTCCCATCAATATTACAGTTGACGAAAAGAGCAAAGGCGCGATATCACAGGAAACAACACACTGGATGACACTGTAACATTCCACTCCGACACCGAGAAAACACACAGTCAGCCCGAAGCTTATGCCAAAACGTCCTACAATATGCATGTCGCTGTTGGATAATTTTACTATTGCTCATTATTAGTCACGATGCCATGAACTTCGCCAGGAGGTTGGGCGAAAACACTCAAGAGCGACTAAGAAAGCCAGTCATGGATTCGAATACCTATCTCCTCTAGCCGAGGGAGATAGGCTATAGGTTATGTGGTTTCCGTCAGTACTTTGGAATTGCGTAAGAAATGCAGGGTACCTAAATTACACATTATTCAATGCGTCAAAGGCATACAATAAACTACATGTGATCTGATCTGACATTCCAACGACAAGAATTGGACGGTCCCCGACTTATAATTACCCACCGGTTGTTGTATTAACCTCAAGAGCCAGGCTGCAAAAGTTCTTTCTTAGGTTAATGAACCCGGTTATTACCACCACTTTTGTATTCTACAACGAGCCCACAAATCTCGCAGCAGTGCCTGGTCGGTGTTTGCGGCCCTGCTCTTCCGTTGCCTCAAAGTTTACCCATTCCTTCTATTCTTGTCTTTTCAACATCACCCGCATCTTGTTCTGAAAGCTGGACCAATTTACAATTAAACCATTCAATTCTGCCTTGTTTGCATCTGACACGTCTCGGCCTTTCGATAATCATGCTTACTCTCGTGCTGTCTACGAATTTGCCATACCCGCGAGCCCTGTTCCTCACCACAAACCCAAAAATCGACTACAGAAGGTAAGCAGTGTCTGGTTTGATTGGAAATGCAGTATACGACAATTCCAACCAACACCGCCTGGGTCACTGAAAAACGATATACGTGCTCCTACGTCGGCACTGCGCTCGACCTTCTACCTTTCGCACAACCGAGCCGGTGGATTTTCCGCGCTATCGCGACTTGTACTGCTCGGCATTTTACAAAGTCCCGAGGACAAAATTTGTCAAAGATAACGGCTCTCGCGAGATGAAACAATGGGATCGATCCAGGATGGCAACTGCGCTCTTCCCTCGGTACACGCCAGATGGTCTCTGACTTATAGAGTGGACAACGGAGCTTCAATGCATCAATGGTCTGGTCCTGGCGTTTCCTTGACAATGCTTATCCCAGGTCCTGTCTATCGGTGTTTGGTATCTTCGATGCTGGTTTAGGATGACCGCTACTGACAGGATCTTCCAACAGAGCTTGATGCCTAGCTCAGGAATTCTTTGTGCCCGTACCAACTTTCTCGCGCGCATGTGAACGTCGAATTTGCTACAGTCTAACTTCTCATAACTATGTAAAAAGAGACAGGGAGCATGAGAAGAGGGTGGCCCATTCACTCTGCCTTGTGTCGTCGGTGGCTGGTGTTTTATTCCCAATGCCCTCTGCGTCAAACCACAAGAAGCATCAACCGAGTACAGGAGACTCAAACCTGACCAGTAATGGCAATCGGTCCCCCTCCGGAATCAGCAGCCAGATCGATCTAACACATGGAATTTAACATTAGCTCTCCGATTTGCCCTATGGCTCTTGTCAATTCACAGCCTTTACCCCGCGATTCTATAGCAAACTTCTGCAATGGCCTTGTTGTGAAACAATCCAACTGCTATGACATGCTCTATTCCCTCACCGACATTCAATCATGACGTTGACGATAGTGTGGGTTACAGCAACAATGAAACAAAATGAATCCGATATCTGAGAAACCGGAGCATGGTCTCCGCGGATCTGACCTCTCATCAACTCGTTGCGATCCAGGTCTAACCAGTTACGGGCCTGGGTCTGTCAATGGCATGCGGAGATGGCTACTAGAGCTGCGACGATCGATGGTACCTGGCCGTTAATTTCCAGCGCGGTTTAAGGCTGGGAAATTAACAAAAGCAAACAAAAGCAAAAGTCGATGACCACTGTAACCCCATCATGTCCATCGACAATAGCAACCAACACCACGATCGATTCGGTTCATGACGTCGAAATTTCGATTCTCAAGTGAGACAATTGCGGATCTATTGATTGCTTATTGCAGTCTTTGTTCTCACGCGCAGCGCGACTTGAATCGTGACGTCAATGAACTTATGCGTATCAGCAATCACGTACAAGAGTCGATGAGTAGAATTGTGTACAAAAAGGACGTCTTGTTCTCTTCAATTTGTGCTTCTATTCATTATCACAATCACATTCTCATCAGCCTACCACTACAACAACTACCAACTTCAATCCCCTTTCCACAACCTCCAAACATCATCATGTCTGACTACAAGCCCACTGGTACAACACCCTCGAACTTCGTCCATTACTTCACTCTTTACTAACACCTACAACAGAGCACGACGGTCTCCGCCAGGACGGCCAGCCCGACAAGCGTGTTGGCACCGGCGAGTTCGCCCACGGCAAGGTTGACCCCCATGAGGCTGGTGTTCAGGGCGGAAAGACCTCTGGCAGTGGCAGCAGCGGAGGTCTCGAGAGTACCAGCGACGACAGCGGCGACTACAAGCCTACTGAGCACGATGGTCTTCGCAAGGATGGAAAGCCCGATGGACGTGTCAAGGGCAACTAGATACACATGTCTTGATGAAGCGTTTGACGAAGCGTTTGACGAAGCGTTATATGCCTAGCATCGAATGAGAATTGTTAACAACCGAACTCAATCTTCCCATTTGTGAGATATGTGAAATCTGCATTCCAAACTGTATCGTAATCGCATCGCTCGCGTTGCCAATCTTTGAGTATTGATATGTACAGCCAGTTCTTGGAATTGGCGATTGTATACACACACATAGGCGCAGCGCAATCTCTACCATGGCTGGTCCAGGGGGCCCAAGTTTCAGTCAGTATATATGTTAGAACCCAGAAACTATTCTGGACTGTCTCCCACCTTGCCCTAAAATGATAGGCTTTATCTGCAGCATCAAAATTTAGGATATTATATCTCTTTGCAGGACGCCCCATCGGAAAGGAAACTTCTTTATTCTCCTCTAGGGGTATATATCCGGCCTATAGCCAATGGGACTCCGAGCTAAAGTTGGCAACGCAATGCTATTATTGCTCAAAGAAGCTGGGTATTTAAGAACTCAACTAAAGTAGTTTCCATTTCAACGTTTGTGTTCTATATGTAAGATAAGATTATTCTTAGAAGACTGTTAATCTGCTTGAATTTAATCCACTTATTCGCACTCAGAGTCTTAAGCTGAAAAGTCTACAGTATCTATATAGCCTAGGCCTTGGGTACCGAGACAAGTAAGACCTATCATAATATGCAAGCGCCCAGAATCAATTTGCTCTTGCGTATAAGTGCAAGTCGAAGAAATATGCGTCCACTCGTCTATCGTCGCAGTGAGATCAATAGCCTCAGTCTCCGCCCAATTATTATTTTAATATGAGCATATGAGATAAGCATAGGGGCACCAGAAGTTTGCCTTCACCCAAGCGGACATGGTATATGTAACACCAGCAGTAATGGAACCTCGGATCGGCTGCCTAATATAGTCTAGTGCAACTCCCTGCCCTTTGGATATGCGAGCAGAATTGCGTCCATCATGTTTGACGTCAGAAGCGATGGATACAGTATCCTCGCCGTAATAAAGTTCCCAGGGCGCAATAGATGAAGATTCATCATCGAATCCGGCATTGATTATGAAGGGTATAGTCGACGGTGCTTCGGATATAGTCGACGTGGCAGTGGCGGTGGCAGCTTCAGTCTTTGTGTCGATCTCGGTCGTTATGCCTTCAGTAGTTGACAGGCCGTTGGTAGATGTTCCCTCGGGATGCAGTGATGTCTCTATACTGCTTACGGACTCCGTGATCATGACGCTCGACTCTTCATTTGAAATGTAAGTGGAGGAGGTCGCGACCGTAGTAGTTTCGGCGGAGCTGGAAGCAGTTGCGGAGCTGACTGTAGTCGCAACATAACTCGTAATGAAGCCTTCAGTGACCCTAGAGTTGGGCTGGCACGGGCCGGCTTGACATCCAGCCACTAAATAAGCTGTTATGAAAGCGGCAATGTATTTCTGTGGAAACATCCTGAGCGAGCGTGTTGAGTTGACGAGGGTGAGTGTATGGTAAACAGAAGTAGGCTAAGAGAGTCATATAAGTAACAACTGGTAAAGTAAGAAAGAAAAAACACTTCGGTCACTTCAAAAAGGGGTCCATTGAGTCTTGATGTTCTTTCTTGAGTCTATATGCACGCTAGAGTCAGTTGTGGAATCAATAATGTATACGGTATTAGGCGTAGTGTAATCACTAACTGAGCTGAGATTTAATAGTTTCGGTCTAGATGCATGTTGGCCTCGATTGTAAAATTAACAGCATATACTGTATGTGGCTTCATAAAATCCCTGGCTCAGCTACATTGTTAGACGGCGAGTGTGGTTTAGAAATGATTGATTCATGTATGTAAATTGTGACAGAGCGACTTCCAAAATAGTATCTCAACAGAAAGAATAACTGTTCAACATGCTGCACGAGCCAAGTCATTCTCTGCCTCTTCCACGATATCCCACGCATAGAAAAAGTCTCTGATCGGCTCTGTAAAATTCATTGCATCTGGAGGAAAGATCCCTTCTCCCCAAATGTCCTCAGCTTGCTGTCGCAGTACGCTAGATATCCCAGGTTGGGCATCCGAAAGTAGCTGCGTCACATGAATACGGCGCTTCAAAATGCCATTGTATAAGCTTAGACGCTCCGCGACCTGTTCTGGGTTTTGCAAGTCTTTGAAGAGAACTCCTAGAGCTGCTGCCTCCTCTATTGCAAGTACTGCACCTTGTGCTGTGTTTCTTGTTAGTGGTGTGATGCTCCATGATCATGCAACGTACCGTGCGTTGGCTGGATGGGATGTGCAGCATCGCCGATTATAACAACTCTCTCCCGAGTATATGTCTCAAGAGGCTCCCTCCGAAATAATTTGTGGACGGAAACACTCGTCGACAAACTAAACAACTTGGCCACCAGTGGATTAAACTCTCTTGTCATGGAGATGATATCTTGCACGTTGGTATTAGTGTTCCAATCAACTGCATGTTCATTTTCCGCTTTTGTCTTGTGTCGAAACGCAATGTTTAGCATTTCCCCATCTCTGCAGGGATATGTTACAAGAAATGTCCCGGTTGATAGATCGAAGGGGACCCAGAATCCTGGATCTTGGTCTTTAAAAATGGCCGCGAGGTCGGGGTCTTTGTTTACTTCGGAAAAGGGGATCAGACAGCGGTAGAATGAGGAGCCAATCTCTTCGAGAGGCGAGTCTTTTTGCAAAATCTCGTTGATGAGCCTGGTCTTGAAGTAAGATAAGCCGGTTGAACCTGTAATAGCATAGATACACTGGACTTACTCGAACTCCGTCAGCCACTACAACAAGGTCTTTGTCAAACGTCTCGCCGTTGTCCAAAACAATCTTGCCGCTCTCGCAGTCAAGGCTTGTAACAGAATGGCCATTGCGAATAACAACCGGCGAACCCAGGTACTGCTCATCAGCTGACAAGGCCATTTCCTTCAGTGCAGTATGAAGGTCCACACGATGAAAGAACATAAAGGGCGCGCCATAATCGTCCTCAACCTGACTGAAGTTTTCGACTATCAGATCTTTTAGTGTATGCGGATCTACCATACGCATTTGCTTATTCTGTACACCGCGGGCTGTCTTGGGATCAAAGCCGAAATGACGAAGGATGCGCATCCCATTTGGAGTGATGGTAATAGCAGCGCCTATCTCGTCCTTGAAGTTGGATCTCTCGAAAATCTATACGATCTCAGGCGAGTTCAATCGTTGGATTTTTATCATACTGACCTCAACTCGGGCTCCCGTTCGTCGAAGTGCAATAGCGGCGCTGAGCCCACCGATGCCTGCACCAATGATTCCAACGTTCAAGGCCATCGTCAGTTTGACGGTAAGTCGAACGTTGCTGACGGGCGTTCAGTAGTGGCACATTGTCTTATTAATAAGTTGCTACGCCTCACGGATCAGCAGCGTAAGCTCTGCCCACGGAAGGCTAATCGGGCGCTTAGATAACAATTTTCAATCTTACAGCTGCACCGATGTCCTTCAGAGGCGACAAAAAGCAGTTCTCTTCCTGAACGTCGATGGACTTTGGGTTTCCAATCTTTTCCAGGGCCTGATGGAGAACACCTTTATGAGACTATTTAATTTTCTGTGGTTGTTTCGATAGTTCTAAGACTGACCATGATCTGTATGACGATCGTCCCGCAATGTGTAATGTGCTGAATACGCTATACGCCCATGATCCGCTAGCTGGCATTAGTCAAGTGTAAGGGCTTACTTCTATTGACTCTCCACCTCTCCCGTCGGGCCATAAGCCCTTAGCTGGTTAGCTGATAACTCCCTGTATCGCAGATCCTCGAATGTCCGTAATCTTTCCTACTCCATCATGAAGTCAGAGAAAAGAGGGGTTAGAACTTGTTTCTCACTCATCAGCCTTATTAGCAGGTGCATCGCGAAAGTCGACAGTAAGCCGGGTTTGCATTAGTGCTTCCAGTAACGAATAAGAACTGACTCTCAGCTGTCAGAGTAACATCTACTTCCGCGGTGGTTGGCTTGTAAATCTATTGGGAGAAACATGCATACGCCATGGCTCTTTACAGCCCTGACCTACTGGAGGGAACTAATCAAGTCAAGGTTCTCAAATTTCCGAGGATATAAAATGTGACCGAGATCACCTCCAATTTACCCTTCGTGTTCATCCCACATTAATCCATTCACGATGACTGCAACGTCTCTGTTTTCGGAGCTGGAGGCTCACCTCGCGGGCACTCAAGCCAAGACTTATTCACCCGACACACCAGACTACAAGAACATTGAGCAATGTTTTGTTCAGAAAGATGTCCAGACTCTTGGCGTAGTCAGACCTATGAACGGGGACGAAGTCGCATTAGTGGTCCGTTTCTGTCTAGACCGCAACGTCGAGTTTTCTGTACGTGGAGGAGGCCATGATTGCGCCAGCCGAACATTGGTCGACGGGGCACTTGTTATAGACATGCGAGATATCAAACATGTCGTTATAGCCGAAGACAAGAAAAGCGCACGAGTTGGTGGAGGTATCCTCATCGGCGACTTGGCCAAGGGTTTGGGCAATGACGGATTAGCAACGCCCACGTAAGTATTATGACCCAAACTTCTAACGAGCTTGATACTTATATAACTTCAGTGGCACAGTTGCAAGTGTAGGATATACCGGATGGGCGACTCTTGGTGGTTATGGCCCCTTGTCGTCGCATTATGGTCTCGGAGTTGACCAGATCATCGGCGCGAAGATCGTAAACGCTCGTGGAGAATTCCAGGATGCAAACGAAGAACTGCTTGTTGGTATCCGAGGCGGTGGCGGATCACTTGGCATAATTGTTGAACTCTCCATCAAGGTCTATCCCATTGACAAGGCAAGTATCATAGCCCTCAAGCCAGCCTCTCGCTTACCTTTGAAGATTCTCTCAGCTACTATCGTCTACGACTCAACCGATCTATCCGCTGCTCTCGCCTCCTACAACCAACACTATGAAAGACTCATCGAGTCGGAACAGCTCCCCCTGTATCTTCAACTCCAACCCATGATTGCCCAAATGCCAGGACAGCCTGTAAGTCTGACGGTCATCGCGACTTGGCACGGTCAAGACAAAGATGAAGGCCGCTCTTGGATCAAGAACGTCGCTGGAGCAGCGAACTGCATCATGGAAGTCACACAGGAGATCACACTCGCGGAAATGCTTGAGAATAACGAAAAGGTCGTTACGTGGCCATCTTACGGTCGAGTCTACACCCTCAATGTCGAGAGAATGACAAAGAATGCGGTTAAAATCGTGGGAAAGCATTGTGTCAATGCTCCAGGCGGAAGCCTTATCTTCTCATACCATACACTTCTCTCAGCACAAGAGCCAGAACAAAAGTCTGTTTTCGGAACTAGGGCACGCCATCATATGCTTGAGATCTACGCTATCCTTGCAGACAAGAGTATCGCAGAAGAGCGGGTTCGGTGGGCTGCCAAGGTCAAGGCTGATCTTCAGGCAGAAGACGCTGATAATATTCTGGAGGGCTCGTACATCTCTCTTGGGTCTCACGAGGATGTTGATGTCAGGAAGATATATGGGAAACATTATGATACGCTGGCGGCTTTGAAGAGGAAGTATGATCCTGAAAATGTATTCAAGCATAGCATTCCGAGACTGGTGCTTGCTGGGAGGGAAAATGGGATCATTGAAGCTTGAGCCCAGCGAGGCATATCGGGCCATATCTCCCATTCATTACATTTTTTATTTGCTGTTTTGACCTATAGTTCAGAGCTTATAATCACAGTGCTAACTATTATTACTGAACTTATGTCTATACCTCAGTGTTCCATAACATAGTCATGCATCCCGGTCCCCCCCGCTTTTACACTAGCTTTCTCAAGCTTATTAACGGGTGTATCTTACATCGCTCCACGGCAATCCTTGACCGCCGCTACATGGTTCCACAATACACTTTCCATTAAACCTCTCATACATGGAAAAGACATTCAAGATCTGAGCCATGACAGACGCACTTCAGGTCGAATATCATACTCCAGACTGGGTGACCAGTTGCGAAACTTGCAAGGCTGTATGGCAGCGACTGACAAGCGGTGATAAATTTAAGCACACAATTAACCTCGGAAGTTACAAAGAAGCACTGCCCGCACAATGTCCTCATTTCAAACCGATAGTGGAAGCACTCTACGAATACAGTAAAGATGAAAACGGGAATGACATGACCAGAGATGTTCGAATCGATTTCGGCTCACAAGGTTACGCTATCTACCTCGATGAAACTGTCGATGATTGCGGATTCCGCTGGAATCTTGCTCTAGTTGAGGA
Source organism: Fusarium nodosum (assembly GCA_014898975.1). Classification (NCBI taxonomy): domain Eukaryota; kingdom Fungi; phylum Ascomycota; class Sordariomycetes; order Hypocreales; family Nectriaceae; genus Fusarium; species Fusarium nodosum. Next base: position 142,719 of record JAAVUE010000086.1, on the reverse strand, counting down.
CGACTCTTTGCCTCACCATCCTGGTACAGCCCGTATTCTGGACCCTGGATGGGCGGATCTCGCTGTATTAAATACTTGGAAAGATACTTGCATACTATCGCATGGCGCTTCTTGTCAAAATCCCCTCAAGATATGGCATACACGACCTGCTTGGCTAATCGACGTTAAACAAAAACGCCTCGTTCCAGGGAATGTTCAAGGGAACTACGTCGCGCTTAGTTACACTTACGGAAATCATATCGGCCGTTTGGTCGATGCCAGCGTCCTCGACATGCTTCAAGTGCCAGATGCTCTAGAAAGCCCGACCCTTTCAGGGTATGTCTCTCCGATTATACGAAACGCTATTTTCTTGACTGCAGCCATCGGGGAGAGGTATCTCTGGGCAGATGCAATATGCATCACTCACGAAGACCGCGAGTCAACTGCTCAGCAACTGAATTTAATGGGCGCCATCTACGCCAACGCAATCGTCACGATTATAGCAGCCGACGGTGATTCTCTCACAGGCTTGGCGGGTATCAAGGGTATCTCAGCTGCGCGACAACTCAAACAGGGCATCGTTCCCTTTGGAGACCAAAAGCTGCTGAGAACGGAAAACGTTGGCCTGGAAGCGGAATACTGGCTACCTTACTACGAGAGAGGGTGGATATACCAGGAAATGAGGATGTCCACTCGAAAGATAGTCTTTCATGAGGAGAAACTACACTGGATGTGCCAATGTAGCGTTTGGCATGAGGAATCGGCACATAAAGCCCAGGTTGAGAGAACCTCGTCCAGCCTGGCGACAATAGACTCATCCATGAGGATTCTCTTTGCTGGCTTCTTCGACTGTACTGTATTCAGCCTACTTGTATCACGATATAACGACATGACATTTCGATATGATGAGGATGCTCTCCCTGCCATCTCAGGCTTACTTTCTATCTTCAGCCGACGCTTTAAAGGTGGCTTCTTGTATGGGATACCAGAAATGATGTTTGAGCGTGGACTCGGTTGGAAACCGTGGCTTGAATATACAAACCTCAAAAGACGCGTTCGTTCGTCAAGGCCTCAGGATACTCAGCTCAAACCTTCTGGTCTTCCCTCATGGTCATGGATCGGATGGAGTGGCGATGTGGATCCAGGATACAACGAAGCAACGTTGATGACGAGAGGTTTTGATGGACTAGAAGAAACAACACCCATTACTGAATGGTACACTAGCCACTCCCCAACGGATCCGCCTGAGCTGTGGCGAAGGATAAGATCCACATGGTATGAGGACCGAAATAGCTACAAGGACTTTACCAAGCCGCCACCACCAGGGTGGACACGCCATAAAGCTCCGGACAAGTCAACATGGAATGACGGGCCACATCTTTACCCAGACGGGTGCGATGAGTATGTTTTCAAACATGAGTCCATGCCAGTTGATGAGCCCGATTCGGAGGAAGGACAGGGATGGTATTACCCTTTCCCTATCAAGGAGGTGAATGAAACGACATTACCCGATATGCCCGAGCAGACAGAGTATCTCTTCTGTAAGACAAACAAAGCTCGACTCTGGGGGGTCCAAAAAGATGGAGAAGGGAAAGATGCCTTGCTCTACAATAGCCAGAAACAAGAGATCGGGTTCCTCAATTTAGTCAATGACGACTATCTGGCTCGCTTCCCTAAGACACTGACTGATGAAAAGGGAGGCCTTCTGGTAGATTTGGTGGCTGTATGTAGGGTAAGGACATACAGCAGGACTCAAGATGAAGTCACCAAGATCTGGGACAAGACGTTAACCACGAACGATACGTATCTGGTTTTGTGGGTAGAGTGGAATAATGGGATTGCGTATCGTCTCGCTAGTGGACACGTACAGGTCGACAGGTGGGATGAGTTGGATTTGGAATCTACTTCTTTGATTCTTGGATAATCTAGATAGAGTAGCGACAGTGCATTTCCTATTATGCTAGGACAGTATTCCACGGTAATTATAACAAGTTCACTGGCTTAAACGAAGATTGGTATGTGCAAAGATTTCCATTGAAAATGAATGACTTCATTTCGGTTTCGTAGTAAGAATATACAATCAGAATCAACTATTTACAAGTAAATGAGGGCTATAGGTGAAACATCATACAGCACCCATGTGCAACGCAAAGACCCCAGTGGCCACATTCATGATCCACACGAGTGTAAGCCGCCAGAAGAAAGGTAAGTCAACCCGTGCTCACAAAGCACTACTCATAACAAGAGCTCAGCGATTTATCGCTGGAGGGTCAACAGACCGGGGCGGTATGGCAAGGCGTTGTAGTCGGGAGCCGTGGCACTGGGGTTGCGGCCCTGGTACAGCAGCTTCAGGTTGCAAGGGTCGACGGGGAAGGTCTCGTCGTTGGCGGTACGGATAAGCTCACCATGGCTAATGTCGTTGGTCCACGAGGCTCCAGAGTTGGCCTTGCCGGCGAAGGGGTTGGACTCGGAGGCAGCGTTGGGGGTCCACTGGCCGTCGAGGCTGTTGGCAGTGAAGGAACGGAAGTAGCGGCCGTTTCTACCCTTGGCCTCAACAATCATGAGGTACTTGTTCAGTCCCTTGAGGGAGTAGACCTGGACGGCCTCGAAGAGGTTGTCCTCGGTGTCGCTCATGATGATCTGAGAGTTGGAGCCGAAGCTGCCGGGGAAGTTGCCAATGGGCATGCTGGCACGGTAGATTCTGCCGTTGTCTCCGGCGAAGAACAGGTACATGTTCTTGCTGTCACCGATGACGGTCTGATCGATAGGGCCAAATGGGGCGTTGGCGATCTCGCCGGTGAAGAGAGGCTGGGGCTGCGACCAGCCGTTGGCGTTGGTGGGGTTGTTGGAAGTTCGGTAGGAGAACTTGTGAGGGCCCCACTGGTGAGCCAAGATCCAGATGCCCTTGGGCTTGAAGTAGAAGAGGGTAGGGGCGACAGCGGTGCCGGACATCTCAGTCTGGGTAGCAGAGCCGAGCTGGCTGAGGTCGGAGACGGGGCTGAAGCCAACCGACTTCCAGGCGGTGCTGAAGGCGGTGGCGTAGACGAGCTGCTGGCCGTTGTAAGGAGCAACAGTGAAGTCCTTCAGGTTCTTGAAGGGGGACTTGGGCTGAGCTAGAGGACCGCTTGATGTCCAGCGGTAGTTGGTGGGGAGGGCACACTGGGCTGAGACATCGCCAACAGCGGCGAGCAACAGCAGAGTGCTGGCGAGGATGTCGTTGTTAAGGAATTTCATCGTGAAGGTGTTTGAGCTGATGAGAGAAAACAAGATCCAAGACTTTTGGCGGATGATCACTAGATTATATATATGTAAATCCTCAGACCCATTGGATAGTATAACCCTTCATCTCCATTGGCTTACCCCTTCCCATCAACAACCTCACTGGACATTGGAGGAGAAACTCGGTCCCCACTGGATACGACCCCATGATTTTGTCCCTCTTGCCGTGTTGTACTGGAGTAGTGCAGTAAGTCTAGGGACGGGTGTTCCTTGGTCTAGATCATCCTAGAAAAATGTCCAAACAAGGATGGCAGTGCTCAAGTCAGGGTTTCTTCCCTTTGCAGGACCACGGAGGCGGATCCGAGCTTGCGATATGAGGTTAGCGTCATCGGGTCACTGAGTTGATCGAGTACCTCGATGCTACGCTAATTTCGGCCGGACAGACAAGTATCCCTGCTGGACAGTAACTTTGACTCGCAAAGGTAGGATTGACAGAAAGACTCTTTGTCAATGATCAACGATGAAAGTGTTAGTTACAAGACATGTTCAAAATGTTCAAAGATAGATATTAGATTTAGACATGGAATTGGCCCCGGATCGCTTCAAGACGTCGCCAAGCAGTAGAAAATGTTTCTCGGCTCGAATAAACAAACAATGCCAAGCCTGAATCATAGACGGTTTCATCTTGGCGGTGTCCCGTTTCAGCCTCCACTCTTTTCGCTTTACTCCATATGCTTTCTGGCTCTCCTCACTCAACAGAAGAATAAACGAGAGTCAAAGCAAGCCCAAGCAAGCCATCATCAGCTCACGGCCTGACCTGACCACCACATGATTATCTCGTCAGGATATTTGACTTTATTGAAGCTCAACGAACCAATGACCGTCTCTGTTACGCACAGCTCAACTGAATCATACACAGACAAGTCTCGGAGGATTAAATAGATTGGCGCGCCTGTAGAAGCAGCATGCGCCATGTCAGCGATAGACGTGTTGTCTAACCCGTCCTAGTCCACACGGAAAGGGCAGACAAATCGCCTCCCTATCAAAGTAGGTAATAAAGGCGGCGCAATTGCCGTCGGTACTGCACTCTGACTCTCTAAAGCACCCCAGATTCGACTCTGCATCACCTTTGAGCCGTTCCCCGGAAAGTGAGGCCTCATTAGGCTAAAGGTTGAGCAGAGCGATTGGTTGAACCCTTGCAGCCCACGCTTTGTCATTTGTTACGGTACTCTCCAACCTTGTTTTCGGTATGGTCAAATGTCGATTGTTTCAAATGATGGCATTATTCCGCCTATCAGACACACGCCTTGTCTGATTCTGGGGCCATTTATCCAGATCGATACAAGCGGGCGAATTAGAGAAATTAAAACAGATCGGATATACCATTTCCAGAAGGCAAAAGAAGACAACTTCAGATGAAAATTTGTTTTAATTGCCAAGTGTTTTGCCTGCCAAGAAGAGGGGTGATCATGATTATTAGTGAAGGAAGTCTTCGAAATTGACTGTTTACAGCAGTCCGGGTATATCATATGTATGGCGGTGTAGTCTAGTCTGTGGACGGACTTTACAATTGTCCAAGCGGTCTAGTAAAAGGGAAGACAAGAGGTCCGTGATGATGCTGGGTTTAATACAATATCTGCGGAATGTATCCTATTGTTGGAAAAAAAGAGCGAAAGGGGGTACATCAATGCGCTCGAGATGATGTGTTCAAACTTGCTTCAACCTGCTCAAGTTCACGGAACTCGGCATATGGCATGTTTTGTGTAAAATGTCGATGGGAGAAGTGGGTAGACTGTAGTCTGACAGTCTGACAAGTTTTTATCAATTTGACCCTTGAAACAAGAGGTAATTATACTAGACAACCTAGGCGAGATAAGATGAGAGAAAAGCAAATTGTTTGTTTGTCTAGAATGATCTGCTAGGTGTCTAATCTAATCGATAAGCCGATAAGATAGGGCTCCTGATAAGATCGTATCGTCAACTCACCCTATACTGAAAGCATAATGCAAACTTCTTAACAATAAAGCCCAATATTTAGTTATTAGTTAGTTCAGACACTCCAGACGTATTCCGTCAGACGCCGCCAAATATTACAAGATTTTCAACTATTCTTATTGTCTCTTTAAATGCTTGTATCCTGCTGTTTTACCACATAGATAAGGTTTATCATTTCAAATTACATATCATCCTATGTAACAAGGAGAAGAGTCCGTACTCCATCTCCACGTATTCGAACACATTCAGTACGCTAAACATTGCTAAACAATATTGTGAGAAAACATTCTATTTTATCTTCAACCAGTATACTCTACATTTGTTCTATTTTCCCCTCAGGCACCGACTTTGTGATCCCTCTCCCAATTCTCATTCTCTATCCTGATACTTCTTTGTCCCCATTTAATAGTAACCCACGCCCCGATCGCACCCCAAACACTCGGAACAGCCCAGCCCAGCGTGTATGCGACCTCAACTGGCAAAATCCACGCCAACGCAATAAGCACGATACTCAAAACCGACCCTGTGATGGCCCAGCCCCAGAGCATCTCTACCAACATCCGTCGAAACCGAGGTGACGCGTTGTATCGTTTCAGCGCGGCCTCGCGATATTCCTTGCCGCCGCCGCCGTCACATGCCGTGATATCTTCCATGATGCAGAATGTCAAAGGCGGGTAGACTTGGCCGACGACGTGAGAGCTGAGACGGTGATGGCGAAGATGCCAGCCAAAGTGGTGCGCGATGCCGGTCCACATCATGTATATCGTCACCATGAGGATACCGACCGGCATGATGATACTAAGTCCTCTCATCACCGGTGGATCAGGAATACTGAACCCGATCATGAGCGCCGTCATGACAAAATAGGGCTGTCCAAGGACGAGATGCACTGTATCAAAACTCCAACGTCCTGCCCCAAACAGCGGCCGATACGTATCCTTCTTCATCGCCAGCCTTAATCCTCTTAGTCCATACTCGCCGCCCGAGATGAAGCCAAACATGGCAGTGATGATGGCAAACATAGCGCCGGGTCGCATATCGGTCAAGTTGGCGATGCAAAAGTAAAAGATGATGGGGATGAGCGTGCACTCTGTGAGGATGAGCATCCAAAACAGGAAGATCATGAGTTTATGTTCCCTCAGGTTGTACGGTAGCGGCGGAGGACCTCGAACGGCGGCGACATGGTCGTCTGGTGGTTCAGCCTCGTTTTTCGGAGGCACTGAAGGTGAAGTAGGCGCGGAGGATAGCGTGGCATTCTCCGCTACTGGAGAGGTATTGTTATTTATATTCGTGGCAGTTGAAGCCATATTGAAGACCTGTCGAGAACTTGCATAAGCTTAAAAATAAGCTTATTTAGTACAGCAACAAGGAGGAGGTTAAAAAAAAAGGGAAATCCAGTTTACTAAAGCAATTGGCGCTGGCGCAGTTTTATTCCAGCTGACACTCATTTCATCTCATCTCCTTAGTAGAAAAAACGTACGTCAGTGGCAAGACGGGTGTGCATTATGTCAACGAGCAGGAAGCAGATTGGGGGCTGATCCGCGCAAGTGATGATGCTATTTTTGCTTGGCGGCGATGCGGGATAAGCGTATGCCAAGCGAGTTCAAACAGGATTAGGTGGTCTTGGTATCTGAGTCGCCGCCTCGGGTATTATTCAGGACAAAGGAGTTTAAAACCGACCGATGGGTCATGCATTGCACGTCGCAGAAGAAAAAGATCCATTGCATGGAGGATTGATAACAATCGTCATTCTTGTCATGGTTGTTAAAAGAGTGCTGAGCCACCATGTGACTTTGGTGACAAGAACGGCGCATGTTCAACAAAGCCAAGACCTTTAACCCTAGCTGGAATTCGACGATCAGCATAACCCTATGGTGGTCATGGAAGTAAATCTCCGGGCTGGTCTTACGTAGCCACCTCGCTTATAATGTCTAGATGAAGTGACATGGAAACGCGAAGGATAAGCTTGTCTAAGAGGTGATGACACTGCAAGTCAATCATATGCTTAGATGCAACTGCATTGAAGAATCTGACAACCGTGGTGATAAGACACATGCCTTTCCAAGTCCTTGGCGTTGTTTTTGTACACCATTCCGTGTCGCGGCTTTCGCGCAGACAGTGCCGAGTACACCACCAGGCCCAACGTGTGGTGTCTTACAGCATTAGTTGTAAGCGACTCCGACGTAAGGCGAAGCTCGTGGTATAACATAAGTTAGCTGCCCGATGTGGAAGAGACAAAACCGCTAGGTCATTTCATGTTATTAGGATCAAATTCTTAGGTCGTTTATTTTTATACCCCAAAACATTGGAGCCAGCTATTCTACCAGAGAGGGCTGAGCGATTCAATTCAAAACCCAAAATTTACACGTGAATGAATCAACAGGTAAGCATAGAGTTGAATGCCATACCGTTATTGTCATGAGAACGCCCCCACAGAACGTATATACTGGGTTCATACGTGCAATAACTCTCCGATCCGAATCCGTGCCGAACCGATTTAATCTATATCGCAAAGTCAGGGAAATACCTTTTTAGAGTCCCATCCAGCATCTTGATTCCAAACGGCTTGACAAGATAGTCATCCGCCCCCGCCGCACTCGCCGCCTCGCGATCCTTCTGACTGTCCTGCCCGGTTACAATAAATAGTATCGATGCTTTGCCGCCTGTCTTCTCCAGGAAGCGGATTTGCTTGGTAGCGCTAATGCCGTCACAGACAGGCATTTGGAGGTCCATCAGGATGAGGTCGAAGGGAGGATCTGATGACAATGAGGAGGAGGATTGTTGTTGAGTAAACAGGCCGACCGCTTGCTGTCCGTCTATGGCGCTGCGGTAGGGCAGGCCACGTTTTTTGCAGTACATTTCTAGGATGCGGAGGTTGACGGCGTTGTCGTCCACTAGAAGGGTCATGGGCTTGGAGGTGCTTGGGAGAGTGCGGATGGGGAGGTCAAGAGGGATTGTCTTGTCAGCCTCGACTATTGCTGGGACCGAATCACCTGAGGCTGAATGTGACTCTTTAATTGGAGATTGTAGAACCGGCAAGCCGTTGTTGGAAGATGTAGTGGTGGAATCATAGCCTTCGTCTGTAGAGCTACAACCTTTTGGAAATGGCTGACTTGGTAAAATGCCCCGACAGTCTTCGGTAAGAGAAGGCGTTGCCGAAGGGAGGGGGTTTGGTATTGGCTTGCGCGCCTTCGCGCATAACTCGTCAGCTTTTCCAAGGGCATCATCAAGCGAGGAGGTGCAAAACGGCCCTTTGACAAAGACAATACTTGACGCTGATTTAGAGTTCCCCATGTCATCCATATCCGGGGTGAGACAGATCGCAACTTGGCCTCTCGGCAACATGGCCTGATACTTCTGTCGCTGATCCGAATCACGAATATAGTCCATAACAATTAGACAATCGATCGAGTCGTTTGACTGAACGAATCCGTTATTGGTAAGGTACTTGGAGATGTGCGAATATAGGTGTATTTCGGGGGAATCTGGGGCCAAGTAATGGAAACGCTGGGGTAAATTCTTATGTTGAGAAGCTTTTGTAGGAGACGGTATGGACGTTGTGGAACGGATGTCACCAAATGTACACCGAAAATGAGACCCGCGATCTGGCACCGACGAGACCAGCTCAATCGAACCATGAAGCAAAGCCGAGAACTTGGAAGCCAGTGTCAAGCCCAAGCCAGGGCCCGTCGAGTGCTCGCCCACCTTCTCGTACAGTTGGAAGATGCGACCTTGATCGTTTACATCTATGCCACATCCCGTGTCTTGGACATCAACCACGAGCATCTTTGTATCTTGTGTGTAGGATAACGTGACAGTAATGACGCCTTGGGATGTATTCTGTATGGCGTTGGCGATAAGAGGAAGGACACTGTCACGGAAGAGTTCGAGATCGGTGCGTAGACCTTGGCAACCGGGGGGCAGATCGTGGTGGAAGAATATGGGTACTCGCGTGTTCATGTCTCGAAGGGTGACATCCGATAAACCCTTGACAAGTACATCCTCGAGTTCTTTAATGCTGTGCATGGCATATTGACGCTTGGCGGAAGCGATATCAGACCACCGATTGAGCGTGATCATGCTGTTGACAGTCGACATGAGTTCACGGCCTGCAGTCGAGATGGTATCTAGATAGACAGATGACTTGCCCAGCTCAGCAAGAGGCTTTATCAATTCCTCGACACCCGTTGGCAGTTTTGAGCTACCAAGTAGTGTCAACGCCTTGAGATGCTCAGCGAGCAGCTCGGCGGCGCCAAGAATGCCGTGAATGGGAGTTCGGAGCTGGTGGGATACGCCGCGGATGAATTTTTCTTTGGCGCGCATGACTTCGGAGAAGATGCGCTTCTGCCATCGTTGCGTGAGGATGGTGGCGCATGCTTGCACGAACCCAGAGTCTACATCGTCGAATATTCGTCGGATGTCTTTAGTTGCGACAAGGAGGACGGATTGGCCGAGCTTGGACTCGCATCGTGCAGAGATGAAGCGAACGACTCTGTCGTTAGGCGGGTCGTTGCAATTCGATGTCGCGATAAAGTTATCGATGTATTCGTCATCCTCCCATAATCCACACTTCGGATCCGCTGCGCTATATGGGACGTTTGTGTCATACGAATCGGGGTCGGCTATTTGTAGGGTAACTGACTCATCGGGGTATGCTTGTCGAAGTATTCGCAGTATCGGGTCTTGGACATGGTGGCCTTCGGGTTCTTTCAGCAGTGTCGTGATGAGAGCTGTGAGCCGATGTCGTTCTCGTAGTCGTCGAGCTCGTGCGCATTGCACTATATCGGCCACAATCCAATCGCTAAGACGAGCGAGGGCGAGCTGCTGGTGCTTGGATAATGGGGGCTGGCTTGTAGTTGATGCGACGCAAAGCGACCCGAGGCCTACCGACTCGCCAGACTCGTGTTGGATTCGAAGTGGGACGCCCGCATACGCTACAAGCCCGCCGTGTTCGACATAGGGCGATTTGCGAAATCTCCAGTCCTCAAGCATGTTGGGGAGGAGAAAGACATTCTAAGTAAGCAGAAAAAAGAGTTCAGCTTGTGTCCGAATGTGATGACATGTTTGACGAGTGTTCGTACGCCTGGAGGTTGTGTCGCAGTGTGTGCACAGATAGCCTCTCCTCGAGGGAGAATGGCGAGCTGGAGGCCAACCGTTGCTATGCGAACGTAGACATTGGCATCAAGAAGCCCAATGACGGCATATTCCCATCCAGAGTTTTCCTGCGCAAGACACGCCTTCTCCTGCAGGCTGACGAGGAGTTCGGGATACTGGTCGATATCTCTTGTGTAGTACCAAAGCATGGACAATCTCAATCGTTCATTCTTGGCCAATCGCGACCGTGGGTATCGGGAGGAGGGGCATGGCGGCTCAGCGGGTATGGTTGATGGCGCATACGGATCTTCTTTGGGGGGGTATAGTTCGCTTTCGATGTCGAGATCCCAAGGCTCTACGGGGGTTTTGAAGTTTTCCGCATCGAAAATGGGACCGACGGCCTTGGGACGAAGAGGGAGGTCGTGGTGGTTGATGGTGGAGGAGAGGAGCGCTGAGTCAGCTGTCGGGAAGAAATGCATTTAGTGATCGGCAGCGGTCCAAATGGACCAAGGAAAGACAATGATGTCAGGAAGTGTTTTTCGTGGAAAGGATTTTCGTTTCATTTCGTGATTGTATGTAATATAACTATAATAATACTGGAGGATAATTAAAGATGGTGGCAAAACGGACAAGGAAGAGCAAAGTCGAGTAGAGAAGGGAACCGAAGGGGGCCTCCAAGTCACTACCTTCCGATGGACGTGACTGGTACTCGATCGCAAGGATTTTTTTCACTTCCACAAAAAATTCGCCACAATTGCATCGAGAGTGAACTTTATCTTGCTGTGTACGAGGGCTTGTGCATGTAAACACAATGTTGTCTTGCCTGTTCCGAACGACGAAATTGAAGTTGAGTGGATAAAAAAAAAAAGCAATAGAAATATGATAAATAACATACCAAGTTAAATTTACAAACCGAATTAAGAAATAACCGTTGGCATGGATGGTATGGATGGATGGCATAGGTGATTGATTACTATACACACAGCCAATCTGGCAAGTTGCAGGTGCAGCAGACTTACAGCGCATGCAAGCCTAACAGCTAACAGCTGGGCTGATATGGCTCAGGTGCTTAATTTGGTTTGTGGCAGGCTTGGCTTGACCAAAAACTCTGGGCTGGGCTGTCACAACAACAAACCAACCACCCCAACCAAGGCATCGGGCCTGTACCTGTATTGCATGAGAGATGCATCCTATCGATAACAGGCGTTTCGTTTCATACCTTCTTTCCTTTTTTGGTAGGCACCCCTGGTACAATAAGCAAATACTGTGATACACCCCGTCGCGTGCAGCACATCATTCACCTCCCGGTCAGGTACCCGAAAACACTCAAATCCCGACATCTCACATGCGAGACAGCATTGACTAGTGGTAGATCACGCAAGCACTTTAGTCCAACGATACAAGGGCAAGGCAGGGCAGGGCATGGTATCCCTTGTTTTGCAACAACTCCATCTTCCGAGAGCAAGCATCTGGGATACAATCTACCAAACCCCTCCACCATACAACTCACGACTCACTACTCCGTACGAATGTCAACATTCCACTTGGGCATCAATTACACCAAATCACCTCACAGATAACCCCATGACTCATGACAACAAATCTCTTCATCTCAAAACTGCCAACAAGCACAGACTATCCTGTTACCTCCAGAATATGCATGCCACATCAGAGGGATGCCACTTCTCGGTGGGGCTTCACCGCCAGAACCCGTCTCCAATACGGGCCAGGTCACTCACGCCAGCTTCTAAACCTACTATATTTCAGGTATCGATATCTCTTTGCTTTTGAGAATCTTCCTCTCAACCTCCATCTACGCAACCATTAAATAAATGTTCAATCATCATCAACAACAACAACATGCGTCTCCTTCACACCAAAACCTTTCAGCTCGAGGAATTCTACGGCCAGCCACCAGAATATGCAATTTTATCACACACATGGGGTCCCGACGAGGCCACATTCCAAGACTGGCAGGGCAACCTGGAGCTCATGAAGCTCAAGAAGGGTCACCAGAAGATTCGTCGAGTCTGCGAACAGGCTCGCAGAGATGGTCACATGTACCTATGGTGCGACACCAACTGCATCGACAAGAGCAGTTCTTCAGAGGTATCTGAGGCCTTAAACGCCATGTTCACTTGGTACAAGAACGCTCAAGTCTGTTACGTCTACCTGTCCGATGTCCCGCCTCTCGACACCGGCGCTTTCGATCCCATGGAGAACTTTAGAAAGTCAAGGTGGTTTACCAGAGGATGGACTTTGCCTGAACTTCTGGCACCGACCAGTGTCGTTTTCTTTGCCCAGGACTGGACTCCTATTGGCACAAGGAAGACTCTTGCCAACACCATCTCTTTTGTCACCAAGATTGATCAACAGTATCTTGACTGTACTTTCTACAAGGCTAGTATCGGAGAGCGCATGTCGTGGTTAGCCAAGAGAGAGACCGAGAGAACAGAGGATATTGCTTATTGCATGCTTGGTATTTTCGACATCAACATGCAAATTGTCTATGGCGAGGGAATGAGAGCCTTTATCCGACTGCAAGAAGAAATTATCCGCGTTTCCAATGATCAGACCCTCTTTTGCTGGAACTGGGACGATCGTTACGTGCCACACGACTGGGCCAGCATCCTGTCCCCCTCTCCAAGAACCTTCCTTGACTCAAGCATATACACCGAGTGGCCTGTCCACGAAGCAAAGACATACACCATGACCAACGCTGGCCTTTCCATCAAGCTTCCCATCATGAACACCATTACAGAGTCTGTCGAGCAATGGCTTGTTCTTCTCAACGCCCGAAGAGACAACGAGAACCAGCAAGTCGCACTTCTTCTCAACAGATTGCCCGGAAAGGACCGCTGTACCCGTAATCGCACACCACCCTGTCCTGTGCCTATATTGACGGGTTCTACCAAGCTGCGCGAGGAGCAGATGTATATTGCTGGTAGTCGCGAGCGCGCCTCCATCCAACCCGACTTCCACGGCCACGGTACCTATGAGATTCTTGTTACTCTTGACAGTGGCACAATTCCCTACGACAGCATCAACTCGTCCCCACGCCTCGACTCAAGTACCGTCAGCCTCCAACAGTGGGACCAATCAGGCCACTACGGCTGTGTCCTTGCCATCCAAGGCATGCAAAGCATCAAAAAGAACGACCGTCGCGCATCCGTCTTTATCGCCACGCTGGTCTTTGGTGTTGAAGTCCAGGGCTCCAAGGTAGAATGGTTCTGCAAAATCCGAGGCATACAAGAATCTTCGTCAGCTTTTAGCGCCAACACTCTCGAGGATGCTGTGTACGAGGAAGAGCAAGAGATTCGCTCGCAGCTGCGTCGTACTGGTCACTGGCTCGCCATCTTTGACCAAGAAAAGGACACCTCAACGGACACTGTGCGCAAACACGAGATTGATTTATTGACGAGTGTCTCGCTGAGTTCGGGCGTCAGAATCGCTTCCAACTCGACAATGGCGGTTGCGCATTTGCAGCTGGCGCATATCGTCAGGCCAGCCGAGGTGGCGCCATGGGATGATGGACAAAAGTTTAGGACTGCGGATGGAACCAAGGATTTGTCCAAGTGGTTGAGTTCTTTGCAGTAAGGGATATAACAGAACAAAAAGTAGAAATGATATTATGTGCATGACTTTACGAAAATAGATAAACATTGACTATTACAACAACTACCTGGCATCAATAGATTGTCCATCATATTAAACAAGACCAACGCTAAATGGGATGAATTATCCATATTTCGCTAATTAGTGGACTTGCCAAGGATATGGACCAATATTAGGGAATAAACAGTTGTAGTTCTTGTTTTAGCCGGTAATCTAATCATGGCTATCACGTGTAAAAAAAAGACCGCATGTTCTTCCCCTCAATTTTGATCCCATCTTCCCCCTTGCATCAAAAGGAGGCTGACTGTTGGTTCACGACGGACTTTTTATACATACATACATACATTATACATAGCAAACAAACATGTCGGACACACCTGCGGTGCCTGCTACTGCAGCTTCTGTCAGCCCCTCTTCCGAGTCTGCCGTGCCGAGACGCGATGTCTCACCTGAAACGCCACAGGTGACGCAGAACGAGTTTATTGCTGCGGATGATGAGCATGTAAGTTGATAGATTAATGAATGACTCACTGAAATTGGATCATTGGCTAATCGTAGATACTGCTAGAATGCGGCTGACGATGATGACGCTGATTCGGCACTTGGTTCAGATGCGTTAGTAACACCCTTGAAAGCCACGTTTTGATGAGTCTTTCAACTTACTTACATGGGATCTACAGTGAGAGTTCGACTGCTTCGGTGTCAGCGAGTATCCTCGAGTACCGCCGCAGTCAAGGTCGTACTTATCATAGTGACAAGTTTACTACAAGTTACTTTCTACCCAACGATGATCAGCAGTTGGAGTCTGTTGACTTGACGTGAGATTATTCCGCTTCGTCACGACTTCCATCTTCTAATACCTACCCAGGCATCATTACTTGATGATTCTCTTGGATGACCAGTTGTTTCTCCCTCCTTTGGATGCGGAGAAGTTAAAGGTTAGTCTTGTCCGTCGGGGCGATAGTGTGTCGAGTATCTCTAACGTGCACACGCTGTAATAGAAAGTACTTGATGTCGGTACTGGAACTGGTGAGTCTTCTTATTGCTCTTCAAAAAGCCTCTGTTGACATGTTCCTTCAGGTATCTGGGCTATGTGAGTTTGACCGTAGCTTACCTCGTCATTATACTTACCAGACGCAGTGAATTTGCCGACCGTTATCCCAACGTTGAAATCGTTGGCACCGACCTCTCTCCCTGCCAACCTGAGTGGGTACCCCCGAATGTGCGTTTCGAGATCGACGATGCAGTCATGAACTGGACTTGGGACCCTAACCAGTTCGACTTTATCCATATCCGCTACCTCTTTGGCGCCATCAAGGACTGGCCCGCTCTCTTCAAGGAAGCTTATCGCTGCGTTATGCCTGGAGGATGGGTTCAATCAGCCGAGGCCGATGTTGAGTTCCGCTGCGACGACGATACTATTGACCTAGAACCCAACTTGAAGATGTACAAGAAGCTCTTTGAAGAGGGCGGAAAGGTGCTCAAGACCCCCTTCTTTGTGAACGATATGCAGGTCCAGGGATTCAAAGACGCTGGCTTTGAGGAGATCCACACTATTGACTACAAGGTATGTACCCAGTTTCGTTCTTCTACCTCTACTAATGAGGCAACACAAGATTCCCGTTGGCGACTGGCCCAAGGATCCCAAGCTTAGAGAAGTCGGAAAGTTCGTTCGGGCTTGCCTAGAAAACGATATCGAAGGTGAGTTTATCCCTAATTTTGTCTACAAGACTCGAGTCTCCTAATATCCAACTCAAGGTTACACTCTTATGATGTGGCAAGATGTGCTTCAGTGGCCAAAGGATGAATACCAATTGTTCCTTCTAAGCATCCGAAAGGCCATTAGAAACCCCAAGATCCATACTTACATGAAAGTGCGTTATGTCTACGGACGCAAGCCTTCCGAGAAATGAGTTTAGTATCAGTATAGACTTGCTCAGCGTTTTCTTTTTGTATATGTACCTACATGGAATTCTCATAGGCGTGCATAATCGGTCTTTTAGGCATCACGAACACACAAGACAGTCAGCGATCTGCTGCGATAGATCATTCATTTTTGCAAATTCTCTTGTATCTCCCATCTGCTAGACTCTCTCAGCCAGGTCTTGAAGTTCTGCAAACCAGGTTCTTGCTGTCGCAGGCCGTCTATATCCGCCTTCCATCCAGCCGTCCTGAACCATTCAAAGCTTTGAGACGCATCTTTCACTAACCATAGAATCGGCCAAGACACTGCCTTGTAAGTTTGTGGAAGTTCTTCCCCAACCACGTCTCTGAAAATTCTTTCGACATCTGAAAAGCTAAGATCATCACCTGCCAGAGCAACTGATTTTCCAGCCCAATCTTCCGGATTCAAGAGTGCTTTAGCTGCAAAGAGGCCAATGTCGTGGGTGCTGATCAATTGCATCTTCCGATTTTTGGGCATGCCCTCTGCCCACAATGACGCCATCATCTTGCCGAAGAAGCCCGGGTTGTAACTATCCATAAACCCAGTTGGTCGGAGAATGGTCCATCGCTTCTCGGTCTGTTCGCACAATTCGCGTAGCCTATGCTCGATGCGATGTTTGGCGGCGAAGTGAGGAATTTCTGTTGGTTGAGACCAGCTGACTTCATCACCTCCTCGATCAACGCTTGAGAAGACGATGTGATCTACTCGCGAGGCCTCGGAAGTAGCTTCTTCAAGAAGCGGAATAGCTTGCGCCTCATCCTCGGGCGGTACCGTAACAATAAAGATGGACGCAATGGAAGGAAACCTTTCGAAGATCGGTTTTGGTGTTTGCGTGTTACCTTCAACGAGGACAATATCAGGGCATTGTGAGTGGAGAGCTAAAGATTTGGGTGATGATATGGATCTAGTCAAGGCTAAAATACGAATGCCGTGTCGAGGAGATTGCTTGAGGGTATCAGACAGGGCATTGATAGTGGCTTTTCCTTGTTGACCCGTTGCGCCAACAATAAGTATATCGCGTGTCATCTTGAGTAAATCTTTGCAAAAGGTAAATATCAGTGGGTAGTAGAATGCTTGTTGGCAATTTGGTGGGGCAAGCATTGTTATATTCAGTCCGGAAACTTCTCGGAATCTTATGACAGGGCTTAGTGTCTCGTTAGTGACAACCTTATATACTGCCTCAGCTTGTGATCATCCTGCTCGGAAGCATATGTTTGACAAGTAAACCGAGCCAGCCACTGATATGAGGAAGAAGGAGAAGATATGGGGCAAAATACAAACAAATAAAAAGAACAGGCTTGAATCCCCACCGCACGGTCGTGGCCATGATTCATCCTTTCACTTACTGGCTGAATTGCGTGGCTGTGTTATCACTGATCCCTACTTAATACAGTGCTCATACAGCGGTGAGAGGGAGGATGCCAAATTATTACCTTGGCTGAGGCCTGATGCCTTTCTTATAAAGTTGCTAGAACCTCTTCCCCAAAATAACAGATACAGCCCAAACTTCGCAAGGCACCAGAAGAATGTCTGACGCCATGTTATCGTCCACTGAGTCCGCCGCAGATACAATGGTCGCCGAGCATGCGAGCAACGATAAAAGGCACATCAAAATGGCAACGCCATCCGTCGCTTGCGATATGTGCACCAAGATCCTCCAATTCTTCAATGCACCTCCCGAACTGGAAGAAGAAGATGGGATACTCGAAGATATCGACCTCGGACAAGTTGGCCAACTCCTCACTATCGATTGCCCACATACCACCTGGCTCCGAGACATAGAGTTGTTGTACGGCCCTGTTCCTCGCTACGAAACGCGTAATCTCCTTCTTGAAAGGTGGCCGAAAAGCCAGTCATGCGCTCTCGGAGTTTCCTACCAAACAGAGCGATCCAATGTGTGGAGCACAACACCGCACCTTGAACTGGTATTCCGACCTGAAATACCTAATCATCCTGGGACTGTTAGGATTCTAGATGGAAGTTGGATTGACATTGATCTAGTCAAAGATTGGCGCTCCCGATGTGTCAAAATCCATGGAGAGACGTGCAATGAGACTATTGGTAACGTCCCGCCTGTCACGCCTCAGCTCCTGATCGATGTAGTCCAGGGCTGCGTCACACAATGTCAGGAAACTAGACCAAGGTTCATCACACTGTCGTATACCTGGGGTGGAAGCAAGAATCTTCGTGTCACGAAATCCAACCTTGCAGAATGGCAAGAGCCAGGGGCGTTGCGATCCAAAAAAGTTGTTACGCAGCTACCTGCGACTATCCTTGACGCCATTGAACTTACAAGGACACTTGGGGAAAAATGGTTATGGGTCGACAGTTTGTGCACGCTTCAAGATGATGATGAAGGTTTTAAGCGTGAGCTTGCAGCCATGCATCGCATCTATGCTACTTCTTTCCTTACCATCGTTGCTGCCGATGGAGAAGATGCAGAGTATGGCTTGAGAGGCTTACGAGGTATCTCAAAGCCAAGAGTCATCAAACAAAGGGTGGAATCGCTTTCTCAAGGAGAGAGAATTACCTACTGGGAGAGGCCTAAGAGCAACAACCAAGACACGAACGGGAGCAAGTATCACCACCGGACGTGGACGTCTCAGGAATATGACTTTTCTAAGAGACGCCTGATATTCGAGGACGGTCAGGTAACTTGGCAGTGCAACCACACCGAGTGGTCCGAGGACCACCTCTATCACCCTGAACACGAAAAGCTACGGAAGACACCACCTCATGGTCACATTGGTCATGAAGCCTATCTGAAAGTACCAAGTCTAAACCGCCTGAGCTATCTTGTCCAAACATTCAATGGGAAGAGCCTTCGCTTTAGCGAAGATGTGTATGATGCCTTCTCGGGATACAACACACACCTGAATAGTATATTCCCCTACGGTCTGGTATACGGTCAACCCCAACTATTCTTCGACATCTCGCTGTGCTGGCGACCGATCGGCAGTATACGAAGAAGAACAGTCTCGACGCGATGCACCGGGAAACCGCTGCGTAATGGACTTCCTAGCTGGTCGTGGATGGGTTGGGAAGGGCATATTTATTTCCCTGGTGAGCTCGAAGGCGAGATAGAAGCTTATTACGAAATGGCTGTCACTGAAGCTGTCACCGACTGGTATGCCATGGAGCATCCTGGGTCGACCCACAAGCAACTCATTCATTCTGAATGGAGCCGGTATAGAAAGGCACCTCCAGGATCTATGGCTGAACTTTGGCGATGCGAAGAATTCAAACCACCAGCCACGTTCGATACCAGAATTCAGAGGATTGAGACCGAACCTCGCGCGATGCCTAAAGAAATGCCGCGCTATAGATATCATTGTTCTCTGGATGATAGTTCCAAAGCGGTAACACGATGGTATCCCATTCCTTTGAACTTGGATGATTCAGACGGGTCACAGACTGGGTTACACGGTGGTTACCAGTACCTGTGGTGCCAGACATCTCGCGCATTTTTCGTCGCCACTCAAGATACTATTGAAGGATACGGAGAAGATGAACAGTTCCACTTGTTAAAAAACCAGAGCGGCGGTATTGTCGGTGCACTACGCCTTCATGATGCAGAGGACGGGAAACTATTCCAGGAAAATACACATGTTGAGCTTATAGCTATTGCCAAAGGCTGGACAGTTATTCTTAGTCATTTTGGCCCTCATAACGCTGTGGAAGCTGAAATGGAGCCAGAATGCAAAGACGAAGATATTACTGCAGACTGTTCGGAAGATGGAACGGGATGGTCAGAAACCAGTGAGGACATTCCGTGGATGGAAAAGTGGGAGGACGCCAAGAAACATAAGCAAGACTGTTACCATGTGCTTTGGATTGAATGGAAGGACGGAGTGGCCTATAGAAAGTCTTCTGGTTTTGTACTAGAAGAAGAGTGGGAAAAGGTGGCAGAAGTCAACAGAGTTAACATCACTCTCGGCTGAATGGCACTGACCTACAAGTAGTCTGATGTGGGCAGTGCAGTGGGTGGTCCATAGGCTCAAGGAGCAGGGATACCTATTTCCTATCCGAGTATAGCCTCAGATCCATCTCCTTTCAGGCATAACATCCAATCTTGATGATGGGAAGTTTTGTTAAGTGGATATGGGCCTTGAGAACACCAGGGGGCACCTGTTTCCTCATTAGGAAGAAGGTGACAGTCTTTATTCATGTAATCTTGATTAAAGTAGAATGTTAGGGAAAAAGGATTTGTGAATATATATATCAGTTCAACATTCCTGGATATCAAGTCCATCTCAATACCATTCAACAATCTACACTACTGAACAGACACTATGGTTATTGACACACTCTCTCTGCAAGGCAAAATTGCCATAGTCACCGGCTCCGGCAGAGAAAACGGCATCGGCGCTGGCATTGCCATCGCCTTGGCGAGGAACGGAGCAGCTGTTACTATCCACTACGTTAAAGGCTCTGTGACACAGCGAGCCCATGCAGTGGCCGAAAAGATCAAAGCAGATGGAGGCAAAGCCATCGTGGTTCAAGGATCAATCGAAACTCCACAAGGAGCTCAGTACTTGGTCGACAAAACCCTAAAAGGCTTCAATACTGATCATATTGATATACTAGGTTAGTGGATATTTCACCTCATGTCACAATGATACTGACTCCGATTGATAGTCAACAACGCGGGCGTAGGGGTGTTCGGCGAGGCATTGTCAGTCGAAGACAGTGATATAACGCAACTGTTTGACGTCAACGTCAAAGGACCAATCTTTGTCGCCCAAGCCGTTGTGCCCGTTATGCCACCAGGCGGTCGAATTGTCAACATTAGCTCCATAGCATCCAAGATGGGAGATGACAGTGTTCCAATTTATGGTGCATCGAAAGCTGCTATCGACAGTCTTACATGGTCATGGGCCAAAGAAGTAAGTTTTGCCTCAAAGACCAACTGTATCATAAGGCTAATGAAGCGTGTGTTGTTAAGTGGGGGCGAAGCAAGAAGATCACCGTTAACTCTGTGGCTCCTGGGCCAGTCACTACCGACTCGAATCCCTATGAAGAGTTCCAAAAACCTTCTATCGATATTACAAGAGCTGCTGATAGGGCTGGTACACCCGAGGATATTGCCGATGCTGTGCTTTTGCTGGTGTCTGAGAAAGCACGATGGATTACAGGACAGTACATCTCGGTCAGTGGTGGAGTTACGAACTAGAATGGTGGCATCGACAATATAGAGCAGTTCGCTTTATCGATATCCAATAAAGGGCCATGGAGCAAACAAGTCTTGGGGAACAGATAGATCGAGCATCATATCGTGGGTGAGCCACAATAAGTTGTAGGGAAATTAAAATTGTAGTCCACACTTCAAATACACCAATTTCTTTAGCTGGCGTTCGAGATCTGACATCTAAATAAACTTTTAACTACACGTCAAAGCAAGCCTTGTAGTACTTGTAGCACGCCATATTGTGGTATAATATGGATAGAGGCGTTCTCTTAGCCATTATCAACGTAGCCCACCTTCTCGACTGCCAGTTCCTCTATCACGATCTCCGTCTCGATACGGGTCGTTCTCAGCCACGTGAATTATATTAATTTTAGTGTTCCATGTGACATCCAAGCTCAGCCTTGGCCAAGCGGCATCCGTCTCTTGACGGGTAGCTAGGCCAAGCCATAGCTCCAGCTCCGTTATTAATCGGATCGTTAGCCATGACGCCCCGTTTTTCTGATTGGTTCACCAACTGTCCATCTATCGCTGGCTGATGGATGACAAACGAGATAATATTAGCTGACAGTGAGCTAACTGCCAGGGCTGTGCTGGGTAGATTGGCAATGCCCTCCTAGCCCGTACTATTTTGAGGGTTCGCGAGGCTCAATCTGTTGAACGGAGTGAGTAGTGCTTTGTTTAGGACTCTATTTACTGTAGGGCTCACAGGAAAGGCATTGGGTATAAAGTCCTGTGCTCTGTCGACCATCGAAACTGTTTTCATCATCTTCACTTACATCTCCATCATTACTAAAGATCATCAATCAAGATTAACTATTTGAATCATCAACCGGCTATCAAGATGCTTCTTCAGACAGTCTTCACAGCTCTCGTCGCCGCTACTGCTGGCCTCGCTGCTCCCCTGGAGCCCCGGGCAAACAACTACTTCACCCCATCTGCACTCTGGACATACAACGTCGCCAACGGCGCCATCTCCTCCACCTCTGAAGGACGTGTTACCAAACACCCCAGCAACGGCGGTAATGACAATACTGCCCTTGTTACATTCACGTACCCTGAATTCGCGCGAAACAAGAAATGCCGTTTCGCATTCTACCTCGCCAACGGCGAGAACGTCATTGGTAGCGGCAAGCTAGACTTGTTTTCCAGCCTCAAGCCAGCCCCCGGCCCACGAGCAGGTTGGGGTCCTGGAAACCAGCGCAATGTGCACTTGGGACGTATGGATGTCAAGAAGGGAGGTTTCGCGACATGGGAGGCTACATATGGGACATACATGACGAGCAAGACCAACTGCGAGAAGCCTGGAACAAAGGTCGGACTCGAGCTTGTTGGTGTTTACGATACTGATGCTGTGTATTGGAACCCTTCCAAGTCTGGACCACGGATCATTGTAACTGATAACTAGTGTACTTGCAAGGGAAACTTTTGCCTTTAGGATTGAGTAGGTTCGATTGGGATAATTGCTGGTTATTCGTCTGTAGGGTTAATTGCTTGAACTATATAAAATTGAAATTATCAAAAACTTCAAAGCCAGTAGTGATCCATGTCTACTGTTGAACAAGCAAAGATATCCTATCGTAGGATCAAAATTTCATTAGATGAGAAACGGCGTCATCATGCAGTACATCTCGTATTCCTGCTATCCTCCAGCACGGGTAAACAGGTAGGCCCTAGCCGACTGGAAATGATGTCGTCGGGGACAGTCATGCTTTCCACTGGTAGCTTTCATTGGGGCTGTGTCGATAAAGAGTGGAGGTTGGACAGGGGTTTAATTGTTGGCGCTTAAGTGCTACATTGCTGGTCAGTAGGCTGGCTATAAGGCTGAATCAGCACTGTCTAGTGTGCTTCGTAAAGAAGTGCCAGTAGCTGTCGTTGATGGAAGATAATCCCGCCAGTTAATGAACGTAGCACTTCAAAGGCGTGGAGTATGATTGTTTTATTTGATGATGCAGAATGGACTACCTTAGTACCTAGTAGGTAGTACCTAGGTAGAAAAGAGAGGTTTCCTACGAGGTGCTATTTCTCGAGGCTACCTACTAACCTATCCTACCTACCTAAGATAGTGAAAGCTAACTAAATGTGGTCGTACCAGCTCCGCCTTCTAGAATGATGCTTCCCGTTCAATCGATACTCGCTTGACTTTCCGGGACATGACTCACCCCGGTCTCCAAGGCATATTCGGGGACTTCCAAATGCATGTTGGTTGAGCAAAAGTTAGGTAGTCGCGTAAAGATTATGCACTCAAACTTGCCTATTTGCACTGCCATATGTAACGTGACTCACACAGCAGGAGCAACCCAGAGCCAACATACCTAGGTAGGTAGGTAGGTAGGTAGGTACCTACATAAAGCAATTCCCATTCCTCTTCCATCCAACTAACTTTTCATGCACAACACATCATCATGGAAAAGGTACGCAAGACCTATTTCGACCCTTTGGCTACGTCCAAGGGTCAGATACGCGATATCCTCAATGACCTTCCCGAAGGGTCGGCGCATCCTTTCAGCCCCGAAGGCATTTTATTATGTCGCACCAAGAACGGAATCGAAGAGATCTCCATCTCGGGCCACAATGAGGAGTTTTTCTACAATGCTGTCGATCTGGGAGAGATGGGTGAGATACTGCTACGGCGAATGGAAGGCTTCAAAAATAACCTAGGTACATACCCTCTCCTCAGCGTGTCAAAAAAACTTGCCCGGTGAATTTTCAAACTGACTGACTACTGTAGGTGCATTCAGCGACTTTCAGACCATGCAGGCTCCGTCTACCACGTTCAGGATTCCTATCTCATCATCAAAGATTTCCATCCTGGCAGTTTCGGAACGATATCCCACATACTACGACTTGTGTTTCGGCGACGAAAAAGGCAAGACTTCGTGTTGGTGTTCGAAGTCAACCATCGCAGGCATGATGCATAGTGGTGATAAAACTACCGGAAATGACCTTCTCCAGTACGCTACCCTGGATGGGAATACGATGGCAGAGGAGCCTATCTGCATTTTTATTTCTGGGTTCAGGAGGACGCAGATTACAAGGTTCCTGGGGACTCACCCCGCCCTAATGGTGGCGGACCATGACGAAAAGGTATGTATGCTCTAGCAGCGTCCTACGCAACATAATCTCGGATCATCAAATTAACCTTTACAGACATTGTACATCGTCCCAGTCCCTTTAGACAGGGCAACTATCGGCGAAGCAACCATCTGCTGTCCTCTAGTGGTAAAGCGCGATGGGGACACACTAGTGTGCTCCATATTGCCTCGAGCAACAGTGGATCCAACACAGATATGTGAAGGGTCGCGCACTGAGAGCACATGCTTCTCTGAAGCCATTTCCAGCGCTGAATTCATCATCGCTGCCCCCCAGGAAGAATCTGTACAACGTGAGTGGTTCGTATGTCAGTGTCCAGATCATTAGCTAACGTGAAGCAGGAGCGGAGGAGAAGGAACTTCCAGAGCACACCCCAACAGAGATCAAGGGTGAACCTTTGAAGAAGCGCACCGCTATTATAACCACCAACCCTAACACACTTCCTGATCTAATCAGTTACTCTGACGTGCAGATCATTCGATTCGGTAATGGGCTTGAGTTCATTGACTCGGAAGACACCATCGAAGAAGACAATAACAAGTCTGCCGTCGTCCTTCCCTGTATCTTTGGCTCTCGACTCGAAGGGCCAGTACTTCTCGCTACCGGAAAGACTCCAAGCAATGTCCCATTTGGCCAATCTAAGGCTTTATGCTCTTACTACGAACAGCTCGATAGCGTAGTCGTTGTCGTCGATGAGAAGATGACCGACAATGCACGAAACCTGGCCTCAAATTTGCGAATCAACGCCCTGTTCATTGTACAGCTGGAGACTAAGGAAAAGCTTGAGACTATGGACAAGGTATTCGATACGCTGAGTGCAACTAACATCAATGCTGTGACTGCATTGGCAGGACCACAGTCACTCATCTTGACCCATGCTGAAGACAAGTTTTACTTCTACCGTGGTCTAGCGAACCCTAAGGTTCTAGATACCTCCAAGCTGGAATTTGGAGCTGACGTTACAGAAATCCTCAAGGCCGCAAATCTACCTTCTTTATTGGCTACTAATATTTCGAGAATCTTTAACCTTGAAGAGGACAACAGTGTTGTTCTGCCCTATACTTCCCAGATCATCAAGACCCACGAATTGGCGCAGCTGTTCGATAAAATGACTATCAATGAAGTCAAGGCCATGCGTGATGATATCGCAGTGATAGTTCCTCAGCTTCAAGCGATTCTCGGTGAGAAAGAACTCCAGCGTTTGTCTAAGGACCTCGTGGATACGCTTTCTACCAAGGTCGACAAACTTGTGGGACCTATGCGAAACGAGTACGTTACATTTCTAACAACAGAATTCGACATCAACAACAAAGAATCTGTGCTCAAAAAGAACAAGATGCTGGGCGCTCTACGAAAGGCTAGCAAGAATATCCAAAGCCCTATGGAGACGGTGATATCGAGCTTGACGAATATGATGTCGTCTCAGACGACTTCGAAGAGAACACATGATATGAAGAGGCTGCTTCGAAAGACGCAGATTAGCAATAATGTCGAGGCGGCCAAGTCAATGACCTTCGAAAGTCTAACAGAGCTGTTGGAGAACCATGCCCAGGATATGGGCGTCATGCTACTCAACATCGAGACGACGCCATACAAGGAGCTTTTAAGAAATCTGCAGGGCACTACCATAGACGCCAAGTAAGTGCATTGATTCTTTATTCGAGTATTTAAAGATGACTAACATTTTCCCAGGCCAGTTTGTGCTCTTGATGATCGGATCCTCCATCTCGACGGCTTCGATGCAGGCATCATCATGGAGCAGTCCCAGAGCGAACACCGCGGCCCTCTCCAAAGCCAGTCTGGCCCAAACCACCCCGTACTTGCGCTTCCTTACCTCAACAAGACCCGCGGAGAGGGCTCCATGCTCGCATTGGTATGTTGGGATGAGTTCGTCAACCTAAAGAGTCCGTATACAGTACGCTGGATGGAAAAGTGCAACGAGTCTCACATCGCTACGCTGCGAATCATGATGCGAGATACTTTGAGTCAGGCCGTGGCTTCGCGAGAATTTGGTTTCCAGGCTGGATCTCCCCAGATTGGACAATTGATGAGTTCGCTACTCATGGCTGCTATGGCGAAACTGGCAGGGATGAGAACTTCAGCGCCTGTTATTCTGGACACAGCAGAAGATACTGTTACGAGGTTGATGAGAGGTTTATTCGGCAATCTCATGACTATAGCTGGGTCTGGAGTGCGGCCTTTGAGTATGGTTTGGCAACTATTTGGTCTTGCTCCACAGTACGACATTCCTGTCTCTTACACTGATTGGGTATGGTATGAGAACGTCGTCGAGCTGTACCCCTACACCGGATGGCCATTGAAACAGTTCCAAGACAATCTCGCCAAGCTTCTTGACAAGATCATCCTGCGAGTCATCACCAAGAACGAAGACACTGCTCAAATCAAGGTGAGCGCCGCTCAAAATATGCTTCATTATTGCAGGCTTCGGAACATACAACTTGAGCATTGCCGCACCATCGTCACTGTATTCGAGAGGATGTTTACCAACGATGACGTGGATATCGCAGCTGTCGCTGGACGACTGCTAGAGAATGTCCCGAAAAGGCTCGAAAAGCAAACGTCGGGATTCACAAAGATGATCAAGTATCTGAAGCATTTATCCAATGGCGGCGAAAGACGTTGTATGGATGATCTCGTCTATGCGAGCGTGCACACAAAGCGCTCCGCAGCGTTCAAGGAACTCAAGACTGTGGTTGCTGAAGCGTGCAGGAAAAAGAACTGGGACAAGGCAAAGACGAGCTGCCAGGCCCTTACCGACAAACATAAGGAGATTGCCTCATTCTGGCAGGTTGAGGCAGAGAAGCTCAAGGTTCAGAACTTGCATACCTATCACGAATTGATTGGTGCAAACGTGTCAGAGGATGCAGACCAGGAGACAAAGGTCAAGACAAGGAAGATCGTCCAAAGGGTTCTAGATGATGCCGAGAAGACGCGAGTCCCCTGGCAAGTTGGAAAGGATGCAGAAAAGAATGGCATTGAGCCCCTTGACGAAGCCTTTCTCGAACTAGTCCTCACTGGAAAGAAGCCAGATGCAGTGGAGGAGAAGACATCTCAGGCCGTCATCGGATCGGCTGTAGTTGATGAAGGAGACTTCTCTCAGTTTGAGGGCGCTGTTCTTCCCAATTTTATCTCCACAATGGAGAAGGATCTTACCGCTCGAGACGTGTGCGGCATTCTCAAAGTACCCGCTTCTTCCATGAGGGTGTTTATCAAGGCTCTGAACCCTGATTTTGTGTGGGACGACTTAGGGCAGCGATTCAAGATTGTGGTTTTGGGACTTTTGAGGGACAGGACCAACAGGGTGGAGAGCAGACCTGCTTCCAGGTTGTTGCAGATGAAGTGAAGAATAACTTCGAGATGGACTAACATTGCTTGTATTTGTTATTTTAGTTAATGTCTATTAAATTATTCATTCCTTTCTACTATAAATCTGATTGCTGTGAAGCAATGTTCTACAGCTTCTGTGGCGGGGAGAGTCTGATATCTCTGTCAATTATTTGCATGGCTTGTAGACACTCCTCGTCTCTAAACCGAGGTGCCACAACCTGTATCGCGCAAGGTGCACCGTCGGTTGCTTCCGGAACATCTAAGCAGTGTTAGAAAAGTCATGAAAAACTCGGGATATGTCATCGCTCACAGTCTGGCTCAAAGGGAGTTGTGGCCTTGACGACTTCGCCATCGACAAGTTTGGACGATTTGCCGAAAGGAATAATGCCAGCGGGGAACTATTAGGTCAGTATAAGTTGTATGTATCTTTGAAGAAGGCTTTACTCACATCTAAAACATTCCACATCAAAGTATACACCGGGTTTCCATACGTATCATGCGGAACAGCCGTCGACGCTGCTCCTGGTGCGAGAACAACGTCGATACCATTATCGCGCCAAACCTCTTGCCAGGCCTTAGTGTATTCCAACTTGACCTCTCCCAAGCTGAACAGCTTATCGGCCAATTCAAGATCAGGACGAACAGGAAACTCTCCTTTGGAGAAAGGATGGACCAGTCTGGCTACCGAAGCAACGAGCGGCTCACCACATTCTCGAGAAATAGTGTCGGGATCGGGGCCGACCAAAGTAAAGTACTGGAAGCCGATTCTTGCACCATGTCCTGCGTTGTGCTTTGGGTTGGCGGGGATGTGAACGATCTTGTGGCCGACATTTGCAAGGCCTGATGCAGCTTTTGCCAGAGCACGGCGAACAGGTGGACTCAGAGGATAATCAGGGTCTTCGGCCATGACGCCGATGGTTAACCTCTTATCAGCAACACCACTGAGATCCCTCCATGGAACATCGGCGACGGAGGGGTCATAGTTCCAAGGTCTTTGACCCAAAGTGGTCTTCATGAATAATTCCAGATCTTTGACAGAGTTCGCCATGGGTCCACCAACTGGCGTCACGCCAGGCATATGGAGTCTGCGGAAAGGGTATTCTGATTGTCCGCCGAAAGGCACACGGTCTGATGTTGGTTTGAAGCCGTAGATACCGCAGCAGAGAGATGGAATGCGGATGGAGCCGGCAATGTCACTGCCAACTCCAAGCAGAGACCCTCTGAAAGCAATAAGGGCACCTTCGCCGCCGGTGGAACCGCCTGCTGTCAGGGTGGTTCTGTGAGGGTTGAGAGCGCGGCCGAAAATGTTGTTTTCTGAATCCGCCGTCTGCGAAGAGTGGGTTAGAAAGGGCCGAGGGTCGAAAGCATATTACGCACCATCATGGTTTGAGGAAGATTGGTCTTGCAATACAGAACCGCTCCTGCATCAAGAAGCAGATCGACTAGTGCTGAGTTTGTGTCTGGGATAGGTTGTCGAAGAAATTCGACATATCCAACCGTGGCATGATGACCTTTGACGACGTATGAATCCTGACTAGTTAGTACTAGTGAACTTGACGGAGTAGGCTTTGTTTACCTTGAGACTGATGGGAAGTCCATGTAGAGGGCCTGCCAACTTGCCGGTCTCTTTCAGCTGCTTATCTAGCTGTCTAGCTCGTTCAATACCCTCTTCGAAGAAGATCTCGGTCAAACAAGATGTCTGGGCAATATTAGTCCTCGTGTGTATCCAGTGACTAAATCTGACGTACCAATTGTTGAGCAAGACTAGCGCGCTTGGAGAAGGCGACGACAACCTCCTCTGAAGTGATTTCCTGACTGTGTATCTTCTCCAGTAATTCAGAAGCAGTGAAACTCTCAGTAATGTTGATCTCCTTGTCGGAAAGTAGTCCAGATTTGTGAACAGCCTTGGACTCTATCAGGCGATCGCCATCTTTCAAAGTTTCGAGCTGTTTTTCTGAAAGAAGCCATTCTTTAGGTACTGCTTCAACCTGCTTCTCGCGATGGAGAGCGGCAATGCTTTTCCAGCTTGTAGTAGCGGGCATTTTGATAACAGGATATGGCAAGTGAGTGAGTATGAGAGAGGAAAGATGACAGATCCGAGATTGTTTATCAAGAATGATGGGCAAAAGACAGATACGCGCGGTTTTTGTCCAGACTCTTGGCAAAAGAAATATCCGAGTCCAGAACCCTTGAATTACCCCCGCACGAAACATTCTAGACAGGGCAGAATGGATGCCGACGATGCATTGGCACTAACAAACAAGACGAGACCAGTCTTGCTAAACTAACTAACGATCTAACCGAAGCGCGTCCACCTTCTATATTGGGGTAATAAATGCGCCCGGTAATCGGCATATCTCAACGGTACAAACTGGGTCCATGATCGACATGATGCAGATGCATGTAAGAGCAACCCTTGAAATATCAAGATAAATGGTCGTCTCGACTTCCCAAAAGTAGTTACTATATTCTGAATATCAGTCACTATCACCTTCTCCAAAATGCCATCCAAGACTAGTATTCTTCCTGAAGCTACCGCTCATGTGCCCTCTCCCGGAAATGACTATTCTCATTCCGAACCTTCCTTGCCTCGGATGCGGATGCCACATCTTGAATTCATCTACCGCATCGTTGCCGACATGGACAAAGGCGGGGTCACGGCGATTGAAGGTGTAGACAGCACAGACAAGACTCGGCTGTATCTTCCTATCCAAGGAGGAACAGTGCATGGGCCTCAAATCAAGGGCATAATCGTTGATAAGAGCGGCGCAGACTGGGCCGAGGTGCTCAATCCCAAAAAGGTAACTATTTTGACCTTTATTATAGTTATCACCATGTCCACAGAAGGCAGACTAATAGAGAAGTGTCTAGTCTTTTATTCGCTTAAACGCCATGTACATGCTTAAAACAGATGACGACGTGCACATCCTTGTCAAAGTGCATGGAGTATACAGGACCGGTCCGGGGCTGGAAGATAAGCTCGGCGAGCAAGATACGGTTTTGCAGGACGATGTGGAGTATTTTACGCACATCAGATTTGAGGCACCAGGAAAGAGTAGATATGGATGGATGAATGGAGTCGTTGCTATCGGTGTCATGACTATGTGGCATGGGAAACCAGTTATTGATTGTTACCGGTTGACCAACTTTCCTGGCAGGGTTGCAGCGAATTTGTAAAGAAGAGATTGAATTAGATTGATTCCTTGAACTGGCTTGCTACCTGTAGCTAATGAACAAAGAATTCCATCAAAGTATCCCAACCACTATATTCACCAAGTCCAACCTATACTCATTGCTAAAACATAACACGTCATCAAATTTCAGATCGCTTTGCAACCAACTTCCAGTATCTCGGTGCCAAAGATGTACGGATCTTCTTGCCCCAGATAATCATGGGGATGAAAAGACATCCAATAGCAAAAGCAATAAGACCGGACAGGATGTACATATTAGACAACCCCATAGTGTTCATCCAGGGAACGATAGCGAAAGGAACAGCAACCGAGACGGCGTTGCGCATAAAGGCAACTCCAATAAAAGCTTCGGCTGTGAGCTCGCGATATGTGTCAATGACAAGAGTGAAGGTAATGTCACCATTGCCACCGAGTCCAAAAGCGAAGAAGGCGCCGCCAATGGCAGGATATATCCAATGCATTCCCTAAAAGTGTTAATAAACCAGACAGCTGTACTGTAGTTGGGATTACTCACTCGATCAGCAGTCACACCAAACATGATGATTCCACCAGCCATAAAAATGGTGGTAATCGCAAGAGGGTAAAGTCTCATCTCGGGTTCAAAGAGACCTCCGTTTCTTCGCGCCAACCGGACAATGACCCAGTCGGCAAATGGTCCACCGTAGAGACTTCCAAAGACGTTGCCCACAAACGGACCAAGAGCCATATATCCAACACCAGCGGTGGTAAAAGAATACGGAGGCGCAGAGAAGACGATGGAGGTAACTTGCATGAAAACAACAAGCCAACAAACTCCAGAGGCGAACTGCAGAGCTGTAAACATGACGTGGGGCAGGGTGATAACGTAAAGAGGCATCATGAACAGCTTGGGAAGAGACTCAGAGGTCGGGGTGGCAAGACGAAGACGATGACGCCATGTGCTCATGGGGATGCTGGGGTCGATTTGCGTAGCGATGCTGGTGACCCTTTCCATCTTGGTTTTTTCATCAGTGTCATCTTTGGATTCGGGACGCTCTGTTGGTGCGTCGTCGGTGCCGTTAGTCTGGCCGACGGTGACAGGGATATACTTTGTTTCCTCAAAGGCGACCAAGAACATGACAGAAAGAACGCTCAAGCAGATAGCCAGACTGTAGTAAGACTGTCGCCAGCCTTGATTAGCAGCTTGGGTGCCCGCAGCCATAGGAGTAAGAAAGGCGCCCACCATGACGGCAGTAAAGTAGATTGCATTTGCAGAGCCGCGGTGATGGACAAAGAAGAGGTCGGCGATCTTGAAGAGATGTTAGTAGAAGTACGGCAAGAGGGAATGAATATGCCTTACCGTCATCTGCACAGCAGTTTCATTGATAGCTCCAGAAAGACCCGTGATGATTTGTGTAATGATCAACTCCGCATAACTCTCTATCCTAGCACTCCACCAGGAAACAGCCGCAAGAACAATGCAAGACAGAATATAAGTCGGTCGACGTCCATACTTGATAGTAAACGGAATGAAGAACAAACATCCCAGTGCTAGACCAGCTATCTGCGCTGAGGAAGAGTAGGTAAGCTGTGTGATAGTAACGCCCATATCAACAGTCATCTGCTGCC
Organism: Fusarium nodosum; assembly: GCA_014898975.1. Lineage (NCBI taxonomy): Eukaryota > Fungi > Ascomycota > Sordariomycetes > Hypocreales > Nectriaceae > Fusarium > Fusarium nodosum. The sequence goes on along the minus strand of JAAVUE010000086.1, from coordinate 110,465 downwards.
AAAACACGGTTTGGATGGAGAGGTTGGTGAATGCGGCCACCGTAACGGCGATAGTGAAGCCGAAATTGACACATTTGCGCCAAAGGGACCAGTTCTAGAGTGGAACTTGTTAACCGATTGTGACGAGAAGGATTAAACTGGCTGATCTCACCAGTGGCTCATTGGGATCTGAGGAAGGTGTTGGTTGAAGGACGAAAGTTGACGCGTCGGTCGATGCTTCTGCTATGCTGGGTCAATCTCAAATTCGTGATGGCGATCATCAATGGGCAGGGGTATCCAGTTGTTGCGGGAACGTACCCAAGATCAAACGGACCTCGCCGGGGATAACCACGGGGTCGGAAGATGCCATGTCGATGATGATGATGATGATGGCAATAAAGGTAGATTTAAGTGAGTAGCAGAGAAAAGATGACGATCAATATAGAGAGATTAAATATGATGAATTGATCTGCTGCTTCTGCGCGAGGCGGCCAGGTTAAATATAACATGAAGTTGGAGGTTTGGAATAATGGGATAGAGTGGGATGCGAGTCAATCAATTGCCGACAAGGTGCCCAAAACAAGCAGGAGAGATCGCCCTCGTTAGATTATGTACAGCCACACCAACGCACACACACGCATGTGGAATATTGATGTGCGTGCGTGCATGCATGAGTGCCTCTTGGTGCACTTCAAGGCACGAGACAGACTTGATACATTCGCAGCCCTGACGTCGAGTCGCGCCCAACAGATTGTGAGACTTGTAACAAAGGGGGAGAAGAGAAGAAGAAGCAGAGAAGAAAACCAACAAGAAGTGGTCTGTACGCAGAAATTAACTTTGGCTAGTGAGCACTACAGCATGCAATCTGCCGCCTGACCCTTGTCGGTACTTGTCTTGAGCATCCCGGTCCACCGAGTTGTCACTAACGGACCCTGGCTAGACAAGTCACTCGCTTCGGTTCTCTTGTGTAAATCTTTGCTCTCCCCCCTCCCTCTTTCTTTGGTTGCTCCCTACTCTCCACGTTTCGACAGAATCAAGCCACCAACAGGACACGACCTGGTGGGTGACTGTGATAAGATGATCTGAGTCCGAGACCCAACAGACTAAACTCGATTGAGTACTTTGTTGCGCGGCGCCTCTTTCACCCCTTTTCGGTCTATAAACTCTCCATGCGCGCCCCCGCAAACAGCAAGTTCGCTTTAATTTTCCCACTCTCTCCCCTCTTTTTGGGTAATCCATCCAATATCCCTGAATTGCCGATACGCGGCCAACAGATCGATACACAACCTACGGTTACGAGCTTAGCACTATTCTTATCATTCGTTCGACCTATCTCGTTTGAGCCCATTCTTTTTAAGCCTCCCCGCAGATCTTGTACCCGAAGCTAGTTGTCCAAACCGCCCCAGGGCTAAGGAAGGGTTCAGGGCCAGAGGTTGGCACCTGGGTTATCTCTAGGTAGAAGAGACTTTGGCCATGGCCCGCTCACGCGGAGGATGCCTGAATTGTAAAGCACGGAAGCGCAAATGCGACCAAGGACGTCCAGAGTGTCAGGCTTGCTCCCAAAGAGGCATGAGATGCCAGGGATACTCTACGCCCTTGAGATGGGTGAATGGTGTTGCTTCTAGGGGACGTTTCGCAGGAGCCTCCATCCCCGACGCGTCATTCGTTCAGCCTCCCACGCTACCTTATCCTCAGCAACAAGAGCAACCCCAGTATCCTCATAGCGTTGCTGGTAGCAATCCAGATATGTCAATTGACTCCGAGAACTCCCTCTCTGGAGTGACATCGAATCACGACCCCTCCAGCACAGAGTCGTCGACGGCATTTTCGCCCCGAAGCGCGACAGGCGTACCAGATCCATCAGATCGGATCTTCAAGAGATGTCATTACTCCTTCTCCTCTTTTCATGTTACCGACCTCGGTAACTAAGCGGATAGTAACTAAAACTTGGTCTAGTCATGCGCAATGGGCTCAATCAGATGTACACGACGGAAGCGAGTTCCTGGATCAAGCCCTTCTTCGAGGAGATGGCGCTCCAGAGCCCGGCCCTTGTCATGATCGCTGGCGCCATACAGGGCTACATTGATGATGGCATGTCGGTCAAGTCAATGGAGTACGTCGATTTGGCTCTGCAGACGTTTCGTCAGGAGCTTACTGCCCGGTTCGAGAAGTTCCATGTCGCGACTGTGTGTGCTGGGTTGCTCGTCTGCACGCTATGTGTATGTCTACGATTTTTCACTCTTACATCTTACGTTTATCTGCCCTGTCCTTTTGTTCTTCTGTACCCATAAGCACCTGTTTCTTGGTGTGTACTTGCTGACTCTAGTGTAGTTGCTTCAAGCAAAAGAATGGACCATGTACCTCGAACTCATGGTAAACGTATACGACTTGCGGGACAAGCTGAAAACCCCAGGTCAGATCCCCATTGAAAATCTCTATCATCAGCACATTCTTGAAGTCCTGGGTGTCATGGACCTTCCCTCCATGGTCATTGGTAGAGTCGGCCCACCCATTGGTGTCTGGAAGCTCCTTCGCCGTCTTCAGGATGACACACAAGACGGTCGGGCCGATGGCATTGAAGTTGTGTCAGGTGTCCCGCGATCATTACTAGACATATTCGCAGGTCTCGTCGAAAACGATCCAGAGTATACAGAAGGTCGCTTCTGGGCATGGCCTGGCGACATAGGTGAATCACTGCAAGTGCACTACTGGGAGTCCTGGAAATTATCGGGTATCCTTGAAGTCCGTCGTCGTCAGAGAATGGATCGAAAAGCAAGGGGCATCCTTGACCGCTTGGACGAGACGCCCAAGAACTTTCCCAGCACAGAGATTGTACTGTGTCGGCTCATTGCGTCAATAGATGCTCTCCTGAAAGCTTACGAAGAGCCTCGCAACCAGCACTTGCTTGTACATAATGGTTTGACGTATCCTGTTCTTGCCGCCGGTCTGGAGGTTCCGCTGCTGAAACTACATCCTACCTGGAAACGGACGGTGGAAGATGTGAAGAGATCATTTGCTACTGACACTGTTGAACTGATCAAGGTTATGTTTGAGTTGATCGATGCGGCGTGGGAAGATGGCACTTCGACATTCGACATTGAGAAAGCGGCACGAGAAAGGAATGTGGAACTTGCTATTTTTTGATTACCCATAGGAAAGCAGGCGCATGATATCATGTAACAATATACACTATTCATTATCTATTATCATCTATGGCATTGTTAACGTTAACCCAACAGCTCCACAGCTGATTCTTTCTTGTTTATTTCCCAATGAAAGAAGCAACTCGGTCAATAAGTGATTCAGTGTACTCGGTTTCGGGAGCACTGTAGTCCACTGTGTAGAACGACACAGACGCCTTTCCATTCTCAACAACGTACGTCTCACCGGGCAGCGAGCAGTTACCATTGATGCAGGCGTTCACACCCGCAGCATAAGGCTTGATATTAGCCCACGTGAATGTTCCCTTCTCCGGATCAAGCACCGCTTCGTTAACGTGCGCATTGCCCGTGAATCTCGTCTGCACGAATTCGGGGTCGTGGTCCTTTTCGGTCAGCACGGGAAGATTCACGCTGACACCGTAACCGATGGGCAAGAGAGGACCGTTCTTGGCCGCTGTGGCAATAAAGTTCTCGACAAATTTGACAGAGGCTTGGGCAGCCCATGTGGCTGGGTTTGTGCGGTTTTTCACTTCGAAGTAGGGGACTTCTTGATTGCTCGCTGAGATGGCAATTGCGGGAAGTCCACGGTTTGTCGCGGCATATCTACGGCCCAATTAGTCTTTTACCAGTTTCAAGACAGAGCATTGATCAGGACTTACGCAGCGCCAGCAGTACCTGATAGTGTCCAGACGAAACCGCCCAGGTTAGTTCCATAGTTAGGACCAGTTACCTAAACATGTGAGCTTTAAGATTCAGTTGATAAAACCCAGTAATAAAAGAACGTACCACAAGGTCAGGAACGCTAAAGTTGGCATATTGCGGCAGCACGTAGTCGAGAGCAACAAATGTGCATGCAGCAGGAGTGCCATTGTAGTACCAAATCTGGCTATCCTTGGGGTCACTTCCGACCTAACAAACCCTGTCAGTCTCGTCACATGCTGAATCGTGTACTTTTTAGCCCTACCGATGGTGCACCCTTGGGAATGAGGTCATATTGAGAAGGGCCAGTCAAATTGCCCTCGGCGGTGAAATCAGAGGTACCACCCTTGCCACTTTGCTTGGTGGCTGGTGCAACGAGCCAGACTAGTCAAGATGTGTCAGTTATGGTGTCTCTGGAAAAACGAGAGAGCCTGGGTACCATTGTGTCCCTTTTCCTTGAAAAGGCGGTACATCTCACGCAAGTTTCCAGAGCCAAAGCCATCATCATTGTTAAGAAGGATGTTGAGAGCCTGTGAGGATGAGAACAGAGCTGCTCCGGCGAAGATAGTTGACAGACGCATCTTGACTCGACACCGTTATGGTGAGATGGAATTGTACTTGTTGTAACAAGGCAAAGAAGAGGAGGATATTCAGAGAAAGAGTCAATTGAGAACTGATGATCTTTTATCTATAAACAACATTGGCGGAGTACGGCCGTGTCCGTTATCGCAACTGCCAAGACTTCAAAAGTTCCCTATTCCTTCGCTATGTATCTAAGGCTCGCGTGCTCTCCTTCCAAACGTGGATAAGGTTATGTTGGGATATGAGCTCTGGGGGAGGTGGTTGGTGGATGATAACGTTAGGGATGCGATATGTTTTCATCAGCAAGTCTCCCAGATCTGGCTATAAAAAGCTAGTGCCATAACTCCAGACTAATGTTATCTCTTTATCGTTTTTTAGAGCGGGGTTTGGGGTTGGGATCGCCAGAGCTTGCCCGGCTACACGGCTCAAAAAGAACCAGCTAGCCTTGGGCAGGGAAGAAAGATAACCCGTGTCTCCGGACCTCCGAACGTGTTTTCATGCAATGAATGCTGGTTTATAATAATGATGCTCTCTTTTCGTCTTCTGTCGGGGCTATCTCTTGACTTGACTCTTCGAGGGCAGTTTCGCGAAGGTTTGTGGTGTCTCACAGTGTGCAATACTATTCGTTCTGCAAGACATCATCTGTTTAGGTTTCGACATGAGAGGTGGTGAAAACAGCCTCACGGGCTCACTGGTATTGGTAATAGGTATTTGTTTACCTTTGAACGACTTCTGAGCCTCAGTACAAGAGAAATACATTCATTGCAATCGTAGTATTGCAATTGTAGTGTTGGCTATCGACACCTTTTTCCAATCGTTTACCCTATACATGATGACTCATCACAAAAGCTCCAGTCAACCGGCGGATATTGGTCTTCAAACTTTTCAATCACGACCAAATCACGGTAACGATCAAATTTCATTGTCAAAATGGACGCAAATACGGCTTCTGGCCTCCCACCTAACGTGGTCATATTCTCTCCTCAAAACCCCTCATCCGTCAACTCGCTCCTTCAAGCAGGCATTTTTACCCGCCTCGTTACCAGCGCAAGCACCACTCCTGAGAAACTTGGCGCCCTCAAAAATCACGCTGGAGTGAAAGACGAATTTTGCTTGTTCCACCGAAACGCTGTCCTCATTTTTGACGCGGGTGAGAACGCAGATGTGCACCATGAACACTTCCGCACTATCTGTCTTGCGCTGAAGGAACTGGATATCGGATTGGATGTGGCAGGCTGCATAAACGATGCGACGGATTCTCTGGCAGCTGGGTTTCAGCTTGACAAGGTGAACGACAAGTCGGCACTTGTCATTGATCTTGTGGAGCAGGATGAGGACAGTGACGAGGAGGAGGAGATGTTTGTTATGTGAGGATCTTGAATGGTGAAATATTTTAGAGGAAGCTAGGGCCGAACAAAAAAGATGACGTCTTAGTGTTATTGTGCAAAAATAAATGAATCAGGAAACCCGCTCAGAAAGGATAGGAATCGAGTCGCTATTTTCGTCATGTCAATTCTCCGTCGACAATCTTTCTGACCCCCCTCAGAGACCCGGTTAGTGGTCAGCCTGCCAAGACTCAACTGGATCTAAGCCCTGTGAGCCTTGCAAACAGCCCTGCTTGACCCCTACTACACCTACATATCATGCGTCAACACAAGAAATAAGCAGCTTCCAACAAACCCCTCATCAACTCCAACAGGACAAAACATCCCCGCGATGGAGGCAGCAGGGCTTGCGATAGGAATCGTAGGCATCGCTGGACTTTTCAATACCTGTCTAGATTCATTGGCAAGGTTTCAATCGTACAAGTCTTCCAACACCGATTCTCACGTTCTCGATACGCGGTTCCGCGCTGCTACAACAAGATTCGAGCAATGGGGCGCTAGTGTAGGAATATCACAAGGACGACTTTTACCAGATCATCATGATGGATTGGATGACGAAAATACGGCGGGCGTTATTCATGATATTCTCCATATCATTGTCAAGACCATTTGCGAGAATGGCAACACGCAGCAGACTTCGCACCAAAACGAGCGGTTTGCTGGTATCTTACAATCGAGGCGAAAGAGACTCAGGTGGGCTCTTGGAGGCAAGGAGGATCGCACCGAGCAGGTCGAAATATTTGAAAAGTTGGTGCAACAGCTGCATAACCTGGTTTCGGTCGACCACAAAAACCACAAGCATTCTGAAGAGCAAAAGGATGATGGCTGGTCTGATGTAAGGCAAATCCTGCTCAACATGGAGCAAGGGATGAAAAGTAAGCCACTACGTATATGAGTGTCTGTAAACTAACAAACTGTACCCAGACGAGACGCGACGTGATATCTACTCGTGGTTGGGTATCCCCTCTTCTAATGATAAGTACCAAGACTCTTTGGACCAACGAGTCGAAAATACATGCAGTTGGATCTTTGATCGGCAGGAGTTTGAGACTTGGCTGTCTCCAGAAGACCCAACCTCTCCAGGTCTTCTCTGGATCAATGGGCCCGCAGGATTCGGCAAAACAGTCCTTTGCGCCCGTATCGTGCAGCATCTATCTAAATCTCTTGCTTCACCTGTTTCCTACTTCTTCTTCACATCCGACCTTGGAACTCGAGATACCCCCTACTTAGCGTTACGATCCTGGATACAACAGGTGGCTGACGTGCACCAATATGCTTTCGAATGTGTCCATCGAGCTTGGGAGGCTTTCCCCACCGAAAAAGCTTCTCGCAGGAACTTGACCGATCTTTTCGTTGAGATCGTAGAAGCTGTACCTGGATGCACATTTATCGCTGACGGATTGGATGAGTGTTCACAGCTTGAAATCGGTGACTCTTCGCTCGCTCAGTTTCTTTCCGATGTGATGCAAGCAGTCACAAACAGTAACGCGCGACTCTTGTTTGTCAGTCGAGATGAGCCACAAATCAGGAACGCATTGGAGGAGAACGCACTGGAGCTCTTCACAGAGTATAGAATTATCCCAGACGACGTACGATGCGATACCACAGCGTTCTCGCAGTCTGTTGTCGATAAGAAGCTATCCAACAAGAGTGAAGATATCAGAAAGGCCATTTCAGAAGCAATGACGAAAAGATGTGAAGGCCAATTCCTGTGGATCCGGATGCAAGAGGAAACACTCAGAAAAGGCATGAGTAAGAAACGGCTGCACGAGGCTGTAGAGAACACACCCCCAGGACTTGATCGTCTTTATGATCATAATTGGAAGAGAATCCTGGAGATGTCGCAGTGGGAGAAAGACCGGGTCTTTGCCCTGCTACGCTGGGCTGCATTTGCGAGGCGGGCTCTCACAGTCTGGGAGATAACAGAAGCTGTCCTGATCACACAGTTCGAAGAACTAGACCCGGATGAGTATCCTGATGAATATGACGATGAGTACGTCAAGACAGAGATAGTTGGACTGTGCGGCCCTTTACTAGAGGTGAAGAACATGTCCGTTCACATACCTCACTTTTCGGTACGCCAATACCTTGGAGAGCACCTCCCACTACCAAGCTGGATTCAGCACAACAGCCAACTCCAAAGTTCTTACGAAGCATACCACCACACAGTTATCGCCAGAGCTTGTCTTCAGTATTTCAATCAGCCTCAAGTTTGGCATGAAAAATACAACCCGAATATCACTGCTAGAAGCCTTCGTTGGTACGCTATAGGAGCATGGGTGAAGCACATGGCGGACGCCTTCCAGGATGCTTCTGTTTGGGAACTTGCCACAGACCTAATGAGGGAGGAGAACCTCGTCTGGAAACTATTTTCCGAGTATGTGGCCGCAGCCATGAATAGGCAACACAAGGAAGACGGGGAGCCAGAAAATCACCAACCACCTTACCCTCTCGAGTATGCCTTGGGCTATAGGTGGAAGGACATGGCTAACCACCTCGTAAGCGAGGTAAATGCGAACAGACGAGGATCGTATGGAAGCACTCCGCTTGTGCAAGCCTGTACTGCCAATCTGCCTGAGACAGTAGAGAAGCTCCTCCAAGCTGGGGCCGACGTGACACTGACATACCCCGAGACACATACGCCTTTGCACTGTGCGGCTTGGCACGAGCTTGAGGAAATAGTCAAAATATTACTGAGCCATGGAGCAGACCCATCTGCGCAAGACGATTCTGGCAGGACACCGCTTCATGTAGCTTCAATCAAAGGAAACTTAAGTTGTTGCGAACATCTAATCAGAAACGGTGCAGATTTATCTAAGAAGGAATTCCAGGGGATGACTGCTTTGCATATGGCGTGTTGTGAATCTGGTCATAGTGATGTGGCCAGACTAATACTGGAAAACGGACCTGATGGCATGGTACTGGAACAGTGCTCTGCGGGACCTCCGCTGCATTTCGTCTGCAGCATAGGCGATACCGACATGGCAAAGGTCTTGCTTGATTATGGCTGCGCTGCATCATTTAATGTTGTCAATTCTAACGGTGCTACAGCACTCATGATAGCTGCTAGTAAAGGTCACGTTGACCTGGTCAACCTACTCCTTGACCATGGGGCAGAGGCTACGCTATCAGCTGCGACACATAACGGCGGGATGACATTGCTGCATTTGCTTTGTATGATGGAAGATTCGAGGGATTTGATCAAAGTAGTCCTTCGTCCAGGTATTGAAGAATCCATGTTCGTGACGGACAGCAAGGGCCGTATACCACTACATATTGCATCACAGCTTGGGAGGGTCAACGCGGTTAGGTTAGTTCTTGATTACGCACAGGAAAAGACAAGAACCATGCTTGAAGCTAAGAAGGCGTTACTCCGTACCCCATTATGGCTCGCAGCGCGGAATGGTCATGCCGATATTGTCAAGGAACTGCTCGATCGAGGAGCTCAGGAAACGATTGCCGTGGCTTCTCAGGACAAAGAGACACCGTTGTGGATTGCCTCCCACTACGGCCATGTAGATGCCGTCAAGCTCCTACTTGAACACGGCGCCGAATCGACTATAGCAGTCGCTGATGTTAATGGCGAGACGCCCCTATACGCTGCGTCGCTTGCGGGTAATCTGGAGATTGTCAGGATGCTTCTCTGCCGTGGCGCCGAGTCAACCATTGAAACTGTGGATGTCCATAATGAGACAGCGCTATACGCTGCCTCAGATACAGGTCAGGTGGAAATCGTCAGAGAGCTATTGGCTCACGGCTCAAAGTCGACTGTTACAACCATGACCGCATTTGGTAACAGTCCATTATATGCTGCATGTAAAAGCGGCAAGCTCGATATTGTCAAGCAGCTTCTCGATCATGGCGCTGAGACAACCGTTTCCATTGCAAATGACAAGGGCAACACGCCACTTCATGAAGCGTTATATGGCGGTCATATTGAGATGGTCAAGCTGTTATTCAAACATGGAGCCGAGTCGACCATTAGGACAATTGACGAGAATGACGATTGTCCCTTGTATTTGGCAGCATCCAAAGGAGACGTTGGAATAATAGATCAACTGCTTCAGCATGGCGCTGAGGCAGATATTGCAACTCTGACCAATGATAAAAGACCAACAACTTTCGCCGCAGCCGAGAGTGGTAGCTCAGAGGTTTTCCAAAGATTACTCGGGTATCCGGAAGCCGAGCCGACTCTGATGCTTATCGACGAGTACAACAAGAGCGTTCTTTTTGCTGCCTCGGCGGGAGGTTGCGTCGAGATCGTGAAAGAGCTTCTCAATCGTGGAGTAGGGAAGCACATAGCTCTCGCTGCAAATTCTGGAGACACACCTCTATCCGTTGCCTCACATAATGGCCTTGCCGACATTGTTACGCTCCTTCTATCTGTCCCTGGAGTCTCCGTCAACCACGCCAACAATTATGGTGTCACTGCACTGTTCTCTGCGGCTCGCTTTGGTCACATCGAAACGGTCAAGGCCTTGTTGTCCAGTCCAGATATCGAACTAGACTGTGAGAACTGGAAGTGCCTTACACCTCTACACGCGGCAGTAGCTAATGGCCACGTTGAAACTGCCAAACTCCTCATCACAAACGGTGCCTCCATTGTTGCATGGCCCACAGTAGGGCAGGATTTGTTATGGTGGGCACAACGCACAGGAAATCCCGATATGGCAAAGCTACTCCGGTCAAATGGACTGACTGAAGCCAGTCTGGGCCCCTTCCGATATTTTCGCAGAAAAGCTCCGAGGGATGATGCTGCGACTGTTGTCTTTGATGTCCAACTTGGGTACTGTGATGTTTGCACACTGACTGTTGAAGACGACAAGGGATATGGCTGTAACAAGTGCTGGCGGGAGTTTTGGGAAGATCCTCTGATTTGTCCAGAGTGCTTTGATAGAGAGTACGATGTGTGCATAAACGAACATGCATTGGTACAGAGAAAGAAGCTGGACTATTGAATACAATACACTAGCCACATAACAGTTTTGCTGTGCCCAAGAATCTCAAAGACAAGTTGCCCGGCGTTAAGCGAAGCGGGGGTCTTTCAGCTCCGCCACATTTGTCCACTTATCAAAACGCCTGAGACATAAATACCATCTTCAGAACAAGCTACAGATCAAAGCGTGGGGACGACATTTAGCATGGACTCCAATAGGCTCCAATACGATAGCGCAATGCATCTTCCTTGGTCGGCGCATTCTCGTCCACTCAAAAAAATTGGAAGCGTGTGCCATCCCCAGCCACTTACGGCATGCTTGACAGGTCAGCGTTGACTCTCAGTTTGCTTTTATTTGACTACAAAGATCACAAATCTTACAACTTCAATACTTTGTTGCACAGCTCAAACAAAATGGTTGCCAGAACAGAACCTCCAAAGCAAACCAAAGGTTTGTACTCCTATTATGAGAATCTACAGACTATCATCACTGACTCTTCTCGGTAGTATGGGCTACTCTGGTGACAGATACAAACTACTTGAAGGGTGTCTTGACGCTCAACCACCGTCTCCGTTGTGTCAAGTCAAAATATCCATTACTGGTTCTCTATACGAGTACGCTCTCAGAGGCCGGTCTCGATATTCTCAAGAAACGAGACATTAGGACACTAGGAGTGCAACGCATATCACCAACCACCTCTCAAGACTACCTTGAAGATTCACGGTTTTCCGAGTGCTGGACAAAACTAATCGCCTTCTCGCTCACTGACTTCTCACGAATCGTTCTTTTGGATTCTGATATGTTGCCACTTCACAACATGGATGAGCTGATGGATATTGAGCTGGATGCTCCCCCTGACGAAGCTGGAGATGTGTTTCAGAGCAACAGGCTCTTTGCTGCTTCCCATGCGTGCACTTGCAATCCGCTACGAAAAGCGCATTATCCACCAGACTGGGTACCCGCAAACTGTTCGTTTACAACACAGCACGACAAACCCGAGGTTGCTCAGACCCATGGAGCTAGTCTATCAACAGGCTTGGGCAAACTAAACAGCGGACTTCTCGTCATCAACCCTTCCAAGAGTCTGTTCACCCAGATCCTCGCCAAGATGGAAGAACCAAGCTGCTCAGAGTACAAGTTCCCCGACCAGGATCTTCTTGCAGATTTATTCGAGGGCCGCTGGGTGGCCTTGCCATATATCTATAACGCTCTCAAGACCATGCGCGAGCCTAGCGTGCATGGGACAATCTGGCGTGATGATCGGGTGAAGAACGTCCACTACATCCTGAGTCCCAAGCCTTGGGATGAGTTGGGGGCTGATGGTTCGTGGGGTGGTGGGCAGGAAATTCACAAGTGGTGGCATGATGCCTACAAGTCGATGGTTGCAGAGGAGAAAGCTTTGGGTTTGTCGTAACTCGAAATTGACTGTAACGGAGTTTATAGAAAGTCTAATTTTATGTTTAAAGGTTTCTTGGTGTAAATCATACCACGTCTCTTCTCTTTTCCTTGACTCAAACCGTCCCCCGGAGACACCACATTGGGTTTTCTCACGTCGGAATCCTCGTCACCGGGCCTTCCTCCTTGGTATCCAGACCTTGTCAAAATCGACTTCGATATTGTATTTTTATCTACGCAACTATAATTGGCCTTCGGCGAGAGGAGTCACAGCCTGCCTGATCATTTTAAGAGCTCTATTGCTGCGGAGACACCATTCATAAAGTTAAACCTAGTAAATCTCCGAGTCATGGCCGAATTTTTCCACAGCCGTAACCATTCGTTCAAGCCCCTCAAGTAGATACGTTTTTTCATGAGCAAAGACGATGCGGTACCAGCCAGACAAATCAGTCCCAAAGTCACCGCCAGACGCGACAAAGATCTTTTCCTTCAACAATGCCTCCGTCATCTTCGCTTCCGTTGTCCTCAGAGCAGCGCCAGCGTCTTCTTGTTTCAAAACTGAGTTGTCTATCAATGTTCTGTTGGGCGCAAACAGATCAGCCCATACAAAGAGTCCCGAGTTGGAACCCTCTCTGTAAGGAATATTGTGGTTAGCCAAAAACTCGGTTACTATCTTGTAGTTCTCTGCCAACCGCAGTCTATTTGTCTTGATGAAGCCTTCGAGAAAGGTATCGTCCGAGAGGATACTCGTGGCGGCAAGGTCGGATAGCGATGAGGGACCGGAAAACTCGGAGTTTGCTACACAAGCACGCATGAAGGCTTCATTGCGGGTGATCAGACAACCGATTCTTATGCCGTTCGCACCAAAATCCTGGAGCTGTGTCAGATTTTACAAATGTCCCTTTCGGGTCCTGCTACAAACCTTGCTCATCCCCCACATGACATGGACAAGATTTACATCGATCAATCCGCTGGTGTTGATTGAAAGCACTGACGTGAACTCGGGTGCATCAGGGGCCTTTTCGTTTTTCCAAACTGACAAGGCGTAAATTTCGTCACTAAGGAGGTGAAGGCTGTGCTTCTGGCAGAGTCTCATGTATGCCTGCAGGACTTCGGAGGTATAACAACGGCCTGTCAGGGAGTTAGATAACACTCCATTTGTGTAGTGGATTGACTTGACCTAGAGGGTTATGTGGGTTGCATAGGAGCAAGACCTTGACACGAATACCCTGTTCTTGCGCGTTGATGAGAGCCTTCTCATAGAGTTCCACAGCCTCAAGACTGAACGGGTCTACATCTCCAAAATACACACCGACAATTTTTGCCCTGTATTCAAATGAGCAATGTGGGCTATGAAAGGCTTGGTGACTTACTCAACCCGATAGCCAAAGTCGATTGGGAAATTTCCGTAGTGAGGCCTACCAAGCAAAACACCATCACCCTTATCGCAGAGCGAGAAGCCGCTAAGCTCAATCGCCTGGCCTACACCTGAAGTGACAATAAGCTGGTCCTTGATCACGGCTTCGTGCGAATTGAAGTTTCGATTGATGAATCGCGCAAGGACATCTCGTAGGCGATGGGAACCGGAGAAGCCGTCTCCGCAAGTAAGTGAGTGGCTGTTGACGGTAAACTTGAGGCAAATCAGCACTCATCGGACATTGACAGTCTGGGATTGTTACATTATCTGTCATGTGCTGCATCAACTCTTTGTGCATGAGAGTCTATTGGCCGTTAGCGGATGGACTGTCCTGGTTGTGTCATGTTGATAGCTACATTCTCTGCTACACCAAGACTAACGAAACCGTTTCGGTTCGTCTCGGGATGCCATAGATCAGAAAGTATATCCAGCAGCGGCTGTCTATAGGCTGGTGATGCAAATACCTCGCCTCTTGCAGAAAGGTTCGCATGCGACAGCGCCATTATCACTCAGATGATCTTAGCGAAGTCTGTATCTTTAGTCTCTTCCTCTTCAAGGGACTGCGGGGACCTCTTAAATATCATTGCGTTCATATAAGGAGCGGAAGGATTGGTATGGTTGCGTAACCTGTACCGCCAAGCTCGTTGTCACCTGAAGGGCGCAGCACATGACATCACTGTGTATGTTAATCAGGATAACGCATCGCTCAATGTGTTGTTTTGATTGTATAAATCACCAGTATCTTGGATTTTATCATTCTTTGATAGATAGACGATGTGTGTTGCCACACATCCCATGAGAATGCAACTAGTCTGAATCTTCCCCTGCAGCCCAGGCCGAATACCTCCGCGATGGTTCATAATTAAACTCAAACCCAATTTTCTTCAACTTCCACATCATGACTTGTCCCACGGCCCCTTCTTCATCCTCCCTCCACTTCTGACGTCCCCAGCTATCATCAGATCCGCCCTCACGGCGAAACCTGCATATACCAAAGTCTATCATGAAAACTTGGTACGTATCATTCTTGGGAACAACCATAAAGTTGTCGGGCCGGACGTCCTCGTTGAGAATGTCGTGGTCGCCGAGAATGTTGACTATGGCGATAGCTTTGTCGACGATGCCTTGCCAGGACGATTTGGGTGCCTTGTGGATCATATCGGTCAAGGTGAACCCATGTAGATACTGCAACAGGATCCCTTTTGATTTGTAGAGTTCGCGCTGTTTTATGCTGAGGGTCTTGGGAGGATCGTTGTCGAGCTCGACGGTACCGAAAAAAAGAGGAATACATTTTCCCTGATAAGCTCGGAGGCGGTTGTATGCTTCACATTCGCTGTCAAAGCATTTTCGCAGTTCATTGTTGACATGAGCCTCTTCTTGGACGGTATCCCAGTAGTCCTCGGTGTTGTTTTTAAAGTTTGGTACAGTCCGTAGATCCTCCAAAAACCTTTCCACCTTTCCGGATTGCAAGGCTTGCACGAACTCATCCTCGATATCTTCGGACCATGCCTTGGCAAAATGGTCTTTGCGCATCTGCTCCGCACCTCTCCGATCAAACATCTTCAGGAACTGCTCATTGCCCTGATTCTCAACCAGGGAGCCTGAGACTGTCTCCACCACTGCTCCACAGGATAAGGTCCGTGGGAGCTGTTGTTGTTTAATCTTCACTTGTATGGGCGTCGACTGATGGTTGGAAATGTCGGGGGAGTTGGCCTTCAAGTCGAGGATACTTCCAGTGGGGTACAGGAGATCTGCCAAATTCGATGCCTGCGATTCCGAAGTCGCCATCTTTATCAGGTGCAAGCGTTGTTTGTTTGTCCTTGACTGTTTTGAATTTTTGGTAGCTTGTGGTTGCTAGAAAATGTGACCGATGACGCCGTTGAAGTCTTTGGTACTTGGATGATAGATTGGATGGGGATGCTAAGTGTCATTTCACAGGGGGGGGTTGTGGTATTTATATAGTGTGAAGTTGAAGCATAAAAAGGTCGGTGCTGTGCGTACAGAAATTACTTTCTGAGTCACCGGCGTGTTACCTTAGGGTTCAGCTGTATGGCCAAGCGACCAAACATAATAAAGGTTAGCCATCATGGCATAAGCTTAGTATGATTCACTGAGATTTGATAAGCAAAATTAGAATTGACCTTGTACCCAAGATGAATGCACAGATAGATAAGGTTCAGATTCTGGTTCGAGCCAGAGACAAAATATTGAGGTTCATCCGGCTCAACTTACACGAGTGTTGTTAGACAGGAATGTTTTCATTACAAGCTATAGTCAAACATTCCCAGCCCAGTGCTTCCTCCTTTCACCTCTCAAATGCTTGCACTAAGAGATCTTCGAACCTCGAACCGCAGCTAATGAATCTTTGTGAAGCAGTAAACTGACTTAGCGTTACCAATGACGGGCTCGTAGTTCTCGACGCGCCAACCTCCCACTCTTCCTCAGTTTCAGCATCCCAAAGGTGCGTCCTTACATCAAACGGCAACGCCTCAACACAAAGCGAATGCATTGCGTAGCCTCTCTTCAATGAGCTATGTACTGCGAGAAGTATGTTGCATACCATAATAGTTCGACGAACACTTTCAGAGAATAGCCATGCTTGCCAAGGACTCAACGTGCTTGGCAACTGGATGGGCGCATGCTGCCAGAGCTGATGCGTGAGCGCCCACATATCTTCGTTATCGCGTTCTACTTGGTCATCGGATGTGTCTTTGCAGATAAGAAGACGGACGATCTGTGCGAGACTTATTGCTTGAGCGTAGGCTAGTGTGTCTCCGAATGAGGAAGTGCGTGTTGCTGAACGAAGTAATCGGCGTATTGTGGACCGTAGGGCATCGAGCCGATGGGTTGCGAGATAATTGCCACCGATCTGGTAGCTATAACATATATCTCGGACCCGCTGAAGTTGATGCGGTAGACTTGGCGAATATATGCCAGAATGAATGAAAGCTGTTTTGTTGTTCTCTGCAAACTCGGCCGGGAAACCCTGTAGAATGTCTGATAACTGGTGAAGCGTGGCTGAATCGAAAACGCGCACGACTTCAAGATGCAAGGGGTTGAAGATGCAAACTCCAGTACTCTTGGGTTTGCTGACGATACTAGACTCGTGAATATGTAATGCTGTAAGTGGAGGACGAGATCCTCGATAATACCCGTCACGGAGAACTTGTCGGATGCGCATTTGTAAGCCAGTGTCCAGCTCCCCACTAAGAACAAGAGACGATAAGTCCTTTCCATTTAAGAGGCTAGTCAATACTTTGGAGTCTTTGACAGGCTTAATCATGCTCGTATGGTGTAAACCAGCAGCTGCAGGGGCTGGTTCGTTGATGTAGCAGCATTTGATACGCTTGGTGGAGCATCTTTCGCAGCATGGGGTGGCGAGATTGCACCGGCGCCTGGCTTTGGCGCAAGCTTGGCAGGATCTTTGGAGAAGTGTCATCGTTGCTGTCAGGTCACTAATAATTCAGGTTGGGAGCATGGGTATTGTTTGATGTAGGAGACATTCTGCGGTCAATTGATGTTGCAATACGGACGAACACGTTATCTTATCAGTTCCGTTCAAGCGCTGGCACCCGAAAAGGAATAGTCTCCACGATGGATCCGTCAGAAAGAGGTTTAGACTCCACCAAATAGTCTGTAGGTGCAATGAGTTTGATGCTTGATTCCACGTTATGATGATGATGAAACGACTGAGATGCTGATAAATACAAGAGAATTTGTCAAGAAGAGAGACACTTGTTACAGAGATAGACAAGACTATAAGTAACCGGTTTTGTCTCACTCTTTGTCAACGTTCGTGCTCGTAACTCTTCACGAAAACACCATCACTTACCCTATTCGATACGTACAGTCGGACACTTCTTACTTTACTATTCCGACATGACCACTCAAATCAAGAATATTATGATCCTTGGGGTATGTGTAGTTCCTTTGTACTCGTGGATAAACAATTAACGTAAATGACTACTAGGGTCGAGGAAACCTTGGGCCCTACCTCATTTCCTCCCTTATCAAAGCCGGCTTCAATGTCTCCGTTCTCAGCCGCGCAATTTCAATCACCACAGACGAAAAGTTCCATGGCGCTACAATTGTCAAGTCTGATTACACCATAGAATCACTCATCCAAGTATTTACTGGTCAAGATGCCGTTATCTCTACCCTTTCGACAGCCAACATCGCCGAGCAAAAGACTGTTATTGATGCGGTTGCAGCTGCAAAGATCAAGCGCTTTATTCCCAGTGAATTCGGAAGTGACACTTCCATTGACGGACTCGAAGAGATGGCACCGTTTCTGAAAGGAAAACAGGATGTTATGGACTATGTCAAGACAAAGGAAGTCGAAGGGTTGACCTGGACAGCACTTTTCACTGGACCCTGGATCGACTGGGTGAGACTAATGATTCATTGGCCTATCGCTGAAGCAATATGCTAATTCTGGATTTAACTCACAGATGCTGATCGAGGGCAAAGGATTGCTTTGCTTGGATATCAAATCCAAGACTGGTGAGCTTGTAGACGCAGGGAAACCAAAGTTTACCACTACAACTGTATCTCGAGTCGGCGAAGCCACCGCAGCAGCACTGATACATTCCGACAAGACCAAAAATCAGTACGTGTATGTGTCATCGTACAATATTTGCCAGGAACAAGTCATTGAGGCCCTTGAAAGAACCTCGGGTACTAAGTTCGCGCTTGAATCATTGAGCAATGTGGACTTGTATGCGCGAGGAACCAAGCACGTTGAACAAGGCAACTGGGTCACTGGTTACTACGAGCTAGCCACTTCGACTGTTTATAGCGACGCTAAAGTCACTTACTTTCCTGACAAGGCGGAATATTGGAAGAAGCTTCTTGAGCTTGGCGAGGGAGAGAGTTTTGACGAGATGATTACTCGTGTGTTAGAATCAGTGCGGTAGGGGAGGCAAAGAGGAAATATGGCTACCTACCAACTGCCATTCGGCTTAGTCTTCCCAAGCTTTAGGCGATAGACACTAAACTCTTAAGATACGTGGGCACTATAGTGTTTATCACTTGACCTCGCCTCAGCTTCGGTTCGATTCATTTTATGAAAGACAATGCAATGTTTATTTATGTATTCATTTTACTTGTAAGGGTGTTATATGATATAATGCTCGGGGACAAGTACTAGTCAGGTTGTCGCCGGCTAACCCTTTTTTAATCGGTTGTAACTCAATATTATAATAAATTTAGTGCCAGAGAGCATCGTTGGGCTTGATACCCTTCTCCTTGCAGTAGTCGTAGTACATCTTGGCAAAGCTAAAGATGTCCAGGGTGAACTTCAAGCTATCGTCGTCGTTGAGAAACTCGATGGTACCGGAAATAGTGAAGACGATATCAGTGTTGTCCTCGACGGACAGGGTGTGGATGACGCCAGGGTTCTCGCAAACCCAATCGCCAGGACGGGCAACCCAGTCGTATCTAGAGATGTAGCATCAGCAACCGTGCACCTTGTCAGGGATAATTAAAGACGAAAACTTACTCTTTGTAGCCCCATTCACCAGACATGGTGATGGCTGTAACCGTACCACGGTGTCGGTGTCTGCCCAGGCTGGCGGCAACCTTTGATCGCAGACCGACGACAAAGGTGCCGGTTCTGTTCTCCATGCGAAGGGGCTTCAACTCAATGGGTCCGATCCAAGGGAACCAGAGAGTATCGGTCTTTTCGTTGATGTAGACATCGGGGGCACTGTACTTGTCGGTGAAGGCAAGCTCTTGAAGCTCGGCGGTGTTGAGGGCGGTGCCAGGGCGCTCAGGCAGGGTGGTCTCCTTGGCGGCGACACGCTCGGGGACGAGATCCTCAGTGGTAGTGGAAGGTGCCATTATGAAAGATAGTGTCTGTGTGTTGTGTTTGTGCAGGAATGGTGTTGTGTATGAGGATAAAGTTGGAAGAAAGTTAAAAACAGATTGCCAAGCTAGATTCTCTTGTACTGTGGCTTGAAAGCTATAGATATTCAAGACCCTGGGGGCGAAGGAGAGCGGAGCCGAAGAGGGGGGAATTACAATTCATGGTGGAACGATTGGTCGGTTTCATCATGGAGTGAGGCGCGATCGCCGCTATGATAATTATCATAGCCTCGGCCATACCGCCATTTCGAGGGTTAGTCGGTTGTTCGGTTCGAAACACCCCGGCACTTGGGACATGGCTCTCAGAATGTCACTCCACAAAATACCGCCTGATAGCACATAGACAATCTTATGACAGGCCCAACCGTTGTACCGTTAGGGGTCCATTTGCCTTTTGCTGAAGGTATGGGATGCCTAAGTTCTGACTGAGATGTGATCGACACTGCCAGTGGTTCGAGAACGTGGCACTAAAGGGAATGTCTCAGACGATGAAGATCTTGTGCTGGCTTTTCATAATGGCATAAATAATTTGCTACAATATGCACAGACTTATGTGCTCCCCCCCTACCCTTAGTACTAATTGTGTATCCCTACAAACCGCTCCAGTGAAGGAAGAGTCGCAGGATTCATTTCATTTGTGCAACACTCCACCATAAGAAGGATTAGACTAAGGTAGAGAGGCTAACCTCGATAACGGGGAAACCAACATGACATGTTCCGGATCCACCGCCTATGCCAACATAAGGGGGTACCCCAGATTCAATGCGACGTTGAATGTCTGAGCACGTCGGAATGTATCAATGCGCCAAGCTTCTGACAACCGTTTTACCGGAAAACTTGAAGCTCGACAGACGATGATCTTTGGTATAAGTGATTGGACGGTCAAGCAGCTTGTTGGTTGTGAGGTAGCCATTGCTTGCATTTTACAACAGACTACTCCGTACTTGGCTTGGCTTTCAGACCCCAAAGTCACCTGGTTGTTGGTGCCCGACTTCACACACCATCTCTCTAGCTTAGACACGAAGAAAGCGGACCCCTTGGGTTATCAGAAGCTGTTAGAGTTGATTAGCGTGTTCCAAGGTCCGTTTTACGCCTTGTTTACTGCCGTGGACTAGACTAGTATTTCCCCTCTCTACTTAGCCTGTTCAGCTGCTGTTCTATACGATGGGAATTTCCGCCCACATCACCCGTACCTAGGGCTGATCCTGACGGAGAATTTGAGTTGATACGGCGCGAAGAACGGGATCATCCAGCTAGAGCTGTTTGTTAGTTTGGGCTGCGATGGCGGAAGACTTCGCTCCGGTGGCTACATAGTGTTCGGTTCGACAGAACCCTCGTTCCCCGACGGGACCCAGTGTTACAAGGAGAAAATAGTCTACATGGGCTCGTCTATCCAGTATGCATCGTGTCGCCATTGGGATGGGTTGGATGCTTTGCTTCTCGCCTACCCGCTTGCTCGGAAATACCGTATGTCTGGAATCAATGCCAAATTTCAAGGGTAATAAATAGGGAGGAGGATCGGGTAAAGATGCTTGAAAAATTCTCTGCATAAAAGGTAGAGAAAAAAAGCAAATAATTCTGTGTTTATTTACTTGTCTAACTAGTGCACTGCTCAATTGGAAGGGAAGCTTCTAGCGTACAGCGGCAGCCTCATTAATGACAGCTAGCAACGTATGGAACTTTGCGTGCTCAGTCAACGCGTTGGCGTAGCGCACTCTTGGTCGGGGCTAGGTAGTGCTTGCGACCTAGCTGTTGATAGCGCGTGCTGACGAACAAATTACTACCTAGTCTACTACTCTGACACTTGGGTCGCGTAGAGCGCCAGATCAAGTCAAAAGTACAGGTAGGTAGTCTAGTAGGTACTAGCATAGCAGAATGGAGAAGTGGGCTCCTTTAAAACTGCGAACTGTATTCCCATAAAGGTCGAAGAGATGCTGGCGTAATATCTTGAATCATAATTCATGCTTATTATCAGATTCTTATCACAAAAGATCTAAGATCTCAAAGAGATTCTTGCCTTATCAACACGGTAGACCACAGCACGATTAAATTACCTTGAGAGGAAAAGAAGGCTCCATAGTGCGCCACAAATTTGAGTTTAAGCCGTGACAGTTCTGTGACTATCAACTAGGCCATTTCTACTCTCTGTAATCCAAGTGACCCTCCCGAAATGACCAACCGACGCGCTGCCAGTCTGGACGAGCGGAAACTAGGACTCAAGAGAGTGTTAGCTCACTTGTTCTATTCAGGGGACTCCCGGCTTTATGTGGAGTGCTTAGTGACATTGGTTGAGTAAGTTCAGTAGCTCTACCGCACAACGGTAGCAGTGACAGCGCCAAGCAGCCCTGCCTGTCTCATCTCTTGAGAATCACTGACGAACTTTAACTTTTACGAGGTCCAGTTCTGCTTCACATTCGGCTAAGCCCGACTCATTAATGACCTTGGTCTGTCTTGCTTCTAGCCCCTCCGGGTCCACACGGAACCCTAGACCAAGTTACAACGCTTGGAGGGATTTGGACTCGTTTCAAAGGATCAGCTTCACCACGAGGGTTATTATTTCATAAAGCACAAGGAAGAGTGTTTATCACTACCGCGCTACAAGGCACTGTACTATACTGTAGACCAGGAACGGCATCCCCCTGCGAAATTACACATATCTAGTATTCCCGTTCCACCCTCTTGGGTTGGGATCCCAGCTTTTTTATTTCTTTTCCTTTCTCGCTCTCCAATCGATCGCTGCTGCTCACCCCCTCTAGTTCCTGAGCGAGCGAGCGGCATATGTAAGTGGCTTACTTGGCACCTGCGATTCGGGTCTTGTCTTTGTTTTTTTTGTTTGTTGGTTCATTCTACTACTTCGTCCTATCAAAATGGAGTCTCGACAAACCGACATTTGGGTTGTGACGTTTGTCACATTCGCTGCGGCGGTAATCATCACAGCCATGCGGCTTCTGAGTCGCCGCCTTAAGCGTATCCCACTCTCGTGGGATGATTACTTTGCGCTTTGTGGATTTGTGAGTTTGCCATTAATTGAGCTTTATTGCTGGCTATTCCCGTCTTACTATCCTTGCTAACTCTATCACAGGCTGTTTCGATCGCTTGGGTCATCATTGTGCCATACTGTAGGTGCCCGTTCCTTTTTTTTATATATCGACGACCAACAATTAGACGCGACTCAACCAACATGCTGACTCAACTTGCAAGGGCTCAACCACGGTCTTGGACTACACATGGACGACGTCGTCAAAATGAAAAACTCGACGTTGCCGGCCGAATTATACGAAGCGAAACTACTTCTCTTTATCGCCGAGCTTTTCTACGCCTTTGGTCTATTCTTCGCCAAGGTTTCCATTCTGAGTCTTTACTGGCGCATGTTCCGCGTCACAAACATTCGACTACCGATTCAGATTCTCTTTGGATGCTCTCTTGTCTGGATCACCTTCCGAGTTGGTACCTTCTTGTCGCCTATTAGTATCATACATCTAACAATCCGGTAGATCTTTATGGGGATTTGGCATTGCGTGCCTGTGCATAAATTCTGGGATGACAGCGTGGATGGATACTGCGCGATTGAGGACAAGAAGTTTTTCTTCGGAACTACCTTGGTGCATGCCATGATTGATATCTCTATCCTGATTCTACCCATGTGGCAGATTGGACGCCTGCAGCTCCCCATGATTCAAAAGGCTGGTATCATGGTCATGTTCACCTTTGGCTTCTTGTGAGTTGCTTCTCCAGCCAATGTGACTACTTTATATACTAACAAGTCTAGCATTTGTGCTGCAGCCATCAGACTGATCGTTGCCGCCCGCGTTTTCGACGACAAATCATACGACATTACGTGGAACATCTGTGACATTGTCATTTGGGCAACTGTAGAAGTCAACCTTATCAATGTTTCCGGTACGCAGGACTTTCATATCGGCCCCAGTCTCGGGTATACTAATATAGTCATAGCATCACTCCCTACAATCCGACCAGCATGCACATTCATCTTTATGTGCCAGAACCCCCGAACCCGAACAGGCGCTAGCTCAGGCAGTTACCCAAACACGTACAGCCGAAGCCAGACCAAGCAATCAATCCGTCTCGACACAATCAGCAAGACAAAACCAAACGATGAGTCCAGCTCAACGCATCAACTCGCCGAGTCCGACGACGGCACTGGTAACGGTGGCAGAGGTGGTTCAACTGATGACTTTGAGGCTCACGCTATGGATCGGTTCACTCCAGGTGGAAACCAATTCTCTTCTACTATCACGGGACATCGCACCAACTCTGGGGGCGGAGAATACGGGTCCAACTTTGGAGGCATCTTGGTCAAGAACGAGACCACGGTGCACGTTTCTAAGCAGTGATCAGACAGGAGAGAGCAACATGGAACAACAAGCATGTCCGAAAATGGGCAAGCGGAGTAATAAAGCGATGAGCTATTTTGTAAAACTAGATTTAAAACGATTTAATGTGTAGACAGATCCTGTCAGAGAAGCTTTAGTATTATCCACAATTTAATGTTTACGTGCCTTCTCGGCAGACAATGAATGGTTCGTTGAACCAACATGACTCTTTAGGACCCAGATTGAATCCACACTTAATGAAACCATCCTGCTCTCTTTCCTTTCAGTATCGTACGGTCCTTACTCGTACTGTTTGACGATCCAGGGGATGAAGATCACTCAGTGGGGTAGTGTAGTACGGCAGTTGGGGACTCGCCAAGTGCCATGTGCCGCTGCAGAACAATAGCGTCGCACTAAATGCAACCGATGCAGAATGCGTTGCATCATTTTAACAAGCCAGTAAAGTTATATTGACTGTCACATTAACATTCGCACCCATGGAATGTCCATCGGCTTCTTGTTTTAGGTGCGCGACTTGAATGCCAGGATGTCAGACTAGGATATCAATTCGGGCAGCCAAGAAACGCAGTGGCATAGTAGTAATTAATGTCCAATCCTAGTAGTTGGGTTGCTGTTCCAGACGATCCGGCGCAATACCTCGCTGTACAAATTGCGCCAGTATCCGCACATGCCGGCATTAGACTGTTCCAACCTAGGTCCCGATTTCCTGGCAGTGATTTCATCATGTGGCGTTCTTGTTAATCAACCATGCCCACTATGCACAGTATTATGTACGTAAAAGGTTTTTTATTCAAGTCAATTACAGCCCAAGCACTGTATCTGAAACATAGGTATCGATCAAGACGAACCAACAAGTGACAGGTCAAAAGTTCGCAGCCAACAGCTAGGGCTGGACGCCACCTAACAGCACTGATGTTGCTTTTTGTCAATGCTCGAGCCCCGATGAGATCGGCGCAGTCAATTCAATCCAGGAAAACTTCGGTTTTTCGGAAAGTGAAGCTGTCGCCAACGCAGGCCAAGGGATATGCACCCTGATGCATGGACGCGACATTGTACAATGGTCATGATCAGCCGCTCTTTGACCTATGTGCGCTTGTCCACGGGCATCAGTTGTCAACCAATTTGGCACGGTCACAGTGTCCTATCTCAAACCCATGCTTAGCAGCCGCCAGAAGCGGTTCCGATGTCGATCATAAGAAACACGGCACACCCAGGGCCTGGACTTTTAGCTGTTCTCCAAGCAAAGCTCCTAGCCGAACAACCCGCAGCAAAGATCTTCACTACAAACTTTCCGTGCGTCCCGGCCCGCCTTGAGAATATCCATCAAGAATATCCACCAAGAATATCCGAGCGTAAGCTCCAATTCCCCAAGCTAGTTTAACCAAGTTTGTCTGAACACCTTCGGCATCCCAATTCTTAGATGCGCTTCTATGTTGGAGGTAGGCATGCCAGGTTAAGACAAGTCCAGGGGAGCCCAAGGTGTAGGTTGTCAGTCAATCTGATGAGAACGCAGGCCCATATAAATGCGAACCGAGACGACTATCACTATTATCGCATATGTAAGCTATGTTCGGACCACCGGGACGAACGTCAAATCGAATGGATACTGTAGACTCACGCTACTAACAATGCTATATAAGCGTGGTACTGGTACCCAATCTCGGAATCCGAGGACATAATGATACAGGTCTTTGCTGTTCCGATGCGACGCATCCGACGAATGCTCATACCATTTTCGATATTGATTCAATCTTGAACGTGGCGGTACCATGCGGTTTACTGCTCCCAGAGGCAGAGGCTGTCATTTATAAGACTGCTTTGCCATTGACTGAAAAGAACTTCTCACGGTCTGATTGAGAGTTTCACTATCGCTGACGAGACGGGACGTATCATTGTCAAGGCTAGATAACACTGACATACTCTAATTCGGTTTGTTCTGTGAGCAAACTCTGGCCAAATGTGATTGGATTGATTTTGAGCACTCTCAACTTCAATTATCATGCCACATATAATACTTGCTATACAGCCATATGATATTTGTACATGCGGTCGAACAAACAGTGATTGCATTATGCGTATCTGTATTCGTAGTTTGTTGATAGTAGTTATTGTGTAAAGCCTGTTTGGATAAATGCGTCATGGCGACGCGCTATATTCCTTTATCTCCTTTCCGCTCAAACGAAGTGGAAGAGCCCGTCTTAGACAGAACTCTATTTCTGTTGATACAAGTCTATTACTGTCCTACCTTAAGGAGACCTGTGTTCTCAAAACGTCCCTGAGTATTGTTACTTTTCCAAATCGAGAGTGGTTACCGCCTGTCGCTTCTGTCATTGTATAAATAGAAACTGCTCACTTCCTTCATAGAATGCATACTTCTTTGGTAGTCAGCCAGATCTATTTTTGGTTTGTACTAAGAAACCCAGACGCCTCCATCCCGTTTCTAGTGTATCAAGCTGGACCCATACACCAGTTCGGATATATCTAGTCACATATCACTAGCAGGAATGACTATTGGAACTCAGTTATATCTGTAACTTAAATGTGTATTTTATATCGCGACGACGCCTCATCGCGAATCACCAAGAAGCCTTTAATCGTTTTCGATCATCACAGGCCTCGTCACACCATCCAGCAATATTCAATCACACTTCTAGCATGTGCACTTAGCCAGGCACAGCAGAGGGACGTTAGGATCTTGGGCGCAAGTTCCGTAAAGGGCGCAGGTACCACCGACACACTCGGACTTGCAGGGCTCGAGAGTCTTGGGGTCGGAGTAGTAAAGACCGCCATTGTTGCAAGCGCTGTGCCATGTTAGTGATGGACAACTCCCAGATATTTGAAGAAACAAGCTTACGCCTTAGGAGCCGCAAGGGCAACGGTGGCGATGGCCAGGATGCTGACAATAGAGAACTGCATTTTGATAATTGGACAAATTGTTTGAATTGTTTCCAGAGTTTATTCGTAGTGTTCGGGTCATCGACGTCTTTTTATACAACCTCCGAAAGGTATATCTGACATGCCAATTCCCAGGATCGAATCCTTCTACTGCTTCACATTCCTATTCCTAACACTCTTGCGCATATACGATTGTGAACGCTTCGTGATTCGCATGAGAACCTCGAGGATTCAGGATGACAAGATGCTAGAATCTCGACCTGCCGGTTTTAGACTAGAGCCACCTGAAGAAGGATTTCGGTGCGTCGGACCCTTGCCGGGCAGTTTCATTATTTCCGTGCTCTTCATATCGACCATCGTGTTTGGCTGATGCGCTCCGATAGGATCCTCAGGTTCTTATGGGGCGAGCTGGGGATGATCCCCTTTCGGGTAAATATCCGGGAGCCGAGCACCACTATACGAGAGACACTTTCAGCCTGGACATTCAGATGCGCGTATTGGTTGCACTGGGTCTTGGTAATTAACTGAGTCGTGTAGACTCTGTGAGGGTGATTTTGTGCCATTGTTGTATATAGATCTGGTTACGAGGCGTACGGACATAAACATCAAGGAGGTTACACGATATACCTGAACCCGGCCATACACCAGTACATATTAATTGGTTTACGTTTCTATTTGTGTTTAATGATTGGATGGAGGGCAGTTAATACCAGCACTCTGTTGTCGTTTCTCAAAGTCAGAACTTCTCACCATCTAGTCATGACTATTTATATCGATTAGCCGCAGCAAACGATCCAGTGCCCTGGGTTATTTATGCAGTTTAACAAAGAAGTCGTCAGAGAATATCCATCCTTGGATCTGTACCAATGAAATTGTGCTATCAGAAGATCTTCTACCCTAAATAGGTCGCTGAAGCGAATTTCTATAAAATAGTTCTAGACTATATAGTAACTGACTCTATTCAAAACCGAATGACTTTCGCTCATAGTCTCGGTGACGCTTCCGACCGGCTCCCATCAAACGAACCCGACCCGTCTTTTCGGAACCGGTTCATCGATGATCGGAGCCGACAGCCGAAGGCTTGATAATATTGCCGACATCTCCTCAAGCTGACTCTCAAGAAATTCTAATCCAACGCCGCGTCTCCCAGCAGTAACAACCTTTTTTTTTTCTTTTCATACCCATATTGTGGAAAATATGTCTTCAGCAACTTATCAGATCGAAAGACCACTTCGCAGTGACTTTGACGAATGGTCAAGACTATTTCGCGCCTACATCGACTTTTACAACTCCAAGATCGAAGAAGATCAGTACGCGAGAACATTTGACCGCATCATTGAACAAAAGAATGGATTGCAGGCGTTAGTGGTCAGAAAAGTGTGCGGAGAGGAGAAATCCCTTGTGGGAATCGCGCACTTCTTTCCTGAGCAGACACCATGGAGTGAGAAACAGATTCTTTTGCTGAATGGTATGTTTTCAACCGTCATCCGTCTTTGGGGAGTCTTTGACATCATATAGATCTATTCGTTGACCCATCGGTGCGCGGTGAAGGACTTGGTAGAAAATTGACCCAAGCAGTAGCGGACGTTGGGAGAGAAATGGGATGTACGAGGGTTCAATGGGTTACAAAGCACGACAATGCTACTGCACGAAAGCTTTACGATACCTTGGCTGAGAGTCAATTTGTCCAGTATAGAATGATTTTGTAGTAGCTTTCTCTTCGGCTCAATGGAAGCCGATTACGACAGGATAGCATCATTCAGACTCAGACATGACAAGTGGCAGCACTGCGCGCATAATGTGTCCTCGCGTCTTGTAATTTTTTCCCACCTCACCATCACGCCAAAGTCCAGATTCAGTAATCGATCGGCGCAGCATATAATGAGGCAGCTGAGGCAGTCTCCTGGATCGGCAGCCGCCTGTCTGACGACATTGCCTTTCTTATCCATGAAGATCAGAAGAAATTCCTCGTCCTTGAAAGCCTCTTCATCCATGACGATCAACCAGAATCCGACCTTGGCTATTGCACAGATGGCGTCTTCGTAGTCATCTTCTTCCGGGTCTCAAGAGTCGCAAATGGAGGATACCAGCTTCTTGGCATCTTCCACATCTTGGTCGTTGAAGTCTCGCCGTATTTCTGGCGTGGCTAACTCTGGGAGAATTGTGTATACAGTTTGCCATTTCTTAGAGCCCATATTGAAGAGATAAGGACCGTCAAGAACCTGCCACCAGCGTTTGTCAAGAGAACCAAGAACATCACCATCTGGGTCCATCTCGTCGAAGGTGTCGGATGCATCTTGAATCCAGCGACTGAACTTGCTGTCGCTATCAGCACCATAGTGAGTGCGCAAGACGACGATTGTGTCAAACAGAAGGTTTCGAGGGTTGTATTTCTCAGCTATGTGACGAAGCTTCTGTGAACGCCAGGGGACTAGCACTGTTTCGATCAGCTCTTGTCTGTCCGGTGTAAGTGCTTCCCCAGGAGTTGAAGTGAAAGGTGAGATATCGTCCTCTTGTAAAAAAAAGCTTTAACAAGCGATTCCCGCTGTTCGTCGACTGACAGACATGACGAAGAGTCCCATTTACTCTACAGGGTGCAGGAAACTGTCAGCAAAGGGTTCCATTTCCCAGGTATATAGGTCATGAGACTACTTACAAGCAGATAACACTCGACAGGCAATAGAGTTTTCCATACTACACACTCTATAGTGACGCATATTATCGGCTAATAGTGTTCAGTAATGCGATTACCAGATACTCGGAATGAAGTATTAGTACGACGCTCTAACCAACTGAGCTATGGAAGCCTATCAACTTTTGTTGTAGAGGGAACTTCAATACTAGTACTTATCTCTAGTCCCATGCAGAACAACATCATCAACGGACAAGATTCTAGCCTGGCAATGATTTCGTGACGGGCTTTCAATGGATCTTGAAAGTTAACTGAAACAATTTGGTAGTCTGTTATAGGTCACAACCGTTGCTTCTGCGTCGTGAGGCTCATCTGTCAACTCAGATGCTCTAGCTTCAGAGTCACAACTACGAGCCAAGAAAGGTATGGGTTAAAATAGCAAATTCTATTCTATTTAATATGTCCCTGTATATCTAAAAACTCCATCCATATTTCTCTATGACGCACAACGTAAAGAAAAAATCGTGTCGGGTCGGCAACTTGATCTACCTAGAGTATCAAGCACCTAGATGGATCAACCAGGCTCTGACTTCACCTGCCAGTCTCTCTCCGATACTATTCCGATCCTCTGAACCCTGCCACGAAACCTCAACTGTCAAATCCCCATCCTTGACAGAAACCATACTGATCTGCATTGCTGGCCCCGCAACGTCTGCACAAAGGCTAAACCTGGCCTTCTCAACCGCCCAACCATCTTCTGACCCATTGCTAGGCTTGTTGTCAACCACGCCGAGATTGGTTACCTCCCATGACAGCTCACGCGGTTTCTTGATGGCAGTCTTGTGATAGTCCTGCCAATCTGTCACAAGCTTCATCAAACCAACGACAGTATTGGTCAGACCTTGGCTGACACGCTCCTGGATATCGTCCCGAATCATCCCGGCTGCGCGCCAGATGTGTGGTTCGAGGGCAGGAATTGGTTGAGCGGGCCAGTTGTTAACGCGTGCCTCGGCACGAATATCGCTGACGATTTCTCGACCGAAACTGTGGTACACAGAAGCCACACAGTTTTGTACACTAGTCGCGGGGTCGAGATGAGCGTACTTTGCCCTGCGGTCTTCTTTTGTCATGAAGCGACGCTGATCCATTGACGTAGCGACATTGAAGGCGTCGGCTTTACCTTCCGAGAGGTCGACTGAAAGGCATGCTAGTACGATGCCATGAAGAAGGCCAGTGAGCGTCGTTTCGTTCTGCCGACAGAGACGGAGGAGAGTCTTTAGTGTGATGGCGTCGATATCAATACATTTGTTGCGCGTGATGTAAGGTGTTGGTTGGATGGGTGCCCATCGAGCCTTTGCAGTCGAGGAGGCCAAAGCAGATGGACCAAAGTTGTGCCAGATCTCAGAGGCCGCAAAGCCCATGGTAACCTTGTGCTTGACCAGCTTCTCCTGTGGTTGGGGAAAAATGTCTCTCGAGATCGTAGTCGTCATGACCCTCGAGCCCGGGATGAGAGGTGAAACTGGAGATGGCTGGGAAAGGTTGTCGAGTAGTGTGCGAAGAAAGATCTTTGCACCCATACCGTCGGTATTCGTATGATTCCACACAAACATGACATCCACAAAGCTATCGTCCTGCGTACGCATCAAGAGCAGTCTCCATCCCGGTCTAGTCTCCAGCCGTTCAAACTTGGCATCAAGCTGATACTGCAAGTTCGCTTCAAACTCCTGCTCATAACCTTTTGCGTCCGTTCTCACATCCCAAATTATATGATCAGCCAAGTCGACCGTATCGAGAGTAACCCAGACTGGCTTTTTCGAACCCTCACCGACGAGACCGACTTGAAGAAGAGGAAATTGAGCCACTGTCTGCGCCACGGCTAGGTCAAATCTTGTGACGAGCTGTTCATAATCCTGGAAGTTTGCTAATGAGCGCGGTAATCTGTATCGGCATGTAGTGATGGTGCTGCAGTAGTGATCGAGGTTGTGCATGCCGGACTGGTACAACTCACTGAACTCAATGTTAGCCGCGACGGAAAGCACGGAAGTACATTGCGATACTTACATGTATCCAAGACGGCGGAGGTACGACTTTGGCTTTGGAGACATGGCTGTTGTTTCTCTTGACGCCTGACAAGTTAGTTTATGAGAATAAAGAATGATTGAGACTCGCCATCTCTAATATTTTATATCACTTTTTCGCAATGCCTCAATTCTCTCATCCTCAAAAATATCATTTTGTTTCACCTTTTGCCTAGTTCTCCCCTCAATTTATCCACAAATTCCGCGGGCACATTCTCGGATTCGGTCGGCCATCCGAATGAACTTTACTTGGCCCATGTTCCCAGACTAGATACCATTCGGATACCCGGCATGTCGGGACCACGACAAGTCGAGGCGGTGCAAGCTTGTATGGGGTATAGATATAAAACCCGAAGTGGGCCTAGTTCGGCACTTGAAGCTGGCATCGTCTTTTCAAGCTGTGACCAAGTGCCGCTTACTATAGCTTCTATTTTGATCACAGATGGTGAAACAGGGCTTTTCAAGCTTAATACCTCTTACCTGTCCGAGCTTCCGGAACGAAAGGAACGAATTGCGTTACGTGGCGTTACATCGCGAAAAGAGAGTTTACCAGCATTGTTTGATCTACCAGCGAGGCGGATCATGTTTTTAACTCGTAGACAATTCCTGAGGAAATCTGAATAATGATCTACTGTTGTTACACAATTGGCAAACTACTACTCTTCCTCGTCTGTATCTGAGATTCAACTCTTGAATTTTCTTACCGAGTGGTCGGCCGGATCATTCTGACTTTGTCTCCCCTTTGCTCACACACGTTAATCTAACCATGAGCGCGATGACACTAACTGAGATTGCCGAGATGGCGGCAAACATCTCTAGAGAGGAATACGTCGCCGACTTTCTCAAACACCAAGTATCGAAACTCAATTCAAGAGAGACATGCTGGCCACAATCAGGTGTCTCCGGCCTCCTGTACCTATTACGCGCGAACTTATCCGAGACGCAGTCGTGGAACGACAGTTTTATACAACAGGGACCATACCATTTCAACAGCACAGGAAACACATACTCTGTTGACTTTGCGAACAAAGAGTTTGTGGTCAATGGCGTGGATCAAGATACATACATCACCTTATCTTATGTTCATTGTAAGTTGAAAGTCCTGCGTCTTTGATCTTTGCTAACCGGTCCACAGCATTAAGCATGATTATTGCATTTTTCTTAGTTTACCCCATCATCTTGCTGATGGAGTCGAGCACGGTGCTTTGCGATCTTATCAATCGACCCGTGGCGAAGAAAACAGTTCAGAAGTGGGAATCAGCCCTACGAGTCGCCATTTTTACACCTCTCGTCATCACCGGTTTGGTGACGGGCATAATTGCGATGGGTTCATCAGATCATTTCAGAACAGAACATGGGGTAAGGTCACCACCATTGGGTACAAGAAACAACGAGCTGACGAAGAAACAGGTCATGGGACTTATCACAGTAGTCTTCGCAGGCTTCGTATCGCTTCTGTACTTCTTCGGTTTCTTCTTCGACAGACGTATGAGGCGCACTACACGCGGCATGCGTTGGCTTCAGAACGTCCACTACTTTGACATGTTTGTCTGCCAAGTGATTCTCTTGCTATCCGGCTTCGTACTCACAGATGGCTTTGACGATCTCTCAGTTATGGGGTTGTGCTATATACAGATTTCTACGGCGTGGGCAGTTTCGCTGGGCATGATTGCAGCGTTCGTGTGGAATAGTGCCATGGTGCTGATGACAGCCCAATGGTTTCTTGTGCGAAGGGCGAGACCGGAACCTGTTTCTGCGGGACCTGCAGCTGGAATTAGAATGTGGAGATTTGTAAGGTTGTGGAAGAAAAGAGATGTAAGGGAAGAGCAGGAGATGGGTTCTCTGTCTGGGACCTGTGAATCAAGAATGGATGACTGAGAGTCAGTGAGAAGGAAGATGTTATATTGGTTACTCAGTGCTTTCTGAATTTCATATCACACGATATTCTATGACACACCTCTAGAAAGGTTGGATTATTCTAGATCGCAAATTACTGCCGTCACTTGAGCCGGGTCAACTATAAAACCGTGTCGTATGATGCCAGCATGAGGGAATTAGTAGTCACAAAGCCAAGCCCTAGCCAAGCACTTGAAGAATCCTCAACGGCGGTCTACGTACATCATCGACACATGGTTTCTAATCGAAGAACCAATAGATCGTAAAATATTCATCACTTACCCTAAAACAGCCAAGCACTAACCCGAGCTTCGGATGCCCGCGGGGTGCCGACATGGGTCCCGCGGGCTGGGACTGCCCAAGGCTTAGCGGTTGATCCTTGCGTAATCCCAGTTCATTTTTAGCAAGCGTCTGTTTGAGATACGATGGCTTAAACTGATGTAGGGCGCACCCCGCGGCCGTTCATGTTCGGCAGTGATGACATGTCAATGCAAGCTGACGGTGGTAGGAGTGTCCGCAAATCCGACAGAGTTACGAGTTGTTCTCGGGGAGCGTGGTCTTGACGGCCGAGAAGAGGATTGCATAGCGTAATTCTTACAACTTCGTTGCAATATTATTTGTTTATATCATGACCAAGTTCGTGACTTGACTGTTATTATCATCAACACATCTGACCCAACTACTAATACGTTTACTTAAAGCAACGACAACAGTATCGATCAGCCTTTGCTACAACGAGCGAATCCCAATATCAACATTCAAAACAACACTTGATAACCCAACTCGACAAGATGGCAATCAAAGATGGTGGAAAGAAACGCGGCCAAATTCCAGGGCCCAAAGGTAACTAGTCAATTCTATACGGAAATACCACACCACTAACCATCCAAGGTCTTCCTGTACTCGGTAACCTCTTCGATCTCGACCTCAATGACTCCCTCACATCTTTAATAAACATGGGCCAGAAATACGGTTTGTCACTCGACCTCCCTCCCATCATTGGCCAAGCAAGCTGACTTCTTCAGCACCCATTTTCTCTGTAGAAATCGGCGGCCACAGAGAGATCATGGTATGCAGTCGCGACCTCCTCGACGAACTATGCGACGAAACAAGATTCCACAAGCTCGTAACAGGTGGCGTTGATAAGCTACGCCCTTTGGCAGGCGATGGTCTCTTCACAGCACAACATGGCAACCACGACTGGGGAATTGCTCATCGCATTCTGATGCCGCTCTTTGGACCTCTCAAGATTAGAGAAATGTTTGATGATATGCAAGATGTCTCTGAGCAACTATGTCTGAAATGGTACGTACGTTACAATGCCTCCGATGTAGGTAACTAACCAAATCTTCCAGGGCTCGTCTAGGACCCTCAGCAACCATCGACGTAGCCAACGACTTCACTCGCCTCACACTAGACACCATCGCCCTATGCACAATGGGCTATCGCTTCAACAGCTTCTACAGCAATGAAAAGATGCACCCGTTTGTCGACAGCATGGTAGCCGCTCTCATCGACGCCGACAAACAATCCATGTTTCCTGACTTTATCGGCGCATGCAGAATAAAGTCACTGGCCGCGTTCCGCAAGCACGCCGCTATCATGAAGAGCACATGCAATGATCTCGTACAAGCGCGGCGCAAGAACCCTATCCAGGGAACCGACTTGCTCACTGCCATGATGGAAGGCAAAGACCCTAAAACAGGGGAGGGTATGAGCGACGATTTGATCATTCAGAATCTCATCACTTTCCTCATTGCAGGGCATGAGACAACCTCGGGCCTCTTGTCATTTGCCTTTTACTATCTTCTCGAGAATCCTCGCGTTCTTGAAAAGGCAAGGGCCGAGGTCGATGAGGTGGTTGGCGATCAGAGTTTGAACGTTGATCATCTGACAAAGATGCCATACGTCAATATGATCCTCAGAGAGACTCTGCGCTTGATGCCCACCGCGCCAGGTTTCTATGTCACACCTAACAAAGATGAGGTTATTGGTGGTCAGTACTCTGTTGCTGCTAACGAGCCTTTGTTCTGCTTCCTCCATCTCATCCATCGCGATCCTCAAGTCTGGGGTCCTGATGCTGAGGAGTTCAAACCTGAACGAATGGCGGATGAGTTCTTTGAGGCCTTGCCCAAGAATGCTTGGAAGCCTTTTGGTAACGGTATGCGAGGCTGCATTGGTCGTGAGTTTGCCTGGCAAGAAGCCAAGTTGGTAAGCACATCCCTGAAAGCCCTTTAACGTGCAATATTGACACTCGTGTTTACAGATTACTGTCATGATTCTGCAAAACTTTGACCTCTCCAAAGCCGATCCCAGCTATAAACTCAAGATCAAACAGTCTCTCACCATTAAGCCCGACGGTTTTAACATGCATGCCAAACTCCGCAACGACCGAAAGGTTTCTGGTCTATTCAAGGCTCCAAGCCTATCGAGCCAGCAGCCCAGCTTGTCCAGCCGTCAAAGCATCAACCCAATTAATGCCAAAGACTTGAAGCCCATCTCCATCTTCTACGGTTCCAACACGGGAACCTGCGAGGCGCTGGCGCAAAAGCTATCTGCTGATTGCGTCGCTTCCGGCTTCATGCCTTCGAAGCCTTTGCCACTGGACATGGCCACGAACAACCTTTCAAAAGACGGCCCAAATATTCTGCTCGCTGCTTCGTATGATGGAAGGCCTTCTGACAACGCTCAAAAGTTTACGAAGTGGGCCGAGTCGCTGAAGCCTGGGGAGTTGGAGGGTGTCCAATTTGCAGTCTTTGGATGCGGTAAGTACAGCGTTCATCAATACTGAGCGGGATTTAATTCACTAACTATGATATAGGTCACAAAGATTGGGTTTCCACGTACTTTAAAATACCTAAGATCCTGGACAAGTGTTTGGCAGACGCAGGCGCAGAGCGACTTGTCGAGATCGGTCTTACAGACGCCAGCACCGGTCGCTTGTACTCCGACTTTGATGACTGGGAGAACCAGAAGCTCTTTGCCAAACTCTCAAAGCGCGAAGGTGTCACACCAATTGATGACTCTCATCTCGAATTAAACGTCACTGTCATCCAGCCTCAAAACAATGACATGGGAGGTAACTTCAAGCGCGCTGAGGTTGTCGAGAACACACTCCTCACATATCCTGGGGTCTCCAGAAAGCACAGCCTGTTGCTGAAGCTGCCCGAGGATATGGAATACACGCCTGGAGATCATGTTCTAGTTCTTCCCAAGAACTCGCCACAGCTGGTGGAGCAGGCCATGTCGTGCTTTGGAGTGGATAGCGATACAGCGTTGACAATATCCTCCAAGAGGCCGACATTTTTGCCGACTGATACCCCGATTCTCATCTCCAGTCTTCTTAGTTCCCTTGTTGAGTTGTCTCAGACTGTGAGTCGGACAAGTCTTAAGCGACTGGCTGATTTTGCTGGTGATGATGAGACAAAGGCATGCGTTGAGTGTCTTGCTGCCGATAACTACACCGTTGAAGTTGAGGAGCAGCGGATGTCAATTCTTGACATCCTACGCAAGTACCCGTCCATCAATATGCCACTGTCCACTTTCTTGTCCATGCTACCTCAAATGCGTCCCCGGACATATTCCTTCGCCTCGGCTCCGGAGTGGAAGAAAGGACACGGCATGCTTCTGTTCTCTGTCGTTGAAGGTGGAGTGGAATCACGTTCTCGACCGGGTGGTCTTACGACAAACTACATGGCTCGATTGAGACGTGGTGATTCTATCCTAGTAGAACCACGACCTTGCCGGCCTGAACTAAGCACAACAATGATGATTCCCGAACCCAAGGTGCCCATCATCATGATTGCCGTAGGTGCTGGGTTGGCGCCATTCCTTGGTTATTTGCAGAAGCGCTTCTTGCAAACACAGAAGTACCAGCGCCGTGACCTTCCATCTTGTACCCTCTTCTTTGGTTGCAGAGGTGCAAAGATGGATGATATTTGCCGCGATCAGCTCGACGAGTACTCTCGTGCGGGCGTTGTCTCCGTTCACCGAGCGTACAGTCGAGACCCAGACGCCGAGTGCAAGTATGTGCAGGGCTTGCTGAAAAAGCATAGTGATATCTTGGCCAAACAGTGGGCTCAAGGTGCCATTGTCATGGTATGCAGTGGGAAGAAGGTGTCTGATGGTGTGATGGATGTTCTGGGTCCTATACTGTTTGCTGAGGAGAGGAGGTCGGGGATGACAACCGCAGAAGGAGTTGATGTCTGGAGACAGAATGTGCCCAAGGATCGCATGATCTTGGAGGTATTTGGGTAAACTGGCTTTTAGAAACAAGGTTTCTTTTGTATTGGAGTTTGGAGGATGCGTATTGTTTCTTTTTTTGCGCCATATAAACCAGGATAGACCTTTTGCTTAAACAATTCTTCATTTTGACTAACGTTATGTCTAATTCAAGTAGACCCGTCTCATGAGTAGTATTTTTATTATCTTTCTTCTAAGCGGACTCTGTAGAGTCAATTATTATCTTGATCCAAAACGATTTATAAACGTCAATCTATAATCCAAAGATTCAATATCTGTCATTCCATTACCTGCCCTTACTCCCGCTCACAAATACAATCCCTCCAGTTTTGTCCCCGCCTAATATCTCTCTTCATCCTCAGGCCTTACATGAACCAAGGATAATTGTGACAGACGCTCTGGCGGTACGTCGAAAGACCCCTTAGGATGATGTACTTGCGAAAGCTTGACAGCTTGCGATGATGCAGTAGTCGTAGTTCCCGTGTACTGGCTGCCGTTACGAGTACTTGTCTTACTTTTCATGTAGTTGAAGGCGCGAGACTCGGCTGCGTATTTGAAGTAGGGCCTCAGCGCAGGCAAGCAGGCGATGACAAGACCAATGTACAAATCAAGAGAATTCCAAAAGTCTAGAGATATATGAGCATGAGGGTATCAGCGAGAAAGCACATGAGACTTACGCAGCGTAACTAATGATACTTCGCCACCGGTGTAGACCTCGATGTAACGAACAATGCTAAGAGCCATGTTGATCAGGCCAAGAAGGAAAGTGAAATATACACCAATGCGAAGCCATCCCTTGATCATCAGATCAGGCACAATCAACCACGGGAGCACAAAGACTGATATGTCAGCTCATTTCCGCCTCTTTTCCAAATGTGGAGGGAGTCAAAGCTTACTGAATATGTCGCTAGTGAAGTTGAGGGCCCAGATGACTCTAAAGAATGACACAATTGGATCCCTTTCACATCTGCGGTCGCTATCGAGAGTCCTATTCATGTATCAGTATACATGTTGATCAGAGAAAGGAAGTAAATGGGCTTACCACCAACGGCTGACAGGAGTGCAAACCGTGAACAGAAGAATGATGCTGACGACGAATGAGGCGACAACGTAACAAACAGTCGCCCAGAGAAAGGTCCTTCGTTTTCTCATAAATCTCGGAATGACTTGATGATAGACGCAAAGCAGGGCAGCCTTGCACAGGTAAAACGACGTTACAAAAGGAAGAGTGCTTATCCAGAGTACCTATCCATGTGTCAGCTCCTGTTGTTCACGGCTATTAGCAGCAGCAGTAATGCCCACCTTGCGAATCAACTCCTTTCTTTCATCTGATGCCTCAAAATTCTCCAGACCCGGATCTACGCCGTCTTCCATGACACCCATATGAACATAGGTGATGCAGAACGAGGCAGTGATGATGCCCATCGCCCACGCGCACGTCATCCAAACATCACTTCCAAGCAGGCGCTGCTTCTGAAGACCTAATCGTAGCCAGATGCGGGCGGCGATGACCAACGTCGACAATGAAATGAGAGTCCATTCTGTGATCTGTCAAGAAACCTGTCAGCAGGTGTTTTGGTGTGCAGTCGTTGGGTACGGACGAGAAGTGCTGATGCGTTTGGAGCCATGTTGTCTATAGTACTTTAGTCGTATACAGTACTTTGAATAGAGTCGATTTGAGTCAAAGTCGTTCAATTCGATGTCAGGCTAGGAGGCCGTTTCTTGATGTCAGGTATTGTCGATAATATATCGATACCGGCAAGCGGTGGTAACATGGATGCAAAGGAAAGCGAATCCGTAAGGACGGGTCGCGGAACCGGAGTGGTAACCTCTTTATTAAAACTCAAGTTACTATCCGTCTTCAGGAGAATAACCTAAACTATCTAAGTTTTCTTCTTCATTCCATATCTAGCGTATTCGGGAATTCGCCGTCTGATCCTGCCGGGTTAGGATAGGTCTCATTCCAGTGAATGTCCGCCCTCAGTTTACATGATGGTTCGCCGGCTTAGTCAGGGGCCATCTCTGTACCTTGCATACATATTAGTCGTTGGTCGGGTACCTGGCACTGCCAGAAGAGACGGTCAGGCCTTTCTTGACTTGTTGATAACCACCACTTAAATTAAACTTTTGGACATATCTGGTAGTGGCCATGGGCCTAAGCCCAGAACTACGCCATGTTATTCAGTGGGACGCGAGTATCTAGTGTACTCATGCAAGTGGCTGAGACATTCTTCTTCAACTGTTCTGATATCACCAACACTGCACCAAACACGTGTGCCGAGACTCTCACCTGTTTAGTTAATAATACTTAGACTGCATATAGCCTGATTCCTGAAGACAATAAGAAATGTGACAACTATCAGATCATATATGTTTGCCGTTTTCAACTTCCAAGACCAAGCTATCCATATCTCATCAAAGAAAAACCAATATCTCAGAGTGACAGTTGAAGAAGCAAACGCTAGATCCAAAAAGGAAAACATTGACGGCAAAGGGCAATAAGCGACTCATTTTCTAGTATCCGGGTAAGAATGCCGCCTAACAGTCATCAACAACATCAACCCATGGCGGTTGAGTTTCCCGCGAAACCACGGCAAACTGCTTGTTCTCGACGGGTCTAGTTTTGAGCTATCACAGTATTCCCAAGTTCTAACGGGTTACGGTTAGTGACAGGCACACCACACTATAGACCTAACCTGTGTTCTCACCGATCATAAGCCACCATACCCTTGCTTCGTTCATGCGCCAGATTCTAGCCGACAAAGACGTGAGCCCTATCGACAATATGCAGGAAATAAAGAGAGTAGCCTTTGTTGGAGGCGTCCAGCTTTTCAGACCTAGAAAATGTTCCCACCTTGGCGACATTATACTAGTGATAGACAAGCTAGTTTGCAATGATCAACCTTGTTAGAAACGGTTCGACCCAGCGTGAACATGTGACGTCAAGCAGATTTTCTTGAATGATGCCGGCGGCAATCATCATGGTGCTAAACAACCACGGTTCGGGTTTACGGCTGGCTGTGTCTTCTTAGGTTGTATCCAAGGTTCATCAGGCCTGCTTCTGGAGCAGATCTCCGTTTCTGACGCAATAATATTTTCCACAAATAGCTCGCAACAGAGGTCGTGCAGGCAGTTGTGGGTCTCATTATGCCCATAAAAACATTCCAGAAGACTGCGAGAGTGTGTAAGCTCCAGTTGCTTCCCTGCGAATCTCTACAGGACCTTTACACAATACGAAGTAGCTATTTAGGAGCGCCAAGACAGTAGTGACAGACCACCGAGAGTGTGGATCATAAAAATTCCATCAACTCCCTCTACTCATTATTGGTAGGGAAGACACATCATAGTAAAGTCGACTCTTGTGCTTAACACGTTAAATGGACTTTCAAATCCCAAAATGCTACACTAACTCAAATATACAATCCCAAATCTTACTGTTCCGTTCATCTCAATCAACTTACAAGATATATCTGAAGTTCTTGTTCTCCATATCCGTCTCATCCACTTGGAGAAGTGTGCCGTCAGCGCTAAGATCCACGCGTCGAGACTCCTCTGGGTCCCTTTTCTCTCCCTGCTCCCGATCCCGACGACGATTCTCCCAGTTCAGGTACAGGTACATTCCCACGACAAGCGCAATCGTAATTGCGAAGCAAGCCAAAATTGTTGTGTACGCCGTCTACAAAGGTTAGCTATACGCATACGACTCTCAAGTTGGGTACACTCACATGATAATTGGGCGCTTCAGTGCTGATGAAGAACTGAGGCCCGCTCAAGTTGCCCGCGCAATAGCCAAGGAAGATCATGGCCATGACGGTAGACTTCTTGGTGAAGCCAGCAATGTTACTAGCCGAGAGCGAGAGCATGAGTGGGAATGCTGGGGCGACGGCCATGATGAGCCAGAAACCTGCCAGACGAGAGAGCTTCTCAGTGCTGGGAAGCAGCTTGATCATGAGGATACCGGCGATGGCCATGATGTATGTCAAAATTAGGGCGATGTGGCGAGACTTGCGGACGTAGGTGGTGAAGACTGCTACCAGTATAACGGTGGTGAGTTGGAAGGCGGATGCAGGAAGGCCCATTAGAATAGTCTGGTGCTCATCGTAACCGAAACTCTTGATAACAATGGTGCTAAACTATTGCCAGAAATGTCAGCGAGCATGTAAGAGATGCGTCAAAGTTATACATACGCTGGTAGTTCCTCCATTGGGAACACAGATGACGAAAGAAAAGACGAAGAACCACCAAGACTTGACATCCTTCATAGTCTCAATAAATTGGCCACGATCCCATTTCTTGGTTTGTGTTGTGCGCTGGAACTTCTTAGGTCGGAGAGAAGCAAATTCCCGTTCGGAAGAGGTCAGGAACTTGGCAGTTGAGGGTGAGTCGGGTAGCATGAAGAACGTGAGAATGGACCATGCAATAGTGATGAGGCCAAAGATAAGGAAGAGCATCTAAACTTGTCAGTAAACAAAAACGCGTCTATGGAACCTCTTTCTACCCACCTTCCACTGAGCAATCGGTCCAGTGTACCCCAAGATGCCATAGGCAATCATAGCGCCCACCATGCTGGCCGAGGCATTGCCCGCGAACCAGAAGGAGTGGCGAGAAACGTGCTCGTGGGGAGTATACCACATTCCTGTGATGAGTGAGAAGCCAGGACTAATGGCGCTTTCGAAAACACCGAGGAAAAATCGAAGGACCATGAGACTAGCAAAGTTGTGTGCGACCGAGTGGAGAGTTAGGATGATGCCCCAGATGAACCTATGAGTTTGAGATTTAGTGTTGTACAAGCACGCGATGTTTTGGAATGACGTACATGAGAACGCTGAGATATTTTCCAAGCGGGAACTTGACGAAGCCGAGGGAGATGGGGTACGAGGCGACGAGGTAACCGATGTAGAAGACACTAGAAGCCCAGCTAAACTGTTGGCCAACAAGTTCCTGATTTGTATGTTAATATTTGCCGTCGACATAAAGGCAATGGCTCAACCTACCAGGTCTTCTCTAAGTCCTAGAATAGCACTGTATGCCAGACTGGTTTCTGGTAGTTGTTAGTGAGACAGTCCAAAAATCGGTTTCATGTACCTACTGTCGAGGTACTGCAGACCATAGCTGATAA
Organism: Fusarium nodosum; assembly: GCA_014898975.1. Classification (NCBI taxonomy): domain Eukaryota; kingdom Fungi; phylum Ascomycota; class Sordariomycetes; order Hypocreales; family Nectriaceae; genus Fusarium; species Fusarium nodosum. The sequence continues at coordinate 67,828 of JAAVUE010000086.1, read as the reverse complement.
TGAGCAATGGCATAAGACTAGATAGCTTCTGGTCAGTATTGAAGGCTCTGTATAGTGAAAGCTACATACCGAAGATCGATCTTGCGAACGAGTTTCTTTTCGTCCTCTGTAGAGAGTGTATCAACTGTCCCACCATTTCTGTCGTCCATCTCGCAAGAAGGCGAGGGCTCCTTGGCGTCTTGATGCACCTTGTCCGACATGGTTTGGTTTGTTCAAAGTGTATGAAGATGTTTATGAGCAAAGTGTTGAGTTATTGAAGGGGTCTCAGGGCCCAGTTATATTCATTTCTTATCGTTGCACCCGCTAAGTTAGTCTCAAGCTTGGGGTTTTTATCACCGCCGAGTCTAGATACGGGGCTCATTACCCCGGATTTCTGGATCCAGGGAGACGAAGTCTCTGATTGGTCAGATTAATCGACGAGATAAGAGCACATGAGCAATGCGACTCATTTCGCCTCCAACTATGCAAAGTGGCTGAACCTAGTTATATTTATTGGAGATATCGATAATCGCCTCGAATCATGCTCTGTTTCGCATAGGAACCAACGATCTCCTACTAACCAAGTCTCGAATCGTCTCCATTGAGACGCCCTCATCCGACTGTCCCTTAGCCGACAGCACAAGATTGAACACGCTCTTGATAACGGGATCTGAAATATTTGCCGAAATCCAGTCTCGATGCACAGGGTCATGAGTTTCCACACCCGCAATCAACAGCGCCCATTGGAATCTCTCGAGTAGCTGCACTGGTCCAGTAGAGATAGTCTGATATGCTGCAGCCACCAACTCTTTCAGAGCTATGTCTATATCTTGCGGCACTGGTGTTTGCCCGAATCCAGAATTGCGACTGCGGCGGAGATAGATCTGGAGGGCGTAGAAGATTGTGGCTGTTACTAGAGCCATGAGAGGTGGTTTCGTAGATTGCCCGGTAGATTGCCCGGGTATTGTGAAGAGAAAGCTGTGCTCCTGTATAATGTTAGCACCGTTATCTGCACCAAGTCGACATGACCACTTACCTCTCTTATCTTGTCCAATTTTCTCTTTATCTCTGGCTCTTTACCTGATGATTCCGAATCACTACTTTGACTATACTGATTGATCTCATACTGCACAGTTATCAGACTGAAATAGACGTCTACTGTTTTCCTTAGGCTCGTCTCCGGTAGTTGCTCCGGTCTAAACCATGCCCCCGTCTGTTCCTCCGATAGGATTGGCATTCGCGACAACTGCCATATCCGCCGTCTCGTTTCGTGCTTTTCACTGACATAACCCGCAAACTTCTCTCTACAGCCAAAGAAGCCACAGAACACATCCCTATCGTATATGTACGTCAATATACGTGACAATGTCACGGGCTCTGACGTTCCTCCGCTATTCGCGGAATTGGCGCACATCTCATCTAGTGAGAAAGTTGTGACATAAGCAAGAATCGAGCTGCTGAGCTCACGTAGTTTTGAAACGTCGAATGGATCTCTTCGCATCCAGAACATGTACAGATACAAGAACGAAAGCATCATGGCGATGTGGTCGGTTGGTGTCAGGTCCACAAGGGCCTGGTTGAGTAGTTGCGATCCGTGTTGAAAGTGAAGATGCGACTCGAGAGGTGGCCTGTCGCTGAAGCCGTGGTGAATGGCCAGTTCACTATGCGAAAAGGCGAGGAGAAAATGCAGCGCCATGGGATTTTGGACGGCAAAGTTGAGAAAGATGGAGTGTGATGATAGTGCCGCTTTGCGAGTGGATTTCATGGGCGCAAGGACGGTGGAGTGGAATGTCATAGCTTGTACATCGTCGCTGCCGATGGATGGTGCTGGCTCAGCTGGATTTGTGAAAGAGAATGATGGGAAGATGGGGAGAAGGCTGAATGATGGTGTTGGGAAGAGGATGAGCTGAGCAGTATTGAATGAAATCTCTTCATCAAACTCAGGCAAATTGATTGAGTCGATATCTTCTGATGGCAGATCGGGGAGATTCTGAATGGCTGACACATTTTCCATGTCTCCATTCTGCAGAACAAATGTCATGTCTGTATCCATGTTGTTTGGTAGCTGCAGGCTATCATTTGATGCGTCTGAAGACACAGGCTCTCTTGATGGATCCTGAGTTATCACAGTATCTGTTCCCGACGAGAGATCAACCTCGTCATTAGACACCTTGGGAGTGAGAGCTTTAGGTGTCCAACATGACCGTTCCTTGATAGGCCCCAAGCCTCGTCTTCTCGACGCCAAAGGCAATTGTTGCGCCGCCCATTGGCAATTGAGGCCTAGACGTACACATCTTGCGCACTGAGGACGTATCTCATCACATTTGACTTTTTTCGTCAAGCACGTCAAACAACCTAAACGCGTCAATGCGAGTGAGTCTTTGCAGGGATTAACTGAACTTACCATTCTTTGACCTTCCCCGCTCGACTCGACGACGTTTCTTCAGCTGGCCATTTGTGTTGCATTCCATTGATTGGTGATTATTACTCTCAGCGATTCGAATGATGGAGGCTCAGTTTAATCGATGCTTTGAACCCCCAGATTCCGGCATCTCGGCAGGTAAGACTTGGGAGCCGATCTCGCCCCCCTTGCGTCTTGAGCTAAAAGCCCGTCGATTAAACTGACCAATCAGCCATGAAGCATTATCGAAGCTAAAGATACGACAAGATAGGAGGGCATAAACAACAATTCCCTGATATCCTGCTTCACGTTTGTTTAATTCTCTCTGTCGCACTTTCTTATCTTTGCCTCGTTCACTTCTTGTCATTTTCACCGTCACTGTCACTATGGGAAATCACATCTCATACACTTCCTCTGAATGCGAGGTTAATCTTCCTGACAACGCTGGCTCGCTCAAAGGTCTTCAGTTCGATTCCAAGTCTCGCAGATTTGCAGGCGTTCCTTATGCCCAACCACCAACACACAACCTGCGATGGCGCAAACCACAGCCTTTTCCCAAAAATCACATCTACGGTGCTCCTTTTGACGCGACACATTTTGGACCTGTTTGCCCTCAGGCAAATTACTCCAAAAATGTCAGCGAGCATATCCCCAAGCACGCATACAGTGAGGATTGTCTAAGACTCAACATCTGGACACCTGTGCCTGACCCAGACGTTCCTAATCCCAAATGGCCCGTCATGGTCTGGTTTCACGGTGGTTGGTTCCAGGTTGGCGATCCTAGCCAGGAAGAAAGCATGGATCCTACTGAGCTTATTTCGACTGGCAAGCTGCAAGCCATCTTTGTAGCTGTGGGATACAGGCTAAACGTCTTTGGCTTCCTTGCTGGTGATGCTCTTCTCGAGGAATCAGGAGGAGAGGCTGTGGGAAACTATGGCCTTTGGGACCAGCGTCTTGCTATGGATTGGGTGTACGACAACATCTCGGCTTTTGGAGGTGATCCTGGAAATATCATCCTGGCTGGTCGAAGTGCAGGAGCCTACTCAGTCCTCGCCCAGACTCTTTACGACTTCCGAGGTACAGATTCTCGAAGCCGCTTCACGCGCATGATTATGTACTCCAATGCCATCCCAACACAGCCCAAGAGTGTCCAAGACTGCGAAGAGCAGTTTGATGAGCTATGTGAATACTTTGAGATACCCAAGGATCTGACAGGGTCAGAAAAGTTGGATCGTTTACGAAACATCAGCTCGGATGATCTCTCATCAGCCATCATGGAGTTGAAGAACCACACATTCCGTCCAGTGACAGACAATCTCTTTATCCACTCTGGAATCTTCGACTACTATCGCAACGGCTCATTTGCACTTGAATTCAAGAAACGCGGTCTGAAGCTATTGATAGGCGAGGTTCTTGACGAAGACACACTCTACGCCGTTACAAATCCCCCAGATCCCAATGCTGCATCTCTGCGGTTGCAAATATCGAACTACTATCCCCCGCACGTCACAGATCGTCTTCTCAAGCATTACGCATTGCCTCAGACTAAAGACAAGGAGGCTTGGCAGAAGATATTTGGGCGTATCGTCGCAGACGGTCAGGTCAGAGCGCCATCCCGATATCTAGTTGACAATCTTGTGCGGAACGGTGTGGATATAAAGAATGTCTGGAGATATCTCATCGCCTACAGGTTATCCTTTATAAACAACAATGTCGCGCCAGCTTCATTCGGTGTTAGCCATGCGATGGACCGTCCCATCTGGAAGTAAGTTTTCCTATAATATCATACAAGTCAGAGAATGAGCTTGCTTGCTAACAAAATAGTTACTCCATCACTCACAACCCTACACCAGAAGAAAGGCAACTCATGGATGAGTGGATCAGTGATCTGCGAGCGTTTGTTAATGACGAGGAGGGCCATGATTACGGCACTTCAGAAGCTACAGAGTACAAAGTGATGCAGCCACAAGGGACGATTGGGATCGAGACTGATGGACGATGGGAAGAACTTTTGCAGGTCATGGATATCTTTGCCGCATGATTTAACCAGCCAATAAGGATTTTTCTTGTCGGACTTGCTGATGGCGATACTGACCAGATTGAGTCACGATCGGAGCAGGAGTTTGTCCGGGTGAAAGGGAATAATTAATGACGGAATAAGTACTTTACTGCGTCATCTTTTGACTCATACAACTACGAGTCAAGAAGAAGTAGATCTTCAATTAACTTGTCGCCGCTAAATTCAACAGTCAACTACCTACACAGATCTACAGAATGACAAGTCCATCTTCAATTAAAGTTTTACTAGTCACCAAGACGCGGGGCTACCGACATGATTGTATCTCCAGCACTGTCTCTGCCTTCAAATCACTACCATTCACTGTGACAGCCACGGAAGATACAGCTGAGCTACTGTCGCTCTCCAACTATGATGTGATTGCCCTCGGCCATAATACTGGTGATTTTCTAGCTGAAGAGGAAGTCAACTCTTTGGCCGAATTTGTCAACAATGGTGGTGGTGTCGTTGGTTTTCATGCTGCCACATGCGGTATGCCCTCTGATACCAAATATACCGATATTCTTGGACAAGTCTTCAATGGACATCCGCCACCAGAATGGATAACTCTCGAAGTTGAGAATACTGATCATTTCATTAATAAATGCGACAGCCTTCCTGGGAATGATGCCGCACCAGACTCAGTTCCAACATGTCCTTTCAACATAGATTCACTTTCAGGAACCCAATTTCCATGGTATGATGAAGTATACACTTTCGTATCTCACCCTCGCATCACCAACAAAAACGGCGAAATTCTCCTCTCCGTACACCAGACGACCACCCAAAACGATCAGAGGCAGAGTTTTCCGCTATCGTGGACTCGAACCGTTGGAAAGGGAAGGGTGTTTTACACAGCACTTGGTCATTTTGATGAAGCGTATCGCAATTCGTGGTTCATGGAGACAATTGGTCGGGCCATTGTTTGGGCTGCCAAGCAGGACCAGTAAACAGAAGCCGTCTTGGAAATCGACTTGGCGGAGCTCTGCCGTTTGACAGCACTATTTTCCTGGGCGACGCGGGAGCTACTGTAGCTCTATATGGCTGCCAAGCAAGGAAGCAAGCATCGATTACCCCAACTCAGCTTGGCTGAAATAAGCTTTCGCAAAGGATTCGGCGAGAGTCCAAGTTTGGAGAATGCAAGAGCTTCGCAAGGTATCGTCTGTCGTAGTCATTATGCGATTGATAGAAATTGTATTAACACAAAGTATGATGTTTTCCTGGCCAATTGGCATACGCATCCGAGAGGACTTGTAGGCAGACTAGGATTTTCTGAAACTTTTCAATCTAAATCGCAATGTCAGTTATCTCAAGAGGTACATACCTACTGTCCATCCTGTAGACTCTTAAACAAATAGATAGAACGTGGCGGCGTACGATGTAAAGAGCACGTTAGCATTGTCCAGGAAAGCTTGAAAAGTCCTCAATGAACAGGATAATACGTGTCTCTGCCTTTGAGAACGGTTGAGTCAAAAAGGTTGATAGAGCCTTTGCAGATGATGGGTTGTTGAGCTGAGGGAGATAAAACTCCTTGTCGTACATACATAATTTGGCCCAAGGCTCTACCTCGTGATTACGATCATCACGATAATGCTCGGGACTCCATGTCTTGCCGGGAGACAAGGGTATGGTGCTGCTCGGACCAATGCCAAATAAAGACTTCCGAAACGCAACGCTTGCTTTTAGCCAATGTCGTTAATCTGGAAGTCCACGGAGGCGACGACTACGAACTTGCCGTCTTGGCGAGAAGATATCAAAAAAAGGATCCCGAAGTGGTTCAAGTTACGCCAAGGGAGAGCGTCGTTTTGCCATTACTCATGGCAAGCAATATGCTTCGTTATCGACTCGGAGAAAGTAAGCAAAGACACGACCATCTGCAACCGATGAGGACTTGTTGTGGGGCGAGCGTGGGATGGGGAAGGAGGAATTTGGCTTGGCTACTCCGTTGGGAGAGGTTGGAGCCAGCGCCAAGATGCAGGTGGTGAGAGGGCAGAAGGGGAATACATAGACTGCTAATGTAGATATTATCTTGATCCTACACCGCATTAATCTCGGGTGTGTTTTGTTTTGTTTTGTTTTATATACACACACACGTTGCTATAGAACGGATGCCCGCATCCATGCTCTGCGGCGGAGGTATGTATCTCCTCCGAGGTTTGTGCTAGACTAGTGCCTGTAACTGCAGGGAGACTGTGCCATGACACGGGTCCGGGTCCAGGTCACAGTGAAACGGTCCAGTTGAGGCAAAGATCAGTTCCTAACGTTAAGCTTAAAAAGAACCTTTGATGGGGATGCAGCAACTTGGAGAATTTTCCTGATGAGGAAGGCAGTATATCGATCTTGTAACATGAGAGATAAGCTAGTCCAGTCACTTAGGTACGAGAGTGAAGATTGACGCGCATGAGTAGAAGTAATGGCTGTAAGTTTCGGCATTCCTGTCTGCCAAGATGGAATGGAGTATCATGAGGATAGAAGCCAAGACGGATGCCTCGACACCCCTGACTAGTGGTGCAAACCGTGTCAGAGCAGAAAGACAATTGATTCTATTCAGAATGGAAACCTCAAACATGTTGTATGTATTGGTGGTACGCCTGATACCACAGATTTATCAAGTATGATGTGAAAAGACCCTGCATTTACAGCAACAAATCTCACATTGTCGTCGCAATAAGGTGACAAAGATGAATGCGGGACTCCAGGTCCGCTCATAGGGAACAACTCCACTAAAAGCACTGATTCTGTGGGCGCTCCTACAGCGGGTCACAGTGGAGGCGCTCGCTAAAAGGCCCTCAAGGCCAAGCACATGGAGTCAGCAACAAACGGTAATACGTCCTTGTAGAGACCACTTTTTTTCGTTTTCGTCAGTAGTAAACACTGGGGAATAATGAAGATCGAAAAAGCAGAGAGTTGCCAAGAAATCCACCGGGTTACCCAATTCGTAATTCCGAGTCTCCTCTGTTCCATTAACTTGTTGCTGGTGACAGTTGACGACGATGGCAACAAGATCAGCAGTGCTTATTGTAGAGGTTAATTTCACTTTAATTTCTGGGAATCCTCGTGGGTTCTTGAAACGATTGAGGAGTTGATATGGGGAAGTAATATTGACCCCATGGGAAAATGGAAATATGTTATTTGGAGGGTCTTGATAATTGTTGATAATCCTGTTCCACCAGACAAGGGCAAATGCATGTTGAACCGTTGAATCACATCAAGCTGATAAGTAGAGTAGTACCAGAGGTACTGCCATTACACTATTTGCGTACAGAGTTTTACAGCATTATTCCCGAGAAAGAATACAATTAATTAAATGATGGCAAATCATTTCCTTGATCTTGCTTGATCTTGATCAAGACTCCAAAAACTCACCAACCTACCCGATACCTTTTTTGTCTCTTTCAATTGCCACGCTTACCTCGGGATTAAACTAAACACAGGGAGACAAGACAAAGACAGGACCCGTAAAAAGACACACACCCGCTTAGGGAAAGCCGTGGGTCTTTTCTCTTTTCTGGTGTCTCCCAAAACAAAGGTCCGAGATTGCGACGGATGATGCTATGACGTTGGACACAAGATTTTAGTCAAGATCTTAACCAAAACCCTGCGGCTCTCCATAATTCCTCGTCCGCACCTCGGCATTATTCCCCAATTATTTCTCGGCGAGGGATCAATGAGGGGAAAAAAAAGAGGGAAAACTTGGAGTAATGAATGGGTATTCTCGGGTTTTAACCGACAAAATTACGAGACTGTTTGTTTTTGCATTTTTTTTGCATTTTTTCTTTCAGTTTTTCCGAGTCTGATAATTAGTAGGAAAACAAAAGATGGTCATGTCGTACTGTTAGTTAGCTCTCAAGTGCATTATCAGGGTGTATGTATGCAGTTGACTGCAGATCCTGACGATCTCTCTCGATAAACCAAATGCATCAACAGATATTTCTGATATGTACGGTGAAAAGGGAACTGCAGGCCAAGGCGTCATTCTCCAACTGTTTTGAGTCTTTAGCAAAGTCTAATCATGCAATAACCGTAAACTCGCAAGGATAAAGAACCGAGAAATGGGGCATCTTGATTCAAGGGTCTTGTACCCTTTTAGGAGAATTTTGAAGATCACCGAGGACTATGACGTATACAAGTCCGCCAACCCCGGGTATCTCTTTATAACCAACTTTAAATGAGACGTCATTTTTACCCAGTTTAAAATTTTTCAACCTTTCAGACACTGAGTAGACTGAGCTAGGCAGCTACTAGATTGCTAGATATCGTGATACAGTGTGCATGTTGGGTTAGACGTCCCGAGACTTGTAACTCTTTTCCATGGCTTCTACCGTCACTACATACCTAGACTAGACAGTATAACTAACAGTACGTCATGCGGATCCCCTGAATTAGCGTTTCTTTTCCTTTTCCCAAGTGACGCTTTCTTTTATTGTCAAACTCTCATTGGTTCAGCTTTTTCTAAAATTTCTTCGCTTTGTACATGACCTGTGGCGATCGACCTTTATCTAAGGTTATCTGAAATCTCTTTTTCCAGGGACCCAGTCCGTCAAAAACAGTACCAACAGTTTTCCAAGATTTCCCGAGTCATTAACCCTGGAATTACCTTTGTCTTATCGGTTCCACTGTGCTGTGACATACGTACATGGAGAGAGTCCCCAAAAAACATCGGGTCTCTCTTCTCATTCTGTGTGGGACGCCCCCCGTATCCACGCACGACTCCAGAAGTTTTGCTTGGCGTCATTCTCCAGATCAGACTTGCTCGAGCTTATAAGAAATGTAAATCTCCCGTTCTCGAATCCGTTTTTTCCCCCTTCTCTTCAGTCCAGACCATTCAATCAATAAGAAACCATAAAAAAACAAAACCGCTACAAAAGGTTGTTCAATATGGTTCACGTCGACAACGAAGAGGGGATTCCCCATTACTGGGGCAAGACTGGCAAGGGTCTGCAAAGACTCATTACCATTGTCGCTACCACTGACTTTCTTCTTTTCGGTTATGGTAAGCAAAAGCACCTGCCACCTGTCAAGGGAAAACCTAATCTATGAGTTTATCAATGCTGACCGTTGAATGTTTCACTCCCCTGCAGATCAAGGTGTCATGTCCGGCATCATCTCCGCTCCCGCTTTCACAGATGACTTCCCCCAGGTCCTCGACGAGACATACGAAGGTTTCGTTGTCTCCATCTACGCTGTCGGTTGCTTCCTCGGTGCTCTCTTCATTCTCAACTTTGGTGACCGTCTCGGTCGTCGCAACTCCATCTTCCTCGGTGCTATTATCATGATTGTCGGTGTCGTTATTCAGATCGCTGCTGTTCCTCCCGGCGGTGGTGCCACAGCCCAATTCATCATCGGCAGAGCAATCACTGGCATCGGAAACGGTATCAACACATCCACCATCCCTACCTACCAGGCTGAGTGCAGTGAGTCTCACAACCGTGGAAAGCTCATCTGCATCGAAGGCGGTAACGTCGCCATCGGAACGTTGATTGCTTACTGGATCGACTATGGCTGTACCTATGGCCCTCACGCCTTTGTCTGGCGATTCCCCATCGCTTTCCAGTGTGTCTTTGCTACTATCGTGCTTATCATGATGATCAAGCTTCCCGAGTCTCCTCGATGGCTCCTCACACATGGTCGCCGCGAGGAAGCTGAGACTATCCTTGCTGGTCTCAACGGTACTCCCCGCAACTCCCCCGAGGTTATTGGCCAGATGGAAACCATTGAGAAGGCCATTGCTGCCACTGGCAACAAGGGCGGCAAGACTCCCTTCTCTGCTCTTTTCACTGGTGGAAAGACTCAGCACTTCCGACGTCTCATTCTCGGTGCCTCTTCTCAGATGATGCAGCAGCTCTCTGGTTGCAACGCTGTCATCTACTACTTCCCCATTCTCTTCCAGAAGTCCATCGGTACCGACCACAACATGGCTCTCCTCCTCGGTGGTGTCAACATGATCATCTACTCCATCTTCGCCACTACCTCTTGGTTCGCCGTTGAGCGTGTCGGTCGCCGCAAGCTCTTCCTCATCGGTACCGTCGGCCAGTGTGCCTCTATGATCCTTTCCTTTGGTGCTTTGATCCCCGGTACTGCCTCTGCTTCCAAGGGTGCTGCCGTCGGTCTCTTCACCTACATCGCTTTCTTCGGTGCTACCTGGCTCCCTCTCCCCTGGTTGTACCCTGCTGAGATCAACCCTCTCAAGACCCGCGCAAAGGCAAACGCTACCTCTACCGTCTCCAACTGGCTCTGGAACTTCTTCATCGTCATGATCACCCCCGTCATGATTCACGGAACCGGTACCAACGGTTGGGGCACCTACGCCTTCTTCGCCGCCATGAACGCCATCTTCTTCCCTATCATCTACTTCTTCTACCCTGAGACTTCCGGTCGCTCCCTCGAGGAGATTGATCTTATCTTCGCCAAGGGTTACACTGAGAAGATCAGCTATGTCACCGCTGCCAAGCAGCTGCCTCGCATGGCTGACCACGAGGTTGCCGACAAGGCCCGCGAATACGGCTTCGGCAGTGACGATGAGAAGGCTGAGGCCTCTGAGCGTGAGAACGGTGTTGTTGTTTAAGCAAGCAAACACTAGATTTCGACATTTCTCGCGTGTCCAGCACAACTGGGTGTTTTGCATTATAGACTTTTGCATTGCATATTTTTTATGATGTAACGGATCTTTACAAGCTGCGGTTTCGTAGCCATGATTTCTTTAGATACCACATGACTCCAAGTAGTCTAGCTTGCAAATACAACTCTTTCATATGATCTACTAGTTCACAAATGTGATTGCATTCTTATCCGTTCTCAAAAACTCAAGGGCTACTTCATAACGAATAAACTAACACGAATTTTGATAACATCATGCGATTCACCTTGATAGTATCCTTGTAAAATCGTTCGATTTGATTTACATAAAACATACAAAGCACGTACCAATCTTCTATAATAGACATATCGGTCTTGTCAATATCTTCCTATAGTTGTTACTAATGGCGAACCAAAGTGATATACACAGGCGTGTTGTAAAGATATATCCGTTTTACTTAAATCAGACCATAGCATTAGCACTGCTATATACCTTATATTCTTTCTTGGCGTGTCACTCACATTATTCATACATTCTGCATCCTGAGCCTCAGAGACTTCACAAACACCTTTCTGCATTCTACTGGTTACTAATGAGAGAGATGTCAATGTGAGGGCTACCCCGCTTGATATAATCTTTCAACGTAACACAATTGTTCGGCGACCGTGTTTGACATTGGTATATGAAGATGCCTCTTTATTTTATGATTTCACAGTGCTACCAGCAAGCCGCCAAGCAACACCCTATGTGAGAACAGCAGATTATGAAGCTCCAAGTGACGTATCTCCCTGACTAGTGGCAGCATCTATGTCGGCTAGATGATCTTGACCTTGAACGACTTCGACGATGATGGCGATGGTGGTGACCAGACGAGCGTGATCGCGAACGACTGTGACGACGACGATGGTAGTCAGATGATCGCGATCGAGAACGAGAGCGATCTCGTCGATGTCGGTGACGGGAAGAAGAACGCGAGCGGGAACCACCATTGCCCCAGCTCTCCATCTCGGCAGTATGCTTCCTCTTCATCTCCTCCTCCTCCTCGCGACGCTCCCTTTCTTCCTTCTCCTCATTATGATCACGTCTCCATTCCTGACCCTTGTGACCGATAAAGGCACCAAGGAGGGCACCGGCGACCGCAGCTGTTTTACTTCCTCCGAACTTATTACCGCCAAATGCACCAGCGGCACCTCCGGCCAAGGCACCAGTCAGGCCTCGCTCGCCTGTCTCGTCGGGGCCTTGGTCGTCGAACTGGCTTCCGGGCTGGGCTTGGGGTGTCCAGGTATTTGTTTGGCTCTGGTCTTGATACTGCGAGTTTGACATTGCGTGGTAAGATGCAGCTTCTCCTTGTGGGTGAAAGTCCTGAGGAGGCTGCTGATATGGAGATGGGTCTGGTTGATGGTAGCTTGGGTGCGGGCTTTGAGAAGGTTGGAATCCTCTCTCCTGTGGCGGATAAGGGCTGTGAGAATCCTGGTGTTGAGGAGGTCCAGGCTGATAATTTTGGTAGTTGTCTTGTGGATAACCGTGTTGTTGGTACTCGGCTGATCTCTGCTGGTAATCACCCTGCTGATGGCCACCTTGGTGGTAACCACCACCCTGGTAATCTGGCTGCTGATAATAATAGTTTCCGCTCATTGTGTTGATAACTTCTTTATGATTCTACAAGTGCAGACGATAGATTGTTCACTCTAGATATACCCAAGTTCCGTGCATGGACCACTGTACTCGTACACGTTGTCGTCAGCATATGGCTCCGGCTTTTGTTGGCCATCTTGGCGCCAAGCAGCTGTGCTATGAAGCTATTCGACAGTTATATGACAACGGAGTCTAGCTGGCACTGATACATTGATGTGGTTTACTTGGCCGGCTTCTAAATGCCGATAAATAGGGTCTTGGCTGCTGAAGAGGTGCTTGGACCTCGGAGACAGTTGTCACTAACAATATTTTTACCGAGTTGCACAGCCACGACGCCCACTATTTACCAGATCTCCAATAGTGCAGAGATGTGATTGGTGTTCTCGTATTTGACACTTTGGCTCCATTGTTCCCTTTCCATTCTGTTTCGTAAGCCGGTCTCATATGTGATACAGTGCCCAGGGGTTACAACCGTCAAGTTCTGCGATTTATTAACAAATTAGTAACTTTATTATAGTAGAATTAGAAAAGCTAACGAGAGATACCTGTCTCAACATACAGGAATGATACCCTTGCACGCACGGGTGAATATGGGGCGCTAAACGAAAAAGAAGTCTAGACCTAGAGCCAATTTAGCCCTTGAGGGCTATATCAATGCGCGACTACCCTGACCCAGTTCCTATCTAGTTCCAATTGGTAGTCTCGTGTTTATCTCAATCCTTTTAGAATACCGCCACAATGGCAGCCAATAAACCACTCGCAATCAGAGTCAGAGGCAAATTCAAGCGTGCTTCAGCACCTAAAAGCAGAACGGGATGTCTCACCTGGTACGTTTGATAGGTTGTCGTCTTATTTCTCGTAAAAAGGTTTACTGACCAAGATGTTCTACAGCAAGTAAGTTTAGAACAATCTGTGGAATAGTTTCCCTATAAGACTCATGCCGTCTTCGATAGATTCAGACATCTGAAATGCGACGAAGCAAAACCTATTTGTCAAAGGTGTCAAGACGACAGTATGAAGTGTGACGGTTACCTTCCTCCGAAGCCCAGAGCTTCCAAGAAGCCCAAGAAAAGCAAGGCAGCCGAATCTCAAGCTGTAACAAATGTCAATCTACCATTGCAGCATTTCGATCAAACGCCCTTGTTGACGGACCCCGAGAGACTATACCTTCAACACTTCCTCCACTGGACCGCCAAACAACTCTCAACTTCGTCCGCCGCCACCAACTTCTGGTTGTGTTATGCACTTCCAATGTCATACCAATACGATGCTATCAGATATAGCATGATTGCAGTGGGTGCTTCGCATCGAGCATTCATGTCCCACTCCCTCGGCTTTGGGCGTCCTGATCATCTGCAGCGCCCCGTCATACAGCACTACAACAGAGCTATATCGTCTATCCTACCTATCATGTCATCTCCGACACAGTGGAACATGCACTGCATCTTGATATGCTGCATGCTCTTCATGACCTGCGAGGGACTCACTGGTCGTTACGACGAACTTCTCAAGCATCTTGCTGCCGGTGACACGATACTACAATCACTCCAAGATCCTACTATACCAGAGGAGTCTACGATGACGGAGAAAGTAGTAGCCATGTTCTCTCAATTTTGCCTCGAATCATCTGGCTTCATGAAAGATCCTACTCTGTCCGGCATCCAGAGGTGGTGCTCTAAAAATGTGAAGCATAGCGCCAACGACATTGAGCCTTTCGAAACCCTCGATGATGCTTCATACGCACTACATCAGCTGCGGTTTCTTCACGACTTTGCACCCCAGGACCCCGATAGAGAGAACGGCAAAACGAACGACAAAAAATTCGAACACATACTTGGCAGATGGGGCATGCGCTTCGAAGCCTTAGCTCAACGAGATATATATAACTGGACCGACGAAGAAATGGCGCAATTCCAGAGTCTTCAACTTCTTCAGCGTTACCTGCAGATGTACATCGATTCGTACGAGGATAAGGAATGGGATAATCCAACGAACCAACCTTTCTTACCTTTCCTAGAAACTGCGGAACAGGTGGCGGCACCTCTTATAGCTATGAGTCAACCCACGTACTCCCTGGGCGGATGTCTCGTGCCGGGTCTCTCATTCGCGGCCTTTGCAACACAGGATGATGCCCTGAGAGAACGAATCCTAAATCTGCTCGCAAAGCTCGATCATCGAGAAGGCATCTACGATAGTAACGACGTGACTGAGATGCACGCGCTCGCGGCGATGGATATGGGCGAAGTTGGATCTGACTGTTGTTCTGATTCTGATGACGAATCTGAGTATGGAGAACTTGATCCACCTCTCACATCGCCTATTGGAATACCAGCCATGATTGAGGGACTGGCTCGCAAGGCTGGGGTCAGAAGCAATCGATTGGAATGTTATTCTTAAACTGCCCATTTCATGGGCGCGAAGAGACTTGAACGAAGTTTCAAGCTCTTATGGCGGTGTCTGTATACTATGATCTCAAATGCTACATCTTAAATAATTGCTGTATCTATCACCTGTATTCTTTTTAGTTCTTCTTCCTCAATGCCTGGGTTCTGGAAAGGCTGTTGGGGTCCAGGTAAGGCTTCTCGCCAATCCCAACAGCTCGGTGACCCTCTCGCTGACCAAGGCCATCGTAATCATTAGTTGCACTATGGAAAGCACTGCGGTTGTCCCAAAATGCTGTAAAAAGTTAGCTTCTGCTTCGAGAGGCGTCAGAGCTGAGTACTTACCGATATCGTTGGGGCTTCTCCATCTGAATCGCACTTGCAAGTCGTGATTCTCTTCAATACGTCTGTAGAATGATTCGAGCAGCTCTTTGCTCTCTCGAGCACTCAACTCGTTGATGCGCTTTGGGAAGTTGCCCACCGCGAAGAGCGATTTCCAGCCTGTAACGGGGTTTGTACGGACTACGGGATGGGAAGTCTGGAGCGCATCGCCAATGTTCCCAGGATGACCGCGCGGCTCCTCATAAATCTTGAAATGATCAGGTCGGGCATCCCGGGCTTTGAGAAAACCCTCGCCCGAAAAGGTCGCTGTCAAGCCTTCGAAGAACTTCTGGTACGGATCACTATATCGATCATATAGTTCGTAACCCGAAGCCCAGAGCGTATCACCCCCTCCGGATGGAAGCTTGGTTAGGCGCAAGCTTGTGTAATCGGCTGGATACTCCTCAAATTGGATATCGCTGTGCCAGCTTGCAGCGCCTTGCTTACGGTCATCTCTGTCTTTCTTATCATGGAAGAAGTGAGATTGGGATGATATAACACTGATTTCATTATCTTCAACACCGAACTCATTGCTGCCGTTGAGCAGAGGGTGGATGTGAAGGCTTGATTCTGACGGCTTGTTGGTGAGTTGGCCCAGACGGTGGACAAGTTCTTTGTGAAGGTCATCGGTAAGATTATCTTGAGCACGGAAGAAAACGACTCCTCTTTCGGAAACTGGGTTATGGTTAGACAAGGTACAATTTAGGATGTACGGCTATGGCTGACTCACTGGTGATGGCAAGATCACGGATCAGTTCATCCGCATTTTTAGCATTGATGATGTCGTCGAGGAGATTGACGGTAGGGTATTCTCGGCCGATGACGGGTGTTGACTCTTCAAATTTGAACTTGTCAAGGGCTCCTGAAGCCTTCAGCGGCTCTGGGTATTTGTTTGCTTGAAGGCTGAGCGGAACAGTGCGCTGCGCCTGTGTCTCTGTGATAGTAGCAGTCGACATATTGACTAGATAGTGATAGAAGCTATTGAACGATGTTGGCCAGAAATAATTGATCCGTGACTGATCTGCTTTGATTTATAGTACTCAATAATTTCAGTTCCCTATAGGAATATGATGGCACAATCTGTCATTTCTGTTGCGACATGTAACAACAACCAGTTAAACTATGCCAACGCCGACGGGATCCGACGAGATCCGACAACGGCGAAGAATCATGCCGCTATCTTGTTTGCGTGTTGCTGCAAGTTGTGGCATCATCAGCTCTTGAGACTATTGGATGAAGAGAACGGGGCATTTCCAACGCTCGAACGTCTTTATATAATGATAACTATGTTTCCGCGCGTCTCTCGGCTTGAATTATGGATTCTTGCGTCCCTAAACTAGATCGGGCATCTGATTAATTGATATTCTGTCGTCGGTATCATCGGCTTCTCGGTCAAATCGGCCTCGCATTGGTCGATCCAGATATCTAAGGATGGCGTGCGAATACCCCAAGATTAGATGCTGTCCACTTGATTGCACTATTCTTGTATCGTAAAATCCGGGGTGAATCATTAAAATCACGTAATAACATGTGGAGGAAGTTGACACAGTACATGGCACTTTGTATCCCTCAACCATTCTTGTTTTGTCTTGCGATGTGAGGAGACATGTCAGTTCAATAGAATCCTTCTGTATTGGATGTAAGGCACAATGCATGCTATAGCTGCCGACCAAGTGAATCATAACCATTGCATCACAAAATGACAAGACGTAAGTAAAATTAACTAGAATGAGAAGGTGGAGGTTCTGTACTGTTGACATCAATTAATCTTGTTCTCGCATGAGAGTAACATGTAAAATTCTCGACACAATAGAGATACCGGGTAGGCAAAGTTCGTAACGGATTACAAGTCTAATCTAATCTCACCACCTATTGAAATTGAGATAAGATAAGTTCCATGTCTACTGGGAAAAGACAAGCAACTATTTGGAGCGACAGGTCCGTAGCGATATCCGGTTCAACAATATCTCTCCGGAGCTTGCCCCGAAAAAGCCGGTCCAACCTTCCGAAATGACGGCTCCGGGCCTCGAATTCTTCCGTTATCGATAAAACATCACAAGTGGATCTCCTTCTCCTTGCAGGCGGAGAGAGATCCGCCAGTCTCCGCCGTAACTTCCGCCCGCCATCCGCAAGAGATTTCACCATGAGTGTGTCACACTCACCCCAACATGGCATGGACTCTGCAAAGCGGAAGCGAGCCGCCAAAGCTTGCAATTACTGCAGAAAGAGGTATTGATTCTTAATGGTTATTGGATCATGTTGCTTATACTGATGCGACTTTAGAAAGAGGAAATGTGATGGGCGACAACCTGTCTGTACGTTATGTGAAGAAGCAAACAACTCGGAATGCGAGTATCGTGATGAAGGCAATGAGAGCAAGTACGTACAAAAGTGTGTGATTAGTGTATTAAAGGCCTATACTAAATGAGATAGACGCATTGCAATATCGGTAGATAGAGTTGATGAAATCTTTGACCGCCTCGAATCTCTCGAATCAACGTTCCAATCTGCCATAGCAAGACAAAGAGAGAAGAGTCCAGCCCCAACACCTTACTACATCCCTAGACCTGGAGACGCCATCAGTCCGGAAGACGGTATCGTCGCAGCATCTTCAGTCCACTCAACAGGTCCCGGAACACAAACTTCCTTATCGCAATTCGCTAACAATAATGTCTTCAACACTACCATGGACATACCCCTGTCCCATTCTTCAACAACAGGAAACCTTCTACGGTCAGCTCCCGCAAAGGCATTGCTAGGTCATTACCCCCCCGATCTGTTTCTGCATATCGAGTTGAGGCGCCCGGTTCCAGAGGGATTGAGGTTGAATGCGACACCGGCTAGTCAGATTGACATTCCTTTACTGTCCCCCAACGAGACAGATCATTTAGTGCGCAACTACTTCCAACTGGTGCATCGATTTCACCCCATTCTTGATCAACGAGCTTTCTACGAGTTGTACGATCGCGTTCTTGACCGGGGACCACGACCGGATCTCCCTTCAGCTTTGGTACTTGTTGTGTTGGCTCTTGGTACGGTCGCGGCCGAGACGCCTAACCGAATGGACGCGTGTTGGAGTCCTGGAATACGATTCTTCACACCAGCTGTTAGACTCTTACTGACCGAATCCTTGGGTTCCTTTGGAGGTGATCCTCTTCTACCCCAGGCTTTATATCTGGCTGCACTGTACTACAGTTACTTGTCACGGCCTTTGCTTGCTTGGCGGCTCGTACATATGGCCTCTACTGATGTACAGCACTATTGGATAAGGTAAATTAACTCTTCCGAGAACTATGAGCCGTGCTGACAACGACATAGGTCTGAAAAACTGTTACGAGACGGCCAAGGTGGTTCTCAAGACCAGTCCATCTTGCGAGTTTTCTGGGCTATCCTCGTCCTTGAATGGTGAGCCATCCCCTCATCATTCCACACAAACGTCTCTCTAACCAGCAAAGTGACATCCTTGCAGAACATCATCTACCTCGTAGCGGCATAGAGAAAATCGTCGACAAACTACCCTACCCGTGGTCCGACGGCCCTTCCGAGCCCTACATGCACCGCTGGCTGGCCGATCTCTCATCCCGCCGGCTCCTCAACCGAATCCACTATGTTCTTTACGCCGAAGCAGAGCCAGGGACAGGAGATCCAGCAGACAGTTCCGAGGAAACACTGTCTAGTCTCCCGAATCTGGCTCACGAGTTGAATCGTCAGTTGGGGGCGTGGTATCACCTTCTTCCTCACAGCATACGACCAAATTTGGACAGTCCACCGATCGGTATTGATGACACCATGGTGTCTATACGGTATCACACCACGGGAGACATTATATACAGACCATTTCTGTACCAGGTTTGTGCGCTAGCGCCAGGGACGTCGCCGAACCCAGCAACTCTTGAAAATGCGAGACAGTGTCTTGTGCATTGTCGTCGGTATCTCAATGCCGTAGAACATGCAGTTCACGCACCGACAGCCTCGCTGGAGAATCTGCTGCATGGGTACGTAAAGTCTCTCATAAATTTGACCGATTGTCACTAACCAGATTCGTCAGAACGATGGCTGTTGTGCTACTCCTCTCATTCGCCGCCTTCTCAAGACTGGATGCATTGAGAGTTCCAGATCTGAACCAATTGCAGGACAAAGGAATCAGGATCTGCGAAAGATGGGCATTTCCAGGGTCAAGCATTGAGCAGATGGTTGTCATTCTGCGCGCCCTACGTGCCAAATGTATAGATACCGGCGGATAACAAAAATAAACTGGGCGTTATAGTACCGCCTTGCATTGCCGGCCCCGGAATGTCAATCAAAAGGCGAATGATTGACTTGAAGATTTGACATCAGGGCGCACACTAAACCTTCGGTAGTGGGGCCGAGATTGTTTAGAACGTGTCAAGATCTTTCTGGAACATCCAGGCTCTGACAAGATTTTTCTCTTCCATTCTCTGGTTTTAATTGGTCTTCAAAGCTAGATAGATCATTAAAATACTCGATCGCCTGCGCTAATCCATGTTGTTTTGTGTCTGCGTCGCAAAATCCATTCATTGTTTCTTCATCGCATTGACTACTGGTCAAGCTGGTATACCACTCAATTACTGTTACAGTCCCCCCCTTCGAAAACACCCTGATCACACATAAAAATGACTGTTCAATCATCAAAAACAGTCAGCATCCGCCTAGCCACTCTCTCAGATGTTAGCACCATCTCAGAACTCGGCGCACGCGTCTTCTCCGTCACATTCGGCCACTCAGTCGAGCCTCACGAACTAGCAGCCTTCCTGGAAGAATCATACACAAAAGAAGCTATCACAAACGACATCAATGACACGAACAAGGATGTCATCGTCGCTACCAACTCGGATAACGAGTTTCTGGGCTTCGCATATCTTACCCGGGGTAGCACTGAGCCTTGTGTAGAGGACTTGGAGAAGACTGTTGAGCTGCAGAGGATATATGTTGATCCCAACTCGCATGGCGCTGGTGTTGGAAAGGCATTAGAGAAAGCTATTGAAGGTATGGCGAGGGATCAAGGGTTTAAAAATATTTGGCTGGGTGTGTGGGAAGAGAATCCTAGGGCGATAAGGGCGTATGAGAAATGGGGATATAAGCAAGTTGGAGACCATGATTTCACGATTGGATCCGTGGTGCAGAGGGACCACATCATGGTCAAGTCATTGTAGGTTGTGATATTAAAGGGTCAGAAGGATAGGTAGGACCCAAGAGTGTAATTTCGAAGGGCGAAGTGAACCAAGACGACATCGACTGCTTGCATCCGAAACTCGTGCAGAAATGCTTTTAGGGTTACATGTTTGTTTTATACTTATAATACTATTTTATGTACCTCATAATTTGTTTCAATTTCAACCTTTGCGATCGGTCCCCTCTATCTTGCGGCGTCCAACAGGTCCAGTCCATCGAGCACGAAGAGCATGGGCTGCACTCTTGGGCCTGCGATCCCTGGTAAAAATGCCCTTCTTGTTCCCGTCAACCCTGATAATCATGGCCGATGTTTGAAAATCAGCA
Source organism: Fusarium nodosum (assembly GCA_014898975.1). Taxonomy (NCBI): domain Eukaryota; kingdom Fungi; phylum Ascomycota; class Sordariomycetes; order Hypocreales; family Nectriaceae; genus Fusarium; species Fusarium nodosum. The sequence continues at coordinate 46,901 of JAAVUE010000086.1, read as the reverse complement.
AAGTTCCACACGTGCTCACCAACAATATTATCAATGCGGTCAAAAACCCGGTGGTACATATCCAAGAAGCGAACCTGATATTCCTCAGTCCAAGGAACGTCACAAACGGTATGCAAACCTGCAACTGTGTCGGTGCCGTATTCGGTCATGATTATAGGCTTGGCGGCGTAGGCTTCTTGCCAACTGCGTAGCTCAGCTTCAAGGGCAACTTCCGCGGCTTTGAGGTTTCCTGTCTGTGTGTACCACCCATAGTAACGGTTCATACAGACTACATCAAAAAGGGCTGCGATGCGATCTGTATCTGGCTTGGAGTGAATCATGTGAGAGTAGCACATAGGCCTTTTCTGACTGTCAAGAGACCGCGCCAAGCTGACAAGGGGTTCAAAATATTCTCGGCTTCCCTGCTCGCTGGCCCCAGGCTCATTTGCTAGCATCCACATCACAACGCAAGGATGGTTCTTGTCTCGGCTGATAAGCTCACGGATAGCCTGTTTATGCGAAGCCTGTGTTTTGCTGCTCATTGTCTCTGGGGAGAAAGTGGCAAGCTGCTTATTACCAAACATACCCGAGACAATATTGAGGTTAAGACCAACGGCGGCCGTTTCGTTGATAACAACCACGCCGTGTCTATCAGCATACTCCAGAACCTCTTCTGCATAAGGGTAGTGAGAGGTCCGGAACGAGTTGGCCCCTATCCACTTCATCAGACGGTAGTCATGTATCATGTAAGATGCGTCATAACCACGTCCGCGAACAGGTCCGTCCTCGTGTTTGCCTAAGCCGGTAAAATAGAACGGTTTTCCATTGATGAGGAAACGGCCATCTCGAACCTCGACTGAACGAATGCCTACGGCAAGGTTGTATGAATCAAGGATCTCATCCTGCTCGCCGCGTACGAGTTGAGCCTGAAGCTGATACAGGTAGGCAGCACCAGGTGCCCAATATCTAGCGTTTTTAACCTCAAGCTTGCCCCGAGGCTCATGGGCCTGACAAACAGTTGTGTCCTCTTCGTCGTCGAGCAGGATGCGCCATCTTGCGTCAGCTTGCAGATCACCAGAAGTTTGTATGTCAAAGTCGACAATGCCAGTGTTGTCTTTGAGGAGATCAGTAACGACGCTGATGTCGTTGATGAAGACTTGTGGCACCGAGTAAAGCCATACAGAGCGAGCCAATCCAGCGTAGTTGAAGAAGTCGTGTTGGTAACTCTGCTTCCGTGATCCATCGCTTTGAACCTCAATGCGACCTGGCGGGATCGTCTCCCAGGTGAGTTGGTTGTTTACAGCAATTGTAAGGCGAAACTCTGACCCGGGTTCGACAAGCCCAGTTAGCTCAATCTCAAACGGAGTATAGCCGCCGACATGCTCGACGACAAAGTTGTCATTGACGTAAACTCTGCCGTGGTGGGTTGCAGCATCTACAAGTGGAAAGACATGGTGGGGTGCAACCCATCCGCGAGGGATGACTGCTTGACGCTGATAGTACACCCAACCGACGTGGTCGCGAATTGTCTCGTCAGCAAAGGTATCGTTGTAGCTGGCTGGAACAGGTACTTGAAGCTTTGGTGAAATTCGCCTCTCCCATGCTTTCTCAGTTTTAATGTCGTGCGATTTGGCGAGGGCAAAGTTCCAGATACCGTCTAGCGATACAAGGTCGCGAGCCCTGTTGGCTTGTGGCCGCAGCATGTTTTTTGTGTTGTGCTATCAAAGAGGCAGACGACTGGTGTTACTGCTTCACCACAGTATGCGTTACAGAAACCAATTATAGGCAACAGTAGATATCAATTTGCCTCGGTTTGATTTGCTGTAGATTCCGAAAGAACTGCCTTCCATGAAGGGAAATGGCATTTCTCGTCGTCCACATCCCGGGAGAGGTTGCAGAAAATCAAGATAGGCAATAATCGTGGGGTACAGTTAGCGGGGAAGACTACTCTGGGGAACCTCGTGGAGATCCCCCAGATCGACATTAACCTTTGTGGAGTCTACCGGAGGGTCTTAGTCTTGGAATACTTAAGAAATAGTGGACACCATTATCTCCCTCGAATCTTGACTCTCCAGTCTTGGTAGACACTTTCCCCCAGACATCTCACTTTAAAACAACCCATCATGACCCTCGCCGGGACGAAGCAGTCGTCTCCCACCAAGACGCCTTCGTCTCCCACCAAGACGCCTTCGTCTTCTGTCCATGTCGAGCAGGCTCTGTCGCAGCAAAGCGCTGACATAGAAAAACCATGGCAGGCCCTAGCCAAGTATCCCAAAGTCTTTCTATATGCTGTGCTCATCAACATCGGCCCTCTTCTTTTTGGTTACGACATGGTCATCATCGGTGCTGTCTCATCACTGAGACAGTTCAAGATGGACTTTGGTGAACCACATGGTGAGAAGTGGGTTATTCCAGCTCTCTGAATTGCGCTCTGGAACAGCTTCCTTCAACTTGGTGCTGGATCTGGCGCTATTTCTGCGGGTGTATGCCAGGACCGCCTTGGCAGACGAGCCACTGTATTCCTGGGAGGTCTGCTTGGCTGTATCGGCGCCGCTGTTTCATTTACTTCTTGCATGCCTGACACCATGTTGAACCGCCGCATCTCTTTCATGATGGCCAAGTTTGTGTTGGGTGCCTCATGTGGTCTTCTCATGTCAGCTTGCCAAACGTGGATTTCTGAGACAACTCCCAAACATCTTCGCGGATTCTTTCTTAGTTTCTATGGATTAAACGTGGTAAGTCTATCTAATCCATAAGCCCGCCGAATTCCATTTGCTAATAATATGTTGTTTCTCTGCTTGTAGTGCTTTGGTCACTTGATCGCTATCGCGGTTGTTTTTGGCGGATCCGATGGCGTCACTCGCGACTCATACCAGATCCCATTTGCGAGTCAATGGGCATTTGGTGGCTGGGCTATGCTCGTCGCGTTAATCCTCCCAGAGAGCCCCGTCTGGCTCGCATCCCGAGACCAGATCGACAAAGCCCAGCGTTCTCTGCAGAGGCTCGGCGTGTCCGATATGCTCCCACAGATTATGCGGACCCTCGAGGAAGAGCGTGGCCAGAATACTTTGAGTGAAGGCTTCCCTACCTACCGCGAGTGTTTCCGCGATACCAACCGTCGCCGCACCTTTCTTGCCATGTTCCTCACGAGTATTCAGCAGTGCATCGGCATGTCCCTCATCGCCAACGCTGCCTACTTTCTCACAATGGCTGGCATGTCTTCACGCTACTCTCTCATGGTAAATCTGATTGGAATCTCGTCCACTATGGTCGCAAGTATGATCTCTTGGTATACGATCCCCCGTTTCGGCCGTAGGAGGATGATTCTCATCAGCCATTTTCTCGACAATGCTGCTTGGCTGGCTATGGGTATTGCCGGTTGTTTCTCGACGGACGCTGCAAAATGGTTTGTACCCTCCTCCTCGAACACTCTTCTTCCTCAACAGTGGATGGTAAATACTAACAATACGACACAGGATGGTTGGTGTAGGCCTCGTCCTAGTCGGCTTCTTCAACAGCTTCGGAGTTGCCACCGCTGTACCGGTGCTCCAGTCCGAAGTTTCATCTGTGAGGTTGCGTTCCAAAACATCCGGTATTGCATTTACCTGACAGTCCCTTAGCATGTGGGCTTTCAACTTCTTCACTCCGTACATGTACAACACGGATCAGCTGAACTGGGGAGGCAAGATTGGATTCTTCTTCTTTGGATTAGGCTCCATATCATTCATCGCGGCATGGTTTGCTATTCCTGAAACTAAGGGTCGGACCTTTTCGGAAATCGACTACCTCTTTGAGACTGGCGTCAAGCATCGCATGTTCCATAAGACGGTTATTGGTGGTGGTGAGGAAATGGACGAGGATGAAGGCGGCAAGTCCAAAGCATTCTGAATGGGTTTCAACTACCTTGGTGGTGCAGATGCAATTTATGATGATAGATAGAAGGCTTGTGATTCTTTTCGTCTTTATTTGGCGTTGAGAGAGAAAAGAATCCTTGAGACTGGGTGTATGTGATGGTGCTTTACATACAGTAGCACAATGGTAGTGCATGTTGCCAGAACAAACTGCAGTTCAAGTCCTGAGGTTCACCATTGAAATTTTGCATTCTGTCGTGTTCCTTCTGTTTTTGATTTTGCATTCTTCTTGAAAATTGTCTCTTGTGTCAGGATTCTCTGGCCAGCCTGCAACCGTATCGACAACGATGCCAATAATGGTTGTCGCTAACCTGCTCACTCATTACACACCAAGAGATGTATACCACTACCCCTTCCGGTTTATTTTAATCTTGCCAATTGTCTAGAACCTGATTTCACCTCTCTAATTATTGCAATGTTTTTCATAATGTTGTGCCCTTGAGGTCTTTGGACACCCGCCACAGCGGATAAGGACGGAAAGCCGGATAGAATTTGACGAATTGACATGCCAACTCGCGCTTATCATTGCTATAGCAGAAACACGAGCGATGGAGCTGATCCTTCTGTAAGATAATTTCGATCTGAACAAAAAGAAAAGTGACCTTAACAGCAGTACCCTTGGCGTGCGACGGTAAATCCTCGTATAAAGTAAGACCCGTGACAGGGCCAACAGGTGGGGGGGGGGTCTAAATTAGCCTGGCAGGAAGTATGTAGTCTACGGTAAGTAATTGGGTAGCGAAAACGGATATACAGCAACGAAAAAGGCATGAAAGTACCGGAGTCAGGGCGGGCTGGTCAGGCGTCACCTGCTCTTTAGAAGGCGAGAACGCGAGATAAGCAACAACTGGCCAATTCGCCTTGTTGTCATTGGGTGTCAAAAGCGTATCTCTTCTCAACGCCGGGCAGCTGTCGCAATTAAAGTCAAGGACCTTGACTACAGCTGCCCAGACCCATCCGGAACCACCCTCAATTTCGACATTTTGAATTGGCGGCCCTGAAACCAGACTTGAAATTACCCAAGGAAAGGCTTGGATAGAGACAGCCGCAGTTAATGTGTTCCAACAACACCATGGCATGGTAGAATACGACCAGGATCCCGGAAAGTGGAGGTTTCGGGATTTGACAGTCATGCGTCCATCATCATATGCAGGTAGGTGTTGGTTGACCGTGAGTGTCCCAAAACTCATATATCGAACTTCGCTCCGATATTAGGTGAACCCCTGCTTGCTGTTATTCGACGGTGTCATTCACTTTAACAACAGTAGCATTGTAGGACTAAGACTTCTAGATCCGCAGGCAAAATGGCGTGGGGTTCTGTCTTGGCAGTGAAATGTTTCGTCTATCAAGGAAAATACGTGATTAGTATTATTGATGCTACTGATTTCCTAGCTGAGTTTGTTATTGCCCAGATTGTTCCATAACGGCGTGGAGATGCTCAACCCCTAGAGGTAGACCATCCGGGCTCTTACTCAGACGCATGCTTAATTAATGAAAAGAATGGGGGACAAAAGGTAGACGATTTATTTTTTGGCAAATATTCAGACTAGTCTGCTGCTGTCGGGTGCCATTCATGTTCTAAACTGGCCCTTTTCTGCTACACAATTCTTTTTCGCTATTCTACCTACCTGCCTGGGTTAGGAATGTATTGCAGTAAGAAATCTTCGGAGGTACACCCGAGAAACGACTATGCAGTCTAATACTTCCGGGCCATGGTCTCCGATAGGGCGCGGCCGTCAAATAGTGAATTATCAACTTCTCAGACGTAATTGGCTGCAAGTGTTGCTGAGAATGACTCCAGCTTTGATTCGCTGGTCATGACCGGCCCGGTCCAGGCTTTAGATTCCTGGCCAAGTCATTGAGATTGGCGGCCCGCTTTCCCCGCCAGGCCTTTATTATGAAGGCTTACCACTGACTATAACAGCGTTGTTCAAGATATCCAATCCTTTGGCAATTTAAGCTTAAAAACGACAATATTTTAGTCGAGGCCAGTCATGTATATCCGCGCCACTCATGCAGAGACAGACCTTCGAGTCCTTCGTCGTCTCATCCACGAAAACCCACTCGGAATGCTCACAACAGGAATCAAATCCACGACACACTCGTTTCTCCAAAGCAGCCATATCCCATTCCTTCTAGACGTCCAGGATGAATCTAGTGAAACAGAACTTGGTCGTCTACGCGGCCATCTGGCGCGACAGAACCCACAGAGCAAGGCCATGATAGAGCATTGCACCTCAAACACCAAACTAAACAACTTTCTCGAAGATGAGGTTCTTGTCATCTTCACTAAACCAGCACATCACTATGTAACACCCAAATTCTATACCGAAACGAAACCAGCCACTGGCAAAGTTGTCCCGACGTGGAATTACGCTGCGGCACAGGTTTACGGGAAAGCGCGAATCTACTATGAGAATAATGAGGAAACATCAAATTTTCTCGGCAAGGCTATTTCGGATCTTACAGATAATAGCGAGACCAAGATAATGGGGTACACGGGTGGAGATAGACCTACGCAGTGGAAGGTTACAGATGCGCCCGAGAAGTACGTGGAATTGCTCAAGAGGAATATCATCGGTATTGAGATTGAGGTGACCAAGTTGGAGGGCAAGTTCAAGATGAGTCAGGAGAATGGAAAGGGAGATCGGGAAGGAGTTGTTGCAGGTTTTGAAAATTTGGGAACTGAAGTTGGTGATGAGATTGCCAAGACTGTTCAAGAGCGTGGGAAGTGAAGAGTCCTTGGACTCAGGGTCCGCAAGGCCATAGCTGAAGCGAACGAATTACAAAGTACGGATGAAGGATCATCTCTGGAAACATGCGACGTGGACATGTCTTGAACCACGTTCCACATGACCTAAGAGTGGATCGCAACTTTGTTGGAAAAAGCAATGACTCCCAAAGATGAGATTGTGCAACTTCAATATAGCTTCAGCCTGATATGGAAGTTGATTTGTCAGTCCGGCTATTTTGTGTCTGTCAACGTGAGAAACTAGCAAACAATTTTGACAGTTTATCGGCCCTTTCTCGACTAAATGATCATGGTCAGTGTCAAGTGATATCCGTGACGCGTGTTCACAAATTGACGACAATTCTTCTTCGTCCTTGACGACGGAAGACCCGGCAGTGCCATCCGAGGTAAACTTTTTTAGCAAAAACTCGTGTTGTGGGTTCATAAAAGGTACTACTATCCAGCCTAGGAGATTGGAATTCTCCGAAACCCGATAGATGACATGCCACAGCACACACCATTCGTAAGCTCAATTGTTGGGCTGAAATTCGAACGGTTTAGAATATGGTTAACTCGAGTTATTCCCACTTGACCAGGTGATTGAGCACGTGAGATACAAATATAAATTTCGTGAGGAATACAACCAATTGCGGAAATCAACATCAACAACTCATCATGTCTTGGAGATAAAACTGGTTTCTAAAGGGCTGAAATAAGAGAGGGTGGTGGCAGGTCAGCTCTAGCATGCACTAAATGGTTTAAACGCCGATGACGCCGTGGCGGTGGGAATACCGGGCATTGGGGACGCGGCTGAAGGAAACATGCACACGAACCCAGATGGCATGGCATGGCATGATCTTTTTTTCCCCTTCTTTGATGCTGTTTGTGACACGAGATGGAAAGTCTGGGGATGTGGATGGCGGAGTCGTGGAGAAATGGAGAAAGAAAAATGGAACAGAAAAGATATTTCGGCCGAGGCAGGGCCGTTCGGATCTTGACCTCAATGTAAAAGACGAAGAAAGAGCCTCCAAGACGGGTAACTTCTTGGTACCTCGTGGAATGAATTATGTTTTTGGGCAAAGATCAGCGAGAGTTGGAGAAAACAGGACTTGGCGTCATTGCTTCTCATGCCAAGATTTGTGCGGAGCGATCGGCAAACGCGACTTGGCATCGGTTCCAAGACCCAGTACCAAGAGATTTCGGCGATGAAAAAAATAAAATGTCTGGGGTAATTTGAGACAGACAAGGCAAAGCAATAAAGGAGAGAGAGAGAGAGAAAAAAAAGACAACAGAGTCAGTCACCTAGAGGAATCAGACATGTCAGTTCATCTTTGTCGATTATTTACTGCATCAAAAAAAGACTATTGTTAAATGGCATGCCCTTTTGTCATGGACTGTCACTGTAAATCTCAAGCATTGCATTTTCTTTGACCGGATATCTCGGGTGTCGTCATCAATCAAAATGGTAGGTTCCTTAACCAAAATGCCCGCTCTAGTCTAGTCTAACAGGGGGATCCCCAGGCCCTGTCCTGTCCTGTCCTGTACCAACGGCGCTGTAACCTGCAACCAGCGGGCAACCAGTAGCCCCCCTCCCTATGGAAGCCTGTCATTCCCAACCTAGCCCCAAACACCAAGAACAAACCCCAAACCGGGCACTTGTTAACCTATCACTGTCTCTAAAAAACGCCATGAATTTGTTTCCTAGTCGAGTTGTATCGCTTTTCAGCGTCATATTTTCCCATTACAATACTACCTACTGTTACAGTCTCTCAGCTTGAGGTTCCCCTAGCTCGGAATTTTCCCCAGGTTTTGTAACCCCGTGGGTAATGGCATGGCAGGATGGATGCTTTTCTCGCAACCCCCCACAACTCAAAATGGGACGGACCGATTTGATGGTCTCGAGACCATTTGCACTCCAGTTATTTCTTATTGGACAGTCTTTTCATGGACTGACATCACCGTCATCCCTACACACGATGCACAACGTCATGAGCACGACTCGGCTTAGTAGGTATTCATTTATTTATTTATGCTTCACCTCCTGCTCTCGTTCATCCTAACGGCTTGAACTTCTCGAGTATTACCAACATTGTTCACTCAGCAACATCATTGGCTTGCTAAGCCTTAACTTCTGCCCATTATGGCGCCATCTTTCATGACTGTTCATTTCGATGACCAGAATCCCAACTCAGAAAAGGGTAAGGAGGCTGGTGCTCGTCGGTCCCTAGCTGGACTTGACTATTCACCCTTGCCTCGCATTACCGGAAGGTCTTTTCTTCTAGCCACCTTTGTCTCTATGGGCGGTCTGCTGTAAGTCGCATTGTCCCATCTCACAATCTACTACATACACAAGCTAATACAATAAAGCTTCGGATATGACACCGGTCAAATTTCTGGCTTCCTCGAGATGCCCGACTTTCTCGACCGTTTCGCCCAAACCAACAGTAATGGAGAAAAAGCCTTCAGCACAGTCCGCTCAGGTCTGATTGTCGCTCTGCTTTCCATTGGTACACTTATCGGCGCTCTTGTCGCTGCGCCTGTATCCGATCGCATCGGTCGCAAGTACAGTATTTCTGGCTGGACCTGGATCATCGCGATTGGCTTTGTCATTCAGATCTCCTCCAACCGAGATTGGGTGCAGATTATGATGGGTAGATGGGTCGCTGGATTGGGAGTTGGTGCTCTGTCACTTTTGGTGCCCATGTTCCAGGCCGAGACTGCACCGCCATGGATTCGAGGTGCCATGGTTTGTTGTTACCAATTATTCATCGTAAGTCATTTTTCATCTTGACTACCGTCATTTACTAAAACACAACAGACAATGGGTATCTTCCTAGCCGCGTGCTTCAACTACGGCACAGTCACCCACCAGCGCAACAACTCAGCAAGCTGGCGTATCGTCATCGGCATCGGCTGGGTCTTCACCCTTATTCTAGGCATTGGAATTCTCTTCCTCCCCGACACGCCCAGATATGATTACCGCAAGGGAAGAATTGATCGCGCACGCGAAACCCTCTGCAAAGTTTACGGCGCTACGCCCAACCACTGGGCAATCCACACCCAGATGGAAGAGATCGAATCCAAGCTTCGCGCTGAGAGCAAGATCAAGCAGAACCCCGTACAGGAGTTTATCATAATGTTCAAGGCTCCGCGCATGGCGTACCGCATCTTCCTCGGAATGGCCCTCCAGATGTTCCAGCAACTTACGGGTGCTAACTACTTCTTCTACTACGGTACTACCATCTTTGCCTCCGTGTCGATTGACAGCTACAAGACGCAGATTATTCTTAACACCATCAACTTCTTGGTCACATTCATCGGTTTGTACATTGTCGAGCACTTTGGTCGCCGCAAGTCTCTTATTGCTGGAAGTACCTGGATGTTTATTTGCTTCCTCATTTTTGCCTCGGTTGGCCATTTCTCGCTCGACAGGGAAAACCCTCAAAGTACTCAAGGCGCAGGTGTTGCCATGATCGTCTTTGCCTGTCTCTTCATTCTCGGTTTCGCGACCACCTGGGGACCCATGATCTGGACCATCATGGCTGAGATCTTCCCTTCGCGCTACCGAGCAAAGGGCATGGCTCTAGCCACTGCTAGCAATTGGCTCTGGAACTTCCTGCTCGCATTCTTTACTCCCTTCATCACAAAGGACATCGACTTCCTCTATGGATATGTCTTTGCTGGATGCAATCTTCTCGGCGGACTGATTGTTTACTTCTTCGTCATTGAGGGCCAGGGTCGCACGCTGGAGGAGATTGATACCATGTATCTCGAAAGGGTGAACCCCATCAAGAGTGCCAAGTGGATACCTCCTCCTCCTGAGGAGATGTCGAGGATCCGAAAGGAGGCTGGTTTGGATATCGAGACTGCTCCTCCAGCTGGTTCGAGTGACGATGAGACTCTGGCTCGACCTTCGGGTGTGACTGATGGTGGCCATGGGCACAGGAAGGAGGAGAACGCCGGAGCTATTCACCGCGAGTAGATGGGTTGCAATGAAACTAAACTGGATCATGACGATATATGAGTGTCTGGCGATATAGCCGAGATTGTATAGTACTTAACTGTCCATAAAATACCATAAACAAATAATGTAAAATTTTAAAACCATTTGTTCCTCAAAAATCTTGATAATGATTCAATGCAAACTTTTGCTCAAGCGACAGAAACCAAGCTGGTCTCATGTCGACCTGACCTACGGTGATTAGTGGCAGCATCCCTCACTCTGACATCCTCACGAATCCCTTCTTTACTTTCAATGCTTACTTCCTTCCACATTCTATTGCTACTGAAAGGAATATGCGTCGGCAGGTTCTTTTTGTAACGATCATTTTTCCTATCTATAGCCTGGTTCACTTGGCAGCAGTTGGCAGTGATGGAGCTATTGCATTCATTTTCTGATAAAGAATACAATACCGCACCCTTCAATGCGACAACCTTAGCCTACTTACCTGGCCAAAATTCTTTTCTATTTAGACAATGCAACAATGTACTAATACCATTGAAATAGCCAAAGCCGGCCCCACATATCGCTGTTGTTCGGATTCATCACACCCTTTGAAGCTATTGACGATAAAAGAACAATGGCAATTGTGCCTTTATTATCACAGAACGGCGCGTTTTTCACTGCGTAGTCAGGAAATGGCAAAAGGTCTGTCGAGATTCCGGAATTCTTTCCTCTTGACAAGATTCCGAACATCATCTCAAATCCGAAGCTCTTCACAAGTATCACCTATCAAATCAACCGAATCACTACGTACAACAGAGCTTACAATCCTACAATGTGTCAAACATCCGCATACTTCGTCCGCTGCAAGACCTGCAAGGAGGACATTGACCACCACCTGGAAGTCGATTCCCCCTGCAAGAACAAGCTCCGTGGCTTGCCCTTCTGCAGCCAAATCCTCCCCGTCAACATGGGAAACGTTGAATGGGTTGACATGTCTCACTGTCTTCCCTGTACCGCCAAGCGAGACATGCTCGACGCTCGCATCCAGGCCACGATCGACCAGGAGGCCAAGGAGAAGCTCGAGCAGCCTGCCGAGAAGAGCGAGAGCGATGATGAGCTCATCATGCAGCAGCTCATCGCTGATGTCAACGGCCTGATGAACCAGGAGAAGCGTGGCCGAGTCAACAACTGGCTCGAGGAACTTCCCAACCTTCGAGTTGGCGAGACCTTCGATGAGGGCGAGAGTGAGCGCCCCATCCGAGCTGATTACAGCCGAGGTGCCCGTGGCCGGGGTGGACGCGGACGTGGACGTGGTCGTGGTCGAGGCAACTGATCAATTGCCGACCTCGCAAGCGATGATATCTGTAAGTCTATTACCAGCCATATCTTACGATTGAACATCTGCTAATATGTGTAAAGACCATCGAACAACCACCACCTTCCTCGAGCAGTGTCGCCAACACTGTCTCAGCTGACAGCCTCTGAGCTTGTCATGGTTAACATCGGTTATGCCAGGATGTGTGGTCCGGTTAAGCATGGGGGTGGAATATGGGGGCAACAAGGCCCATGAAAAAATGAAGGGATAGTCACCAATATAAGCTCAAACAGTATCGTTAGAGATTTGTTACTACAATAGCAAAAGGTTGACTATCACTGATATCGCATTATCTTAACACTATGAAAAATCTTTAACAAACGCCATGGGATATGTCAGTTGCCAGCTGTAATGAGCGCCACGATTAAACTTACACGACATTGGTAGATGTACATGAACATCAATAAGTAAGTGCCAGAGTGAGATATACCTAGGCATTGATCAACCGCGAAACTGAAGTCCAGAACAGCACATACATGTTCAATCCGTGAAAAAGTTACCAATTAAAAACCCACTGTCAGGGCAAAAAAGGTTATGTGTAGGCATCGGAGTCATGATGCTTTGTTGTGAAGTTAAATTCAGATAAAGTCGAAAGGAAAAACCACTGTGCCAAGAGGCAACCATCGGTGTTCAATTCGTGCCGAGCGTACTAGGGAGACAAAGGAGCGATTGACGAAGGAAATAATTAGTGAAAGAGGGAAGACTGCTTGATGAACAAGGAAGTAAGTGAATTGACCTACTGCCCTTTGAGATTGTGAAGCATGCAGGAGGTCTTTGACTTGAACATTTACTGATTGAAAATAACGTAAGCCCGACTCCATATTTTATTAGTAGTAGTACATCAAAGTTTATAAGTATTATCACATAACAACTATCTCTTGATACTCAAAGCTTAAATGAGGTTAAGCATACATAGTAAAGCACTACCTGATCACTACTTCGGGCATAACAAATAATAACTGAAACCCATGGGGCAAGTGAATATTCGACACTACTATTTATTCCAAATAATCCAAACACTGAATCAGTTACAAATACAGAATTTCTAAAGTATAAATAAAGCTTGCTTCCTATACCATCCATCCAGCCGATTTACCTTTGAACAGTATCACCACCAACCAAACCAACAGCAACCCAAACACAACAACAAAGACACAAAGCCTCAGTATACCCCGACATGTGTAAACAAAGGACAGAAAAATGGATTTGCAAATATTGCGAAAAGCCAGTCAAGGAAATGTCGTACGTGATCAAGAAATGCCAAACCCTGTCGAATGGAGGTGTCTGCACGGAACGAGTAACTACAGACTTTGAGACCATTTATATGTATGATCCTGAATGTACATTCTGTGATCAACCGCGAAAATGGCCACCGAATGACCTGGACGAGGAAACTAGACCTTGGATGTTGAACAGCGAATAGTGTCTAAATAACAATAAGATTCACCCTTCGTTTATAAACTCTTGTTCTGCGAAGCTTGTTCCTTCAACTTTATCTATGTTTAACTTCACAACAAAGCATCATGACTCCGATGCCTGCGAAGCTTGTTCACGCACCACAAACTCTCCCAGTTCGAGTATAAAACTCATTGCTACTGTCCTTTGCACGTTGTTTTCCAGATTCGAAACTAGGATCAGTTACAAAATACGAAAAGTCCTGAACCATTTGTTACAAAACATCACCAAGATCCTGACACTTAAACCGTTCATTCAGTATGTGTCAAACTATTGAAACCAGGTGGGTATGCGCCACATGCTCCAAGTCAATCCTGGAAAAGAGCTCCATGAAAAATGCATGCGATACATACAAGAAGAAAGGTATCTGCACACAGGCGATGGCAACTCTGTTGAAATACGTCTACGTAGAGGATCCAGATTGCGAGATTTGCAAGCAAATGAACAACAATCATGACAAGAAGGAAAGAGCGCGAATATAGAAGAGGGCCTTTCAATGGCTAGGAAACCTGATGGATACTTGGGGTGATTAGTTGATGTTGACGCAGCATCGTTGAGCAACCACCTGGGTATCTATCTAGTTGGTGAATAAAAAGAAAATTGGCTTTTTTGAAAGCGGGAAACAGGAAACGTATATTTTTTCATTGTCTTGTTCGTAAAATGAGTGACTTCTGAATATGATTGATGGTTTGTATAATTGAGCCAAAGTGAGATCGCTGGACGCCATGAAATCTGATTCACCCAGATCGAAATCCAGGTATAAAAAGCGAGATATTAACTTGGCATACTTCAGAATTCTTTCCTATTACAAGACATCAAATACTAGTGCAGTCAAGAATTAGCATCTACATCCAGGAAATTCAACAAGCCATGTGTTGGGTAGTCCACACCAATCTTCTCTGCGAACGCTGCAATCACCTCATTCTAACCAAGAGATCTGTCAAACGTGCCTGCTCCTCTTTGAAGAAAACCGGAAATTGTAGCGGCGATATTAAAGAGGGAAGTATTGATGAACATGTGAGTCCCTCACAATGCAAAAATTGCAGAAAATAATTCACGAGTCTGGTTATTCGAAATGGGTTTAATCATCAGCCGAGATTTGAAAGGTCAGAGAACGCAGACGCATTTGGTTCTTTGGGAAAATATGCAATCTGAAAAGTGTATCCGTACCTGGGGCATACGCAGCGTTAAATCAGAGAATAATAAAACACAGATATATTAGATAGCATATTATTATCCGTGTCGATACTCTCCTGGTGGTCAAATATTCCGGCATCGAAGCCGATCAAGTGACACGGCATTAGTTACATGTCCACAATCTTATCTCCCTTATCTCGTTATCCAACGAATCATGTCCCTTTCCAACACTCTATCTAACCTGATTCCGCTGCCGGCCGACTTGAATCAGTGCATCATCATCTTCAGCTCACGCGCCCGGAATTTATTTTACTTTTCATGTCCCGGAATTCCGAACCCTCACCATTTATTATCGCCAAACTATAAAACACCCATGCCACGAATAAAAACGCGTGAACCACGTGTGAGACGTTCTTGCGAGCGCTGTCGGTAAGCGACGGATAGATATTCATTTTAGAATAAATTAATTAACCACCCTTCGTCGTTGTTAGCCAGAAAAAGATCAAATGTCCAGCCGAGAAGCCGGGCTGTTCGCATTGTCGTCTTGCGCATGAGATTTGTACTTATCTTCCTCGCAACCATGTCAACAACAACAATCCAAGACCATTCTTGTAATTATTTCTGTCGGAATAACATTGCGTCCATAGAGGTTGACGGTTTTCTAGCAGACCTCTCAGGGCGCAGCAGAACGGTACCTCGCCGAGTACCTCTGTTGAATCGCATAGTCGTGATCCAGAGTATGTTGCTCGGTCTATGGTGGAAAGTCATGACTGAATGCTAATGACACTACAGATCTTTGGAGAAAGGAGGCGAGGGCCAAGATATTACCAGCTGGCATAGTCGAGCCGGTTCATCAAGTAGCATCCACCAGCAGTTACCTCCGATAACTGCTATGCTGTCTGATTCTCCATCATGGTAAGACACCCAGCCTTATACTTCATCCATCCCTAACAAAAATAACAGGTCACCGGCAAATCCAGAACCTCCAGCAGATCTACTCAGTGATTTCGTGGGCGCTTACCGCGAAAAGCTCTACTTTCAACCACTCCCACTCTTTGATCCACGACGTCTCTTGTTAAAAATCGGCACATTGCCGCATTATCTTCGATGGAGTTTTCTGGCCCTCACGCTTCATTTTACGAGTCATAACTTCTACTATGGTCTGGAAGCAAAGGCTATTGAGTACTATACTACATCGGCGCGGAGTATAGTCGTTGACCTGGCAGCTGAGGGACTTGCACAGCTTGAGGTGATGCAAGCTTTGTGTCTTCTCGCTCTATGCGATCATATAGGTACGTCAATTTCGCAAAATATACGCCTTTGCTCTAACAGAGCGGGATCTAGCCGGAAAAACATCTCGAGCGTGGATGATGGTTGGAATGGCAGCAAAACTGGAAGCTCTTCGACTATCACACCCAAAAGCTGATCTCAACTCTCGACACTCAGACGATGCCATCTCAAGATGTCATTGGAGCATCGCCATCCTAGAGAGCACCTTCATCCCCAACTGCAATACTTTGACCGATATAACAGGCGCCCCAGCGTATCCGAAAAGCGTGTCACGTCCAACCCCGTTGCATTCTTCCCACGGTATGAAAAGCTACTGCGCCGATTTGACCGATGCGTACGAGGGGAACATTCAAGACGTCGGGGTTAATGCAACATGCTTAGGGTACATTTCGGTTTGGAAAAGTATCATATCTTATCTGAGAGACATCCGCAACGGAGCAAACGAATATCCATGGCTAGCAACTTCGAGACATAGTCAAATCACAGTCAGGTTGTACGAGCTTGAAAATATCACATCGCACAGGCATCTCATCCGCAACGCGCCTTTCCCCGATCAGCCTTCGGAAGACCTGAGCGAGCATCGAGAATACTGGGCGCCATGGGTTTCATTCCAGATAATGATGCACGCAACCCAAGCTGTACTCAACAATCCCTTTGTTCAACTAGTTGCTCTTCGAAGAGCGGGTCGAAATTTCCAACCACGGTCATTCCTACAAAATACAGTTGATCAAGCGCTGTTCCACGCAGAATGGGTTTCACGACTAGTTCAGATGTGCGCTGATCGTCAGTTCGAAGTCAATGACCCTTTGATCGGCCAGGCCGTTGCTGGCTGTGTGTCGATATTATGGATCTTCCAATTCGCAAGGGATCGAAAAGTCTCAGAGAAGGCAAAGGAGAATTTGATAACTTGCGAGACATTCTTGGGACATTTGGCTCGGAAGTGGCCTCACATAGCAGAAAAGGTAATTCTTCACCCGTCCTTGACATTTCGTCCTCCTCTAACTGTATCAATTTATAGCTCGAGATCTTGAGAACCCTCAACGTCAAAGTAGCAAAGCAGCAGCAAACACCCCAAGAGGACGAATCAACCAGCGCGACTATCAAATTCGAACCCGACATGATGTGGGAACTCCTTGACCCTGCCATGTCAGGTGTTGATTGGGCTAGTCTGTGTAGTTCGGCCAAGGGCAAAGATTCACAAGCGACGACGAGCGCTACGATACGGGTTGCCACCAAGTTTGTGCATCCTATCAATAATGAAGTCGAGAGTGCACCGGTGCAAGACCCTGAGCATAACCTGTTCGATCTGGAAGATATTTATGGCGAGCCGTTTTTGGATCAGTTTTTTTCCGACTCTTTGTTAGTCAATATTTCATAGTTTAGTACAGATGGAGTTCTATAGAATACCTGGGCCTTGTTCTTATTCTAGACACTGTCCATTGCCAGGACATCACGTAGTTTTCGTGACGCATTGAAAGCTGTAGGACAGAAGTGAAACATTGGAGTATCGCAATAGTTCCAGAACCAAAGTTTCCTGCAACTAGCCAGAATTGACTTCAGCTTGAGCAGTGGCGTCCGCATTAGCGCTGACATCGATATCAGTATAAATGTCCCATCTCCCTCTTCGAAACATAAAATCAATGCCGCATTAATATCAAGCCCGCCACCACCATGCGTGCTGAACAGACCATCCTCGCCTTCAACTCTCTGTTTGGCGCAGCCACAACACCATTCGGATGTGGCGAAGTCAATGTTTTTTATACGTAAGTACATCCATCTTTGTCATTCTCATAAGATTTAATGTTTTGGTTTTTGGTTAGTGGCTTGCCAGGCCGTCATCAATATGTTACTCAGCAAGGCTACGACGCCAAGTTGGTAGAAGAACAGATTTTCAACCACACGCGTGAACTACGCGAGGCTGGTTATAATGTCCGGGGTAAGAACAGTCATATGAAAGAGGGGTATACGTGCTGATTGGTCTACTCAGCTGTTTGGCGAGGGCCCGAGATGCCACCAAATGAGTTTGTTGACCAGATGAAAGACGTCCACTGGCACGCAGCTGGCATAGGCTTTGGGGTGAGGGGATCACAGATCCCAGATGTCATCGGGCTTTTCGAAGGCAAGGATCTAGATTTATTCAATAGGAAGGAATTGCTAATACTTGGCAGAAACCATCGACATCTTCCGCAAAGAAGCTCCCGATGCCAAATATGTCTTTAACTATAACCCTCTAACATTTCTCTGGTCCGTCAAGCGGTACTTTCCTCTGACAAGCGATTGTAAGGATCACCCAGGAAAGGACTTGGTAAGTTGTAATCCCCTTGGAAGATTTACTTGATGTTGATGGTGAACTGTAGGGGTATGTGACGCTTTGTGAAGAGGCTTGCACCTAAATTTGAAGTTTTAGTCAAGATTATACAGACAACATAACTTCTTGTAACAACCAAATAGTCTTCTGTCTAGTCCCCTGATGCGTTGATAACATAGTCAGTTTAAAGTCTCGGCGCATAGTGTTAGAGGCTCTTTATCTAGGATGCTTTCGGACTCGCTGTCTCCGTGTTTGATGGAAATGTTCTTTCAAATGGGTGCAGTTTCCTTTTTCGTTACTTGAATGATGACTATAATGGTTTAACAAACCTCACGTCTTCAACTAGTCATCAACAAGTGACTGATAACTTCCTAAGTACTGTCTCTGACTGTTTTGCGACCTGTAGATAGAGCCCGTTCCTATATATTGTTGGCTGGTTATGTAGTTCTGTGGCTTTCTAGCTCAGCTGAAGCACTACCTTGTTAATACTGAAGGCCCATTTCATATATGGCCTATATATAGATTTCCAATTCCATCTTCGGCCTGGGAGCGTGTTGCCGGTATCACACTTTCGGAATATTAAAAAGGCCGTTTTCAAACGCAGAAAAAGAGCTGAGGCTGGAAAGTCTGAAGTACTACAGTTGACCATCATTGTTGCGTTACATTTCATTACAGTACTAGAACAGTCACAATGCAAAGGGACGAAAAGGTGGATAAATATCCTTGATTGTATAGTTGAATCGAAAGTAAAACCGTGGATGCTGAGTGATTTATCATCTCGTTCTCAGACCCGGTATCATGTTGCGTAGAAACAGACGAGGGTGTTAACGAACCCAGGTCTAACAAATATGCCCAGGTAGTTTGTGGGTAAAGTCCATTGTTGTGATATCCCCAAATATTCGTATGCTCCCGTAATGTCAAAATATTTGTTTCATGCTAGTAATGCAATTATTGGCTCTGGACAGTGACGGCCTTGGAGACCTGGTTCTGAAGGCCGGCTGCCTTCTCCTTGAGGTCGCTCAGGATACCATTTTCCTGTTGTCCGTTGGTCTTCGAGTTGCCTAGGACGTAGTCCTCGTCGCTGCTGCTGGAGTCCTGCTGGAGACCATCAACACCCTCAGGACCAGAGGCATGGAGCTTGCTGTTCTCAATGCCGTTCATGGTGACCTGGTGGGCGTTGGCCTTGCCGTTCTCAACGGGGGCGCCGTTAACGGTGTAACCAGTATCGCTGGAGTCGACAAAGGCCTCGAGACCTGCACCCTCACGGGGGTAGGACTTCATGATCCTCTTGTGCTCCTCAAGAGCAGCGACCATGTCCTTATGGCTGACGTCGTTCAGGAAGACACAATCACCCATTGGGTTGACGGGGACAGCAGCGCGGAGCTTGCCATCACGGGTCTTCAGGATGGCAGCAGTGGCCTTCTCGAGAAGATCGGCATCGAAATCAGGGTGGTCCATGGAGAGACCAGCGCGGGAGAAAAGGTTTAGGAGACGCTTGTGCTCATCAGAAGACAGAAGGCCGCGAATGTTGGCCAGGGTGGCAGAGTAGGCCATGTCGATAGAGATGGCATGACCGTGGCGGAGGGGAGTCTCAGGAACGAGCTCGTGGAGGGGAGACCAGGTGTGACCGTATGCAATGACACGGTCTAGCATGATCTCGTGAAGGTTGGGAGTCTCGAGCTTGAGCATCTCGTGGATACCAGCACGGCAGATCTTGTCAGCGACAACCTTGATCTCAGGAGAAGCATCGTCAGATCGACCAAAGCCAGTATCGATGAGCTGCTCGCAGTACTTCTCGAGAAGGTCATAAGTCTCCTTATGGGCGCATGTGGAGATCTTGATGAGCTCAGCAAATCCGTTTCGGATTTGAGCCACAGGGAGACTGCGAAGGAATGTGAAGTCAAGGAAGGTGTGAGAGGGAGCGTGGTAGGCACCGAGACGGTTCTTGTAGCGGCCGTAGTTGACAGCGACCTTGATAGAGACAGAAGCGTCAATGAGACCAATGACAGTTGTGGGGATGCGGATATAGTTGGTGTTGCGGCGGTAAGCAGCACAAGCAAAGCCAGCAACGTCGGTGACAAGGCCACCACCGACAACAAGGACAGGCTCCTTGCGGTAGATTCCAAAGTCGGTCATGGAGTCGACAATGGACAGAAGGGTATCCATGGACTTGGCCTTCTCACCGATCATGGTCTTGTGGATGGTAAGAGGGATGCCGTAGTGGTCAAAGTAACGCTGCATCTCCTGGCCGTATAGGTTGAAGATGTTGAGGTCCATGACAGCCAAGCAACGGCCCCAGGGAGAGTAGAGCTGGTACAGCTGAGGGTTGGCAGGGTTGAAGACGCCATCGAGAAACTCGAAGTCATACTCGATCTTCTCGTAGCCACAGACAGCGAAACCCTTGGCTGTGGGCTCGACGGAAGCACTCATATCAGACATGGTGGGTAGATATGAAAGAAAGGGAACACAAGGTGAGAGAAAAGGGTAGAAAGGCGGTAGGGTGTATATGAGGTGAGATGAGGTAGGAGGAGGAGAGTGTGCAGGTTGAACTGTGAATGTAGAAGAGACAAGTCGTAATGAGGGCTGGGATAAGCAGCTTTTTATGTATCTCGAAACCCCTCATTTTGGAGGAGTCCTACCTAGGTAGTAATGTCATGGAAAGAAAGAGGATCCTGACGAGGGGTTTCGTAACAGACAGTGTTCGATCGGTTGCAGAGAGTGAACATCCAACTGCCAACAGCGGAAAGAAGCTTCAAGCCGGAGTCTTGACCAGAACAAGTCAGAGGTACTTGAATCTGACACAAAAGGTAGGTTGGAGTGAATGTATAGAGACATTTCGGAAAGTTGAAAATGTCTCATTGGCCATGGATAATATCCAAGGAATTACTTTTGAGGCCAGAATGAGTTGATAGACTAGGTAGCAGGTACTGTACCTGTAGACAAGACTTGGGGCTTTGGGGGTTGTGAGGTGCATTTCTTCATCTTTACACACCACAACCCAACAGGAACAGAAGGAGACAAAATGAAATACACAGGCAAGCAGAGCAAGCAAGGGTGTCGTACAGTGAATGTTGGTGTCATGATGTTATTGCTATGATGGGGCTCAAAGGTTTTAGTCTTTTAGGGCGGTGCTCAAGGGAATGACATTGGACGGTTACGGGTAGAAATGGCTGGATAGGTACCCGCAATGCAAGTGCAGAGGACTACAGCTAGTGGCCGGGCCCTTTCAGTCGTTCGAGCACGGCATGCTGTATCCTAGCTTGATTCGTCGAGGTTGTTGCGTATCCCACGTCTCGAGGTGTCATATACTGGGAATCAGAGGGGCAGTATTACGCCGAAGGAAAGCACAGTCAACATGGTTACTGTAGAGTAACGGCAACCTAGACCGGGTTTGGTGGAGTGAGTGCAAAGAAGTCGTTGGACTTGACACGTTGAGACGGAGAGGTAGAGAGGTCTAGGGGTGCGATTTAGAATCTCCTCTAGGGGTGGTTATTAGGGAGAGGAGCGGGTTTCTATTTCCTCTCTGGTCTGGACCCGACTCGGGTATCGAAAATCTGACGAGATCTTAGCTCTGTGCATCTTGGGCTTAGTTAGAGTGGGAGAGGGAAGGGAAAGATCCGCGAGCGTGGGGCGATTTGATATTGTATGCGTGCCTGGATTAATAGTTTGTATGTACTGTATTCTCGTAAAGACGGGGTCAATTTGAGAGGGAGCCGCGTCGATTACACTTGGAAAAGGTACATTCTGACTGCTCCTCTTGCATGTGCGCGTCATCAATAGTTGAACTAACCCCACGTTGTCTTGGCCCAACGTTTTAGTAAGAGACTAGGTAGGGTAGGTATGTGAAAAGTAAGGGACTGAATAGGCAGAAATCGACTATATTCTAGACCCTGAGGTGAAGATGGGGATTTTGATTTTTGCAGATGAAAGAGAAATGGGAATGTTGTACTAATGATATGCACTGTCAATATTCATGTTATCTTTCTATTTTCAGGGACCATTTGATGTTGTACAAGCCTGACTTTGTGCAACACATGCAACACAATTGACCTGTTGACGAGACCACCCTCTTTCTTTTCCCTCTTTTATTAATTCTCTCAATTATTATCCCTTTTGGTCTCTTACATCTTTGGTTAAAGCGTCGATATCCACATCTAACCCCCAGTTGTCTATGAAACCTCGTTGTAGAATCGATACGTCATAGAAGTAAGCAAAAGCACGCAACAGAAAGAGAAGAGAGCAAAGAACCTCGTCAACCGGTCTAAACAAAATAAACAAAATAAGAAACCCCTCTCCTCACGGGCTTTTCACGGTCCTGGGTGTCTACTCTAAGAAATCTAACAATTCTCGACCCATTCTATCGGTATTTGGTACACAGTCACTGCATACAGTTTGTCTACAAACTCTCTCACACATGGTGGCGAGACAAAATACTACCCGGGAGCTACTTGTGCAACCACAAGAAAACACTGTGGGTGTTACAATTGGTTGCATGTACGTTCTCTACTGCACATGATACTTGAAGTAGAAGCTCGTTGGGCTTTACCGGTGTGGAAACCCGCATACAGAATCATATGCAGAAGTAATCAGAATTAGAATGTGCATTCTTCATGGAAAAGCGAGAAAAGTGAAATGGTTAAATCACAATGTCTCAAACATTATCCGTTTTGGATCGAGCGCGGAGCTTATATTCCTGGCGATCAAGCCAAGATCTACCCCCTCTTTCCATCTTGACTCTAGCTGTCTTGCATGTGTCTACTAAATCTGGATCTGTATTAGTATCAGTAGTATAAGCAGTAGGAGGAGTGTCTTACGGAGAGACCCCGGAATGCGTTGCTCTGTGATTTGCTCCACAGGTCGCCGAGAGAGGCGGCGTTTAATGAAACATGAACCGTAAAGTCATGACGTCTTCCAATTGACTTTTTTTCGTTTGTACCTCCCTCGAGCTTGCGTCCCCCGCCATAGCTAGAGCTCAGAGCTGGTCAAGCTCTCCGTCATGTTCAAGCAAAGCATAGCAAAGCCAAAGTGAAGCTCAAAATTGATTGTCTAGATACAATTTACCATTGCATCTTCAAGGTTTCCTTACAATGGCAAACCCCGATACTTCTCGGGTGATGCAATTCGCCAAAAATCTATCTCTCTTCATCCTCAGCTTCATCTTCCTACCGACAACCCTTTTGTTCGCCTTGTTTGCTTTCCTCTGGAACCGATTGACCTCGAAATCTCCTGCTCCGACTTCCCATAGCCAAAATGATCAAGATAATCTGGACAAAACGACGATCCTCGTCACAGGCGTCAATATGGCAAAGGGTCTCTCCCTAGCACGCATGTTCCATCGTCGCGGCCATCGTGTCATCGGAGCAGACTGCTATTCCCTCTCTCCCGGTCGCGTCTCCCGCGCAATCGACGTCTACTACCGTCTGCCCGTTCCCTCGGACTCTTCAAAAACTTCCATGAATGATCCGTACCTGAACCGGATCACAGAAATCATCAACTTCGAGGACGTTGATCTCTGGGTGTCGGTTTCTGACGTCAATGCCGCGATTGAAGACGCTACCGTCAAAGAGATCATTGAAGCCCGCACGAGCGCTAAGGCGATTCAATTCGGTGTCGAGGATATTCGCAGATTACATGAGAAGGATGCTTTCATCGAGCACACAAAGTCTCTGGGTTTGACGGTACCGCATACTGAAGCTGTACAGGACAAGGAGGATGTCATCAACTTCCTTCGACGCAATGGCGGCCTTGAGTTAAAACCTGGCGCGAGACAATATCTCGTCAAGCCTGTTGGTGTAGACGATGTTGCACGTTTCACAATGCCTCTCCTACCTCTATCCTCTGAAGACGCTACCTTGGCGCGCATCGACACCATCCCATTCGACACAGCCAAATGCTCATTCATCATTCAAGAATACATCACCGGTCCTGAATTCTGCACGCACGCACTTGTAATTAGAGGTCGCGTGTGCGCTTTTGTCGCTTGTCGTTCTGCAGATGTTCTTATGCATTACTCTGCCCTCCCTGCCGATTCTCCACTTAGCAAGGCCATGCTGGACTTTACACTCAAGCAGGCTGAGGAGGGTGGCGAAAATTTCACTGGGCATATGAGCTTTGACTTTTTGATTAACGAAGAGGATGAAGATGCTACTCGATCTGGCTCCGAGAAGGACGTTACAATATACCCTATTGAATGTAACCCAAGAGTTCACACAGCGACTGTCCTGTTCAACAATACTCCCGAGATTGTCGACGAATATCTTTCCGTCCTCTCGCCTTCTTCACATCCTAGACCGCTGTCTAAGCCCCCGCTGTACCCCAACAATCCTCAGGACTACTACTGGGTTAGCCAAGATCTTGTCGAGCTTGTTCTCTGTCCATTCTACCACACTCTCTTCAGAGGAACAACGGGACTATCTCATGTTTCAATGTCTCTTCATGCCTTTGCGCAGCATTTGATATACTGGAAAGATGGCACTTTTGAGTCTTGGGATCCAATGCCTTGGTTGTGGATGATGCATGTGTATTGGCCTGTGCAGTTTGCTTGGTACATGTCGACGGGGTCTGTATGGACAAAGCTTAATGTCAGTACTGGAAAGGCGTTCAAGGGATGAGTCTTTTCGGTATAGTTGATAGTTTAGTTAATAGTAAATGCGGTGCCTGTTTCATGTCTTGATGTTTAAAAGGATAGGTAGATATCGGCAAGCCATCAATGCAAGAGGAAATTACCTATGCAACGATCACCCATGTAGTCAAAGTGCTTTCGTGTCGATCGTTTCTCCAAATGCACTCCAAGTAGTATCCCGTGATGCTGTACGTCACGGCACCACCTTTGTGTCAGAATTCCAAGCCATAAACAACGACACCATTCGCAAGTTCCACTCTTCGAGCCCATCGGCAACCTGAATACCATCAAACAATCGCCCATTTGATCCTTCCAAACCCGTTGAGCCTCCTCAACGTCTTTTTGTGTAAGTTGCTACCGACCAAGCCAGACAGGCAGGGATATCCCACCCCACCATATCTGTCTGATAAGCCCAAAGGTGTATATACACGCCAGAGTGGTATCCCTATCGTGAGATTGCTCACAGACCACATCGAACGCCGCCCCCGATTTAGGCTGCTGTCCCAAAACGTCCAACCCTGTGCAACCATTAATGCCAGCCTCCTTCAATCCATGTCATGTGTTCCCTTTTTTTCAAAGTAGTGCCCCCCTTCTGCTAGGCCAGGGGTAGAATCTACACTTGGACTCATCACTTGTCACCTGCACACCGTACATAGCAGCACTACACCCTCTGTGCCCCCCGCGTTTGACACTGTTTCCCAGGAACCCGGTCAAGAGGCTTGCTCGAGGTTGCATTGTCCCTGGTGGCAGAACTGACACAGCAGATCCTAGCGTTCTCGGGCTGTAAGGGAGGGACGGGAGATTGCAACACGTGGCGAGGTGTGTTATTTACTTATTCCCGTCTCATGATAGGGTTATGATTGCTGTACCATGGTGCATACTTCTCGACACGTGTGATCGTCTGGTGTCGTACGGAATCTGCTTATGATGGTGTGCCAAGGTAGGGCAGCTTGTGTTTCTGGAATGGTACAAGCTATTTTGCGTTCAGATAGGGCTGTTTGACATGCTTCATCATGACTACTTACTGTTCATGGGTCTCATGACGCATTTGTCAGCATAATGCTTTGTATTTGACAACCCTATCTTTGTCTTCGCAAAAGCAATTCGACTTGACATCACAACAGATCACCTCTGTGCTGGGTTTATTTAAAGTGATAAGGCTTTTCTCCTCGCAGTCGGTTACATTTCGCTACCCGTTTATTAGTACACTTAGTGTGGACTTTCAATTTGCTATGTTATGTGTAAAGCAAGGCCAACTCTGGAGCAAGAAGTCAGATGATGATACGGCCATGCTGCCGTTCGTCTATCACATATGTCAAGGCTGCACTACCGGATTTTGGACATCTGACACGTTTCCAGCGTCGATCTGATTCCGTAGATGGGAAAGTAGAATCACCTATCTCTGGGGCCCACGTGTTATTTGCCCGCATGAAACTTGCAAGTTGGCGGGTGATGTTCTAGATTTAGTCAATAGAGAAGCTGTGGACCAAGAGCTCAGCTGAAGACAAATCTGACAGACTGGCACACTCAAGCAAACGAGATTCGAGGCCAGGTTCGATTGAGAAACTAACATCACTAGCATCGACTTAGTTGCTAATGCTCAACAAATGGTAGAAAGCCACTTAAACACCGACAGAGTTCCATCTAATCATAGCCAGCCGAGGGAAATGTGACTTGGAATAAGCACCTTGAATTTGAGTATCTACCTACACGTCTTCATGGGCCTCACAAGAATGATGCATCTTGTCTGGACTCAAGACGACTGGCATTTATATGGTACAAAGCGCCCCTTCGACGTCGTACTTAACTGGTTCGCCTGGGATGCCTATTAACAGGTATGAAATAAGGAAAATTCGATGATCCGGAACTTCTATTATTTTGAATACTACACTACTGGCCCTGGGACTGAGTGGTCTTTGTTGTACGGATGGCTGACCAGCTCCAATACTTGTGTCCCATTTTGTTTGTCATCAGTCTGCTTAACTTCTTTTCTCGGCCCAACTACACAAGTCAGTAACACATCAAGTAAATCAATGGGTATTGTAAACTCACCAATATTCAAGCAGAGAAATTTGATCACAACGGGGAACCAAATAGCTACAGCAACAAGTTGACCAAAGCCCCAGGCAGAAAGTCCGCCTTCTGCCGTATGCATATCAAGTAGCTGTATCATTTCGTGAAGGCTGACGAAAATCATGGCTATGGTGAGGACTTCCACCATTGCCCAGAAAATACCCAACCCGCGTCTGGCACCTCTAGTCTCTGTGAAGGAAAGGAAAGACGGCGTAGCTCCACCCAGTTGCGTATACTTGACCTCATCGCTAGAGAAACGTGTCTTGATAAAGTAGAAGACGTAGTCGATGATGAGACAAGAAATTATGACATGAACAACATATCTACATGCCAAGGTGGTAGCAAAGAATTCGTAGCTTTTCTTCTCCTTGATACCCTGGCAGAAGCTCATCGGCCCGGGCATGTTTCCACAGGCCTCCACCGCAGAAACTTGCTTAAGATGCTGCTCAAAGGCCTCGGCATTAAAGTCCTGAAACTCGGCGATGACAGTCATGAATACCCATGAGAGTACAACAAAGAAAAGGGTGTAGAAGCGGCGCTCTCCAGCTCGATGCATGACCAACTGGGCCATCAAAACGGGATACATACCCGCTGTTATGAGACCCTGAAGAATGCGATGGTTGAACATCCAGGAAAATAGAGTAAGCATGTTTGCTAGACCAGCTTTGTTACCGCCATCAAAGGTGATGATGGCTGTGATGGAAATGGTGGCAGCGAAAAGAGCTTGGGACTCTTGAAAGTCGCGCATGGCGGAAGATGCAGCATTGGCGAATCGGGTCTTTGTCAGTCTCGTTTGTATTTGTTGAAATTTATCGCGTAGTGAAGAGCCTTTCTGGAATGAGGTGGCTACTCGACCTAAGGTACGGATCCAGGATGTTGTGAGTTTGAAGCAAAGACAAAGAAAGAGAACAAGGATCAGTTGGATAATGTATGCCGTCACAATCTGCCAGCCATTGTTAGAGACTTTTCTTTGTTAATGGTATTGCAGACTACTCACTCCTTGACCGGCAATATCCAGATCAATACCCGCACTGGCAGCTTGACAATAGGGCTTCGCCATGACTCGTCCGAACTTTTCGATATTGCTGGGCTTTATAGGAGAGCACTTGAAGTCATGCAGACTTCCAGTGCAATGTCCATATGTCGAATCCGAACACGACGCCCAAGCACAATTTCTCACTTTGGTGAAGACATTCAGAGTGTTGAACTTTTCCACAGTTCCAAAGTGGAAAATGTCATCCATCTCCTTCTCATTTTCCCGATCAATCGTGTCGTTTCCCGGACCAACCAACATGCCCAGTGTCGCGAGTGTCATACAATTCCACAGGTTCTCCGGTTTGCTGTACATGAGCGTCGCGTTGGCACAAGTCGTGGTGCAGTTCAGAGCATCCGGGTCGCCATTGTTGCATCCATAAGAAATAAGGCGTGCGGGCACTTCAGGCTGTTCAGCGATGGATTTTACGCGGAACAAATGTGCTGTTTCCCAGGCCTGCCATTGCTTTGGGATGTTGATACCGTGGTACTTTCGAGATATATCGTAGTCGCCAATGAGTTGGAACTTTCGTTCAGGCATCTCGATGGCGTGTAGATAAAGGAAGCGAGAGATGAAGAGGTCGAGAAGAGGATTCAAGATAGATTTTGTAATCATTGGATCTTTACACCCCTGGAGCATGTAGCAGAAAAGATTCGCTCTAGGTACGAGCCGCAGCGATTAGTCTAGACTTCAGCCCCCAAATTTGACCCATAGTAAGCACCGTCAACCCTTTTTTGCTTTTTAATTGGTGAGTCGGAAATTAGTAGCCTGAAAAGATTGCAACCATTCAGCCCTAGGCAGACCAGATGACCATCAACTAACTCATAGAGTTTCCTATCCCTGTAGTTTTAGATGTGTTACAGTCAGCCAGGACAGATAAGAGCCAGTCAGTCTCCATATTAGAGGGTTATGAGGGAAATCTCCCAAGTCTAAAATCATCGATTGAAAACAGGTTTGATATATTAAAACGG
The DNA here is from genome assembly GCA_014898975.1 of Fusarium nodosum. Classification (NCBI taxonomy): domain Eukaryota; kingdom Fungi; phylum Ascomycota; class Sordariomycetes; order Hypocreales; family Nectriaceae; genus Fusarium; species Fusarium nodosum. The sequence continues at coordinate 18,073 of JAAVUE010000086.1, read as the reverse complement.
CCAATAGTTGGCTTCGGAATAGAAAGTCCACTGTTACCTCTTGATAAACAAAAGTAAAATCCAAACAAACACAACATAAAACTGAGTCCTGAGACTGAATTCTCTACATTCTCCAGTGATTACGACGAGCCGGCAGAAATCTTCTTGTTGATACCTAAAACGAACCAAATGAGCTACCACGGACGCGACGCACTGAAATTGGCGAAAGCTTACTGTTGAAAAGAGTCTGAAAAGTAGTTTCAACCTGGCTTGCATACCGAGCGGATATCTCAGCAAAAGGTATCTTGTTTTCACCTGCGACAGATTAGCTTCAATCACACGACACAGAGATCAATCACGATAGACAACATACGAGCGAACAAGGCAGCTTCCTCAGTCCTGACAGCCCTCTGAGTCTCAACAACTCTCAAATTGCCTAAATCACTCTTGTTGCCTACAAGCATAACGACAATGCCAGGCTCGCCGTGCTTGCGAACCTCTTGGAGCCAACGAGAAGCATTTTCAAAGCTCTTGCGGCTAGTAATGTCATAGACGAGCAGCACAGCGACAGCATCATGGTAGTAGTTCACACGAGCACGGTATCGTTCCAGACCGGCGGTATCCCAGATATTAACCTTGACAGCGTTGGAGCCCACTTGAACGATTTTATTGGTTGGCTTGACACCCAAGGTTGGCTTAGACTCTGCATCGAATTGGGTTTGTGTGAACTGGCTGACGATGTTTGTCTTGCCTACTGTAGAGTCGCCGAGGAGAAGAACTGTTGATACTTAGTATGAGTTGATGATAAGAGACATTGGGGGGATGGAACCTTTCCAACGAAGCTGTAATCAAGTCATGTCAGTCAGCATAATGTATGGAGTTCAGAAACAATTTACGTACGTCATAGGTGTCAGTCATGATGCTGGCTTGGTTTCGAGGTTCAACGTTACAATGATTTCTCACGATAAAGACAAAAGGGGCTGATGAAATTTGCAGAGTCAAAAGACTGGAGGCCTTACCGCTTGTTTGTTTGCATGCTGACTAACTTTGTCTCGTGTCGTGGCGAAGCGAGCATAGACGAGATCATGCGAACAGGGGTGTTGGATCTTTAGCGTGTTGTATCCATACTAGCTATCAATTGCTGATGACTTTTAGTTAGAAACATGTGATATCTATTGAATAATGAGCGCAATCTAATTGTATTGTGAAAAATTGTTTATTGTGAAAGTGTTGACAATGGACTTGCTCGGCATAGGTATATGATAGAAACATGTATCAAAAACACAAAGGACAATCTTGTTTCGTGAGAAAAGATGACAATTTGAACTTGAACCGAAATTTTAATGCAGTTGAGGATGAAATGCTAACAGCAAAACTACACAGTACAGGTGATAAAGATGGTGATATCCAGAGAGAAGTTTAAACAGATACAGCAGTAAAGGTGGAAGACTCCCAAATGGTTCGCAACTGCTGTTCACAAATCTATGTGTATTACAGCTTCTCGAACATAGCCAAGAGCCCTTCCGCCGTTATTGCCTCAGTCCGTGCCTTTTGAGCCAGAGAAGTAGAGTCTATCTCAACACCCTCAGAAACGAGTGTGCTTGAGTCACTCAGAGACTGCGATATGCGCCTCTCGTCCCACTTCCTTCTACTCTCTGCTCTCTCCGCAGAATCCTGACCCTCGGGATGACCCAGCCAGAACATCTCTATCGCATGATCGAGTCTTATAGGACTTTCCAAGGTCCGAACTATCTCCTTAACTTGCTCCTGATACAAAAATTCCATAGTTGTACCAGTCTTTGCCTTGGCACGGTCGTCCAGACCCACGAGTATCTTTTCCGCTATGCTCGGCTTCGAAAGATCGCCGAGATTGATGAAAGAGTCTGATGAGAAACTCTCGAGTTTCCTTTCCTCCAACTCCGAATCTATCTCCCAAAGACCTGTCACAAAAAGATCCTTTCCTAGACCCGGTGAAGGATCTTGTCCCCTTTCACCGTGAGTTCCCGGAGGGAAAACCGCGCGCAGCTTTTGTAAGAAGACTACAATAGAGCATACTTCATATAAGCCGCGATCTTCTCTTTTGGACAACCGCATCGAAAACATCACTCTCAGTGGCGTTTAGGGCAACCCATGGTTCTGTCTCGTATTTATAGTCTTCAGGGACATGTTCGGGTCGGCTGAGGAATTGAGCCTCGACGGTTCGTAAAGGATAGTGGGCTGGGCGCGAAGGAGTGATAGCTGAGCTTTGCAGTCTTCTTTGTGTCTTACTGCATATTCAATCAAGTCCTGCAGTCTAGACGCTGCGATCGCTTCTTCCGCGTGTCTCTTTCGCTTGATCCCGACTTTGGCATTTGCTGAGAATTGCCATCCAGTATCGCGTCAAAAACTTCATGGAGATTTCTCAACATGACGTATTCTCTGCGAAGTACAAGGTTTGCTATATCTATCGGCAATAGCATGCCGGCTTTGATGTCCACATCAAACGTATTTAGGATCTCTTCATCGCTTTCCTCTGAGATGAAAATCGACAGAGGGGTTTCCGTCCCTATACTTAGAGACACTACTACACCGATCCTTTTATACTCCAGACTGAAAAGAACTGCTAGATAATCTAATAAAGACCCTCGAAACCTGGAACCTAGCCCCAGACCAATCAAGCTATCACTCCCTACATCTCACGGACCGAGTATTTGTGTCTGGATGGAATTTTCGTTCTGTCGAGTAGGGATAATCGAGAATTTATATACATTTGAGTCTACAGGCCAAGTAAGTTTGCGGTCATTCTTTTCCCTAGTAAGACTTATAAACTTTATGTTGCTGCGTCCCATTTGAAGTTATTTCCCTGTCAACGAGAGTATTGTGCAAACCTTGCGGTAATAAACTTATGATAAGGTTTCTCTGTGATACTTTTTCTATGGAATTTCTTTCTCGGCACATACAACCAAGCTGAGTGGCATATCTACACTCAGACTAGGAAGCACTAAATAAACTGTGTTGCCTACATAACCTTGAATACATGTCGGTCCCATCATCCGTCACTTCAAAAATATTTTCGGATACCGAGCCAATATATGAAAGGCGGCACTACAATCTCAACGATAGTAGCTCGTTGAAGCCACGGAACAGCCCAGCCAAACACGGCACCTGACACAGCCCTTGCAATGCCAGCCAGCACCAGGGTTCCCATAATGACAGCCAACGGGACATGTCTTTCGGAAATGTCAAAGCTTGTCCAACCAACCACGGCACCAAACCCCATATACATTGCTCCTAAAAAGCGATATTGTGAATCCATGACAGTAACGACGTCTGATGGAAGCTTGGTTCGTTGTTGTGGTGAAAGGTATTTCTTGACGCCTTGGGCGAAATGGTCACCACCTTGGTAGATGAAAACGGCTGAAACGCCTTTGAGTATAATTGGCGTGTACTGAATCGATGTAAGCCCAGACATGATGGTTGTTTTGTTGATGGTACAGAAGACTAAAAGAAGAGTAGTGAATAATTTTGATAGCATTAGTGATGAGACCTTGAGTGTCTATTTATACTACAAATTTCCCAGCCAGACGTCAATAGGATTACAAGGTATATCTTGTATTCCGGTGAAAATAGTTGTGCTATCCCGCGCGGTTGAACTGGCCATGATGATTAACGAGTAAGAAAAGTCTCCGAAGTCAGACCACGGGGTATGGCTGGCGTCAGCAACGCTTACCAAGGTTCCTCCGCTCCGGGATATCTGTCCGACATCCTACGGGGTCTCATATTCGTTTCAATGTCTTTTTAACCCAACGCCATCAAGAATCTTCAATCTTAACAGTACCAGAGCAATATGTAATTGTTTAATTAGTTTCATCTCGATATTTCTATTCGGATCCTCCATTATGAGGTCATGGATGCGATGATCCTGGCAAAATGCTTGTGGAGCTGTGACGATGCCATGCAATGATATCATAAGTAATTCCACCATGATAAAATCACAACAATTCTCAAGAAACCTCGACTTTATTTTTCATCTTTTATTCCAACAATAGTTCTTTACATTCCAACTCTAAACGTCTAATTACGATCCTCAAAATGTCAAACCTTCCCACCAAAGACGATATCAAGGCCCAAGCCGTCGATGGCCGTCCCATCACCCAAACCGAAGCCGCAGCCATCGCCTCGGAAGAGTCGAGCTTGACAGGTGGTGGTCCCATCAAGGGCGGTGCTGCTGCTACTGCTCAAAGTATGCACGACAGACAAAAGAACTTTTTAGAAAAGGCTGGCGACGTTGCAAGGAAGGCTCCCACTGAGGTGACCAAGGAGGATGCTGCTGAGGTACAAAGGGCTGAGGTATGTTGAAAGTGACCGGTCGGAAATAATCGATCGGTTTTCTAATGTTGCATCAGGCTCGAGCAAAGGGCGGACCTCCTGGAAAAGGATCGACTGCTGCTGATGTGCAGTCTGTTGCCGACACAAATGCTCAGGCATAAAACACAACGAATTAAGGCTGTATAATATTAATGAAATGAATGTCCACCAATCTGTTATCTTTAAATCAATAGTACCTTTATCATGTGCATGTGTTTTTATTGATAATTAGTCACTAATAATAAGACACCTAAGAACTGTTCCAGTCAACCAGGGCATCATCTCCAAGCTTTTCCTTGATGAAGCTCGTGCTGAGATCCCAAAGATTACTTGCTAACTCGGGGTTGGAAGCTTGACTAGTCTCCTCGCCCTCCTTGTCGGGATCAACGAAATAGTAGCCGTTCAAGTCCTCCTCTTCAATCCTAGACGAAGTCAACGCCCAGAGTGCACTGTAAGAGCCCTGCTCTACGTCACGGCCAATCGCCAACATGCTCCAGGAAAGAAGTTTTCCTGTAAGGCCGGGGTAAGCATCCTTCCACTGCTGCTGCATGGCAGTATTGACCTGTAGTTCATTAGTATTGAGTTTGGATTAATGGTTTTAGAGATACGTACTGCTCCTGGGTGGACGGAGAGGGCATAGATTTTGTCCTTGTTCTCGGCAATGACCTTGCCAGCCAAGCCGTACTTTGCAAACAATATCATGGCCAGCTTGGTGCGGTTGTATCGGGCAGTCGGGTCCAGATCCGGATCATTGATCTCTTCCTTCGTCTTGAACTGCACATTCGATAGCTGCGCAAGACGATGCATCTCGCTAGCCTCAAAGACAACCCTCGGAGGTGGAGTGTTGTCCATTTTGCTCGTCTTTCTCAACAAAGGCCACAGCTGGTTGCAAACATAGAAATGGCCAAGGAAGTTGACACCAAAGTGTCTCTCGATTCCATCAGAGTCTAGGCCAAACTGATTGGTGTTGATACCGGCTGACAAGACCAAAAAGTCGAGTCGATCGAGAGATTCACGGAAACCGCCAAAGACTTCTCTGACCTGAGCAAGGTTACCCATATCACATTCTTTCCAGTCAATGTCGGCGTCGTGCTTCTCGTTCTTGACTGCCTCGATGGCGCTAGTGCCTTGCTCTTCTTTACGGTTCACCATGATGACTTTGCAGCCGGCATGGGCGAGAGCACGGCTGACTTCATAGCCAATACCTAAAGCGCCACCTGTTACAATGGCGACGCGTCCTTGGAGGTTCTCGGGTTTAACGACCTGGGGGCCGATGCCTGTTGTTTTTTGGAGGATGGACTGCATATTGTATATGTATGAGTTTAGTTGGAGACTGATGAATTATGGACTTTTCCTCTTATTTAAATGTCGTTTGTTTCATATGCACTCGAGTTGAAATGAATCATGGTGACGTTGACAAAAATGCAGACAAGGGAGGGATGATTGTTATAGATGACATCATGATTTCTTTCCCAGCAGATGTAATCATTGTGAAGCAATCTGATGGGCTATATGAAGTAATGTTTGGGGTAGTGATCTGTATCACAACTACTTTATCATAAATATAAGCGTCGGTAAAGTGATCGTATCCTGCCAATATACTGTAAATTTAAACCTTAGCTGTGTCCTGACTTGCACAACTTGACACCCTGCTGCAATCAAGGTAAATACCTAAATTTACCAATTTTCCAGTCGATCCTTTCTCTTGTCAATTGTTACCTTCACATGTCCCATGTCCATTTATTGCATGTCTAGGGTAAGCTCGGCCCCATTACAGTTGTGTGGAGCGCCAAGCTATCTACGGAAATTGCCTGAAAGACGAAGCGTGAATAGCTTCAAAACGACACTAAACCAGATACTACATGACTAACTCTATCTTGACGGGGCCTCACAAGGCAGACGCTCCACTGATCATCCACCTACCAAGCATACTAAGAAACAAGCTCTAAGGAAACAAAATGACGATCAGCTATTTCCTTCAGAGTCTAATAGTATGGCCGCAATATTCCCTTCCCTAGATGAAGATCAGTAGAGAGAGGACTTGATGTCACTCTTTTGGATATCTGATTCAGTCTTGTTTAAAAACCTCGCTGCTGCCTTGCTCAGCCTGACTCGCCTATTCATCAAAGCAAGCGATGTTACGTTATAACTTGACAGAACCAACAAACGTCGAACCAACAGATTTAATAAGCCTCGGGCCGGTAAAATAAACGCCAAGTCTTTTCGCGGTTGGACCCTCAAAAGGGCTGAGTTTCCAGAAATGGTCTAGTAGTTGTGAATATCGAAAGACGGGATGACTCAAGAAAACTAATGAAGAAAAGAAAAGACACGGGTTGTCGGTTAATGTGTCTGTCCGTCCCTCTTCCTCCCTTGGCAAAGGAATCGGCCGCTCATCCGATGGAAAGGGTTACGGATACGATGTAGATATTGCAACTGATGTCAGTGGCTGAGAACGGTCAAATAGAATATCCCAACTAAACAGAACGCGTCAATATTCCCCAGAAGGTGGCTTTCGTGTCAGAAAACAAGTGTCATCTTTTAAAATTACCCATCTCATCAAATGATGCGAGAAGGACAAAAACACGTGCATCTTGTCATGGAAATGTCCTCGCTTCCTGAATTCACTCTCACTTGCTTTAGGCCAGGGGGTTCAACTAGTTCGTGCCTCGCTAAGAATGAAAGTAGCGAATGATCCCTGTTCCTTTTTCACTCATGAAAAAGCGCGACAAAAGGGCCGCTTTTCCTGAAGCTAGCGGTTAGATTGACAGATTAGCCTGTTAGTTCTTGCATACAAAAGTGGTGGAGATACTAACAGGACAGTGAAGGATCAAACAACCAACAGCCTGATTAACTCATAAAGATCTAGACTCAAAATCCGAGAAAATTGACTTGCGCTAAAGAGGAAATCACCGGAGTTAACGAGCCATGCAGGGGCAAGAAAGTTTGTCAGTCGGCCGAATCCCATCGTAAGCAAAGAAAGGATGAGAAACATTCTCGCAGTAAAGGATTCTGTTCAACATCATTGCCAAGAAGCATCATCAATCACTTCTCATATCTCTGCATGCGGCTCTGTACAACCCATTATCGACATCCCAGACAATACCGGTCCCTCTCCCTCGGAAAACAAAGACAATTCCAGGGTCTCCGACATGGGTCAGCGGCACAGCAGCAGCAGCCTTACAGAGAACCGGACCTGCACTAGCCAGGGGTAGCAACGGAATCGGGCAACTGGATAAGACTAGCTAGACCAACACTGGAGTGACGGGACTCTCACCAGAGACGCAGACGCAGGCAGACACATGCCAGACTACGCCTCTTTCGACAATGACTTAGATTGCGCCGGTCTCTGTCTAGTCTTGGGTCGTTTCTGCCTGTCACTCACGCATGCGGTTAAAACCACGATACCCCATCATTTCTTACAATGTGTGTCTCAACCGCTCACTCCCTCTTTTTTCCCTTTTTTACCATCCTCACACGTTCTTTACCAAGCAAACGAATTCCACGGCGGAATTCTTTGCTAGCCATAGCCAAACATGGCTCGTAACCAGTCACTCTTTTCCTTTCTCCTTCTTACATTCCTTTCATCATCCATTGTTTCTGCCCAGGATAACTCCACCAACCCCGGAGATGTAAACCCCGTCCCTCCCGTCGGAGAAATCAAGACCGAAGATCCCATCTCTAGTCCCCTCACCGAAGGATGTCCTCGACCCTGCAGCGAAGCAGGTGGTGATCCCGTCAACTGGACACAAATTCACAGCTTGGAAGAGCTTGCTGGCTGTGATCTGCCCATGCTCTTCGCTCTCAATGTTCAAAACGACTATAGCGATTCTGCTACTCTTTACACATGTGTTACTTCCACCTCTACAACCACCCGTCGCGAGCTGGGAAGCCGTGTTGAAGCGCGTGCTGCCGAGACGTCCGTCTCTCTGGCCAGCAACTGTGGTGCTGTCAAAGCCACTGTCAAGACTTCTTCTGCCTTTGGCCAAAGCGGCGCTCTTCGATCTGGAAACGATGTCGCTGCTGCTGCTGGTCTTCTCGCTGATTATCTCGACAACGGTGCTGACTGTGGAACCACCATTATCTTCGCCAAGTCAGGTTCTTCTATCGCTGGTCTCTATGTCGGTGCCGACGTTCAGAAGGGTAGCGCTTCAAGCACCCTCCGTCAATCCCAGGTTCGTCTGCAGAAGGGTGTCCAGACATTCCAAGTCTGTGATGCCAGTGACAAGACTGCCCAGACTCTAGGTTTCTTCGCCGCCGATGCTGTCACCGATCTTGAGTCTGTCCAGGCCGCTGCCAAGACCTGGTCCAATGGCAAGTGTATCAACATTGCCGGAGCTTCCAAGTCGTCCATCAACCTGGGAATCCTCACCACCAACATCGTCAAGGCCCGAAGTGTCGAGTTGCAATCTCGCTTCGCCGGTGTTGATAACCTTCTGGCCCCTCGTGCTGACTGCCGAGCCATCCAAGTTGTTTCCGGTGACAGCTGTGCTTCTCTAGCAAAGAAGTGCAAGGTCTCTACCGCCAACTTCAACAAGTACAACAACAAGAAGAACTTCTGCTCCACCCTTGCCCCCAAGCAGTGGGTTTGCTGCAGCGCTGGTACCCTCCCTGACAAGACCCCCCAACCCTCCAAGGACGGAACATGCTTCATCTACAAGATCAAGTCTGGCGATGGTTGCTACTCCCTGGGTGTGAACTTTGGCATCACGCAGAAGTTCATCGAGGATGTTAACAAGAACACTTGGGGCTTCAACGGCTGCAACCGCCTTCAGCTGGGTCAACCTATCTGTCTCAGCAAGGGAAAGAACCCCATGCCCATGGCCATCGCTGGTGCCGTTTGCGGTCCCCAAAAGCCCGGTTCCAAGAAGCCTTCCAGTGCTAAGACTGGTTGGGACCTTGCCGGCATGAACCCCTGCCCCCTCAACGCCTGCTGTTCAGGATATGGCTTCTGCGGTGTCACTTCTGACTTCTGCACCAACACTACCGCCAAGGGTGCTCCACCTGGCACAAGCAATGTCAACACCCCTGGCTGTATCGGTAACTGTGGAACCAACATCGTCGGCAACACTAAGAAGCCTGCCAAGTTCCTCAACGTAGGATACTTCCAGGGTTACAACCTCGGTCGACCTTGCTTGAACATGGACGTCACCAAGCTCACCGAACTCAAGACCGCCTACACACACATTCACTTTGCCTTTGCCGGCCTGACGAGCGACTTCTCCGTCCTTATCGAGCCTGCCACCCGGGAGCAGTTCATCAAGTTCAAGGAGGTCAAGGGAAGCTGGAAGAAGATCATCTCCTTCGGAGGCTGGGCCGGCTCGACCGATGCCTCATCCTTCCAGATCTACCGCGACGCCATCAAGCCCGCCAACCGTAACAAGTTTGCGTACAACGTCATGACTGTTCTCAACAACCACAAGCTAGATGGTGTTGATTTCGACTGGGAGTACCCTGGTTCAGCTAGCTCTGATGGATCTTCAACTGACACTGCCAACTATGTCGAGTTTCTCAAGATCATGAGGTCCAAGATTGGCAAGAGTGGAAAGACCATGTCTGTTGCTCTTCCTGCTGCATACTGGTACCTGAAGCCTTTCCCTGTGACTCAAATTGCACCCCTTGTTGATTACATGGTCTACATGACCTATGATCTTCACGGTCAATGGGGTAAGTCCTTCTTCATTTACAACTAACGACTTTCACTAACCTGATATAGACTATGGTAACCCCACGATCAACTCCGGCTGCCCCAACGGCAACTGTCTCCGCTCTCACGTCAACAAGACCGAGACTCTCGACTCCCTCGCCATGATTACAAAGGCCGGCGTCGACCCCGCAAAGGTAGTTGTTGGGATCTCCAGCTACGGCCGCAGCTTCCGAATGAAGGACCCCAAGTGCACTGGAGTTACATGCCAGTTTACTGGTAGCTTCAGTGTCTCCGAGGCCGAGCCCGGTGTCTGCACTGGCGAACCCGGCTACCTCTCCGATGCTGAAATCCGCCTTATCGAGTACGATGCCAAGAAGGGCAAGGCTGGCGTCACTGCAAAGACCTGGTACGACAAGGACTCTGACTCTGACATCATGACGTACGGAACGCAGGGCAAGGGTATGACTGATTGGGTTGCGTACATGGGTCCCACGACCAAACAGAAGCGTACCCAATGGGCTCAAGGACTCAACTTTGGAGGTGTCGTTGACTGGGCTGTTGACCTGGAGACTTGGTTCTCAGAGAAGCCTTGATGAGTGGTGCTATTGATACTGGATGGATCTTCGTTTCTTAACCTTGCCGGTAGATCGTATGACGCTACGGCCTTTGATAATGTATATTTATTGCTATATTAGCTCATGAATGTATGATGAACTACACAGCTTCTGTTGTTTCGACTTTCTTCGCATCTTCTTCGTACTGTTTCCATCGATATTCCCTCTCGACTCCATTTCGTCGCTGTGCTGTGTCGCAGAGTTTCTCGTTGCCACACTCGCATTCCGCACCAGGTCGAAGCCATCGATATGTAAGACTCCACCGAAGCTTTCGTAGTCTGACAGTACCATCAGGCAGGGTGTCCGTTTTTCGAGACTTGATTCCATGGGTCCAGTGCAGTCGTGAGTCGCCGCTCATCTGCATCATGCTCCGTGGTAATAAATCTACCTCGATCTTCTCTCCAGTCTCTTTATTTGCAAATTGCATCATAAGTGGCGAGCCAAGAGACAAAGAATAAAGCTGATCGAACGGGCCATGGGTGTCGACGTGAGGTGGTATTCCAGTGCCCGGAGCGTACTGTTGTAGACAGACTTGATCAGGTGGACGGCCTTCGGTGGTAGGTAATAGAGGGACGAGCCAATTAGGAAAGGGTTTAAAAGGTGTTTCTTCATCGATTCCAAATGTCTTGTAGCTGAAAGTGTAGCCATAGTGTAGTGATAACCGTCCCGGACGAGTTGGCCATTCTAACTCATTCTCAAAGATGTGGACGAGCCTTTCTTCATGCTCAGGTGTGATGAAGTCCTGTTGCATGAATATACCTGAGGGTTTGATGGGCAGTTCTTCCATTTTTAAAATCCTATAAGTGGTCCAGTATCATTGTTGTCGTAATATGGCTGTACCAAGTAGGGTTATTACAAGCCCAAGATTGTCATTTGAGTCTGTTCACGAGATAAATCGAGTTTTCTGGTCACGTGATAGTTTTGTTAATGTTGAAGAGTAAAACCTAATAAGTGATTGCTTCGAGATGATCATTTTTTAAAAAGGATATGATAAATGAGCACTACTTATATAAACCCATATCGTTCCATTGAACGAAACCATCGTTCCTGGGGGCTTATAGACTTCTGTAGATACGCTTTCGAGAGACCTCCTCATTGTCTTAACGGCTCTTGCATGGAGATCATCGCACAAACTGAAATACGGCAATACTAGAATGCTGGAGCCAAAGACCTAAATAGCATTAACTTCGCTGTACAGATTTGCCAGGGTTGAATACCAACATACCATAAAAGTGCTACGTTCCTGTCATCCATGCGATCTGTGCCTGTCACAAGGTCGATGCAATGTCGAGCAGCGTCAGCAAGATTTCGTCAATTCGATGGCAGCAGTGGAGAGGCCAAGTTCAGTGTGCGTATATACTCCCCACGATTGAATGTATCGCCAAAGGTTATTAGTTGTTTCCGTCAATTCTCGTTACGGATGGTGAGGTTCGCAACAGAGAAAAGACAACGATAGTACGCAAGATGCATTAAAGTCTCGTGTAACAGACGAAACGACTTTTCCAAGGTGTATGGGTCCCTCCATACAAGGCTATAGAAACGCTCGAGCTTAGGTTGGAATCTGTGCCACTTTGCAAACATATCGTATAGATGCTCTTTCGCCGCTTGTTTCTGGGTAGAAGAGAATTTTGACGCCATGGCAGAGTGCAAGAGGTCGTATATTTTGCCTTGAATCCAGGTTAGTTCTGCCCTTGGTTTGACTATATCCATTGGATCATAACCGCTGCAAATGAGGGTTCCAGCATTCTCGCCATAGGGCATCTTTTTGAGATCTAAACTGAGGTCCCGGTCTTGTAGCAGGTACGGCCCCGATTTGACAAATCATAGATCGCGATCAATAATATAAGTGATCCAGAAAATATTTTGATTCTCGTAACGCGGAATGGAAGGAATGTAGGAGCATGGTGGCGGATGGAGCTTCAGCTTGTGAACCATCTTAACAGCCAACCTCGTTCGGTAACCCTGTCTTTGTCAGATTCATAAGTAACTTTCGACTAAACTTCACTCACCTATAGTTCGGGGTTTTTCGAACAGAGGGTTTACTTGATGTCTAGAAACAGAAAATCCCGCAAAAGTGACAGTTGGGAACATATGGGTTTCATTGTATCACACTTATACTTCTTCTCAGAACAAAAGTCGCAGCCCTACAAGGTACGACAAATGTAGAACAATATCTCATTAATGCATTAATGATGAAACATCATGACTAACGTTCCTACGTTGGAAGCCTCGAGCATCGTTTGACTGATCCATGATTCAATTGTGTGTCACTCCTGGGTGGTTATAGAGGTTAAAGACCTACAGCAATGGTTAGGTCGGGTCAACTTCATGTGAGGTGGTCGGCTCAGGTCAGATATACTAAACCTCTACATGAGGACCTTGAAGGTTACCCTACAATAAGTATTATAAAACATCTATGGAAAAACTGGCCGATGAACTCATAAAGAACCTGGTATGCACCTCTACTCTCATCATTTTAGAGATGAAAATACATTATTGCATCCCGTACATTTGAAGTCATATAAAAGGATTAAGTAATCATTGAAACGATTTCTATACATCTGGTAGACATGCCCTTGAATTTCTTTTTTAACGAATATGTGTATTAGACTGGTCATAGAGGGGATGAATGAAAGAAGAGTCAGAACAGCAAGCAGTACTGCAGATCTGTCATCGTAACTCAATTACGTCAAACCTATCATACAATATTGGGTTTAGAAGCAATAGAATTTCAGATACTGGAATACCCGGCACTTTAGAGTTTGGAAGAAATCGATAAGGATTAGACTTCAGCTTCAAGATCAAAAGAAAAAACGAGACAGCTGCCTCTACTGTACAATTGACAACAGAGGTTGTACTATGATTGCTTATAGATTGTATGTGGTCATGTGAGATGATGCACGTCTTGCAGTATCTGAACGCAAAACGTGGAGTACGTCAACCCAATGTTGCCTCGAACAACAAAAGATGTACGGTACAATGCAGTAGTGCAAAGCGTTTTGTTGTATTGAGCGTACCTGTAACCTTATTCTAGGGCAGGGCAAAAAAGGTTGTGTGTAAGCATCGGAGTCATGATGCTTTGTTGTGAAGTTAATATCAGATAAAGTTGACGGTGTTGTATTGAGCAGAACAACAAAAGACAACCTCGAATAACACCAACGCCATAGATAATGCGTACTAGAATGCAATACTAAAAGAAAATCCTACAGGCCAAACTGTCCACGCATAAACACGCAATCTCTGTCTCAGGAATGTATCAAGAAAATGAGTGAAATCCGAAAATATAACATCTCTAATCAAACCAGATGTTAAACCACCTTACATTACCACATTCTAACCAAACCACTGGAGAAAACACCAACCAAGACAAAATAATCAAGATGGCCGTAAAGGACAGACTTTTCAACGCCTCTTCCAGAAAAACGCAAGAATCAAAACATTATAAGAAAGCTTCAAGGCTCCTGCAACAATGAATGCAAGCCAAAACTGATCTAAGCCCGCAAACAACCCGGTGACGTATAATCCCAGACAACTTCCTATCGTCTTGACGATGTTCACAACGCCCATGGCCGAAGTGCGTTCGTGATCCAAAACTCCTGCTGAGATGAACGCTTGACGAGGCGCATTATCGATTTCTCGAGTAACGATGCGGAAAATGAAAATGACAAGTGCGACGTACTTGTTACCGGGGACGCTGACCATGAGCAAAGAAGCAGAGTTTATGGTGTGGCATAGCACCATGGTTTGCACTTGGCCGATGGCGCGTGAGAGGGGGGAGGATGCGAGGTTGAGAACAGATGAGATGATGCCCGCTGCAAAGGTTGCCGACCCCAAAGCACCTTCAGGCATGTCGTACTCGCGCTTGAAGAAATATATCATCCAGGAAATCTGCGCAAGACCAGAGCCAACAAAGTCCAGAACCATGGCGATGGAGAGCTTCCACATGAAATCGAACGATTCGGGGGTGAAGAGGCGTTTCTCCTGCACATCAGCAATAACATTTGCTTGAGACTCAGGATTCTGTAAATCGCTAACCACACCGCCATAATCGGGAATATTCTCCGTCAAAAGAGGCGCATCCTCTTCCTCGTCGCCCTCCACAGGGTGAACTAGCCCTGATGGGGGTGTAGCACAATGCTCCTTTTGTTGAACAATTTGCTCAACGTCTGCACTCAGAAACATGGAGCAAATCAACTTGACAAGTCCAATGACGGCATAAGCTAGAAACACCACGCGGTGACACGAGAGCTTTTCCATACCCGCATCCTGAAGCGCGTTGATGACCCAACCGGTGAGAAGATTGCTTGCGGCGGTGCCAAACATGCCGAGCATGGACCACCAAGCAAACATTTCGTTGCATGTGTGAGACGTGCTCAGGCGAGCAATGGCCGATTCCTCGATTGCTTTGAAGGGATCAATTTCGTTGGCACTGGAAAGTCAGTAAGGCACAGGTGAGATGAAAGTCAACGACGTTAATTCAAACGTCCAAGCGTGATCAAGCTTTGAGTGTGAAAAGAACGTACCTCGGATTGATGACAGCTACAATACTCGCGAGCAGCAAGAGCCAGAAATTTTCCAAATACGCAAACGCCACGCCACCGAGACACATCAGCAATGCGCCCACAGCAGCAGTCCATCGAACACCAACACGATCACCGACCCAAGTAAGGACAAAGCTGATAGCAAGGTCTCCAACGAGGGTCAGAGTCATGAAAAGCCCAATTTGGTTATCGTGAAAGCCCAGCGCGTTGAGATATAGCGCCAGGATAAGAGTGGTTCCACCATAGCCCAACAAGCGGACGAAACGCAGAAGTATCAGGATCTTCAAGTCCCGGCTTGATTGCCACAGGACGTCGGCACCAATGGAAGAGAGAAAGCCTCTTGCGGGTTTCCATCCGGTCATTTCGAGGGAGGAGAAGGGAAGGGGCGGGTAGAGAAGACTACTCTGGATGTGAGTAGGTGAGGGAGGAGGGGGGAGGATGGCTTTGTGAAGCCTCGGGGTATTTACAAACAAATAGACGAATGCCAAAGTGATTCCGTCGATCCTTCTCTTACAAGCCACGCTCAAGATAAATACTCAATTCAAATCCTTCAACCGAGTTTTCTGTCATCTTCATCGATCGAGTCAAGCGGCCAATCCGTTGACTAGACTAACTGGATTAGATTAACTCCCTCTCCGCCACGGACGGCACGCGCTGTAAAGTACAGTAGAGTACATGCGTGTGTTGAATCATGTATTCTGGCAAGGCTGTGCCTACTAAGCCTAACCAAGGTACTCAGAGTTACAAAGACATCAAGGGGCGATGTCGTCAGCTAAGACTGGGACTCCACAGTGGCTGTCTTAAAAAAGCTAAACCGACAGCCGACACAGACGAATGATGTGACAAATCTGGCCGTTGTGTGATTTTCAGATGCTCTCCTTGGCTGGGACTGCAGGACCTTGACCGCTACAGCAGAGCAAGTCATACATGGCACAGCGTATGTCGTATCAAAAGTATCGATTCAAAAGGATATGGCGGCTTTGGGGCGTCTCCCCACGAACGCATCGAGAAAACAAAAGGACCTGTCTGTCTCGCTTTCCTACTTCCAAATCTCCTCACGGAAGCGCCCAATTCTTTTCACGCAAGGGCATCTCCTCACCATGCCCGACATTGCCATCCTGGACCCTGCGCCATGCCTCGTATTCAGCAAAGCGCTTCTGAGCATATCCTGCATAGTCAAAGTCGATAGTTCCAGTCGCTGTCTCAGCCTGGATGAGGGCGCAGAGACCCCTGTCGCGGAGACGGGTCAGTCAGATATGCAAGTGTCTTAGCTGGATGTATGTCTCGCCTGCCTGTGTACCGGCACAAGACATGGCATCACAGCTTGGTGTAACGGAACTTACCAGTAAAACCCAGGGAATCCCCTGTAATCATCAACCTGACGCATGAGCTTCTCCACCTGGGTGTCATTGGCAGTCGGCAGATATGATTCTGTCTTTTTCGCCCAGTCGTAATCGATGCCATTGCAGTCTCGTTGGTGTTGGTGTTGTCGACAGAGATCGGCGTGCGTCGCGAGGTACTCGTGAATGAAGGCTCGGCGGGTTGACGTGCTTGGCAGCTTGGTGTAGTCACACTCGAAACCAGTCCACTCGGCGAAATGATTCGCAAGTTCAAACGCCCGAGGGCAGTAAGTGGCATGTCTGTAACACAAAGCACGAAAGGGTTACTCCGTGTTCGGCCGAGCTTCACAGGCTCTGGATAGGTGCCGACTTACTCGTAATCTATGAACCGCACTGTTGCGACATCTGTAGCCCCGTTCGTAGCCTCCATGCCATCAGCCGACTCCTGTACAATGATGTTGCCACACAAAAGATCACCGTGGCCAAGCACCTAAACTCATCCACATGTCAGAAAGTATCTAGAGCAAACAAAATGAGAAAAAAAGCAAATGCAACGACGTACCAAGGGTTCCGGCATAACATCAGTGGGCAGCAGCTTATCGGTTAGGTACTGAAACTTTTCCTGTAGGTCTTCGATCTCGGCCTTTGACCGTCCCGGAGTATTGGAGATTGCGTCGAGCCATTTCTTCGCAGTCGACCAAACACATGCCTCGTAGTCCAGTTCTTTCCTGGCTCCTTGAAGATTGACAGACTGAAGCAGGGTGTGCCACCTTGCCAGCTCCCTTGCAACCCCACGGAAGATTTCTGTCTCGGACACATCGCCCTCAGAGCAGACACTACCGGGAATGAACTGGTATGCATGGCCATTGGCAAAGCGGCAAAGTGGCTTGGACGAGAGGCCGCGATCGGCCAAAAGCTTGTGTACCCATAGCTCCTCTTTTTTGTCGCAGATTGGGTCAGACATGGGTCAAAGAAGGGAAGTTCGAGACGAGACAGTGGGACATAAAACGTACTGTTGCGATCAATCGTAATGTCGGTGCCATCTCCGTAGAGCTTGACTAGCACAGCGTCTTGATTGAGAGATTGATTGGTGACTTTGAACAACTGTCAAATTTTAGCATGTGTAATGGCGCTGAGACAAGCGCCCGCCGCCCCTAAAGAAGAAGACAAAAAAAAAGAAAAAAGGGTGGCAAATGAGGAAGGGTTCGTTCTCACACTGTTTGTTGTTCCTTGGGCGAGAGGCTGGATACGTAGATCTATGTCAGCCTCATCAACACCGGGGAAAAGGTAGGGAATAAAGGCCAGGATAGATGCATGAGAGGCATCGGAACCATCAAAGACATGGTCTAGGAACGGGATCTCCATATCCGCTCAATCGGAAGAACAGGTGCAGTAGAGTAGCGACTAAGAATACTTGATTACCAAGGACAGGTAGACATGAGAGAAAAAGAAACAAACCGAGAAAAGCAGGCGGCTTAAAGTAGCCACAGATTCGCGAGAGGTGAGACAGGGAAGGGCGGGTTTTGCCTGCCTTGAAGCCCGATCTTAGCAGCCAAGTCCAATGAGGAGGGAGACCTGTTCTTTCAGGCAAGGGGGTGGGGGAAAGAC